>JAHLMK010000022.1:0-600000 GCA_019915135.1 Strobilurus pachycystidiatus | reverse complement strand
CGCTAAGGGACAGAGATGAGTGCACGAACGCAGAGCAATGCTGGCGGCGGCGACGCACCTTCCGACGTCTATGGAATGGCTGATGTCGAGGGTCTGCTGCTGCCCTTTTATTTTGACGTCCAGCCAGCTCGTCTTGTCAATCTCTGCGGGGCTCAGGGCAATGGTGTACACGGAGGTATCTGGCTCGAGCGCCCTGGCGGCATATGTGGTGCTAACGTGTACGAGGGCGCCGCCGAGCTCGACGGTGCGCACGATGGCGGTGTTTTCAAAGGACTGACTGGAGGCGCAGAGGGCCGAGAGGAGGACGGTAAGGACAGCGCCAAGACTGGCCCAACGACGCGACATGGCTGGAATGGGTCAAAAGAGAGAGTTCACTACGTGTCCGAGACCGGTGCTAATGATGGTCGGTCCGCAGTTCCGACCCACTTTGCATGCTGAGGTCCGAAATTATTTGGAATGATTTACAGCAGTTTCTATTGATAAATAGTAGCAGCGTTCACCACGCCCACATAGCGCCTGGATTCCGGATAGGTTTGTCTTCGCGCGTAGCAGCGGCAGAGACAATTTTGTTGAGTCGGTACGCCTTGGATCGGGCCTTTTCCTCCTGCAAAGTCCTACCCTCCTTCAAGACGACGTTCAACCGTGCTGCAGGATGCGTCTGGATACCAGTACGACCGCGACCCTTTTGCTCAACACGCTTCCTCTTGTGCGCGCCTTTGCTCACCCAGGATTCAGCTACAAGACGGTCACGGTCCATTGATTGAGAGAGTAGAGACGAATGAGCTCACCAACAACGAGTTTCGACGAGTCCATTTGCTTGTAACGGACAGCGTGGTCGCGTGCAGTGACCAACATGCTCTTGACGCGAGTACTCGCCCGTTTTTCGCTGAATTGCATTTGGAGAATAGCATGGTCGATGGGTTTGCCTGCAATCTGGCGACCGATATCGTTCAGTTTGCGGTGTGAAATCTTGAACGTCGTCGTCGAGTAGCCGTGCTGTATTTGTTGCTATAAAGATGAACCATAGGGAGGGTACACAAGCCGCTCACCGATTCATGCTTGAACGTCCGGTTATAAGGAATCCGCTTCACATGCTCAGCCTTCTCCTCAGTTTCTGCAACTAAGCCATCCTTTCCAGCGTCTCCCTTGGCCGCATCAGCGTCAAAGATGTTCGTTTCCTGCCGTTCCGCCGCCGCCTTCTTGGCTGCCGCGATAGACTTGGCGTCCCGCTCCGCTTCCCGCCGCGGCTGGAGGAATCGTTGCTTCATCTTGTCCGCGACCCATGTGAAGGGATTCAGGTTACTCGCGCTGTCATTTTGCGTCAATGGCCAGAGGGATATGTACAGCCGCGAGAACATACTAGCGCTGGCCCCGCAGGCAGTTGGCCGCCGCCACCGCCGTCATCGGCATTCTCGCATGGCGCAGCGTCCGCGTCCCTGCTAATTTCCGTCAAAAAAAGGCGCAGAGGAACGCCGGCAAAAGCACGCACCCTGCAAAATCGGTCGCTGCACTTGCTGCATCGCGTCAAAAGAGAAGTCACGGTCTGTGACGCCGTGACACATCATCTTTCGACACGCACCGCCAGCCATGGTGATGTTCTTCCTGGGCACCGTCTTCTACGTTGGGCTTCTCCTCGTCAACGCCATGGCCGTGCTCAGCGAGGACAGATTCCTCGCGAGAAGTGCGCCTATCTCCTTGCGCAATGTAGATTGCTAGTTCTTACCACCCCGCAGTCGGCTGGGCATCAACACCCCAACAGCAACAAAACAGTGGATTCCACCAATATGATCAAAATGGATACGGAGGGCAGCAGGGAGAAGTGGGCATGAAGACAAAGCTGATTGAGCTAATAAGTGCTGTGCGCACGCTCATGCGAAGTACGCCTTCCGTTATATATCTTTCCAAGCTCACCGTTCCTTCAGTACCGCTAATAGCGTGCAATATACTCGTCATTGCCTACGAACTCATACTCGGCGGTTAACCATGCCATCCACACACGCCTGTACTTATACTCTACAATTCACCGGACCACACTTGCGCTCTGAAATTTGAACCGGTCAATATTAGATGCGCCCGCCGAATCATCGATATCGACGCCCTAGCTAAACCATAATCGCAGACTTGATTCAGTCTAGAGGTAAAGACAACACACAGCGTACTGAGATAAATACTCGAGCCCGAGAAGTAAGAGAGAAAAGGACGGATTTCAGAACGACCCAAACAAACAAGAGACATGCATGCAACAAGTTCGAGGAACGAGTCCGCAGCAAGTTCGCTGTCTAGAGTGGACGGAAAAGCGGAAAACTAGAGAGGGAAGCAACGATACGTATACGAGAATAACAGGGGGATGAATCGTTACCTGCCCGCTGTAAATGGTGATACATGGGTACAGGTGGTCACAATGTCCGTTTGATGAGTGGTGGAGGACAGGGATGTATTTATGGTTTCTTCGACGCTGGCATGGGAGGTGCAGCGCTGTCGCGGTCGAAACCAAGCGGGTATGATGAGAGGTCGCTTGTCAGCGCTAGCGTGTCAAGACTGGCACGTTGACGCCCACTGTATGCAGATGGTGCTTGTGAATCCCTCGAGTTCCCAGTGTCAATCTGGAATGGGAACGATCCTAAGCCAGATGACGCGGTGGACAGCTGTGACCCAGTCGACAATCCCAACGTCCGTCGGTCAGGAGGGCTAGGGAGGTCATCATCCTCTTCCCGATACATATTATGTACCGCCTCCTGCGCCGAAGGGGTATTCGGTGGCGACGACGAGAAGGTCTGTTTGCCCAACGGAGACACAGGCGGTGAGCGCATAGGTCTGTTAGAGATTGGCGAAGGAGGAACGAAAGGGAAGGATTCAAGGATGGAATCGGCGGTAGCTGAGATGGCTGACGACCCAGAAGTTCTTTTATTCTGCGCCGCCTCTCGTTGCTGCGCATGGGCAAATGCTCGCTGCTGCTGCTCTTCGAATGATCCCAGACCGGTGGTCGACGGCGTAACTAGCCTGCCCATCGTCGTGCGATAGGACGGGGAGCGACCCAAGAGACCGACATTGACCCGTGTGGCATTCCCGATATCAATGACAGAGCCCGCCTGGGTGCTTACGCTGGAAGGACGGCTGTTGTCATTGTCAGCCTTGGACCAGGGGAGGATAGGACCGTCGGGGATCCATGCCTCTTGCGATGACTGCATCGACGTGTGCATGTCCGCACCAGGAGTCAGGGGACCAAACGTCGTCGTCGCTGGAGAGGTTGCGTGGGTAGTGGCAGTGGAATGACGGTCGCTGAACGGATTGCCATCCTCGCTGATAACATCCGACGGGCCAAAGGAGGTCACAGCTAGGGGCGACTTGACAGTAGTCCTGTTGCTGCCCGGAAGCTTCAGGCTATCATTCGATGCATTGAGGACCTCTGCCTTTGAGACACCGAGAACCTGGCGAACGGGTCCATGTGTGGCCGTCATGATCACCGGCGCCTCATTGAGGAATTCGCTGGCATAACTGGCGCTGGACATGTAGGAGTTGCGCGTGACTGCAGAAAGGCCGGAGAGCTGCGACTGAGCGTAGCCAGGAGGCAATGAGCGGACGGTTTCGTGAGGGGCATGAGCATTGTCCAGGGACATGTCTGAGGGGCGCGGCGGGCGGACGGGCTGCGAGGAAGTGCCGGAAAGCTGGGAGGACTCTGAGCGTTGGGCCGAATCAGGAGATACAAGTGCGATGGGTATAACATTTGTTCCTTCTGTGCCAGCAGTTTGGATAGAATTGTTGTCGTCAAAGGGATCGGAGCGGACAGAGCTACGCGGAGAGTTGGTCCGACGAGAGCCCATCTGCGATTCCGGGTCAAGGTCGATGGTGGTATTGGAAGAGGTGGAATAGACGCGGACGGTGTTGCGCTCGGTGGCCGGCGACGGGAGGGCCTTTTCGATGGGATCAGGCCTGCTCAAGACAGTCTCTGCCGACGCGGGTGCTTCCTTCTCAAGACCGTCTGCGGCTGCTTTGCGGCGCTGCGACCTGCGCCACCACAGAAATACGACGACGGCGCCAGCGAGAAAGATGAGACTGCCGACGACGGCGCCGGCGAGCGCGCCTTTGCCGACGCCACCAGTGCTAGACGAGGACGAGGATGTGTCCTTTTCGACGCACGTGTACGAAGCACAGGTGTCGCAGTCTCTGCGGTGGGATTGAGCGGTGCTCGCGGACGTGATAAGATGTAAGATACGAACCGGGTGATGAGAAAGCAGTCTTGGTCGGCGCTACAGGAGCAGACGGGGGTGCTGGGGCAGTCGATGCAGTTGTCGCGGGCGAGGAGGGGCGAGAGCTGCATGGCGGGGCAATGAAAGAAAGAGCGTGGGTGGCGAGTTTGACAAGAAAGCAGAATGAAACTAAGGCGCCCTGCGAATCAGCCCAGTCGACTCTGTGCGACGACTGTCGTTGTTGTGGGCTGAGCAGAGGTGAAGGTTACCCACGCTATGTCGGATCAAATTCAAACCTCTTTCCATAGCTACAGTCAGGCTACAGTCATCTATGCTATATTGCTGTCATTATTCTTCAATTATACACTGCTGCTTTCCGATCTTTCATCCTTCATCTATGCGGCTTTCTTTACTGAGAAAAGTTCACTTCTCAGCCTGCTATTGCCAGAAATTTGACTGCGGCCAAAGCACTACCTTAAACTCCCTTTTCCGTCTTAACAGTACCTCTGAATCGGCGGAATAGGCACCCCAGTCACTTGGCGCTACCAACACCTTGCGTGCCCGCGTTGCCGTTCTCTATCCGCGTCTTCGGCGACCGTTGAATTCAATCTTTCCCTTGTGAATGACTCATCGGGCGCGTGTACTCAACTGCGATGAAACGGACAATATCTTCTCAGCATCTCATAATACTCATCCGCCCATGGCTTCAGCCTTCAATGAATAAAGGCTGTTTCAGGACCCTTGGACTGTGGCAGGACCGTGGCCGCCACCTCAGAATCCTCCTCAGATCTGCGGCTGGCACATGCAGATATTCGAAGATGCCAAGTACTACTTAGTAATGAGTAAGACGCGATCTGAAGGTAAGGAATTACATGTATAGCTAATTGCAAAATAATAGGTAGACTCGTAATACCAGTCGGCTCACAGTCGGCTCAGTATGTTACCGACCGGACCGAATACCGATTGTTCGGTTTGTTTGGTTGGGGGCTAGACTCGTGAAACCAGTCGGTATATGACCTCACAATCCTTACGCACGAGGTAATGTTTGGTTCTTATTTGGTTCTTTATTTGTTTCTTATTTCAATATTTGTGCAAGGGGGAGGGTGAGTTCATATACCGACTGGGAGAATCCGCGGCTTTTTGGGAGGGGCCCCGGGTTGTGACGAAAGACTTAGAATTATTTCGTGTCAACTCGCACAAAATTCTTTGCTATACCTTCTACACTGGAGCCAGCCACATATAACTTACACAATCCATTGTTGGCATCATTATCATTCATAGAACGAAAGGAATAAGTAAATTAAACAAAATTACACCCACAGTTGCAATTTCTGAAAATTTCGGACATAAAAAATGTAAGGGTGGAAGTTCGGCTGATAAGGTCCAAAATTCATATCAACCCATCACATGACCAAGATATTTTGACTTACAAGTGAGCTTGAGAGCTTTGGACCTCAGACAGAGCCGAAAAGATGGCACCTAGGACCAGACCACAGAATCACAGCAGAGGGAGGCCCTGGCACTAACAGATGAGTGGAATGACCATTACATATCATATCAGATACAGTTACTCCCGTTTTCGCTTCCACCAAATCCCAAGGAGAGGTATTCTAGACGACCGAGCCGAAATATGCAGCCAGAACCAAAAGCGGAGTAAGGCCGACGCTAGGGCGCCCCAAGACTGAGATAATTTGAGGAGATCTATCGGCGAGGTCATCTAGAGTGTCGCAAGGCATACAGAGGACGGGACGAAGCAGCAGAAGAAATTTCGACGCCGAGCATGAACGAAAATGACAAGTCATTTGTCACAAATTTGTGACCCTGCCATGTGACGGTCAGATCCTACCAGCCGCTTCGCAAACGTGAATAGCGCAGCCACGTGGAAGAAGCGGATGGACCCGAGCCTAGTTGGGGGCGGTGGTAACATCCTGAGCCGACTGGGCCCGCATGACAGCAATTTGGCGGAGCCTGCCAAATATGAGGCAGGGACTTCAACAAATTTTTTGTTGGCCTCAAAAAAAAAGTGCAAAATTACCTATAAGAAAAACAAATCCCAGTGCTCTGAAACATCGAGATCTGTAATTAGTTCGAGGGTCAAAATTTTGAGCTATAAATTCGTCGAAGTCCTCCGTGCTTGACATGGGTGCTCGATTCGGAAGCTTGACTCGGTCAAGGCCAGGTAACAATTACTTACAAGTAAAAAAACACCCTCAAAACTGATACCAGATCTCGACGATTCAGGACTCGGGGATTCATTTTCATGTAGGTGATTTTGCACTTTTTTTCTGAAGTTGACCAAAATTTTTCTAAGTCGATGCCTCATATTTGGCAGGCTCCGCCAAATCGCTGCCATGGGGTCCCAGCCGGCTTTGGAAGTTACTTGCTTGCTGACAAAGCCGGATGGTCACGAGCCTAGGTCCGGCCTATTAGTATCATTGATAGTAGTATCATTTTGCAATTAGCTGTAGGTCAACTGTCATGAGACTCCATGACGACAAGCGGGCTGAAGCGAGAAACTGCCCCACTTCATGCATACTAGATGACGCTCCTGTATGCGACCAGAGAGATCAAGTACAATGACTTTGCCTGGTGACGAAACATGAAGTTTGCAACAATCACAATGGCCCAGGTCTGCGAGGCAAGACGGGGGCGGCGTCAAGAAATCCATTGATATATGCGAATCCCATCTCATTCCAGGTACTCTTGTAGAGTCAAGAGGCAGACTGTTCAGTGTCAGAAGGCAGACCTCGTCGAGAACACCACATATTAGACTCGAGCTGGCTCTATCTTACGAACTTGATGATAAGTAGTGTTTTGTGTGGGAGTGGTTTTGAGTCTAGGGATAGTCATGTCAAAGAAACATATACTGAACAATTAAGTTGAGAGTGACCTTGCCCATCTAGAACAGCTTTTGTGAAACCCCCAAGTTTCGAACGGGTTGAAACAGAAGGGGCAAGTTGCGAGTCTGTATGGTTCCATCGAGTAGTATTTTGGGAAGGAAGTTCAGCTAAAGTAGCGCGAGCGAGTTGTCCGAGGGAGAAAGGTCCTGATAGAGCAAAAAAGATAGAAACTCAGCGGCTCTGGAAGGGTGGCGATCGTTTCGCTACACCCAAGTTTTGTATGACAGATCTGTCCGCTTGTTTTCGGTATTGGGCTGGGAGACAGGGTGACAATTCATTGGCACAATGAAACTCAGTACAGTCTGTAAACAGTCTGAGTTGGAAGGGTAAGACTCAGAGAAACACGCGAGCGTGGCGCAAGGTAATTGCATGCTTTACCGGCCCGGAAAGCCGGTCAGGTAATTATTTTCGCGATCGACGCGCATTGTCCTTTACTCGTCATGCTGCTAAGTCGCTCTCTTCATCAGACGCGCTGCTCGCTCGAACCGGCTTTTGCTTCATTCTCAACGACATCGAATGCGCTGGCGGCGCAGAGAAACACCTGGAAGCCTCGGTCGGCAGTGCCAGGCAAAAGCCGCTTCTATGAGCGTTCGGAGGCGCCTAGGACGCAGGCTGGGGAGCGGGAGCCCAGGACAGAGGAAAGGCGAACTATGACGCGCACGAGAGAGCCGGCAAGAGGTGGCGCACAAGAGGTAAAAAAGTACAGGTCAAAGCACTTTGATCCTTCTGTCGAGCGACCGACAGATTTGCCCAAACTAGAGCCGCATATCCTCTCGTCGCGGCTCAAGAAGCTGTGCGACGAAGGCAAGCTGGAGGCGGCGATAACGATGCTGAAGAACTCGCCGCGAGACGCACAGAACGCGGTAGTGTGGAACACGGTTATTTGGGAATGCATGAAGGCCAATCAATACCAGCAGTCGTATCAGTTGTACACCGATGTAGGTTCTTCAGCAAATGGACTCCAAGTTTGCTTGCTAAGGTTCGGCCAGATGAAGCGACGCGGATTCAGTCCAACAATGCGGACATTCCAGACTATGTTTAATGGTCTCTCGCGGATCGAGGACTGGTCGACTCACACGAAACAAATGAAGAACGCGGACACCCTCTTCGAGCATTACATGCGCCACATGGAGTCCCTTCATGCAGAAAACCCAAATGACGCCGATATATCCAGCTCCCCTCTCTCCCTCTACATGAAAATTCTCGGTGACGCCGGGCGTTATCAGGAAATGTTCGACGTCTACTATGGTCTCGATCCCAAGGGCCCAGTATGGCCTGACCACCTCGTCTACACCGCCATGTTCCAGGCACTGTCCCCAATGAAGCTGCCCTATGGTGTCGATGTCGCGTTTACAATACAGCAGAACGCATCCAGCGCGAAGCTATTGTGGACACAAATGATAAAGACGTCAAAAAAGAAAGGCTTCACGGTCGATTCCCATCTCCTCTCGTCTGCCCTCATTGCTCTCTCCAAAGGTCGACCAAATGATCAGGAGTTTGCGTTCACGCTTGTACGCGAATATCTTGGTCTTCCTGTTCAATCCTCCGACAAGAAGCACATCCCTCCTCTACCCCTCTCCACACACAGCCTCGCAGCTGTCTTGCTACTCTGCTCACACAGCGGTAAGCATGAATCAGCTGTTGAAATCTTCGATAGTGTCAAGAAGCGACGCAATGCTGAGGAACTCATCGACCGTGCACATGTCGAAGAGGTCCTAAAGGCGCGCCAGTTGATAACTCCACCCCCAGCATCGGCGGAATACGAATTTGGCCTTCTCGACTGGATGCTCGTCACAGAGGCAATACACGGCAGTAACCCACAGAGGAAGGAGCCATTGCGTCCTCGCACATCAACGCTCCTTCTCGTCCTCGGTGCCTGCTGGCGCAGCGTGGACTGGAACAGTGCCATCAAGGCATTCCAGTTGATGACAGGGATTCACTGTCACCACTTCATGGATGGCGTGGAGAAGAGCCCCAAGTCAGACCGTCAACACCCCCGTGTTCTTCCTCCGACATCCGAGAACATCTCTCTCATCGTCCGCACGGCTCTAGCGTCTGAAAATCGTGCCAACATGCGCCAAGCGCTCCGTCTAGTCCACTATCTCGACATTAACGTCCTGGCAGCTAACGCGCGGCCCACACAAGGCTACGACGTGCCCAAATCCAAAAAGGCGCTCAAGCATCGGGAGTTCCATTCAGAGAAACTGGCGTCGGCGGTATTGGAGACACTGGATCACTTGTTCCGGAATAGCACGGAAGGTGATAAGCCTCAGGGCCAGGATCTTATTCGGTGGCGGGAGTTGAGGAAGGCGGCGACTGGGCTGTTGCCAGATTCTTCGAGCAGTAGGCTGATACCCGTTAAGAACGGTCAATAGATTAACTTTGCATAGTTCCCAATCATCTGGATTAATTAAAACACGACTCGTACCAGGATGCAGATTTCACTTGTTGAATGTATCCTATTGTAGTCAGTCTTCCCGTGTCATGTATCATCTTCAGATCAGAAGTTGTAAGCTACTAAGGACATATTATGCTGTATCTCTACCGCCTTAGGCATGGGGAATAAACAACTGGCAATATACAAGTCTAAGCATAAGAGGATATCAATATCAGCCATTGAACGCCGCGTTGTTATACTCCATCCCAAGATTCGATTTTGCAAACGCCTGCATCCCCCGCTCGAACTCATCCTCGAAGTTCCACGAATACCGTCCCAGCTTCACCGATACCCACTGCCTGACTCGTGTGACCCAGAACATCACATCCAGCGACACCATAACTCCTCTGAATACGGCGTAACCCCAATACTCGCGCAAGCGCTGTTTGACCGTCAAATTTGGCGAACGCGTCAAAGCCTTCGACGCCCAAAACCCAGTGATCTTGATTCGGTTCACTGGCGCGCCAAGGCTCTGGTTATTGCCCTGCACGATACGCATGTTGCGCATGAGGAACAGGAGTGCCTTGGGCATGCGATCGGTGTCAATGAGGAACTCTTTCAGCTTCGCCTTCATGCGCACACTCTGCTCGTACTGGCTCAATCGGGCCATCTCCTGCATCTCGGCACGATGTTTCTCGGTGTCTGCCTTCTTAAGGCGTACAGGCTTCATCAGCGTTGCAGTGGCAAAGAGGTCCGGGAGACCGATGCCCCATCCGCGGGCTGTCCGCGCGACGGCGTCGTAATCCGATGTCAGAAGTGACCTCCAGAGGTCAGACCATTCGCGCCGGAATTTTTCTTGAACGCGTACGTAGAGTCCGTGGTCTAGGAGGACAAGTTGGGGGGTATTGGGCTTCGATGGATGCGGCCGTATGAGAATGTTTCCCGGGTGGGGATCACCTAGTAGATAATGGAACGATTGGACCATGGCACAAAGTGAGTGCGATATGCTTACAATGTACCCAGCCCCAACTGAACATTTGAGCACTGAAAAGTTCGACCATGGTCTGCATGATGGCCTTTACGCCACCTTGTAGAGGTTTTGCCGGTAGAGGGGAGTTTGAGTGCATATCGGATGGAGAGATCCCTAAGGATATCAAGTACGGATTAGAAGATGGCATGCCCTGCTTCTCTCCCATCAACTGGAAGACACCATCGCGGTCACTGAGGCGAACTCCGTCAATCCACTCGGCAGTCATGATCTTCTTGGTCGTAAGATGGTCGTAAACCTTGGGAATGTGCACCTTGTCGGATAGCATGGGCTCAGATGCGACGAATTCTGTCATCATCCTCGCGTTGTTCGCCTCATTTATGAAATCGAGTTCCTGGCGCAGATGGTCCGACACGAAGCCTAGCGAAGTGTTTAAAGAGACGTGATGTTGCAAGGAATCACTGACCGACAACGAAGTAAGTCGGCAAGTCGAAAGCCCAATTCTCAAACATCCACATCACTATCCGATATGCTCCAAGATCCCATTCCGTCTGCTTGCTTACCGCGGGCTTCTGGATCTTCACTGCGACCCATGCACCCTCAGGATCGTCTGTAGTGGGCCATAGTCTCGCTTTGTGAACCTGGGCAATACTCGCACTGGCGATGGCGTCCTTGTCAAACTCTTGGAAGACTTCGTGGGGTAGACGTCCGAATTCGGACTTAAAGACACCTAGGACCTCGGAATAGGGTATTTGAGGTGCGTCGTCAAAAAGTTTGGCAAACTTTTGCTGCATAGGCTTGGGAAGAAATGCAGCATTAGCGCCGATTGCTTGCCCTTCAATGATAGTCAGCTGTATGCAACTGCACTCAAGTAGCTCGCTCACCGATTTTGATATACAGGCCTCCATTAGACGTGAATAAATTATACATCCGGTCAGCGACACGCTGGTGTAATTCCGGTATGCGGTCACCCTTTTCCTCGGTAAAATTAAGCTTATAGTCTAGTGTTATCATCGCACACTAAGCCCGAAAGTCCAAGGTAAGCAGATGTGCTATGAGAGGTAAGCTATGACATACCGTGTGCAATGTTCTAAGATTTCGGGCTATTGCGGACGCATTGAAGACTCTGTCGACGACGTAGATGGCACCGAATCCCAATGCAAGGTAACCAGACCGCCGCCCGTATTTCGCGAGCCGAGAAGGGCGCGACAGATGAGGTATGGGGGCGGGCGACGCGTAGCTCCTGTTGGCACCCAGGCGCGCAAGGCGTTGCAGCAGTGTTTGGGATGGTCTCGTGTTCATCGTAGGCAAAGGCAAGAAGGAGTCAGGCTCCGCGACATGGAGGTAAGTAGATGGCAAAGCCAGTGTCCAGCGGCACGCGATGGAATGATGACGAAACATTCGGGATCATTCCGTTTCGATGCCGAGAGACCGGGGCAGTCTCAGGGACCACATTACGTTGACTACGTGACGTTAGGCAGTTGAGTTACAGTGACACAGATGCAGTCCCACAATCGCGGCCGCGGCCGACATACATGAATGTCCCTAATCATGCCCAGCAACACTTTGCAGCTCCTTCTTCTCCTCTTCAATCATGGAAGCCATAACAAAACTGATTCACAGCAATGGCTGCGGCTTTCAACTTGGCTTGGAAGAGGCGTGTCTAGCTGACCATACATTTCTCCATTTCTGTCTAACACTTATCAGGACTTTCGTAAAATGTACGAGCCTCTGTACACAAACGTGTCCTCCGACAAGGTGAAACAGATCAAAGATATCCGGTATGGACCTGGGGACCGTAACCTTTTGGACGTAGGCTGTCTGGTCCTTCAAAGCAAAGCGGACCACCCAGCTGAGCTTATCTCTGACAGGTCTTCGTTCCTCTGTTTTCCTCCCAGTCTGTCAAAAAGCCCGTGATGATATTTGTCCACGGAGGAGGCTTTTTCAGTGGGGACAAAGCATGGAGTGACAAGGTGTACGCTAATATTGGTGCGAGACACTCTACAGTTTCCCTCACTGGCATTCAGACAATTCTACGGTAGGCAACTACTATGCCGAGAGAGGCATCATTGTTGTCGTCGGCAACCACCAATTGAACCCCAACGCGAAATAGTACGTGTCTTTTGGTTGCGCGTTGCCCATTTTCAACGGCGCAAATCAGCCCAGGAGGATCCGATGATATACAACTTACTCGAGAATGGGTCTACAAGAACATCGGGTCCCCAGAATATGGTCTGGGTGATCCAACCCAAGTCGTCATCTTTGGACACTCTTCTGGTGGTGCGCACGTCGTGACCAACTTGTTCGCCGCCAGTAAGCAAAAGCCCAATGAACACTGTGAATCTAGGCTAAATACGACGTGTTAGGCGACCCAAACCGGCCTTCTCAGGATCCATTCTTTCCGCCCATCGCTGGTCTGGCATTGCTCTCTGTTCCCTGGTGGTATGACGTGAAGAAGCCCATGCGGAGAAAGAATATCGGCTTATACTATGGGTCTGAGCTTGATGCTGACTGGGAGGTTTGTGGAATCGTTCTTGCTCCCGAGCTCGAGAGTCTTGACGCCCTCATAGCCCATATCTCCTCTAGGCCTATTCAAGCGTCTCCCTCAAGGGACACCATTGGCGTATGTGTTTCCTCTTCGCCTTGCTGACGTGCTCAATATCCCTGTAGGAACCCAAACATACTACCAATGCTCATTGGATCGGTTAAATACGAAGTGTCAGTTTTTATCCTCAGCTCGGCAACATGCACGCTCACCATATCCGTAGTCCTGAGACTGCCGATGGAATGATGATGTTCCTTAACGAATACCGCGCCAAGAGCACACCAACAGGCGCTCTCCCGCTAGTCAACGTTCTTGATGACCATAATCATCTTAGGTACGTTTCTGCGCATCGTCTCCGCAAGTCTCTGATTGTAGTACTCTGCAGCAATATACTCTCAATAGGAAGTGAGGACGAAGCACAGGCCAAAGTCATCCTCGAATTTGTTCGTTCCTCTGCTGCGAAGGCGCTAGTACGAGACATTGTAAGCAACTAACCACTAGAAAGATCTAGCAACGTACTTATCTTCAATCGATAAAAGAAGTCTAGACTGTGATGTTCTGCACATTCACGAGTTTCTGCTCTTCCCACTCGTAATATCTGATAGGAACGTGAACTTCTGCTATCCAATGACATTTCAAGAGATGCACGGCTTCATTGAGAGACTTTTAATCGCCCCCTGATGGGACCAGAGTGGCCATGAAAAAATATGGCGGGATGTGACGGGTTATAAAGAATACCTTCTCGCGTCCAAGTCGCGTAGACCCAGTGTCCATGAAACGCGGTCTGAGGCATGAGCGCCCGAATCGCGTGATGGGACGCGTTGGCGTTTACTTGTCGGCGTTTACTCCAATAAACGCCGTCATGTGAGGAGCGCAATATATAACCACCCGAAGCACCGCTTTCATACGAACCAACACCTGCTCCATTCCAGCTCTTCGCAAACAAACCACCCACTCGATCAATATTCCCAAATGGCCCCCAAGCGTAAATCTGATGCTGCTGAGCTGTCCGACGATGGCGACTACCAGGACGAGCCCAGTACCACTTCCACATCCACCGCCAAAAAGCCCCGCCTCTCCGACAAGGAGAACCCCAAGGCCGCCCCTACTAAAGGCAAGGGCAAAGAGCCTACTGAGAACCGTTTTTGGAGGGACATCACGCTCGAGGGCGAGACCGAGGGCAACCTCCCCATCTAGTCCGTCGTGTTTGTCTTCGTACGACGCTTTTCTCAACCGCCATCCTCTCGTACAGCGATGATTGCAACGATATCCGTCGCAAAATACGGGCACTGCAGAAAGAGCCTGATTTCAAGGTGTCTCAGCATCGTGTTTCCCGCCGTTTTTCTGCCAGTGACGTTGACCTCAAATTTCAGGTGACACACTGGCTCGAGGAGATTGGTCGCGTCAACAACAATTCATATCAGCGCTTTAGTACGACATATAGCTCTTGCTCTCTCTCCCGGATTGAGGCTAACCACCCATCTTCCCAGTGAAAGCCACCGGCCCGTATGGCGGATCTGAGAACGGGACATACTACTGCGCGTACGTCGGGTCTAGCATTTTCATACTCTTCTTTCCATGAACGTGTCTCGCAGCTACGTGTACTTCGAGAAGCGGCGCATTGCAGAAGGCAAGAAGAAAACTGCTAAACGCATCAGCGCCGAGAAGGGGAACGTCGATGGTTCAAGTATGAGGGACTCTCGTCGCGGAGTTTGGGTTCGGGCTTGATAAACGGTATTCGTGTACTTACGCCTGCTTTCTTGTGTATTTTTACTGTAGCTTATACGCCGTCTGCTTGCAACCGATGCGAAAGATTATACGTCAGTGCAGGCCCCACGGCCAAAACAAGGGATCCTCCACTGTGGGACTTGGGTACCAGTCATCCATGTAGTGGATGTTTTCATTGATGCAGATGACCACGACCTGTCATTACTGAGCTCCAGTGGACTGGTATGGCACATCATCACTCCGAGCATTCTTCGACATTAATTTGTTGCAGTATGCGAAGAGAAGTAGAATTCATATGACCATGCTCCAGGTTCCAACCCCGCCAGGCCAGGGGACGAATCGACCTGGTGGCAAAGAGGCTTGAATCTGCCACATGATGGCGCAACGAATCGAACAGACACATTCCATTGGATAAGATAGTATAAGATAAGTTACTACTTGCGAACAGACCTGCTTTGTGTCTTGCGAAGCTCACGCTTGCGTTCGCGATCGAGGTACTACGAGAAGATTAGTCGATGGGACGTGCTAGAGATGGACGGACCCAAACCTTTTGCTGATCCGCCGCACTGAGCTTGGCCACTTTTTCCTCTTCGGCTTTCTTCTTAGCTGCGCGCCTGTCCTCTAGCGCTTCTTCCTTCTTCTCCTTTTCGTTCGCCTCCTTCAACTGCTTCTCGACCTCTTCCCTAGCCTTGCGGAGCTTGGTCTTGGTTTCTGGACGGAGCGTGACCTTAGGTAGGCTGTCAATCAGAGCAAAGAGCCCAGTGACAAATGATTCGAGGACGGCGGGATTGGAAGGGGTCACGAGGCTGACGATGAGGTGTTTCTCCTTTGTCGGGGACGCGGAGTCGGGTTGGACGCGGGGCTGGTCGGTTAAGGAAAGAGAGCGGAAGTACGGCTGGATGGAAGGGTCGGCAAGGAGCGTCCCAAGGGGCGTGCTTTTGAGAAGAGAATCAATCACGTCTGCAAACTCAGCCATGACGGACATGTAGTTGGGCAGTGCGGCGTTCTCCGTGGTCTTGGTGAATGTGAGGTCCCAGCGGTCCTTCTTGACGTTGCGCAGCTCGCTCTTGGCGACTGCGGCCCAGACAAAGTCGGACACGACGTTGGGTGCGAGGGTGAAGTCGAGCTGGAGGTCATCGACAGGGTTGTACTGCACGTCGACGAGGCCCCAGGCAAGCTGATAGAGCGTCTGAAAGAAATCGTGACGCGGTTTGAAGGTGAAGATGGTGTGCAACGCCTGGACGTTCTTGCGGCCGGTAGAGAACGTGAAGAAGTCAGTCTGGCCATCTGCAGTGATGCCGTTGACAAGGGGGCTGCTGAACTGGGCGGTGAGAAGGGGGGTATACGTCGACACCCTTGACAGGACAGAGCAAGTGAGCCAATCGTGGAATGGTCAAGTGCCAAATGACGCACCAAGCATTAACCTTGCGGGTATTCAACGTCTTGCCGAGGAATGCCCACAGCGCATAGGCAAAGACACCGGCAAGAAGATACACTTCCTTTTCAAAGTCTGACAAAAAAGTCAAGGAACAGACGGAGGCCAAGGGTTGCGCAGGCTTACAGGCCGGGCGAAAGGCAAGGAAGCGCCATTTGAACTCGAGCCCGTCGTAGTCGACCGGGTTGACGAACGGCGGCGGGGTGAGCGACGCGATGGCTTGGGTGAAGGCGTTCATCGCAGTAGTGGCTGCCAGGAACAGGGCTACTTACCCGGGGCACCACTGCTATTTGGGTCTTCGGCAAGGCCCGCATCGACACTTGAACACAAACTCTTACTGCGCCCAGAAATCTTCTTTGGTAGTTCCTCGGCGATTCGCTTCACTGGAGCTGTATTTGTAGCGCTATGACCTAGAAATGCCCCCATCCTCGTCCTCGGCATGGAACCAGAGGTTTATTGCTATTCTTCTGCACCGGGAGCGTATACTGACTGTGTACCTGCAGATACGCACAGAGGAAATATCCACAGACTACGGCACTATGGTTCTCAAGGTCTTTGAGCGCATGAAAGGCCAGACAGCCCCAGGCGCAGCCCTGGCCATCGACCAGGGTCTGCTGCGCCAGTGTCTCGCGCTTTCATCCTCACACCTGGTAGCCGATGCCACTACGTCACCCGTGTCCACGGCCGACGGGATCAACAAATGGCTGGTCGGGTTCACCCGTCTTGTCGACGTCGTCGTCGCGTTGCACAACACAGACGAGCTCGAGCTGGAAACAATCAATATCGCGAGCAAGGCCTGCTCCGAATGCTGGTCAGTCGCGGGGTCGCTGCGCGGGCTGGAGGACGGCCGCGATGGAGTGCGATCCGTTGCAGGGAAGCTGAAGCGTGTGCTGGATGAGAACGGCAAGACATACAAGGGAGAGAAGGTGTGGGCCCCATAGCCGACGTCATCCTAGGTGGCTGTACAGTACTGTACCTTATTGAGTTGTGACGTAAGGACGGCTACCAGATGACAAGCGTTACTTAAGAGGTCATCATCATTCTACAACTACTACATGGCCTCGTCCACCGCCACTGTGCGCCCGCGCCGTCCGACTCGCGCCGTGCCGCCGCCGCCAGTCGACACCCATGACCTCGAGCACACTGATGCCGCCGACAACCAGCCCATTGTCGCATCGCCCTCCGACTCGGTCTCTCCCACTGATCTCACTCCCATCCGAGCCCATTACCTCAAGAAATCCCTCATACAGCTCCAGTTCAACACCGAGCTCGACGACATCACATCCTCCGCCCCCAACAACACATCCACCTTCTCCTATCTTGGCCCGCCCTTCTCCCCACCGCCGAAAGATGCCCCATCGCTCGATCTCCCCTTCTTACGCTATGTCTTTCGACAGTTCGTCCTCACGTTCCCGTTCATGGCCGCTGCACCAAAGGACTTTTACTCGGACAAACTGCAGCCATTTATGGCCTCCGTCCTTTCGCGCAATCTCAGCCCGACCTCGCCGTTTGATGCAAACTCCGATGCCGGCGAGAGCGCCACTCGTCTCAAACTACTCGGCAAGCTCGAGCGCAATCTGAGTATGTTTCTGGGATCGGCTACAAAGTTGTCTGAGAAGGAGGAAGTCGTCCGGCTCACACAAGCCGATCTGGATAGGCTCGAGTCTGTGGCCAGGAAGCGACAGGCAAGGAACCTCAAGAACAAGGATATATTTGAAGTCAACATTGTCAGTGTGCGCACTGTTGTCGACAAGGGCAGAGTGCGAAGCAGAGTACACGAGGCACGTTTAGGAGATCGGGGCCCGTCCTACGTTATTGATCTGACTTACAGGAATTCATCGTTCGGACGCGTCGAAGTGATTACCCGGATCATTTCGTGTCACGAAGATATGGAGACTTCAAGACTCTCTCTAACGAGGTGTGTAGGGCGCATCCCGCTCAACCTGAAGCCTAATCTATCTTTTAGCTTCGAAAAGCACATCCTCAAGAGGACATTCGGCCACCGCCGGTCAAGGACCGCCGAAGCACCGCGACTGGCACACCATCGTCACCCTCAATGCCCCAAGACGATGACTATCCACCTTCCCCGTCTTCCTTCTCGTCCAGTTCAAACACACCTCCCGCTAAACTTTCACGTGAAAGGAACCGTCTCACCCTTCGCGCCTACCTTCGTTCCCTCCTCGCGTCCTCGACAATCGCATCCTCTCCCGTTCTCCAATCATTTTTACTCGCCTCGCCCACGACATTAAGCCCTTCCGAGATGGAAGATGCCCGACGGCGCGAGGAAGCCGACCGCGTTCGTGAAGACGGGCGTAAACGCTTCGCCCGTGAGATAGCAAACCGAGTCGACGGCCTACGCGACGCGGTCAAGAGTGTCAAGGGTGACATCATGGGCAAGGATGGTCTCACCACCGTCTTTGCCACCATCAAAGTCACACCCGATATCCGCGGCTTGCCACCGAATTACCTGGCCGTGTTGGAGTGGGCAAGGATATCTCTGGCGTCGACTGTGTTCCAGCAGTTTGTTGCTGCGGACAACGCCTCCGAGACGTTTGCAAGCCTCAAGAGGATCCATGGATTAATGCCCTACTTCATGCTCAAGGCAGCGCTTAAAGTCAGCAACCCCATGGGCATGATACGGGGCGTGCTCGATCTGTTCCTTGCCCAGCCATTTGGTGGACGGAGTCTTCTGCAGCGGATGTTCTCCGGGTCTCTGGCTGAAGAAGCACGCCAACTCGAGGAGGAGATTGAAGCGGTCAAGGTCAAAGTGGACGACCCAGTTATCTGCGAAAAGATCCGGCGCTTCGTGTACGGGCCTAAGGAGATTCAGGACATGTACAAGTCGGATGCAGTTCAGGAGGGTCTACCCTTGTTGACCGTTGTCTTACGGTCAGGCGACGAGCCAGCGTTATCGAGAACACAACTGCATCGCGTGGCCAAGGCGCATCGGGCTCATGCTTTATACACGAAGTACCGCGATCGTCTCGACGACTCGGACGATGACGATGGCCCGACAGACGATGACGCGTGGCTTTTCGAAGACCTGAAAGTGCTGGCCCATCTTTACACGCGCCTGCGGGACCGGGAACAGCTGATCGCATTGATATTTGAGGTGTGTCTTTCTTCCGTTCTTTGCTCTACGGAATACTAAAGTTAGGCAGGGATTCACCTCAGATCTTCTCAAGGATATCATAACAATATTCTATACCCCGCTGGCTACGGTGTACCGAGCTGCAAGTATTGCAGATTCTCTAGGTGACATGCAGAGTTTCATAAACGATCTTATCAAGACTGTCGAGAGCGTGGAAGAGCGTGAGTGCGATTTATAAGCGACTGTACTGTTCATCATAGCTCACCGTCGCGTTCACAGTCAGCCAAAGCGACCCTCATCGAACCGTGCAGGCCTTCATCGACCTGGTCGAGAGGCATGAGCAATCCTTCTATAATTTTGTCTACAAGGTGCATTCCAAAGGGGAAGGCTTGTTCGACAGTCTCATGCGCTGGATTGAACTGTTCATCACGGTGATCAGAGAGGGTCTTGGGAGTGAATTGACCTTGGAGTTCCTGCTGCCGCACAAAGGACCCGAAAGGGAGAACATACTGCAGGAGGTGGACAAGGTCGCGCTGTACCATTACAAACTGAAAGTGGTGTACGAGGACAAGGTGCGACGGCGGTTTGGACGCGTGCAGGGACAAGGCGATGAGGAGGAGAGGGAGGTGGAGGCCCTTGTGGATGGTGTTGTCGGTGAACTCAATTTCGGAGAGTTGGTCAGTGGCGAAGTGGCGGATCTGGCCGCTGAGGAGACGGATAGTGATGGGGAGGAAGACAGCAGCGATGAGGATGAGAGCAGTGAAGAGGATACGAGCAGCGAAGACGACAGCAGTGACGAGGAAGAGGCCAGTAGTGAGGAGGAGTCCCGGACGCCAGTGAAGCGGCCCACGAGAAACAACACACTGACGGGCTCAAACTCCCCGGCTATGCGAGCTCGGTCGGATGATGGGTCGACGACGCCGCATCAGCATCAACGGAAACTCACACTGAAAAAGTCTCGCTCAAGCATGTTCTCGGACATGAAACAAGCTATCTCGCGGAGAAGCCAGGATATTCCTCCTGTACCTCCAGTACCACGTTCGCGAACGTCGACTATCAGCTCTCTCGACAAGCCGCTACCCTCGAGTCCTCTCCCGTCGAGACAGTCCTTCGACTCGTTCCGTTCGGTACCTACACAATCGCAGACCCCGGTGAAGCAGTCGTTCGATTCGTCGCGGTCAGCACCACCGCATGTGAACACGAATGTTAAAGAGGCGAAGCCGCGCAAGGCAAGGAGGAAGAAGGCTGGTGAGACGATTCAGCCGCCGGATCTGGTGCATATACCGCAGCTGTTGCCGTTATTCAAGGAGATGGTGAGCGTACTGATTTTCCTCAGATGTGGTACTCTGTACTGATGAGTGTATAGATGCGACCCCAGCTTCGACCACGGCAGCGTACTACGCCACCAACATGACTTGGAACATGAATGATCTATTGACTACTTACTGACCTTGGTTACGGCTCCACATACTTAGTGTATCTCTAGTTGAATTGTAATCGTTGACGCGATGTTCGTGAGACTAGTCATTGAAACAAGATACATTGCAGGTTGGGGAACACCTTTGACAAATCTTAAATGGTAGTGAGAGTGAAGCTCCAATGTTAATGGCGTATTGACTAAATTGTCGGTTGTTGATCTGCGGTTTGCAATTGATTGGTAGGCGGGGTCGAGACAAAATCCGAGTCTTTGGAGTTGCAGAGGAGAGTTCAAGAGACGATCCTGAGACGAGAGGGAGAGTTGGGCAGAAGACAGGCTTCTGTTTATGTTTAGCCGTTATAAGAGGTGCCTGCAACTATCTGTTTCCCTCGCGGATTTCGCGTGTGCCTGTAAGTGCCTGTGATGTAGCTAAGGGGTCTACGGTGTCCAGGAAGGGTCAGGATTAAATTTCGCATACCGTTGTCACACATCCGCATTTCATGGCCGAGGTCCGGTCTATTATGTCATGCCCTTGGCTTTTCTGACCCCCGCCGCTCCCTCGTTGTCATTGTCATCCCGCCATCTGTCCCGATTTCCCGCCCGCCATCCCGCCCGCCATTATTTACACCACCGCTACCTGACCAAATATGTCTATGTAATGCCCAGAACTCATCCATAGTTCACACCAGAATACACTGAATAACATTGTCTTCGGAAGATTGGAGACAACACCGGGAATCTGGTTTGTGGTCGATCATTACAGTCTTCACATTATAAAATATAGCACATATAATCCAAGGGAGAGAGAGACAAGTTTCCGAACAATACACTAGGTATTTGAATTCATGCTATTTGACTACGCGACGGTACTTGAAGGAGAGGAAACCCTTTGCACGACATGATGACCGCTATCGTTCTTGGTTGCGAGAAAGCGCCCGTGGCGGCTGACCAGGCACATGGAACAGTGCTCCGAGAAGACTATAATATTGAGCGCCGTCGATCACGCTCTTTGGTACAGTAGATGATACCATCCCGCCGCTCTGGAGAACGGTAGTTAGAGACCATGAGGGTGGGGTTAGGTTTTCGTTGCATCGGTCCGACGGAATCTCACTTCGTGAGATTCAAGCGGCTCGAGCCCTAACCCTAGTTAGAGGCCGGAGTTTTCCGGAAATCCGTATCTACCAGCATGCCGCCCTTTGCCGTGGTAATTTTAGCAAGGCGCCACAGTGCAAATGAGGGACCGAAGGGCACAGCGAGACCAGCGGCGGTGCAAACGACGACAAGAACGGCGGCGGCAAGCGACGATGATGGGCACAAATAAGGCACAAAAGTCAAGGGCATGACATAATAGACCGGACCTCGGCCATGAAATGCGGATGTGTGACAACGGTATGCGAAATTCAATCCTGACCCTTCCTGGACACCGTAGGGGTCCGTGTGCGCGGAGGACCCCAGGTGCGCGGCGCCATTACTGAAAGGCGGGGTATAATATCTGGGGTTTTGACTCCGAGCCCGGATCTTGATCTAAGTTTAGGATTGCATCCCTCGTTCGATGGCCACAACGTTGAACAAAGAACGATGCAGTGCATGCTAGTATGCATAGACGCCACCATCGCGACCAGAAGAGTACAAGTATGGATAGACGCCGTCGCCACCATCACGACCTGCAGAGTAGATGTATGGAATGTATGTCGATCGCATATACAGCGCGACTGACCGCGATGCGGAGAAGCCTGTCAGAAGCTCAGTGCTCAGCAATGGGCGGATCAAGGAAGCTACATATACTCATGTCTACTGGCAGGTGCCCTTAGGCGGTGCGTACAGAATGAAGGCCAAGATCTCGATGAGAGCCGCCTATTGGTTGAGAGCTAAACACAACACAGAGTAAGTGATCTTCCCCCGGTCCATTCAGTTCGAGCCAAGGTCATGAAGGATGTTACAATGCGAAACTTGATAGAAGTACATGATGCATGTGCAGGATATGTATGCGACAGATAAGAACGGTAATGGATACAGAATACAACATGATGGGGCAAAATGGGATTAAGGCTTGTTCTGTAAGGCGTAGAAGAACACCAAGAGAGCGACTATGCTGAGGACCTTGCCCGCTATACGAGATGCGGCGTCCTCGGATAGATGATGCACCTCAACGGCCTGGGGACAGTCGTCTGTGACAAGTTCCCGGTCTGGCTCACTGCTCACATCGGAGCAGCAAGAGGATACATCAGAATCGATGGATGAGGATGCCTTGTGGTAGCCCACACGGGATGGAGGTGGACATATGGGTTTGAGTGACAACTTCGGCGACGCGAGGGACAGAGTGTCTCTCTCAAGGGTACAGGGTGTTTTGCAGGTCGGGCATAGGCCATCGGAGGCAGAGCCGTGCAGCCACTAATGGAGTCATGATCAGACGAAATGAATAGACACCCGGGGAAGGGCCACGTACCTCGGTCAAGTGCTCCAGACAGAAGAGTTTACCGCAACAGAGCGTTCTACAGGGGACTACGGCCATCTCGAAGCTGCGTAGAATGAGCGGGCGTTGGTTAACGAAACGATGATGGATGCATACCAGATGCCACAGTCGCGATCTAGCCATTCTCTGCTTGCCGAGCGTGTGGGTGTTCTGGGGAGGAAAGGGATTGAGCGCCATGAGCGCGTCCGGGGCGGTACGGCGGTGTTGGCTGCAATGCCAGAGCGAGACATTAATGACTGATCTGGGACGAGGTCGTGTTCCATGATGGAGGAAGGCGTTTCGGCGCCGAGGTTGACATGATAGTCTTCACGTTCCTCCTCGATGCTGTCTAAGCGGTGGGGACGAAAACGAGGAGAAGGCAGGATGACAGTTAGATTGGGACGCATCTCCCAACGCGTGGCGGCTTACCTGCATCGTCATAATTTAAAGGGAAGAAGTTATTGTTGTCTCCTTCAAACTGGAACAAGGGCATACACAAGAGTGTAGGTTGCGGGGCTATCAACCGAGCGTTCATGACAAAAGGCGGACAACAATAGGTGGACAATAAGCGTGGGTGATTGGTGGTGGTGGGACAGGAGGATCTCTGGACCAGTGACCTGTGTTATAGCCACTCCAGATTTGACCTTTCACGTGTTTGGAGTCAGCTGAAGTGATGATCGTAAGTACCCATGATCGCACATCTCCATCTCGACGGTAGTCAGTGGCGGACCTAAATCGCAGCCTATATGAACTCCACGTACCCCATCCGCCTTCCTTTGGGCGCATGGGAGGGCATCATGGATACGTGACGCGCTTGTCCAGTGCCAAGACCCGGGCCGGGGTATCTAAACGTAGTGTCAGACTCATCCTGATGTAATCTCCCCGGTCTTATTGCAGAACTGGCCATTTCTTCATACTTACGGACCCTATAGCTCGTGGAGACCGCCTACGGGTCAATGATATTAACTAGGCAGCGCGTGCAACGTCATGCACCAAAGAGCCGACAAAAATCCTGCATACAGTTCTTTTTCAAGCGAAGTTAATTCCCGAGTCGGCGTTCAAAGAAGCAGTGTCAGCGTTCGCAACCCGTCTCGAACCGACACATGCAATGACGAAAGACAAAAACATAGTATTCTCCGTTAAGAAGATCCGTCTAGCAAATGCATGGGGATTCAGCTCGCCATAGGAAGAGGACAAGAGGGCCATACCACTCGATATGCGGATGTCTTTTTTGCCCAGGATCGCCTCTTTCCATGTTATCTCCTCCTCATACCGTGCATTCGCCGACTGCGCCAATTTTCGGAGGCGCATCATCTCCTCCGCTGATATTTGCTCTCCTCCTCGTAACCTATCGCGAATCGACTCGAGAATGGACAATTTCGCAGTTATCTTTGACTGTCGGTCCCGAATGTCTGTTTTCTGCGAAATGAGGTGAATAGAGAATGTCGTGATCGCGACCGAGTAGATGATGTGAGGAACGTAGTAGCTCATGACAGTGGTCGACTGGAAAGTTGAGGTTCCGGGCCGGGAAAGCGAGAGGAAGTATGGACACGTGACTTGCGTTGATGCGCCATACCGTTAGGGTCGGCAACCCCTTGTTCTCCAACCATCGTCGCTCTTAGCGTCGTCTGCGCTCGCTTGCCGCTGTCGTAGTCTCCAAGCAGAGTGGCAAGCTGCGGAAGGTCTGCGAAACTCTCACCTCCTTTGGCGCGCTCCTCAACGATTTGCTTCGATACCAACAGAGATCCAGGAAGAGATAGCTCACAGCTCAGTCCGGCCAGCAAGAGCCCTCTGAAACGTTGTAGGCTTTGTACAGCGAAGGTTCGTGAACATACAGTGCGTGCACATCCCATCCTGCTGCCACAATGCCTCATATGGTGAACAGACATACACCTCGAAAAAAGCTCAACGATTAACGCGTTCAACTGGCCTACCGAGTCTGCCACGACGTACGAATCGGCTACAGCTCACACAAGTCATCTGCACTATCACTCACGACCGACTACTCACATTCCATCCCACGATTCATCGCATCTTTGCGAGTTCACGACGTACATATTTGGCTCCGATTTTTCACGATTTTTAGCAAGATATTAAGATTCAATCCCTCTATATAAACCAACAGTCAAATGCGCAACACGCTGCTACCACCCCGAGCAGCAGAGTCACAAGCAGGTGACCACCATGCCCCTCCCAGCATCCGTCTCGTTTCCGCCACTCCGTCTGCGTCGGGCAGTTCTTCCGGAGCCAACATTTCTAGCAGCTACTCCTTTGACTTGCCTCCTCCATCTCCTCTGACACCACGGCCAGAGACTGCGGCCTCCAGGAAACGCCTTGTGCCCAAGAAGTCCAAACTGAGCATGCTCGGTGTTGGCAACCCGCGCGACAATCAAAAGGACAAGGCCAGAGACTTCTCCGATGTCGTCCGACGCGTCGGCGGCAGCACAAACTCAGCTCGAGGTGGGTACGAAATACACGTCGACCCCACGGTTGACCTGGAACGCGGGGAGGTCATGATGGTGAAGAAGAAGAAGTCGCGTGGCACTCTGGGCGCTCTCGGATGGGGGGGACCGATGACGGAGATCACAAACGCGCCCAAGGTGCCGAAGGCGGAGGAGAAGGAGAAGAAGCAGAAGGAGGAGAAGGACAAGTGGTGGACTATCGGACGGGGGAGGAAAGACTCCAAGGAGAAGACAGAGAAGGTCAAGGAGATGCGACCTTTCATTCCCGGGCGCTCCAAAAGTAAGCATATACTGTTCTTCCTACAGTTCACACTCTTAACCGTTTTGCAGCGCCTGAGCCATTTCGTTCCCCACCTTCCGAAGACTCTCGTGCTCGGTTCAATTCTCTCGATTCTGGTGCATTGCTGTCCGCTCCCTTCCAACGGAACAATGTCTCTTCTCCGTCTGTGAACGATCCAGCGCCTCCACGCCCAATCACACCGGCCTTTGGAGGTGCCTTTGCTGCGCCACAGGCCCATGAAGCTGGACAGCACCAGGGCTCCATTGCACTCCGTGCCATGCGCTCTGTTCGATCCATGGCTCGCCTCGGAAGTCGGAATCCCAAGCAGGAGGACGCTCCCCCGTTGCCAAGGGAGAAGGCTGCCACCAAGAAGGAGAAAGAGAAGGACAAGGAGACCACAGCGGTCAAGACGGACGCGAAGAGGAAGAAGACGAAGACGAAGGAGGCGAAGACGAAGGAAACGAAGACGAAGGAGTCAAACCGTAGCTCGTCAAGCAGCTTTGAAGTTGGGACTCTGCCAATCAGCCCAGCGCATGTCAAGAAGAAGAAGAGCATTCTCGGACTGGGCTTGCCCTCGTCGATGCGATTGCCCAGTGTCCGGAACGGGTCGACGGCATCGTCAACCGTTATGGAAGCCAGAGCGTCGTCCGACCACGGCCGATTGTCGGCGGAGTTCGCTACTCTGATGGCCCGCCCAAGGACGGGTTCAGCTATGTCTACGGGCTCAAGCTTACGGCCGATGTCGACCAGCTCTGGAAATTCGAGAGCTTCGTCGGGCTCTTGCCCCAGTGTCAAGTGGGACGAACAAGGTTTGGAGACTGTTCGGGAGCAGAGGTACAAAGAGCGGGAGACGAAGGTGAAGATCCAGGAGGAAATGAATAGGAGAACAAGTCGGGAGAGCAAGCATTCTGAGGAAGGACGACGGAGGGCGCCTTTGTCGGGTGTGTTTGCTGCAGCTGAGACGGAGGGTGTGGTGATGGATTTTGAAGACGCTGACGGCGGTGTTCCCATGATTGACGTCGAAACTGCGAGCGATGGACAAAGCACAATCTCTACTCCTGTCAAGAGAGCACGACCGCGACCCATCTCGGAGCAGCTCTTAGGTCGTAGTCGACCTGAAGGTTTCCATGAAGATGCTGCCGCCCCAGGTGAACATATTGATCTTCAACCTCTAGTCGTGGTTCTCACAATTTGCAGGTGTTATTTCTATGTTGGATGCAGCAACACAGGACCTGGCACAGCTCATCAACAGATTGGATTTGGAGACGACGCCTGGCACTCCCGCTTCGCCCATGGGTGGACGGACTCCCCGTCCTTTGAACCAGCAATATCAAGTCAGTCCCTCAACATTGAGGACCTTCAATGCAAGTCGCACCTCAATCAACTCTCTGCGCCCATACTCTCAAGCACGTTCTGCTGGGGGATCGTTACCTCCCAGTTTATTCCTTGGGCAGCGTATCGGGTCCTGGGACGACATGTCCCTCGTCAATACACCCCTAGCTTCCGTCAAGGCTCCTCCTGCTGCTCCCGCGTCGCCAGTCTTCTCACTCAAGCATAAGCGAACGTTGACTCCTACTCCTCTTCCGGATGCTTCACCAATTCTTCGACCACTCCGTCCTGCAAAGTCTCGTTCTGGGCTCAGTTCAGGATCTAAGCAGCCTCCGCCGGGTCCCCCTCCCGACGCTCCTGCGCCTGTTCCTGGACCGCGTGACTCCCGTCGCGGAAAGGTGTTTTCGCGTGGTTCGTTGCGAATGCCTTCTGCGGCCCCTTTCGACGAGCTGTCAACCAACCCGCTCTTCATGGCTGCAAAGAAACGTTTATCGCCGGAAAAGCGGAGCACACACACTCCCAGTGACGAGGATACAACGACTCGACGCCCACTTGCTCCTGGCGCGAAGAAGATGCTTGGTATGAGAGGGACTATGGGTGGCTCGGACGTTTCTTCTGCTTACACTGAAGATGGCGCGGACAAGGATCCGGACTCCGATATTCCGGGAGAGTTGCAGGTCATTTTGAACGATAACAGGCGCCGCAGCATCGAGGACACAATCAACTTCGGTCGCTTGTCTGATTCATTGGTCCAGGGAGACAATATTCAGGAGGACGTTTCTCCACCACCTTGCCCCTCTCCTCCACCTTCACCCTCTCCTCCCGTTTTCCGTGCTCGAGTCATCGATGAGTCGGACAGCCAAGCTGATATCATCGAGGACGAGGAATGTGCGCCTGAGTATGACGAGAATTTCACGAAGAAGAGCTTCGACTTCACGGGCGAGATCAACAGGCTCAACGAGTCCGGAGCCTCTGACAGTCGGAGCTTCGTGGAGCAATTGGAGCAGGCGTTCAAGAGTCCTGCTAAGATTGACTTACGTTATGACTTTGGCGGGGAAGTGCTCACTGTCAATGTGCCTCCTCTTCCTGCCCCTCTTCCTCCCAGTCCTTCTATGAGGTACAGTGTTTCCCTTGCCCTCGTAACTCGTGAGAGTCTGACTTTTGATACAGTCATCACAGCTCGCATTCCTCGGTGTCTAGAGACTTCTCTCAGATTGTGGACTACCCATCTTCGGACATAAGCATGAACGCTGAGCCTTGGACCTTCTCGCACAAGCATTCAGCTGCGTCTCAGGAGCTCAAGCTGAAGAAATCCTTCGACATGTTTACTACCGCTCAATTGCGTGAGCTGATCGAGCCTTCAATGCGTCCTGTCTCCAGTTGCCTCGACGACGAGGAACCTTCCAGTCAACCAGGTTCCTCCTCTACTGGCTCTCGTGGAGAGTTGAATCGGGCGTTCAAGTTTGGAGGTGCTTCACCTCGTTCACAATCTACCTCCCCACCTAGCGAAGACAAGGTCATGACCTTGTCAGACATAATTCCCACCCCAGCACACGCACGTTCTTTTTCAACGGGCAAGGAGGTTGACTCGCTTATGAACTCGATCATGGCCACAGCAACAGATGTCGCGCCCGCGGTTCCTCGACCTCGTTTGACTTCCAATTCTAGTTCCAAACGCTTCATTGGAGATCTCTCTACTGCATCGGAGCCGTGTCGGTATTCGAGATACTCTGCGTTGAGCTTCGTCGGATTTGACTCGTTCGACGAAGTTCGGAGAGGTTTCGAGTTCCACGATAATCGGCCGGCTTTCTATCCGCCTCCGTCGGCTGTCCCTCGTCATATGCACCATGAATCAGTCTTCAGCCTCGCATCGATCTCATCCTACGGTCATGTCCTCAATCCTGGAGTGCCTGATCCCTTCGACTACGGAGACTTTAGCTCACCCGAAGTGGACAACCGACCCATTTCGGAAGCTCTTGACTTCTCAATGACCATTGATGATACTTTTGAGTTTCATACTCGAGCTCGGAGGCAAAGAAAGCGTGCTAGTGATGCTTCGAGTTTCTACCTCAGGCCTCAGGCCCATCGTCGCAACTCGTCCAACGTGGCCATGTTCCCTCCTGTCAGCGTCAATCGTTACAGCCGTAACTTTGGCATTTACAGCCAAGGTCGCAACGATTCCAGTACGAGTATAAACTCGATCGCCCAATCCTATGGCAAGAGACGGTCATCTTGGACCCGTCACCGGCGTGACGCGTCGATGGACTCTATCGCTAGTGATTTCTCTGTCATGCGCCTTGGTCGTCCCGGTGTTGGTGACAAGATGTTTAACACTGATAGCACCAGACCATTGGCAGCTATCTCCGCCTCACCTGCAGAAAGTTTTGACAGCCGCTACGAGAATCGCTTCTCGTATGATTCCATTCTTGACGCCAAGTGCTCTTCTACCGAGGATTCGCTGTTTGACCAGACGGGTCGGCGTTCAAGCACTTCTGAGGAGTCGATTTTTGGCTACAAGGGCTTCAATGCTAGACGCCTCGGACCTCCGACTTACCGTCCTCTTTCTATTCTCAGCTTCAATGACCGAAGCCTCCACAGTCCTCGAGAGGACGACACGATGATCAGCGTACGTCTTTTGTCCCAACATGGGATTTCATATTGATGAGGTTTTCAGATGCTTGGTGGCGGTCGTGAACGCAGAGAGTCAATTGGATCACTTATCGATAAATCTCCCTGTGTCCGAGTCGAGAAGCGTAAGCATTCCGAAGGCCACAACGGACAGCCAAGGAAGGCTCAAATCGTCCCTATGCCTTCAATCGCATCAACTTCTGACTCGGTCAAGTTTGGGAACGAACGTATGTTACGCGCTCAACATGGCCATATTGACCGACAAAGTCTTGAGGAAAGCTGTCTAGTTGCTGATGGCGAAGACCTATCTTTCTCCTGTAGGTTTTGAACCGCTTCGGGGCTGCCCATGGCTGACCATTCTTGCCAGTCTCTGTGAACCCGGTCTTCAGTCGACCAGTGGTTGGGCGTTCTCGCGCAAGTACATGCACCACGTCAAGCTCTGGGGTGGACACTCCTCCACTGGCTTCATCCGATGGATCCGTGTCTGATGGCTCCCAGTCCAGTATCGATCTTTCCCACATCAACACTGTCCTCTCCAATCCGACGCATTCAATACCACTGGCGCACAGAAACCGAGCCCGCGCCCGTGCCAGAGGTAGTGGCCATCGTCGCAGATTGTCACAGGCTCGTGCAAATAGGGCCTCCGTGTACGAAACTATCGATGAGGAGACATCGTCCCCTGATAAAGTTTCGCCCGTCTCAAAGAAAGGCAGTCCGACAACTATGGAACCCATCTTCATTGTAGACGAGGATACGGCATCCATCCACTCTGGTACCTCTACCTGGGACGATGAACGTGGATTTGTGGCGTTGCGTAGGTACTACGAGCTCCGCGACGAGGCTGAACACATAGTCATGGAGAGCAAAAGGACTTGGGAAGACACACCGTTTTCAATCTTCGCCGTACAGAGTGAGTCTCGAAATCTTGATTTGTACCACCTTGCTGAGTTCCTCTGCAGCCTTCGATCCTCCTAGACACCCGTCCGGCATGCAAGCAATGCTCGAGCATTCTGTTCAGACTTACGGCCCTATACCCTCTGAATTACGCCCAAGACGTGTTCGCTCCAGGACATCGTCCAGGGTCTCCCCATATCCATCTACCAGGACTCTGAAGGTTTCTGCCTCGCCCGAACTGGTGACCGAGAGCCAGTCTGCGATCTACCGAAATGCTACCAGCGCTCCTTTGCATGAAATCCCCGTCAATCGCAACACTATGCCTGTCGTCCCATCATCGATGAACTTTCCCAAGACATTCAGTGCTCCTCCCATTCCTGATGAGTTTGACTCGAAGGGTACGACGGATGCGTCTGGCCTGCCTGTGCGGTCTAGAGTAGGCTCGACAGCTCGTCGTTCGGCGCTTGGGGCGGCCAAGCGGGGGGCAGGAAAATTATTTTTGGACAAAAAGGAAAACCACATAACACCTCAATTGAATAACACGTCAGTCCCAGTTCTTGTCCTGTGATTCAGCCTCTCATTTCCTGAACAGTCCCGGCGAATCCCTTCGATTTAGTCGACCGCGACCTAAAGGACGTCCTACGCCGGCACGCCCAGTGGGCATACGAGTTTGATGTACCATTCGAAGGAGATTATGCCCTATGTTTACTGATATGCCTATGCCCCATCTTTACTTGCATTTACTCAAACATCTGTACATGATGCGCCATTCACTTTCACGATGGGTCTTGCCTTACCATTTTCTGTGCTATCTTTGCTATCGATGTCATTGCTTTCGAAAGTGAAACGCTTTCTACTTTTGCTCTTTCCAAGTGTTCTGTTGTAGAATTGTAACAGTACACAGGCCTCGTGTTTTCAGAATCTGAGTGTAGAATCTTAGATCACATACATGAACGTGTTTCAGTTTATTCATCCGCATTGTGATGTTGACATATGGCCGAGCTTTCTTGGCCCAAGAATGATTGCTAGTGTAGAACGTTACTCAGACCCTAGTGGTAAGAAGGACTACCCAGTGGATGACCAGATGGCAGAAGTAAAGGGACTGTGATGGCGGAGGATCGCACGAGCGCACGTGGTCGTGTATCAATCGGGTCTGACCGTCTCAGATAGTCAGATGCTTTCGGACGCTTTAACCAAAACCACCAGGACACTACTTACCAAGGTCCAAGACGCGACCTTTTCAACCTGCAACTGACGGGCAACATCCGCATATGGCTGACGCGCCTGTTCACGCGGAAAGACACCTCCGTCTTCACGCGCTGATGCGCATATACGAATACTGTCTATCCACGCGAATCATTATTGTCGAGATCAAGAAATACCGACAGGATTTGCAAAGTCAACTGATGAAGGATAGCCCAGATATAGTCTAGGCTACAGAGTCGATTTCGAAATGCGTCGGTTTCATGCCAGGACTGCCATGCGTGTATACTGGAGCGAAACATTATGCCAATATCACCTTAGGGCATGCTCTTATGTGTGAAATGGAATCAAAGCTGGTATAATTTCCGGTGAAGCAAAACATTCACAAAATGTCCTCCTCTTTGTTCAAAGTCGTCCTTGCTGCCCACGCTGTTGGTGCTGCCACCGTCAACGCGGAAAGCCACACCATCAAATTCATCAACAAGTTCGTATTCAAGTTCTGAGACCCTGACGTTCGCTCATACTAGCCTGATAGGTGTGGCCGCGGTACTGTCCGTCTTCTCCGAGAACGCACATTGCATGCACCTTCTAACGATGTCTATAGCCGGTTATCTCTCAGAACTTTAAGACTTTGTCGAACGGACCGTCCTACACCCATAACGGCCCCTTCCCCGCTGTTATTGCGTACGTGATCATCCTCTTCCGTCTGTATGTTTCTGACACCTCGCTTCTGCAGCTACCTCGATACCGGTTAGGAGTCCCCGACGGTTGTACCATGTTTCTTCTCATTGACTTCACCTCCAGGATGCGGCTTCCAAGGCACTGGATGCTCCATCGTCGAGACCACCCTCATCAACGGCGGCATTTCCAGCACGGATATCTCTCTGATCCCCCCGTAAGTTTTCCTCTGATTCCAGACCCGACAAACTTATCAAACCTCCGTTCTCAAGGCTTTCCCTCAATGTCCCAACTGCCTTCACCTACACAAACGGCTGCACTGAAGGTGCTTCTTGTGGGTATCGTATTCGTAGTGGGGTTCGGTCTCTGACAAAAACATTCTCGACAGGCGCCTCCGCCAGCTGCCCTGCCACCTCTGCGTTCCATAAAACCGATGATTATGGTGCGCAACGCCAGTGCACCAAGGATAACGTGAGTGGCGACATTTTGTGTCTGTGCGACTATTTCTCACTCTGGACGCAGGCTGGCCTTACTATCACATTCTGCTAAATTGTTTCAATATTCATGGGCAAGTAACATATAGCAAATGTAGATTTGGCTATAATATTAATCATCCTTCCTCTGGGATTTGGGGATTTACAGCAATGCAGCACGCTAGTGATGAGACCTGCCTCTACATAGTTCAGTTGTACTTATTACCTGACACCTGGTGCAATTTGTCTGGACAGCACTTCTCGTGCTGCCAAAAGTTCCTTGATCAATTATTACTCTTCATCCCGTGGCAATTTCGTTGCCCAATGACGCCACTGAGGGTTTTTAAACAAAGGACAAGAGAGCGGTACGTTCGTTGAAAAACCAGGAGCGAGAGAGCACGAGATTCCAAGCAAGAAGAGACATACGCACGTCGCACGTCGCATAGTAATTTCCGAGTCAGACGTCAGACGGAGTAAAACGAAACAAGACTCATGGTGCGCGAATCATCAGACGGGTAAGATAGAAGCTCGCTGAGCAGCGGCTTTTGTACGGCGCAAATAAGTAGACCAGTCACCAGATTGCGCCACTCATATTTTGGACCTCCCGGCATTTCCCACCGGCATACGGTACCTGACGGCGGACGCCGGACGCACTCGGTCAGAGAAGGCGTTCATGTCTGAATTGATCTCTCATCTTCCTTTCATCGTCTTTGGATATGGCTCTCTCATATTCAAGGTCTGTAAATCGATTTTGTCATCGTTTCTGTGTTCCCTACTCTTCATTGTCTAGCCACCTCCGCACACCGTAAAAGAAAGTGAGGCATGTTCTCTGTTCTCCGAGGAATCATCAGTGACGCTCGATCCATCGTAGCTCCGGGATTTCTGAAAGGATACGTACGCAGATTTGCGCAAAAGTCGCATGATCATCGGGGGACTCTAGAGGCATACTACATCTCTGACACGTATGTATCCTGACACTAAATATGCACGATACAGAAACCTGGTCGCGTCGTTACGCTCATTCACAAGGAGGACTGGGATAGCTTCTCTGAATCTGTAAGCATCTCTCGGCTTAGTGAGGTTTTTGAAACTCAATAGATGGCGACGTAGGATCCTTTTCCCGAGGACGATGTCGTTTGGGGTATGTCAGCGAAAAGGATGCTGCTAGCTCACTAAGAGCTATATAGGCGTCGCATATACCATTGACTCAGCATACGAGTCTGAAGTCAGGGACTATCTAGGTTTGCCAAATATTCTGGACATCCAAAGTTGCTTACTAATGTGGCGTACAGATTACCGAGAAAAGGTTCGTCAACTTGATCCCTTCACCTCCCTTGAAATTCATAGCGACTGCGTAGGATGGTTATACGATGGAAAAGATCGATGTATATGGTATCGATCCTTTAGATGGCAGCGAGAGGGTGACTTTGTCCGATGTAGGTCTCTTGTTCCTCCAAATGCTCTCGAACCTTAAGAATGATGAGCATAGACATACGTGCGTCTTTAGACACCTTGCAAGCATTCAAGCCTCTGACCTTTTGGCAGTGCTACGTAGGGCGTGCTGACAATCCGTCTTTCAGTGAGCCGCAACATCCAAAGGCTCCGACGTTTGTTGCTAAGTTACTTGCCAGTCGGTTCTGAACCGCTTGAAACCCTATCACGGACAATATGGGAGACAGTGGGACCCTCGGGTCCGAACAAAGTCAGAATCCGTTCCAGTGACAACGACTTATCAAACATTAATACAATCTCCAGGAATATCTGTACAACCTAGCAGCCGCGATCCGTCACTTGTCGCCAGATGCTCACGATCCATATCTTACCGCACTCGAGGTGAGAATCTCCTGTATATAGGTTACAGGCAGTCTAGAACTCAAATCGAACGATAGGCAGCTGTGCGTCGATTGGACGGTGTCAATGAGGAAGAATGAGGACCGACAAGCGTAGAATATAACAACAGTCTCCACGAACATCTATCATAGATCATTAAACTCCATGTCAAAGTCCTTCTGACTAACCTCCCCCTTCTTCAACTTCTTCGCCATCCTCTCTTCCTTTGCAAGATCATCCCAGTCGTCCCCATCTCCCTCCTCTCCCTCCTCGGCCCCTTCGGCCATTTCCTCCCGTCCCCTCTTCTTCTCCCATGCTTTCTTCTTCTTTCGTTTGTCCTTTTTCAGATCTCGCTCCTCCTGCTTCACAACCTTATCACTCCACGAAACATTCACTTTCTTCTTCTGTCTTCGCTGCTCGGAGAGTTTCTTCTGCTCTTCAGCTTTGAACGACGCGCTCTCGAGTTCTTTGAGACGTTTCGCTTCTTGTGCTGGATCTAGGTATGCGTACTTATCCCACTGGATGCGAATGAGCTGAGTGAAAAGGATGGTGGGATTGACGGCTCACCTCAATTGAGAAGTCCTTCCAAGTAGATCGGTCTGCATCCTTGAGTTCGGGCATTCTGGGGAGGCGAAAAAGCCCAAAACTTTTTGCTACACCCACAAGGTCGAGGTCTTTTATCCTGAAGATGTAAGACGCTTCGTGTTTGGTGTATGCCCGGACGAAAGAGACGAAAGCTTTCACTGCCTAGGTATTACATTAGCGGAAAAGAAGCACAGGAATGCTCATCCATACCTGATCGTTCAATGCTCGGTCTGTACTGACCATCTGACGAATCTGCTCAAGGTTTACTGCCACCTGATCATCATCAGGACGTTCGTCGTCGTCGGGCTCATCGCCTGTAGAGGTATCGAGTTGAACTGCGGGGATATACGCCTGCCCTTTCAAAGGTATCTTTCGAATGCTTAAAAGATCCACATATCCAATCTCCCTCCCCACCAAGATAACCCAGGCTCTCCCGCTCCTCCCAGCACGTGCCGTCCGGCCACAACGGTGCGAAAACGCTTTGGGGTCCGTAGGTGGGTCGAATTGTATGACAACGTCGACATGAGGGAGGTCAAGGCCACGTGCTGCAACGTCCGTGGCCAGAAGAATCGAGGGCGAGGATGGTGTCGCTATTGCGGATGAGAAGGCTGATAATGTCTTCGTTCGCGCGGCAGGAGTGAGATGTCCATGAAGCGAGTGCAGTGTGAAGCTCGGAGGCAGAAGCGTGCCGAGCACCTTATAAAAGTAGTCCACACATGCACCAGTTGCAAAATATAATATAAACTGGGCGGACTGATGCTCTTCCACCTCGCGTTCAATGATGCGGGTCAATTGCACGACCTTTTCTGAGGCTTTGCACGTTACATATGAATTTGCTAGACTTTTGGAGATGAGAAAGTTACGTTTATAAAATTCTGACAACATACTTGGCTGGTGTTCTCCGTTCCTCGACTAGAGTAGTCTTTCCTGCCGCGTTGGCCTTCTTCGCTTGAACTTTGACCACGATACGGGCAGGATTCCGCAGACCCGCTCGAACGAGCTCAGATAAAGCATCCGCATCCGTCATTGTCGCGCTGAAAAGTCCAGTCCGCCGTTGCTTCGGGAGATAGGTGAGAATCTTGCTGAGTGTCGCGGAGAAGCCAAGATCCAAAAGTCTACAAAGGATATATGAGACATGCAGCCGAGCCAGAGGATGGGGGCATACTAACCGGTCGGCCTCATCGAGCACCAACACTTCCAAATCCTTCACGCCGACATGAGTGCGTCCTTTACCGAGAAGGAATTCTTCAATGCGTCCCGGGGTACCTATGACAATATCCGCGCCTGTATCCTTGAATCTTTCGATATCCTGGAGAGGAGAAGACTCGGAAGATGATACGAGCAGCAAAGGTTCCGGTAATGGATCGTGGCCAGTATCTTCTGGCTGTGATTTGAGAAACAAATTGAAGACGGCGTGAATCTGCGTCGATAGCTCCCTTTCAAGGTCGGTAAGTCCGTGATGTTGAATAATAATATAACGCACCTTGTCGGACTGATAATGAGCGCGCCAATGTCACTTTTATGAAGTTTTCGCTCTCTTCGGATGAGCTTCTCAAGTACCGGAACAACGAATGCGAGTGTCTTTCCAGATCCAGTAACTGCCTCGACAACGACGTCTTTGTGCTTCATGAAGAGCGGGATGGTTGATGCTTGCACGGGTGTCATTCGCTGGAAGCCCATCGACTGGATTGTATCAAGTCTGAGCCAATTTAGCAGATAATTTGCAGTGATATCTCTCGACGCACATCCAAGGTGTTAGCGCATCGGGAAGCGAAGCCCAGGACCCCGCAAAGGCCGTCGACGACATGATGGAAGGAGGAAAAAGTTAACTTTGATCGGACCGGAGATCCGGACTTTTCGCCAGCTGTTTCCACGGCCCGCCTCAGAATTTAATGCGCCACGACCGCCTAGCAGTCCCTACCCACTATAATTAGGTACATCAAGATATGATTGATGTTGAGCGACACATTCCCATCGAGTTCCCGCTTTCTGCCATTATCTTCAATCCCCTATGTCAAATCCAAATCTCAGCAAGATAGCGCTGAGGTGTGATGGTCTTGGTGTTGAGGTCTTTTTTTTCTGGTGTTCGCCACGGTCACAAAGAGGCCGCTTCCGTTTGAAGCTTTCTGGAACATCTTGCCTCTATCGACCGTTCAACACCGAACGCGACTGGAGATCCTGGTGCCGTTTCACAGTCCTCAGAATTCTACCACATTATCAACTCTCATCCCAACAGTAGCGAAATCCGGACCTCCAGTCGCATCGTGGCCAGAAGTTGCGAATGTATAGCTCTTGTCGTGGTATAAGATAGGGAGACTTTGGGTCCGGCGGCTATGAATATCATAGAGGAACGTAGAGGTTGAGATGCGGTAGGTAGACTTCTTCAGGCCGCAATGAAGAATCGATGTGCTGTCACGTTGATGCAATTTGAGTGATTATACAGTGGATAGCCATTACTCGACCTTCATCACCGAGTCAATTCTCGCTGCCTGGATACGTTTGCGCAAATCTCCCCATATCGGAAAGCCATAAAACACGGTGCTGGCAACGTATTTCAACTTGGTATACGTGAGAAGTTAGAACGACCATGTAGGGTAAGATTAATCACGTACCGTGGTCATGATCGGAGAGCGATGCTTCCGGCACAGAGAGTACGTATATACGCTCTCAAGGACATGTGCTCCGGCTACAAGGTAGAATGCACCCCGGATCACGGTAGAGACATACGGATACGACATGGCCAATTGTGCCGGAGCCCAGAGGATGGAGCCAATTTGCGCGGGAGCGAGAAAAAGATACACGATAGAGGACAGGAAGAGTGTTTCGTAGCCGAGCATGACGCTGTATGGGAAGACGAAATCGGTGATATGTGGGGCTTTGATCTTGTATGGAGGTTGGTGAGTAAATGGATGCGATAGCAGTGAAGGTCAAATTTACCATTCCAAGGCCCTCTTGAGAGATGGCCTTCATCTCCAAGAGTCGGGGCTTCACGTCGTCGTAGTTGCGGAGTGGGGGTTCAATGGCGACGCGCACTTGCATCTGGCCACCGTTCTTCATTGCGCAGTTCAAAGTCATGCTCTAGTCATGTCAGAGTGTGGAATGGACACAGTACAGACAAATAGAGGTTTACCTTGGTATCAATCGCTGACATTTCGGCGCTCTTTATGAGTTCGGTAACTTTACCATAATATTTGGCATAGGCGACGAGAGTGTCCGGGTGGTTGGACATGTACATTTTCAAGAAGGCAGATTTCTCCGCGACTGGGTCCGCCATTGTTGGGAAGTGGTAGTGATGGTTAACAGTCAAGCACTGATGCGGGCTGCCCACGGTGAAGCGTGGCAACCGAGCCGGTCACGCTACTGTCACGAAGCGCGTCTTTCGGACTCGTACCACCACCACGACACGCTCTTCGACCACCGACGCGTCAATGGGCGAACGGAGAAAATCGAGCTCTTCCAAGACGTCCGCGAAGCAGGTAAACTTATTCTTTCTCTCTGTTCAGCCATGGATATTTATTATATTCGCAGAGGACTTTGTTCGATCATTTCGTTAAAAAGCCTCAAACTGTCACTCCGCCTGCCATTCCTGACACTGTGATTGATGTCGAGAATGCTAGTCCGAATACTGATACCGTATCCTTACCAGCCACGACAACAGAGGCTATTGACCTTCGCAGTCAGTTCACCGGCACTTTACTTTGATTCTGTTTAACATCAGAGCACCTTTAGCTTCGACAGAACCTGAACTCGTCCTTGCCGAGAACACTTCTTTCCCATTAGCCCAATCTCACCTCGAAAGTGACGACGAGCTTGCCATGATTGAGCCGTCTAACCGCCGACCACTTTCTGATGGCTCCTCGAGAAAGGATCCGATCATCATCGAGTCCTCGCCCATCAAACCTCTTGCGAAACCGAAACAGGCACTCCCAACCCATTCATTCTTTGCGCCTCGCCCACGTCAAAGATCCCCAACGCCTCTGAGTCTACAAGGCTCGTCATCAAGACCCGGTCCGTCGACGCCATATCCTGATAAAGACACACAACATGTACGCGGTCCTCAACAGGTTTACCCAACATCTTCCTCGCGTAACTCGCTCCTATCCGATCCCGCTCCCGTGCCAGATAACATCCCTTCTCTGCCATCTCAAGACGCCTCTCTGAACACTATTCCTGACGCGCACAAGGCTCATCCTGCCATCTCCCGATTTGCCCATAATCCCAACGAACAAGACTCCCAGAAACTCTGGACCGATAAATGGAAGCCAACTTGCGCCGACCAAGTTCTCGGGAATGAACAGAACGCGATTTATTTGCGAGACTGGCTCCGGACTCTCCAACTGGAATTTACGCCACACTCCGAGCCGCCAGCTGTACTATCTCAGGAACAGGCTTTCAACAAGAAGGGAAAGGGTAAAACCCCGACTGAAAAGACGAAAAAGCGCCGAATAACGAGAGAAGTCTCGAAAAAGAGCAGAAAGAAGCAGAGGGTTGATTCAGATGACGAGGCATCATGGATAGTACCCGACGAGGAATACGAGGATGACATTCCCATTTCACAGCAAGATAACGACGATTACGCGCCTCTACCTCGTCCCGAATGGTCAGAGCCCTCATCGTCGGCATTTTCGGGATTCATCGCGAACACAGTCGTCATTGCCGGTCCGTCTGGTTGTGGCAAAACGGCAGCCGTCTATGCGTGTGCGGAGGAGATGGGCTGGGAGGTATTTGAAGTGTATCCGGGTATCGGGAAGCGCAATTCTGTCAACCTGGATAACCTTGTCGGGCAGGTGGGGAAAAATCACTTAGTTTCCAAGGCACAAAGTTCCAGCATACGCGAAGAGGACGCGTCTAGATCCCATTTTGCCACTATTCTCCAGGGGGGAAAGAGTCTAGAGGACTTTGGGGACAGCTCATCGGCGGGGGTCAATCAATCTCTGATTTTACTTGAGGAGGTTGATATTCTGTTCAAGGAAGACGCGACCTTTTGGTCTGCCGTGTTCAGTTTAATCAGGGAGTGTAAACGGCCGGTGATCTGTACTTGTAACGGTGCGTGCGACATCCTATCTTCACGGCCACTCCTCAATATTCAACTTTGCTAGACCTATCCCTTCTACCCCTTGACGAGTTGCCCCTTCAGCAAACTCTTGTCTTTAAGCCCTGCAGTACGGAGTTGGCGGCATCCTTTCTGCAAGGCCTATGTGCTGCTGAGGGCCACCCGGTTCCCCGTGAAAACCTTATCCGACTTTACGAAGAATATTCGCCAAAACAGCTCATGGGGCAAGATTCTATAGACTTTGAGGCGACACCTGATCTACGATTTGCTATCCACACTCTCCAATTATGGTGCGCAGGTCGCGGCAAACCATGGTCCGGAGATTTCCATCAGCATGCCACGGAAAATTGGGGATCTTCGAACGAGGAGGTCGATGATGTTATCCCTCGTCCCAACGGTGTTAATCTCCCTGCCGACCTGTTGTCATACACGGACTGTCATTTGACACGATCGTCTATTGACACACGAGAGGTAAGCGATGAAAAAGATGCGTGCCAATTTTGTCATTGACAGTGGATGTGAACAGGCTCTTTCATTGAGTGAAGTAGGCGCGACAGGTGATGACGAACTGGGCCACACGGTGTTGTTCAATTCTCGCGACAATCTGACGAGCCTGAACTTTTTCGGACATGGCGATCGGGACGAGTTGATCGTGTCAACGCTTTCGCGTGGCGCTGACAATTTCAAGCGCACGTTGTGGAGGCCGCGGCAAGCGACTCGCGTGGCAGACCGTCATGTCGTCGACTTGCTCGGCAAAGAGGTGATGGGACTAGGCTGGCGACGCGAGGTGTACGTGGTTGATTATCTACCCTTGATGCGCCAGATCATCGCGGCGGATGATGGGGAGGAAAGGAAGACGGTTGACATGCAAGTACCCGGTGGGAGGAGAACGAGGAACAGCCAAAGCCAGCGGTATGTGCGAACGATAATGGTCACGGAGGAGCAACGACAGGCACTGGAGAGAACGGCTTTTGGCGGGGCAATGTAACCATATCTGGAGTGCAATCATCACGTGGAATAGATTCCACGTTGCGGGGAAGTCAAATAGAATTTAGGATATGTATTGATTAGATGCGACTAAGTAGTTGGTTGTTAACGTACTCGACTTGTTGCAGCGATAGTACCCAAGTGAAGAGAAACGGATCTCAAGGCTGACTCCTCCGCTCGATGTCGCTTGTGTCGACGATGGCAAACCCCAACGATGCACCGAAGAGCAAAATGGCATTATACATGTCCAAAACGTCGGAGGGATCGTCGCGACAGTCGCCTGTCGTTCCTTTGGCACCGCTGGAGTTCCTGCAGACACAGAGAAGAGGATCTATCACGGACCCGTCACTGCACGCTACACCGCTGAAAGGCAACATGAATTCGCCATTCCTCCGTCCGCAGAGCGAGATGGGCGGTATGTTTTCGTCGATGGGGTCGCCGCGACCCAAGTCGCCGTATGTTTTTGGAGAGGCGACGGTGCGGTCGGAAGGGAGTTCGCAGCTGAGGATCGACAAGCTGTTGCGTTCGCCGTCAGCTGAAGACGATCGACCGTCAAGCGCGTCCGGGCCGAAGAGAAGTGCATCGTCCACAGCTGAGCGACAAGGTATGGAGCATCAGAGAAACGCACTAGTCCGCATCTCACGTTCTTCGCTATCAGCTGGAAACGAGATGGACGTGGATGACCGAAGGGCTGGAGGGCTGCCGAGCAGGCCATTCGACTATACTATGCGCCGACACTCGATTGCTGTCGGCGCCGACTCGCCGTCGCGGATGGTGGGGACGAAGCGCAAGATGTCGGGAGCCGAGACTGGAGACGGACAGCTGGCTGGACCGGGGATGGATGTTGACGAGAAGGGCGCGGGTCCAGCGCCGAAGCGGCGCGGCTCAGCGATTGACACGGCGCGGATTGCGTCGCTGAGTCTAAACGACCGGAGGAACTCTGTCGACAGCCGGGGCGCGCCGTTTTGGTCAGAGGCGCGTCGAGGGTCGGCGTCGTCGGGATTCGGCTATGGCTCCGGCTCGGAGGGATCGGCCGGCCGGCCAACACCGGGCCTTGCCTCGTTCTCGTGGCCTGTCAATCCGCTTTCTGACCCGACAGGCATGCAGCATCATCCCCTCGACCATGACCCACAGCGCCCATACGACCACATGGCGGGCGTCGGCATCATGCCGCCCCTCAATTATGCGCCCGACCGCTCCCCGCACGACCGGAGAATGTCCATCCCAGACCCCCTCAATGCCAGCCCAGCAGGCGGCCCAAATCGAGTCCTGCGTTCTCGGTCGCGTCCGCCATCGCGCCAGGCGGGCCATCCCGACGGCCAGGACGACTCGGGCTCGGCGTCATCGCCGCCCGGCTCGAGCAAGCTGCCCAAAGAATCGAGTGCGACGCCCTATTCCCGCTCTCCCGAACTACGAGTGTCGCACAAACTGGCAGAGCGGAAACGGCGGAAGGAAATGAAGGATCTGTTTGACGAGCTGCGAGACCAGCTGCCAGCCGACCGCGGGATGAAAGCAAGCAAGTGGGAGATTCTCAGCAAAGGTGCGCCCTGCCAGACGGCCTGCTCGCTGTTCGCCCAATGACGTTTGATTTCAGCCATCGATTTTGTCGGCCAGCTCAAGCAGGACCACCAGAACATGGCGCGCGAAATCGACATGCTCAGGCACGAGCTCGACGCCTCGCGCCAGGCCAACGGGCTGCCGCCATTCGTGCCTCCGCCAGGCGGCCCAGGCGTGGTGTACGGCGTGCCGCCACCTGGCGTGCCTCCCCATCTCCTCCCACCGCCGCCAGGCATGCAGCAGCAGCAGCAGCAGCCCGGCCATCCACCACCTCCGCTGCACTCGCGTCCGCCATCGTCGCAAAGCGTGTTTCCTCCGGGCCAGGCGATGCCGCCGCAGAACGGAAACATGAATAGATCAGAGGTGCCTCCGACATGACCCAGGCTGGCCGTGCAGTGTTTTTGTATCGATATTCGACCGAGCTGGGACAATGTTCTGTTTCTGTCTGTGTTAGTTTGTTTTTTTGGCGATTTTCTGTTGGCGGGTACTTGCAGTATACACCTCGTAATGTATTGTACCTAGTAGCATACTCCGATCTCTTCAATGAGTCTTTACCTTGTTTGTCCGTTTTGAGTGCAACAAAGGCCCGTTGTCGCGTCATTGCCGCTTTCGTTACAACCACCATCATCGCCTCATATACCATTCATTCTCTCCCTTTCAATGCCGCCCAAGAAAGACCTTGCGAGCGTGCTCTTCCACCAGAAGAAAAAGCCCGTCAAGGACCAGCACAAAGCGCCGAACGGCGCCCCGCGGAAGCCACGCCCGCCACCCAAACCAGCAGCGTCGCCCAAGCCAGACGCCGGGCTCGAACTTCCCGACACTCCCTTTTCCGAATTCAAACTCTATTCCTCGGCGCTAAATGGATGGAAATACGACGTCATGAAGTTTGACTCGCGCAAGCCAGTCGACATCCAGTCGTGGCAGGAGCCCATCAAGCTCAACCGCAAAGACCTGCACCGCGACGATGCCGTCGTCACCGCAGGACCGCCAGTGAGACCCATGCTGGGGTTGGACGGGAAGCCGGTCGTTGGCGCCGATGGAAAGATGGTCATGGTTGATGCAGAGGGTCGTGTGGCGTCGAATGACCCCACTGGCAAGGGAAAGGCCCCGGCAGGGCCAGCGAAGAAAAAGTTCCAGAAGAAGACGCGGCAGGTGTATCTCGTACCCGAGGAGAGGAAGCAGTTGCGCAAGGAGGAGCGGTACCCATGGGTCATCGAGGACAGCACTGGGCAGGAGGTCTGGACCGCACAGCTCGATGACACCACCAAAGCAGAGATGCACTGCTTCTTCATGCCCGCAGCCAACGACATTTTCAAATTCGTACCCGCCCATCGCTGGTACAAGTTTCAGAAGAAGCTCAACCACAATTTGCCTGTCGACACAGTCACTGTCGAGTCTGCTGTACGTATGCATGTTTCATTGACTCTACGTCTACCTCAACAATGCCCTACAGTATCAGAAACACCAGAAACGCGACCCTACGGTATGGCTGCACCAGCGCACGGGACGCGGACCATCAGAGCAAACGGCTGCCATGTTCAAAGCTGAGGCTGAGGGTACAAGCGTCGACTTTGGAAGGTCGCTCGTACACTCGTCCTCGTCGAGTCTGGGTCCTGGTGGGCGGAAGCTGAAGACGGTGGATAGTGGTGGCGATCTGTTTGGTGATGACGAAGAGGGCGAAGGTGGACGCCGGCGCAGGGAGAAGGAGCTCGGTGGCGACGGAGACATGGACGAAGTAGTCTACGAGGAAGAGTTTGCGGATGACGAAGAGAAGATGGACGTTGATAATGAGGACGATGAAGCGAAAGAGCTTGAGGTTCGAGGCTGGCCTTTCATACTTCGAATCATTTTACTGATCTCATTATCACAGGAACGACTCAAAAAAGAGTACAAATCAGCGAACAAGACAAGAGAGGGATACATCGATGAGTCAGACGACGAGGATGCACCGAAGGTTTCGAAAGAGCAGCGCAAAATGCAAAAGTTAATTCGGAACCGAGAAGGCAATGACGCATATGAGAGCGATGACGAGAAGAACCCGTACGCCAGCTCGGTAAGTATTAAGTTTACCCATTGTCTTGCCTGGAATGTATGCTCATTTGACATTCAGGAGGAGTCCTCAGACGAAGAGGAAGTGATACCACCTATGTCTCAGCCAAACTCCCAGAACAACGAAACACCGCCAAACCCGTCTCAGCCGCAGTCTCAGCCGCCTCAGCCGCCTGCGCCTGCACCCGCTGGTGCTGTATCTTCTGACGTCCGCGCCACTTCCCCCGGCAGCCCTAGTCTAGGCGGACATTCCGTTCTAGCAAGACGCGCCACGAGCCCGAAGCCTCCGAAGATGCGGGCAAGAAGTCCCGGTGGGAACAGCCCTCTTGCTAGCCGCGCGGGAAGCCCAAATCCTGCACCACACAGCCGCGCGAGTAGCCCAGTGGCCGGTAGCGGAAGTAGGGCCTCGAGCCCCGTCAATGGCAAGAAACGCAAGGCTGAGGAGACAAATGGATCGACATCACCCGGTGGCGCACAGAACGGTCTTCAGCAGCCAAAGGCGAAGAAGAGAAAGGCGGCGGCGGTTCCGACTATGGAAGTAGCAGTGCCTACTGGGCCACTGGAAGACTACATGCTCATAGAATGGCTGAAGAAGACACCGGATGCCTCGACGAAAACCTGCATCCACTACTTTAGGCCGTACCTGACGGATAAAGACAAGCAGTCCAAGTTCAGCACGCTTGTGAAGCAAGTCGCGACGCTCACGGGGGGGTCGCTCAGATTGCGGCCTCAGTTTGCTGGCATGTCTGCGCCCCAATCTCCCGCATCCTAGTGGAGTTATTTGGGCGCGAATCAGGTTAGTTTAGATTTAGTCCTAGTTTCTTATCCCATTACTACTATCCCACTTGAAGGATCTATGTACCTTGCGTTACCGTTGCATATATGTACAGTTTGTCTATTCAATCAGACTGTTTTTTATAAACATCTGACGACCGAGACGTAGGGCGGAGACGTGTCTTTGATGTAATGTGATTCTTATCTGTGGCTGTCGTGTGGCGTCGAAATCGCTTGACGTATATGACTTCTTTTCTTCGGCTGTTCGATTTCGCAGATGACTTGACGCGGCAGAGACCACAGGAGACCTGACAGAAGAAGGTGCAGTGTCGGTGCTGGAAGTAACCAAGTTTGGGTGAGGGGAGTGTATTATAAGGCTGTGAGGAGACCTCGTGAATTGTCTTGGCACCGGCATGATCGGGATACAGCAATGACCAAAGACCCAGGGTGCGTTCGTCCTCGGAGTTGTTGAAGGAGACTGTTGACAAAGGACAGGCATTGAAAGGATGCTCGGTTTCCTTCAAAGAATCGCGATGAAACCGTGCAGTTTGAAAGGCTCGAACTTGAGAACAGGATCTGCGTTTGTGCGTTAGGTGGACCGAGTGATCCGCATTTGATCTGAAACCCGTGGATACTATTACCACTCAGGGGAGACTGCAGGGAGACTGACAGATTACTTTTGAAGCTCGATCTCGGGCTGCTTGTCGCCGTCCTTTTTTTCTTTCGACCAACATGTTTGTTTCTCTTTTCCTACTCGTCGGCACCGCCTACGCCGCCATTGTCGTCCCCCGCCACGACGACGGCCACGACCACGTTGTGCACCGACGCGTCCCCGGTAAATGGTACCACGAGGACGACCACTTTGTACACAGCCTGTTTCGACGTGCCACGGACGATGGCACAGACTATCCCGACGTCGGCTCTGACGGTGAGCGCTCCCCTCGCCAGCGATGCGCTCTCTAAGCCCTCTATCAGAGTGGGCGGCTGCTTTTCCCGAAGGCTCCCCTGATCCAGCACAGATGCCCCAGGCGTGGAAGGACGCTCTCGCCGACGCTGTTTCTGATGGCAAGATTCCCAACATCCCGCAATCTTCTACGGCATCTGGTACCAATCCGACCTACGCCGATGGCTTTGATCCCACTGGCCCTGTGGTGTGCTCGGCCACCTACAAGTGCCGTGCAGACGACGACGTCTGGGATGCGCCCGACGGCCAGCTCGCTGTCAGCTTCGACGACGGCCCGTCCTTCGTAAGTAAACCCCTTCCAGCCTAGCCTATCACTGTTGCCTGATATGTGTATGTTCGTTTTCAGGGCACAGCCAAACTTCTGAAATTCCTGGACAGCGAGAACATCACGGCTACACACTTCCTGATTGGCATATACATCCGTAATACTCCCGACGCCTTCACGAGTATATACGAGCAGGGCGGGGACATCGCCGTCCACACCTACACTCATCCCTACATGACCGGTTTGAGTAACGATCAGGTCGTAGCAGAGGTATGATCATTCTGACATTCCACGTTCCTTTTCACGCTAATTGGCTTTCAGCTTGGTTGGACCATGGAGATCATCCGCAACTCAACTGGGGGTCGTGTTCCCAAGTACTGGAGGCCTCCTTATGGCGATGCTGATAACCGCGTACGCGCTATCGCGTCGGAGGTACGCGTTTCATGTGGCGGTGCCCGCAACACTTCAACTCACGCGCGCTCTTTACCAAGGTTTTCGGTTTGACCACGGTCATCTGGAATCAGGAGTAAGCGACCCTTTGAAGTCTCATCTCGAAACACATACTGATCATCGCCTTGTAGTACCGAAGATTGGAGCATGTCTTCCGGTGGGACTACGATGAATGTCATCCAGGCTTCGATGAACCAGTGGCTCAGTGGTAAGTTCTGCGTCGGGACCTGAATAAAGCAGTGTTTTGACACTCCGCAATAGGACCCAAGAGTCCTGGCCTCATGATCTTGGAGCACGAGCTGACGGAGGACACTGTACAGGCGTTTATGAACGCATACCCAGTCATGCAGTCCAACGGCTGGACAATTGACTCGTTGGCACAAATCGAGTCGAACAGCGCGTACCAGAACGTCAACGGCAGCAGTGACGACGAGCCTGTCAGGTTCGAAGACATCCTAGGCAACTTCGCGTCAACATCGGCTAGCAGCACAACGACGGACGCACCTTCCTCTTCGTACGTTTTTCTGAACAACCCTCTACCTGTTTGGTTGACTAAAAGCGTAACAAAGGTCACAATCTGCGGGCACGGAGACTACGAATCCCTCCGGTTCCGGCACAGCGATCGTTGCTCAGGCCTCGCACACGAAGAATGCCGCCGTCGGTTCATGGTCAATACCCGGTCACGGATGGACCATGGCATTGGCCTCGACACTATTGATATCAATAGTGTCCGCCTTCACGACGCTAGCATAGATGAAGACAGACGGACCACATATTTCTACCTTGACACCTTTATCATAATCACACCCGCATTCTTATTTATCTATCATCGGCCTCCAGGTATTCTCCATGATTGACGACACGAGGACTTTTTTCTGTGTTGTATCTACCTACTGTCTTTGTACACGCTAGAGTTTGACGACTTCAGAAAGACATTTAGTGTATGCAGTACTACAGTCGTTTACGAGTAAGCACTCATTGGACAATTTTAGACCCTTGTCAAACTTGACTTACATATGTTTCATATGCATATTGTCATATGTACGAGAGTTGTTACTTACTGCCAACGCATACTCTGCGTGTATCACTGAGCCAGAGAGCTCTTCGTAACCTGCTACCCCTTGAGCTTCCTCGATTACAATCATACGACGAATGCATCACTTGCAGGACAGCGGAAGATAAGTATTGAGAATATCTCTCTTATGACCCAGCCCAAGGGTGACAGTACTTTCATGAGCGCCGTCCATGCACCAGCACTGGTCATGAATCCGCGCATTGCGCGTGTATATTGTCGTAACGATGAGCGAGAAATATCGTGATGGTAGCGTAAACGACATGCCAAAAGTCGAAAAAAGCTTCGAAAGAAAATGAAAAGCAAGAAACGCAACTACGAAAGATGAAATCGTGATAGGCTACATTGTATGAAGAAGATCAGGACATAAATAACCATTAAATTTCTCGAGGTAGATATGTGAGAGTCTATGAGTGAGGAAGCAAGAGGAGGAGGGCGTTCAACCTGGACTCTTCAAGTGAGACTGGGCCACTTGAGTTTCAGCCCTTCTAGCCAGCGCATGTAGAGAAGCTCGGATATCGGTGATTTGCGTGTGGAGGGGTCTTCAGGTTTAGCGATAGGAGGGGACGCAGAGGGTAGGCCGCTGACGTCCTCCTGTACTTCAGTCACGACCAGACCCTTCACCGTCATCTCGCTGCGTCGGATGACACGTTTGTGAGGGAACAAGCCTCTTGATGTCTGGATATGTTGTCGGATGGCGGAGTTGCTAGGAAAGACGATGAACAAAGATAGACACCCAAGGAAAAGGGAATTGACTTACTCGTTGATGCCAGAGAGGATATCCAGAATGACATTATACGCAAGATCGGGATTCGCCTCCTTGAGCTCCTCAAAGCCACGCGAGATCATGCTAAGCGACTCGATTTCCCGCGCGTCCATGTCGTCCGCAATGGCCTTGTGCAATATCGGCTGCACCACGTCATCCACCATGGCCTTCCCAGCCCTGCTCAACTCGCTGGGCGCACGTCTATGAGACGTTGGCGACGGCGGCGCGCTAGAGCCGCTGCCCTCCCTGCGCATACTTCCCACATACTCTGCCGACAGTCGTAACGAGCCCACCGTATCCACCTTCTTGATCGGCCGTATCGTGTCCACACCATTACCAAGATCACCTTCCCGCATAATGGTGCCATTGGCAGCATGGCGGGCGGCATATGACGAACGGCGCGAGCCACGCATCGAGCCCCGCATTGAGCCGCTGTTGTAGGCGGGAGGGGGTACGTCGCTGGGGGGCGTCTCAGGTGTAGAGCCCTCTGACGAAGACGTATCACTTGACGCCAAAAGTGTAGCCATATCCATATCCTTCTCTGGCTCCGGGGTCTTAACGGGCTTGATGATAACCGTCGAGTGAGCGGCGTCGGCAAGAAGACCCAAACCTCCGCTATGCATAGGATCACTACCCTTCGTGGCACCTCCAGTGTCAATGGATGCACGAGCCTCATCGTCGTCGTCTTCAGACATTTCAGAGGTGCTTTCAACGAGGTCCTTAGCCATGGACTTGAAAGTACCCATCGCAGACGTTGTTGACCGAACGGTTTCAAAGTTCCAGTCACTTCGCATAGACCCCGCATTATCCCAAGCGACGCTATTTCGGACTGTAGCCTGATACATCTGGCGTTTTGTCGGCGAGCGAGCGCGGTATTCCTGATGCCGTTCAATGAGCTCGGTAAGATATGATGTCTTCTTCGCACCCCGAACGAATCGGTGCTGTAGAAGCTCATTTGCCGTGGGACGCTGCAGACCAGATGAGACCAAGCAATTACGTTGAGATGCATGTGGGACTTACCTGCTGTGGGTTTTTGGTCAGACAGAGGCTAACGAACTCTTTGAAGGCAGGGCTAAAGTTCCCCTCGAGAACTGGGGGTTTGGCTTTGGGAATGAGGAACAAGACGCGCATGGGATGGAACTCTGCAAGAGGAGGTTCGCCCTGCGCCATCTCAATAGCAGTGATACCCAGACTCCACATGTCTGCTTTCGCATCGTATCCAGCCTGCCGGATAACCTCAGGCGCCATCCAGAATGGTGTTCCCACAAAGGTGTGACGGAGTGTATTAGTGAGTTGGGCGGCGACACCAAAATCGCCGAGCTTGACTTTTCCGGAGGATGAGAGGAGAATGTTGGCTGCTTTGATATCGCGATGGATGGTACCCTCGGTGTGAAGGTAGTCGAGACCCAGAAGAAGCTCGCGACAGAGTACGGCGATGTGAGCCTCAGAGAAAGGTCCGGGCTTGAGCAGATCAAGACAAGACCCGCCTGCGAGGTACTCCATGATGATCCACAGCTTGTAGGCAACGACGAAGGAGCCGTAGTAACGCGTTACATACTCAGAGTCGCACTGGGCAAGACTGGCAATTTCCTGCTGTATTTCAGAAATGTCATCATCCGAGTCCTCGAGGTCTATGAGTGGGCGTGATTAGACGCAGACGGAGATGAGGGCGCGCGGCGCACCTATCTGCTTGACGGCGACGATCTGCTTGGTCTCGTTGTGCATGGCCTTGTAGACGGTCCCGAAGCTGCCGGTGCCTAACTTCTCGAGCAGCGTGTACTGGCTGGCGGGGTTGCTGCTCGGCATGGGATACGGGTCTCTAGGGCTGACTGTGGGAGACGAGGGTGGGGAGCGCGTGAGAACCTTTGACGGGGCCTTGGGAGAAACATTGTCAGAACTGGCCCGTCTGAAGCGAGCACCGGGAGGCATTTTGGCCGTCGTCGTCGTCAGAGACGATGAGCATTCACTATAGCATGCGACGACACATTACACACGTGCCCACTGCTGCTCCACCCTCCCTTATTGAGTGAATCTGATCAACTCACCATGTCGTTATAGTCGTGAAAAGTCGTTCAATGAAATGTAGGCGTTAGAGCGTTATAGAGCGGCACAGGCGCCTTGTTGCCGACGTCGTTGTCCGAGGTCGCCGTCGTATACGTAGTAAGGCCAAGGCAGTCAGTACCTGGGTCCAGGGCCTTGTTGACCAATCAATTTGGGCGATGGAAGAGTGATCATGATGGCAGTGAGAATGCAGGTCTCAGTCTGACGCAAGTAGTCCTATACAGTAATAGTCCTATCCTGGGTATCCATCCAGGTCGTGTGCTTGCGTCGACAATGTCTCGGGCCCTCGGGTGCTTTGTTCATGATTTGTCAATTGCGTTCGCTTTCCCGGGCTAAGCGTTAAGCAACAGCTTCGCACATGCAGTCTGCTACTCATGTCGACGCAAATATACGGAAGGAAGAACACCGAAAATATATAACGATGTTGTGACGGCGATGTGTTTGCATGAGGCCGGAGATCGAAACAGATGTGGCGCAATTTGCTAAGGGTAAGCCCACCAAAAGTACACGACGCGAGAAGTCATAGCATAGCGCATGGATGAAGGGCATACACAAAGATACGGTAACCAGCACTAGTAGTTCCTCATGCCTTCACAGCGTACTTCCGGACGGGGAAGTTTTGCTCCTTCTTCACCTGCTTCAATGTCTTCTGCGACAACTCGAACTGCGCGGAATTGATTAATGGAGGCAACGGGAATCCAGCACTCGACGCACCCTGGTCATTCTCCGCCTGATCGCCCGTGTCTTCTTCACCCGGAGGTCGAGGGGAAGGTACTTCTTGCCCTTGTAGTATTCCCGGAGGTTTTGGCGCGCTTTGTGGTTCATCACCGTCATCACACGTGCAATCGACTTGCGCACAGTGTTGCTGTCCAGTCCTTCAATACAGCAGTCCAATCAGAGCAGCACGCAACACGCACATCTTGGTGAGCTTGGACGCCGAGCCACCAGCGATTTTTTGAACCCGCAGCGTCAGCAGCTCATTCTTGAGCTCCAACAGTTGTTTGCCCAAGTCATTCTTCGACCTAGAGAAATTGAGCAACATCAATATCCTTCGTCTGTAATTTTTCGATAGAGCGCCCGACGCACTTGGATTGGAGTTCGTAGGCCTTGACTTTTCCGGGCATCGTGGAGGAGGGGAGTCTAGATCCAATCGACGGTGAGCGGGCGTGTGGCGCAAGCGGCGGCGACGGCGACTATACCTTGAGGAACGGTGAGCACGACGAGGTGGGAAAAACGATGAGAGTCGATGCAGTTGCTGGAAATAAGGTTTGGTGATTCCCACGATGATGCCGAGATGCCGGACCACGGGTTCGAGCCTCTGTGAGGACAGTTTACGCCGACTCTTTGCTATCTAGCGCACGAATTCATTACTTCTCAAATCGTCAGTACAGGTTAGAGACCAACTGTATGTAGCTATACCGCATCCAGCCGCAACAAACCCCCAAGGCTACAACACCTGAGACGCCACACAGAGCGTAGGAACCATAAAAAGATTTAATCATTCCGACTTTGGTGTCTATTAACCAACTCTTCAAACTTGACAAGTGAGCCACCAAAGATGTCGAGTGCGCTGTCAACGAATGAGCTCAGGGCATTCTCAATGAAAGTGGAGATTGCCTGCCTTCCGTATGTCAAGTCAACCCGTCCGCCCGATAGCCGGTCGACGAGATCCAGGTCTTCGATGGCTGAAGAGAGTCAATAAGCATCGCGGAGAACAAAAGCCTAAAGCGCACATTTCGCCCCACCGGCGTATGTAGTTGGGATTGTCACCCACTCGCCTAGTCCTGTCGGCCGGTATGTCAATATTGCGCCAATAGGGGGGGCATCTTACGGACTGGATACGAGTTCCTCATCTATCCCTTGACAGAGTCCTTCCACATCGGCTGCATGGATCAGGAATTCACTAAGACTAGTGAGGACAGACGATGTTCCTTCAGGATTGAACCCTACCTGCAGTATTCGGATAATATATCCAGGGATTCTATTGTCAATTAGTCTATGGAAAGACATGGAATAGCATACGTGCCTTTGGACACTTCCATGTCGGTTATGTCCTGCCATTTGTTCATGGCCACAAACCATCTGTCCTGCCGCCGACGGCAACTGCAGGTTGGGTTAGATGCAAGAACGCGACCACGCGATGAGATGTACGCGCCTGACATCTACTACGAGGCGATTCTTACCAACAGCATCGCGAACTGATTTTAATCTCTCCAAGGAGAACTTGGCACCAGGAAAGAGAAACGAAGTTACGATGACCTTCGGAGAGATCAGAACGCGCAAGAAACTCTTGGGAATGAATTAACCTTTCCAGCTCCAGCTTCAATCCATTCTGGCGCGTTCTTGTCATGTATGCCACCGCCAACCTGAAGTCCACCTGGCATTCAGGCGCCATCAGCATCCGTCGATCGCGTCAAGAATGATTTCATTACCAGGCCACGCTGCTAGCGCCTCTCTTGCAGCATCATCGTTGCCTGGGCCGAGCTTAATGACATGGCCGCCCACGAGTCCGTGCTTTTTGTAGAGCGTGGCGAATACAGCAGGAGATTGTCTTGCAAGCACTCTTGATATGAATCCAATGGAGAAAAGGTGCTACTTACGTTGCAACGAAGTTCGTCTTCAAGGTATCCGGAGAATGTTCAGAGAGTGTACCGCCAACGATCTGCTTGACTTGGCCATCGTGCAAGTCGATACAAGGCCTGAAAGCACTCGGCATTTTCCCTAAAGGTGAGCGTAAAGCAGAAAGTAGGATGTCGGACTTATCGGCCCGAGAGTCCGAGCGACCAATTGGGCCCTGATGCCCCTTGTACGACTTGGCTTTGGCCTCGGTCGTCCATCTCCACCTCGTCGCTCGTTTATGCCTCTTCGCTGTCAGTCATGGTCCACGTACTGACTGCTGTGCTGCTCTCTCTTGCCCTCCCTGTCCTTTCCTCTACTTTCCAGTTCACCACCGCCAGACGGTCCCCTCTCGATACCCATATTGTCCGCAGACAGACCACCAATGGTTCCGACACTTCCTATGACTTGACGTGCGTCAACTGCAGCTACTCCGGCGGTGGAAGATGGCTGACTTGTGGAATAGCACCGTGCGCGATTTAATATACATGTCCAACGTACGTCTTTCGATAATGCTCGCTGTGATGCTCGGTGGTGACGCCCTCTGTAGATGAGCGCTGGCGGACAAGGTTATATACACCACTACCGGGAGGAATGTTATGCTAACGCGCTCGACGTACAGACTATGTCGTCCAAATGGATACTGGCTCCTCCGACTTGTGGCTCAAAGCTGATAGTCCTCCTCTTACCAACTCCCAGCAGACTGTACGCCCCCTTCCCGCTCCCCATTACGATTTTTCCCCACTGAACCTCTCTCCAGTCGTTAACGACCAACCTCACCGTGAGCCTAGCAATATATCATCAATTGTTCTAGACTCATCTATAACAGTTTGGAATTGGTTGGGTGTATGGCGCCGTTTCCTACATACCAGTTGAATTTGCCGGGTGTGTCCATTCTTGTTCTCTCCCCTACCTCATTTCACATTCACTCAATTCTTATCGTGCAGCATGTCCGTGTCCAAACAGGCATACGTTGACGTTACATCCGCGGACAACCCCGCACTAGGCTACAATGCCGACGGACTTGTTGGTCTTGGGTTCACTTCTCTCTCCACTGTCGACTCTCTCGTGAATGGAACTGGATCCACTGAAGGGCGTAGCTTGTTGTCCAATCTATTCGAAGAGAACCCCGACCAGAAGAGCTTTATTGCTTTCTCATTCCAACGCAGCACGGATTCGACTGATGAGGTCCAGGGAGGGTTTTCTATCGGTGCGCCTTAATTCGACAATTCCCTTGTTCTTATCTCTCATTCCGGACATCATCAAGGTGAATACGAGGCAAACTACACAGCCATTGCCAGTTCTACGAACATCCCCACATGGCCTGTCAATTCTCCCAAACGATGGAATGTTCTTGTTGAGGCATTCATCATTGGTGACAACACTGTGTTGCCTTCCACTGTCGTTGACGCTGCTCCCGGGAACAAGGGAGTGGCTTTGCTTGATACCGGAACGTCGTATTCGTGGGCATCATTACCTTGATTTCCGTGGTCTCTCGCTCACCGTTGCCATATGTAGATATGCGACCAAGGAGATTTGCGATGCCATCTACGGGTCTGTCAGCGGCGCATCGTACGACGAGTCGACGGGATATTACACCGTGCCTTGCAATGCTGAGATTGATATGGCCATCCAGATCAAGTATACTTCCCCAGTCATATCATGCGGCCACAATTCTGATATTGTTTTAGTGGAAGGGTGTTCCCTCTGCATCCTCTTGACATCAACCCATCGGACTACGGAGGAAACAACAAATGTATAGGATCGTTTGTCCCTGGAACCATCTCAACTGCTGAGGGACAATTGTATGTTACTAGGTGTTCTGGTCTTCTGATGCTGATCCACCGCCAGCGACTATATCTTCGGCGTTAACGTTCTGCGATCCATGTACTCTCTGTACGACTTCGGCGACTTTGACTCAGACGGCAAAATGGGTACTCCCTACATCCAGCTTCTTTCACTTATCAACCCAGACTCTGCCTCAAAGTCATTCTGCGAGGCTCGAGGATGTACTGCGAAAACTGGGATCACATATCAGGTCTCCAGCAACACTTACAACGGGCCTGCCAACAGCGTCTCTGTGTCTGGGAGCACCGCGGTGGCTCTGGAGAACTTCACCACATGGTTCCCTGCGATGCTCGGTATCATGGCCCTCAATGCCGTGGTCTTGCTTGGTCTCCTCATTTTGGGCATTGTGCTTCTCGTTCGTAAATGTAGAAAGGGCCGTACAGCGGCTAGGGTCCCGGCGTCGAGGTTGAACTTCCGCAACAGTACGACCTCAGTCGCGACGGGGGCGCAGCCTCATACATACGAGCCCGTGTCGATGGCCATGACAGAGGACACGATGGTTCCCCCTTCGCCTGCCTTCCGCAAGTTCGAGGGTAGTTCGCTCAGGCCAGGGGACCGGCCGAAGAGTTTGGCCACGTTGCCGTCGAACTCGAAGTACGACGACGATCCAGAGGATGCATTATTGTCGCCTGCTTCTCCAGGTTTCAAGCAATACGATATGCGCCCACGAAGCGTTGGGATTTTGCCTTCTCACGCGAATGTGTACAAGAGGATTGGGGAGGATGAGCCGTTCACTCCGCCTGGCAATGTCCTCAACAATCCTCCGGAATCGTCGCCGTCTGGGTACAATAGGGCGGAGTCCGTTCGCCTCCCTTCGTCACCTTCACAGTTGTCCTTACAGCAATCTCCAAGTGACGCTACGATTGCCCCTCAGCACTCGCCCATTGCTGCCTCATATAGCCCCCAGCAGCAGCAATTGCACCAGCTGCATGATGCAGCTTTGATGTCTCCGGAAACCGCACCTCTCCCGCCTTCTCCTTCTGCTCGCTCCTTCCAGGACTCCTCAAGGCCGACATCCCGTTATGAGGCACCACAGCGGCCCACTTCTCGATACGTTGACGCACCACAGCGGCCCACGTCGCGTTATGTGCCAGACCCTCAGCACCAGGAACAGTCCAGTAATGCGCCGAGCATCCACCTGTCTGAGCCGCCCGCACCCGGAGGAGGTCGTCCGAGCCCATTGAACAATGTGCTTGACCCTAGGGCGACGGGAGAAGATCAAGATTTGGCGCCTCCCCGTCCGTCCTTCACAGGGCGAACGGACCGACCTCGGAGTGTTGGTGTACTGCCTTCGCAGTCGAACAATCCCTACCAACCTCAACTGAGGTCTCCTTCTTCTCAGCATAGTGTCAATTCCATCCCCAGTAACCTAAGGCCCCCCGGTAATATTCAGAACGATCCTAGGCCGATGAGTATGGCATAGGTGAACATTGTTTGCGTTGTTTCTTAGTATCTGTGTTCTGTAGTACATAATCTCATTGGGTATATAGCACAAAACAGGCGTGCTGTTGGGTAGATACACAAAGCCTAAAGTCCAATGGGAGGAACCTGTATCAACGCACCATGGGGGCTTGTTGTGTCAGAACGCTATCAATTGAAGGATGAGGGGGTTGGTGGTTATTGACTAACCAGTGCGCGAACCTAGGCGCGCCATGACGTCCTCTGAGTTCTCTTGCTCTTCAACTGTATCCGATTGAGTCACCTGTCCGCAGTGGGTCAATGCAACATGTGTGGTGTTGATTCAGAACCATACCACTCGGAGAACAGACTTCTTGGATGACTCTTGCAGTTCGCCAGCGATGATTAATTCATCTAGAATCTGTTCATTTATCAGCATGAGGCAGAAGCAACTGGCATCCCGGCATACAGCGTAGGCCTTTTGGAAGTTGAAGATCCTAAAAAAGATTCTGCGGGTGAGTACCGTGTCGGATGTCATGAGAGTGTGCCGAAACCCACAGGTCGAGTTCGCAGACCTGAACGCGTCCAGTCAGCATGCCAAACAAGCGAGGCTTTCTGGAAGAGGGAAAACGTACATTTCCAAAGTACCTGTCGAGAACTTCGACATATCGATGTATTATTTCGAGGGTCACCAGCTCATTGTCGGTCGACCCGATGCCGCAGACGAAGAATAGTGAAGCATATCGGCGGTAGACCACCTTTGTGTCTGCACAGCGCGTTCAGCCCAGGATGCAAGGCAGAAGCCGCAGAGAGATTATGTACCCTTGTATTCGAGAACATTGCACATTTTGGTGCGGCGAGCAAGGACGAGCTGTGTCACGTCCTTGACAATCTTGGCCTTGGTCTTGGGTGGGAGGGTCGTGAACCATTTCGACAATCGAACCTTTCCTGGCTCCCGTTTCAGCAAACAGACTGTAGAGCAGCCAAAGGACGCGGGCTGACCTTGTCGAGACACGAGGAGGATATAGGTGATCATGGTGGTTTCGGCAGAGGTGTGGATGCCGGTCCGATTGCACCGGTTGACTCTTGCCACCATGTTCCCCAAGTTGTCCCCAAGCCGCGAGCGCATCGAATCTCTCGCTAAATTTGACGAACATCCTTTCTCCGTGAAGCTAGTCTCATTCTACAGAAGGTGGGACTCCGTGACCTGAAAGATACGCTTTTAACAGTCTCCTTGCTTACGAACTCGCGTATGTAGCCATCTGCATCATTGACAGCTGGACGTCTCGACGACAATCGTATGGTATTGCAGTCACGTTGATCGGCGCAAACTCCAAAAAGATATCTACATAAATGAGTTTCCGCATATCTCATAGCCGGTTCTGCGGCCTTAATGAGGGCTTCACCAGTGCCACTACTCCGAGGCCGTTTCAAGTCACACCTCGACAACAAGCAACACTAATTTGTTTGACTCTCTGTCGGATGACGGAGTCGCGGCTGTATTTTATTAAATCGCAGGCTCGAGCTTGCATCCAGGGCTCTCCGATGTAGGTCAATAAACATCTAGCGTATCCGATAGAAGGTGCTTCAACGTTGACGCCCGGGTTCGTCTCTTACGTTAATTCCGTCCTCGCTTGGTTACATTGACGCGCGCCACAGCGTGTTCTTCTATCAAATTGCAGGAACGCTTACCGGCATTCCGATTGCATTGGATGCGCGGTGTCAGTGTTCCCTTTCGTGAGTATAAAGCCCGTTCATCTGCTCTGGTGACGGTTTAATCCCCCCCAGCTTGACCAGATGAGCACTCCCGACCTTGCGAGAACCTATGGCGCCATGCTCGTTGGCGGGAGCTTCGCTATCATGTCTGTGATAACTAACTCGCGCTCTACAGTTACTCACGCCTCCTTGGCACACAGGCTGAGCGGGGCTTTACTTTTCCAAGTCATCATCTACTTCAGATTATACGCGCAGGACTGCAGGACGAAGAAAATAATGGTGAGTCCTCTCTGTGCGTTCGCTGCACATTTCTGATTGCCGGCCAGGTTTTGACTGTTTGGTATGCTCGTCTTCAACATGAGAAGGAAACTGAGCCTCATCGCAATTAGGTTTCTCGACTTCGCGCATTCAACATTCATCCTACTTTCATTATTCGACTATCTCATCAATTATTTTGGCGATACTTCAAGAGTGGATCATATTCCCTGGTACGGTCTGCCTTGTCGTTGAGATGGCTGATCTTAAGGATTCTTCTCTCTAGGACAATTGCAGTACGCTTCTCTTTGTGTTTACCAATCGATTTTACTCATTTATCGAAGGTAACCATCGTAATAACTGTGCGATTCCTGAAACCATGTTTTTCGTTATGCATTGATGTATATCCACCAGGCCGCCCAAACCTTGGTCGCACATTGGTCCGTTCGTTTATAGAGTCGTCCTTGTGTTATAGCTCATGCACCTGCAGCTTCTTCGTTTCCAAGATCCATGATTGTAGATGGTCTTCTCCTTACGTCTTGCGTTTGGCGCTGATTCTTTCATGTAGCCAGTGACAAGAATTGGTGGATCACAGTACCAATTGTGAGAAGGCTTCCTCTGCGTCATGGACTTCGGCGAATTTTGATATATCCTCAGCTGGTTCTCGTATTTGCTCGTCTGGGTGAGCTATTGTCCTTTAGACCTGTCATACAAACCGATGCTAATCCCGCTTGCTCCAGGTGCCGCATCAGGTGCTTGCCCCAGTACTATCTTGGATATGTGGCGGCGCTGACACTTCCCTTGGTCATAGTCTCTACCACCGAAATGTGGGACCATCTACCCACATACGCTTGTATTCTGACGGCTGCTTAGGATTCGGTTACACCGTTTTTCCGCATTCGTGAAACATTACCCCGGAGTATGTACGACGTATGCCTTTAATGAGCTGATGTCCTGACTGTCAATCCTCTAGTGGGTGTTCACGACTGGCCTAACACTGTCTGCGGCGGTGGACGTCATTATCACAGCCCTCATGTGTTACTTCTTACGGCGCTTGCGGCGCCAAATCGACGTTCCTACCTTGTCGGTCTGCTACATACGCATTTTCTGCGTCAGTACTGATGAGACTCAATACAGGATGATACAAGTGATCGACTCATTAACGCTTTGGACCCTCGAGAACGGTCTGTTGACCTGGTCAGTACTTAGCCCGCCATGCCCCATTTCGTTCTTGACTGAATTGCGGTCTCCCTCAGCATAACGACAATAGCATCCTTGATATGTGTACGTCTTCGCATTTCTCCGCCTCACGGTCGCAGATGGTGTTGATATCGGATCAGTGGCTGACAATGCCTACCAATCTCGTATTCCTGGGTTTGCACTTTGTCATCGGGAAGTTGTACGCAAACTCGCTTCTCGTGTCTTTGAATACGCGGAAGGAGTTGCGTGAGTTGCGGGCCAAGATTCGGGGCTGGGGGGACATGCCTGTGCTGTCTGCCGATGACTTTTACACGCAGCATCCGCAACGCCGGTTGTACCGTCCTTCGCGTGGGGTATGTGCATTGGTTCCACATGGACTACATATCTTTAATCTGTCTCTAGCTGGAAGTGACCGTGGAGAGGACCGTCGAACAGACCTTGGAAGAGCGTCGCGCCTCTGTCATTTCACGCCCACAAAGCCATTATTCACCTTACTCCAAACTCCAGCTGAACCGCTACCCGACCGTGCTCGAATGGCAGCGAGCGAGCGTTTATGGTGTCTGATTCTGAGACCGATGTGTCGCCTTCTTTCCTCTTTCTTCTTTACTGTAATAATCTGCCATCGAAGTGACTGGCATTCTGCTTTTCACCAAACTATCTTATAGCGAACTAACTTTGTTGTCTGTACACAAGTAAAGTTGTAACAAGATGTACTCACCCACCACATTCCTTACATACATCGTTGTAAATCTACGTATCCAGCAGAATTTGAAGCACATATACCATGGTCCATTTTTTTCATATAATTCTGTCACTACTGGGATCTATGTCTGTCTTCCGTCACGTTGACACGAAAATAGACTAGGTATATGATAGTGTCAACAACAGTTGTTCCCCTGTCACGCGAAGCCCGAATGTGTGGCCACAACAAATTTCGAAGATCAGAGACTGATAGTTGCCAACTTGTGTCTGTTCCCGTTTAGTGTGGCTATCTTCGATCTTGATCACGCATCGAAGAACGCGCGTTTGAGGATACCCGCTGCAATTGCTCAATATACTGCTCGGGTTCGTAGCCTGTGGCCTGTGGGTTCATTCGCTCGAATGGCCCACATACGGAGTCCCGCCATCTGATGGGATCCGTGAATCTTTGAAGGCAATGGTGGGAAGAGCTGAAACGCGAGAAGACAGAGAAGGAACTTGAAAGCAAGTGGCGTAGACACATGCCGAGATCGGCTTCGCATCACGGCAGTTCTTCCGCGCCACCATGCCAGCCGTTCATAAGTATCAGTGTAGGGCAGCAGAACCGAATGATGAATTGTCACTGGCAAGCCATCTCTCTTCCTGGAGGCGGTGCTCTTGTCCCCCCTCGAATTAAAATCTCCCAGCGACAGTGAATTAATATGGAGATATCATATCAACAAGCAATGAGGGCGTGTGCGCGAACGGCGTCTGGCAGGGAAACTGAGATCGCTGGAGTACTAGTCTTTGCCGCCCGAGGGCGAGTGCATCTATCCATCTCTTGATGCAGTTCGAGTTACACACCCGATCGGGTGTTGATACGGATGCCAGTGGCTGAGTCTTTAATGGCCTCCTGGGATGGATCTGTAACCTGTTGCCCACGATGAAACCCCCAGCTATTGACATGCGGGTGAGTGGCTAGTGATTTCTCGCTATTCGTGCTCACAGCCTGACTCTCTCAATATGTAGGCATCGTTCATACGTGCTTACAAGCTGGTCGTCATAGGATCTGGTGGTGAGTCTGCCAGTAGTCTCGCATGAGTTCACCCTCTGACGCGGCGAACTCGAAGGTGTGGGCAAATCGGCGTTGACCGTCAAGTTCGTGGACAATCGGTTCGAGGAGCGTTACGACCCTACCATTGAGGGTACGTGGGATTTTCCAAGTTGAGGGGGTCGGGCGATTGACTGAGCATTAATAGACTCTTACCGCAAGAACTACGTCGTCGACCACGAGATGGCCTCGCTGGAGGTGTTGGACACTGCCGGCCAGGAAGAGTTCTTGCAAGTCGCCACTCTTTATTCTATGCGGCGCGCTGACCGGAAGCCTTTTATATTAGCTCGATGCGGGAGCAGTACATCCAAGCTGGCGAGGGGTTCCTCATTGTGTACGACATCACGAATGAATCCTCGTTTGAGGAAGTCAAGAAACTACACCGGCAGGTCCTGCAAGTGAAAGGACGCCGCTCCTTTCCCGCCGTCATCGTCGCGAACAAGTGTGATCTGGAGCTTCAGCGCCAAGTGGGCAGGGATGGTATGTCCGCCTCTCCTTAATGTCGACGTTGTCCTGACAAAGCCCGCAATCCGAAGATGGCCGGGATACTGCTCGGCAACTAGGGGTTTGTCAAGTTGAGACCTCTGCGAAGAGCGGGCTGAACATACACGAAGCTTTCATCACCCTCGTCCGCGAGATCAGGAAATACAATCAGGTAGGAGTCCACTGTCAACCTGGCGATGCACGATGCTCATCGAGAGCTCCAGTTTCAGCGACACAGCAGATCATGTTCCAATTCAACAGTTTCAGAGAAATCGAGGTATCTCCAGGAAGATCCTCAAGTGGGTTGTAGGGATTCACTTTGTGTGGTTCTGTGAGTCGGTGAAGAGACGGTAATGAATAATGTAGTCCCAGGTGGCCCTCTCCGGTAGAGTATGGGTGGCGTGTGAGGTGGGAGCTCTGTTCGCGTCGACTGTGGTTGGAGAGTGTGATATCATCGGAATCAGAGATAGTAATACAACCTGCCTGCCGTCTGTTATCGGAAACCCAATGCCTAGTACGCGATTGTTCGCCAGACCTATCACCGGGTGCTCTTTGCGGAAAGTAGACTTCCTTTCTGGCCATTGCTTGCGCGCAGGCGTCACGGTGAGTGACATACCCTGCTCTCAGGATCACGATCTGTAGCAAGGTTGGATGGGCTACTAGTACCCCTGGTCTCCAATGGCCGTCCGTGGTGTACGGGTTGAGGAGGGGGGAAAGTTGCGACGATGGGTGCTGTTTTGAGGAGCGTATTGGCCGACGTGTTGGTCGTACCAAGGCATCGAGTGGACTGCGACGACTAGAAAGAGTTCCTCGCGCTGCTACAGCTTCGGCGGAGATGGAAGCCGATGAGAAGATGGAATTCTTCTAGGCCTCGGTGTGTGAGTCAGCAGCTCGGTGCGAGAGCAGGAACATCAGAGGCATCTGAGGTTGAAATGATAACTAACATGGCCATCGAGAAAGCGGATTACGCTCTGCTGAATGCGCGATGCGGCAGTGAGAGACTGAGAGTGCACAGGCGTCGAGTAGTTTGAGTGGTTGAAGAGTGAGATTGCAAGGGTCGTGTGCTGCTGGACCACAGAGATGTTTTCGATCATACTCAGCGATCAATCGGGTCTCGACCTTTGACTGTGACAGCGCCCGATTTGACCCCAGAATCGTATCGCACAACGATCCAACGTCGTCAATCCGCCGCGTCCTCCGACGATGAGCTCCCTGCACCGACCACCATGTTCACCTGCCCCGTCTGCGGCGACGAGCTCAGCTTCCCGCTCACCTACGCGTGCGGCCACTCCGTCTGCTCCTCCCACAGCCTCCCACAGTGTCCCCTCGCCTGCCCCGCGCAGCACCCGCCCAAGGCCGCCCACGACGTCACACTGACCAAGGTCATCGCGCTCTCGGCCCAGCCCGACGACGACCTCGTCGCCCACCTGCGCTCCGAGCGGGCGCGCCAGAAGCAGACGCGCCCCAGCTCGCCGCTCATCCATCCACACCCCGTCCTCGACGAGCTCACCTGCCAGATCTGCTACTCGCTGCTCTTCCAGCCGACCACCACCCAGTGCCAGCACACCTTCTGCTTTCCGTGTCTGCAGCGCTCGCTCGACCACTCCCCGGCATGTCCCCTCTGCCGCTGTCCGCTCCCCGCCTTCGCCCCCGCTGCCCCGAACGCCATCCTGCTCCGCCTGCTCACCACCCAGTTCCCCGCCCAGTATGCCGCCCGCACAGCCGCCCTCGCCCCGCCCGCACATCTCAGCACGCCCCTGTTCGTCTGCCCCACCCTCGCCTGCTTCCCCGGCCTCCCCACCCTCCTCCACTTCTTCGAGCCCCGCTACCGCCTCATGCTCCGCCGCGCTCTCGACCAGGGCCAGCGCGACAGCATCAATCCGTACATCGGCATGGTCATGCGCGACATGGACTATGGCACCATGCTCAACATACACAGTGTCCAGAGCCTGCCCGACGGTCGCAGCTATGTCGAGACCGTCGGCACATCCCGCTTCCGCATCCTCGAGCGCGGCGTCCTCGACGGATACACCGTTGCCCGCGTAGAACGCGTCGACGACCTCCCGCCGCCGCTCGAACCCTCGCCTTCTCTCTCCACCCTCATCTCCCACTGTCTCACATTCCTCGACCACCTCCACTCCCATTCGTCCCCATGGGTTGTCCAACGCCTCAACACCTCCTACGGCCCTCCGCCGTCACATTCCTTAGCTCTCGAACGTCCAGCAGAGTTTTCTTTCTACGTTGCCATGGTTCTTCCCATCGACGACGCAGAAAAGGCAAAACTGCTTCCCGTGCGCAGCGTTACCATGCGGCTCATGATGTGCCTCTGGTGGATAGAGGGCCTGCGACGAGAGTGGTGGTTCAGCCAGGGCTGTGTTGTTTTATAACATCAGAGGAGTTCTGTTTATCGCAGTCGCTACTTATTATACCTGTATCTTAATCCTTGTACGTTTTACTTAGTCTTATGTATCAGTACCACGGATCTGTTTCCGCACAGCCCGCTTCCATAACCGGAGGCGCGGAAATGGGTTCAACTTATATAAATCACCTTTGGGCCGGTGCAATGCCCACACAGAGAAACATGCTACACCAACTCGATCCGTATCGAACACAACCACAATGCGCGTCGAAGCAGGTGTCGCGGCTTACATCACTTCTGCGACGTCGCAAATCTGCGCAGGCGATGGAGGAGAAAGTGAGTTACTTAGTAGCCACCTTGGATCGTACGCTCATTAAGCTTGATACCAGCTCTCCTTGCGTGGATCTACATTGCCTGGTCCTCATACAGGCTACACAAAGCCCAAATCATGAATGAAGCTATACAGTAGCTGTGAGTCATGTCTACTCAAGGTGGTGCGAACGTTTCTCACATACTAGAAGAGAAGATGGGATCGAGGAGCACCCGGGGAAGTGCTGCGGGGGCAAACCTCAGACAGGTTGAAAGGGCCGTACGCGCAGTGATTGACATGAATTACTTTTGATGCACCTGGCACTGGCATAGCATCGAGCATATGCATTTGGTACCGTTTCTAACAGTCATTGGAGCCGCAGCTTGGGTATAGCAGGCGGCCGGGGATAGTAGATCAAGATATAATCTTATCTTATCTTGTATGACGTCAGTCATGTCCAAACAGACGCATACAGCTTGCTTCCTTGCACTTGACTTGGGATGGTACTTACGGGAGTCTAGTGTCGTCCTTCTCTCTTCAAACGTGAAAGCTCTCTCATAATTACTGGGCTAGCCACTGGCAGGTATATTGGATTGTAGGCTTAAACTTATCTGTACAGACTCCTCTTCGGTCATTACCGTGTTCATCTTGCTTTATTTCAAGTTACAGTCGCTTCGGGGTGGCCCATTCGATCGATTACGAGGAAATGGATGCACGAAAGCCAGTTACTGTGACAGAACATCGTCTTGGTCTTCCTCAATGATAAGCACCACCGCCTGGCCGTTGATCATGGACTCGAACCACTCCTAGAGTGGCCCCTTGACATCGTTGTGGCTCAAATGAGATGCTCCTGGCGCAAAAACAGGCAGGTCGGGCGAGTCCATTGCAGACATCTCGCGACACAATCAAATAGTGCTGCTCATCTGGAAGATCGCTAGCTTGGAAGATGTGTATCGACGGCCAAGTTGGGTCTGGCATGGTGGGCGCGGTGGAAGCGGCAATGCGACAGACCTCCTACGCGGTGAGCAGCCCGAAATCTACCTGTCAATGGGAAAGCGGCGCCATTACTATTACTGTATCTCTAATGAGTAATTGAATATCATCGAGTATCTGACTGACAAGCGTCTGGCCTCGCGACTATTTGGTGAATGAGTTGTCAGTAGATGCAGTGGCCGGATCGGCCGTTCACCTTGGATCCCTCCAACAAAGACCCTTGCGCCGAATTGACATCAAGTAAGTACCAGTCTTATAATTATAGAAAAACACATTCTTGTCTCCTGCAGCTGAGCTCGAATCACAAAGGACATACACTTAAGAACATATATACCCAGTATATACCTCCTCTAGCATATCAATCTAGTGACGTCTAATGCAATGACAATGCATATTGCACAATCCCGAATTTGCTCTAGATCAAAGCGTCAGCGCGTCAGCTTTCAGACTCGGCTTTCTGACGTAGCGGCATTGATCCAGTCTGCCTACGAAACTTCAGAGTACCAATTTGCAATATCTCGTCCTTCCAAACCCTTCCATCCCCTCACACCAACCCTCATCATCCTTAGACCAACCCTTCATTCTACAGTCATGGCTACAAGGATCTACGACGATGTTGTGGATTGCATCATTGACCATGTCTACGCGCTTTTTCCCCCTGGGCCCGCCAGCCAGGAATTGATGAGCTCGTGCGCTCTCGTATGCCGTGCATGGACACCTCGCAGTCGCCACCACGCCTTCCGAACGGTCTTTCTCCAGGTCTCTGCCCAAACAAACGTCCGCGTTCGGAAGTTCCTGTCATTATTACAACACCCAGATTGCACATTTGGTGTTCACGTCCACACCCTCAATGTCGTCTCGACCCAAGGGGTCACATCTAAGGCAAACACTATGTTGGGAGATATACTCAGTGCATTTGACTACCGACTGTCTGCACTGTTGCCTAATCTCTACGAGGTCTGCGCCATTCATGTGTACTTGACCTCCCCCCAAATTCTTCGGAGTCTCTTCGCGCCACATGTTCGATCGCTTGTCATTTTGACGTGCCGACTATGCGCGCAAGAACTTGTCGACGCAATGTCAAGGTGCACATCTCTCCAGGAGATCGAGCTTCTTGGTCTCTTTGACTTGGAATATCCGAGTGGCCCTCTGTACCCCGGCACCGGTCCTCCACCCAAGACGCTCCGCAAGCTTAATCTGAGTGGCGATGATGTCCTCGAGAGTGTCGTTATGACGTGGCTCTCGAGCACTCCGGCTCTAGCTCCTGAGGTGTCTCTTATTTTGAAGGACATAGCCCGCTCAAGCGCGGTCCACGTTGGGCGATTCCTCGCTCACCTTGCGCCCGCGGTCACTTCCCTTGAGATGGAGTTCAAGGACTTGCCCAATGCAAGTGTTACACAGGACTTCTTTTTCCAAATCGCAGACAAGGAAGTCGATTGGAGCGCGTTCTCGCGTGTCCGACACTTCAAGTCTAGTGCACTTGATCCGAGCACTCGAAAACACATTGGAGCACGCCACGTCTCAAACCTTTTGAGACGTTTGCACAGCGATGTGGCGGAGGTCGAGCTCGTACTCGGAGACATCGAAGATGCTGCGCACCTGAACTGGTTGGGAGACAGTATGTGGACGGCGGTCAAGGAGTCTACCAAGAGACAGTTGACCGTCGTACTGGAAAAGGAATCAACGTTGTCACTTGGCGCTATTGAGAAAGCCGTAAAAGAGAAGATGAAGGGGGCAGCTGCTGGAGTTGTTTGTCGAATTGAGGATGAAGACTGAAGAATCGTCACGGCTGAACCGGTATGCGTATACGTTCCCATCCTGTTCGGAACTAAACAGCCTTGCTAGACAAAACGTAGATTGCTTCCACGTACAATGTGAAACTCAAATACAAGGTCGACACCAGGATTAGTAGTGCTACTATTGATGCTGAAAGATACAGAGCAACTAGAGGTACATAATGCATGCATATATAATATATGTAACAACAAAAAGTCCAAAACATGTCGTGACAGGTCGTTAAGAGACATAAAACCTTTGGAACAGATATTGTCAGCGTCAACGGCCAAACAAGTTCGACTTGACTCACTTTTTATTGATCTGGTAAAGAAAATTCTCAAAATTCACCTTCACCTGCTCGCCGAAGAGCGAAAGTGATGACACCTGATTATATTTGGCATCTAGGAGGTTTTCGATTCTGACTTCATCCTCCCCGAGCACCGTGTTCACGCCGATGATGGTCGTCTTTAAGACCAGCTTGAACACTCCCGGCGTGTCACTGGACATGATGAGGAAGACCTTGTCAAACTGCCGCGGTGAGTATTGGTCGATTGACAGCAGGATCTTGCGGCTATAGAGCTCTTTCGCCGTGTACTTGAATGACCCAAATCGCGGCGGAACTTCTCCCGATCGATGCAGCTCCAGCATGTGGAAGAATTGTGACTTCCATGGGAGAGTGAACCGTTGCTTCCTAAATCGACATGAGGGAGTGTTCACGGACGAGGATCATTACGAAATCGCACCCTTTTCCCTTCTGCATAGTGTCCATGGTGGTCTTCACATAACTGCTATAACTCTTGATCTGCTCTTCGAAATACGCTTTGCGGTCCGCCAGCTGCCTTAGAGCCTCGTGCATATTCTGCATTTCTTGCTGACGTTGAATGCGCTTTCGATGTTTGCTACGAACATCCCCGGCAATGGCGTTTAGAATACCCTGGAAGTTGTCTGCGCGCGACACCTTCCCTTGCTTCTCGAGCTCAAGAAGATACGATAAGGCCTTTGCTTTGACGGCTTTGAAGTTAAGTCTAAGACGAAAGATCAGAAGGCGATATAGTGAGAGTGGCGTGTTACTTACGACCGAATATCGTCCAATCGGTACGCAGGGTCTGGGACAGCCTGAGAAGCCTGACGAGCATGACGAGCACCTTCATTCAAAATTTCAGCATCCAGGATTTCTTCCCAAATCTCCTCGTCGCGATCCGTAACAGGGAGCAGGAAAGACTGTATGAGATCTTGCGCAGGCTGCACGCGCAACACAGCAAGAACACCGCGCTTCGCCTGTACCCAGAGAGCTTTCTCTTCGGCTTGAGGATCTGTAGCACATGGTCAGACAGCGACACAGCCATACCCTGGCCACACTGACCTCGGACGTCCGCAAACCGATTAGTGAGTTCAAGCGTGATGGATTTGTCTCGCGCATCCCTCAACTCCTCGCTACCAAAGTGGGGCACACCATCTAGTTCTATTAAGATAGTTCTCAGAGCATCGTCGCCTTCGGGTGCCAAAGAGCTTTGATGTTGAGATAAAAGACCGTGAACGGTGTAGATTTCGTTGGGAGAAATGTAGATGGGTTTGGGCTGGATGGTGGCGTCAACAAACTCGTGCGCATGGAATTGAGCTTCTGCGTCAGGTACTTGAGCGACTATAAGGTGTTTATCGATCAGCTCTTTGTCTTGTATACTGGATTCGATGACAATACCTTCTAGAAGCCAGGCAGCCACAATTGGTATCTGCGTAGCGACGAAGGGATTGATGGCTAGCATGCTAGGAGTGTCTTCTCCGAAGATGGCTCCACTAATGATCTGTGCGAGTAGCTTAGAGATCTGAGCAAGATTCGTGCGAGACCCAACATCGATGGTGTGTGAAACGATGTGCAAGACATCCGGTGTAACGATGGCCTGATTGATGTACCGATAGAACACAAGCCGACCAACGCACGATGCGTATAGCTCGGGGGGAGCATCAGGGAATGTTTCCTGTCAAGATGAGCATGACATAAATAAGAAAGGAAAATACACGTACTCGAGCCATTTCCAGAGTTTCTCGGGCAAGGTAACGAATGCTGGAAGGCATCTTCTTGGTTGAGGCCATCATGACCGTGATGAATCCCTCCGTCCATGATTGCAGCAGTTGAAGATCTGGATCAAATTATAGTCAGAAGTTTCGGAAGCCAGAATTCTAGACTTACGATGGATATACGCCTTCCTTGTAGGCGTGTATTCCAACGCCTGTGTGAAAGATACCTCGGTTGGTCGGTGATCTTGTACCTGTCCCCTCATCCGATCAGTTTTGAGTTGAGCCTGATAGATCTACACGACTCATGAGTAAGGCAAGAGACTGAGAATGTAGAAATGCACATACAGTCACAGGATCAGTTTCAAAGTCGAGGTCGCTGTCCATAATCTCTTGTATGATTGCCTGAAAGGCATCACGAGCGTATGTCTCTTGCTTGGGCCGGAAGTATTTGACGGCGATGTTGGCATACATAGGATGTCCCATGATAATGTCGTGAGGTGATCTCGCCACAGCAAACTCGTCTCGAATAGCAAGCTGAAAAGCCAATTAGAGAGACGATGTAGCTGGAATGATTGAGCGCACCTGGAACACCTTCAACAGAAGGTAATCTTCCCGACGATCCTGTCCATAACCGAACAGTGTAAGAACTATCTGTTCCACGAAGCGTCTATTCTTTTCGGAGGCAGAGTCCTTCGAAAGCTGGTTAAACAAACGACTGAGGTATTCACCCCTGGTCTGCAGCAGATAGAACAACTGCTGATACAGCTCCAGTTTCCGGCGCGCCCTGTGATCCAGCGTGTTGGGTCCAGAGAAGGGATCCCCATGAGCAGCCAACAGCGACGACCTCGCATCAGCGTCGGTGTTGCGACGCCGACGATGCAACAGATCTTCGAAACGCTTCACATTTTCCACCGTCTTGACGTTCTCGACCAGCAGCGCAATCTTCACGTCCAGATCGTTCACGTCGTTCTCCAGCGTCTGATTTTCCCGAATCTGCTCCACGACCCGCTTCCGCAAGCGCTCAACCTTGATCTCCTCCTTGAAGTCCGCCTCGGAGTCATCAAGGAGATGCACAAAGTTCTTGATAGTGCCAATCGTGACATTCTGGCCCATGGTGAGTTGCTTGTACTGTTCCCGCGTCTCCTTCGCACGGAACAACGACTGGATCTTCACAACCTTGCCCATGTTTGCACGATAATACTCCATTTTGGCGCGGAACTTGCGGCGCTGCATTGTACCGCGCAATAACGCCTGCAGGAAGGTAGCGGTGTCCTGGTTGTTGTTGTGCAAATGTTCTCTCCACGACCAATGCTTGTCGCGAGCCAAAACACCTCGAACGGCGGCCTGGAAGCGTATCATGTCCGGTGCGACGAAATCCAATTTCCTGGTAACTTCGCGATGTCGGTTGCGTGCCAGAGACGCGCGAGCTAAAGCTTGCAGTCCACCAACAGCCCTTGCGGTACTTGGTATGGCGAGCGCACGCGTAACAGCTTCGTGTCGCTGACGAGTGATCTTGGCCCGCGCCAAAGTCTGGAAAGATATGACAGACGAAGTAGCCTTTCGCAGGCCTCGGATGAGAGCCAAAAGACGCTTGCGAGCGAGATAGGTGCGGCACGCCGTCTGGATGCGTATAACTGTCTGAGAAACGTCCTCTAACTTTGCCATCTGCTTGCGCATTCTGCGGCGAGTCAGAATACCCCGACATTGGGACTGAAGGGAAATGAAGATATCGCGGTGAGTGTGGAGTACATCCATCTGGGCTTGAGCCTTCCGCCTTGCTAATGCTCCCCGCGCATGCGCCTGAATCCCGGCAATGGACGCTTGCACGACCGGGGAGGAGAACGTCTTCGATATTTGGGACACATTCTGCTTTACCAACCGAAGCCGGGCGGCCGACTGTAACTTGACGAACGTCGACCGACTGCTCCGTAAAGCAGCCTTGATACGGGCCCATCGACGTCTCTGGAGGACTCCGCGTATCTGGGCTTGAATTTTGATGACACAGTCCGTCGAGTTGTGGATCTCGTTGAGGTGGGCTTGCCAGCGCCTCTGCAGCAATGTGCCGCGGCAAAGCGCTTGCAAAGAGACAGCCCAAGGAGTGACGTCGCGCTGTTCCTTGCGCTCAGCGGCCACAGCTCTACGTGTCAGACCACCTCGGCAATGAGCTTGGATTCTCGGCACATAGTGGTGGATGAGCCGCATTCGATCTCTGAAGTCCGCGTCGGCACGTCGTGCCAAGAAGCCACGACATTGCGACTGCAGAGAAATGATAGACCCTTCGTTTTCCAGGAGCTCCCGATCGCGACCTAGAGTTGAGAATTGAGTTTAGCGCCAATGAGTGACAGAGTAAAACTAACGTTCGTCTTCAGTTTCAACTTCGACGATCGGCTCTTCGTTGAGGTCCTTCGCAAGTTCCTTGTTGATGTTACCAAAGTTGGGCATGGAAACACCCTTGAGGCCCTTTTGAGTGACACTAAGTTGATCGTCGGTAAACTTATAGTGTCCCAAAAGATCCCGAATTGGCTGCACTTCGCCAGGACGGCGACGAACGAGAAGATGACTGTAAACCGTCAGAAAGCAAGGTCGAGATTATAATGACATGAACCGACCTGAGAGCATGTATGCAATAGATAACCTTTGGGAAATTCTTCTTTTCGTATAGATCAGTCAACTCGAAAATGAAACCCTAAAGTCAGATCAATAATCGTGGACTAGCTGTGAATGGCGTCTGTACCTCCGGGAGACCTTCAGCGCGAACGAAAACGAAAAAGTAGTTGATGTTGTCGGAATGGAGAAAGGACAGTTTGGGCGCCTATAGTATTCATCAGCTTCAAGTGGTGTCGCAAGACGAGAAAGCCACATACCTCGTATATCCGTTTTGCAATGGTGTCGCCTGTAAACTTCTTGACCAATTTGGCCAAAACAACACCATCCCGGAAGCCATCATCCAGCTTCAACACATCGATGTCCAGCTCGACATTGAGACAGCCCTCGATCCACTCTTTCGCCTCGCCGACGTGACACAGATATTCATAAATCTGGATATGGTGTCGCTGCACGTCAGCCCAGAGCCCGCCTCGGGTAAGCTTGGATGACGGTATAGGCGTCGGTGATTGGGGAATGCGGTTGCGTTGCAGACGCAACCTACCCGGCACTCCGGCGACAGCGTCCCCTTCACCCACGCCGGTTGTGTCGGTCTCGTGTGGCTTAGAGCCATTTACGACTTGCATCTTCACGCTATCGCGCCGTACGGCCCGAGGCGTACGATTGCTGACCTCTTCCAGTGGGGACGGGGGAGGCTGGTACCGCGGTTCTGGCAGAGCCCGTGTTCGAGGTATAGGTGTTTCATCCTTCTCTTCCTCCTGCCATAAATCATCGCCGTCCCCACTGGCTATGCGTGGGAGATGACCGCCCATCCTGCGTCCAGAAGTTAAGTTGTCGCCGTAGGACTTCTTGTTCATGTAGGAACTTCGATATGCAGGCGGTGACATGACCGAGGAGGGAGTGGTAGGAGTGGAGGGAGTGGAATGGAACGACCTTGTACGATCCAGGGAGTTGGTCCGTTCGGGAGAAGAGCGGTCAAGGCCATACGAGCGCTCCAAAGAGTTTACACGTTCAAGAGCGGACGTGCGGTCCAGCGAACCCTTGCGAGTTGGGGAAGACGAACCCGACTGGGCGGCGCTAGAAGACGAGGACGAGCTGCCATAATAGGAAAGCGGCCTTCGTTTCAGTGGTGATGGTGATGGAGTAACAGAGGAGGAGGGAGTGTCTCTAGAGAAGGGCGAAGTGGATGAAGACGAGTTTGACTCTGAATCGAATGAGGTCGCTCTGCTCCTAGTACTAATGGGCTCGATGCTGGTGTTTGCACGCCGAGGAGTGTAAGACGAGGCCTGGGCGGCAGAAGAGAGATACCGGTCCGCGCGGTTCGCGATTCCTACGCCAGTCGGGGTGGCATGGGCGGCAGAGGTGGGAGTCGACGGCAGGTGGATTCTGGTGTATGACAGAGATGACGGAGAATCGGCCTCGACAGTGGTGCCGGTGCTGTTGGGAGAGAGCGGGGATGCAATGATGGGCGCCGGAAGTGTATGCCGCTTGAGATATGTCGGCGTTCTCTGCGCGTCTGGCGACGAGAATGACTGCAACGGAGGTGAAGATGGGCGATAGGACGAGATGGACGTGCGCCCGTCGCCGGACGTCTGGGAGTCGCCGGATGTGGACGGAACAAGCGTAGATGTCCTCGTTGGTGACGGCGCAGACGCTCTACCATCGTCCGCCTCGCGAGACCGTTCCTCCCATTTCCCTCTGACACTGTCCAGGCTGTTGGCAACGCGATGGGAAGGGACCCAGCGGCGGGTGCTGGAAGGGGTGCTGGATCCCGTGGGATTGGTGAGAATATTCGTTCCAGCCTGAGAATTGGTGCGAGAAAGAGAGGTGCCGGGAGTGCTCCGCTTGGAGGATGTTCTCTCGAGGAGGCGGGTCTGGTAAGCAAAAGCGCCCGCAGGCGCCGGCGAGCGCAACGGGGCTGACGATGAAGACAAAGTCGAATCTGAGCGCTCCATGTCGTATCTATGTCATCGAGTCGTGTAAAGAGTGGTGTCGTTTGCGAGCAAGTCCAGTGGTTGACCGTGTGCGCCAATCAGGCTCGTAACCCGTATTTTGCTCTGTTGTCTGGCGTCATGCCGGCGGCAGCTCGTAGCATTTGAGTTTTACTTACTATCGATCATCCAGAAGTGTCAATCTGGACAGAAGTGTCAATCCCCGAATAGAATATTTTCTGTAGCTCTCATTTCGCGTCCATTCCCTCTGAAAATTTATTCCAAGATGCTTGAGCATGTTTCCCATGAATTGGTCTACTTGGATTGGGAGCGCACGCGGCGAAAGATATTGAGGATTTTCGCGGATACCGCAAAGTGTCAATTCTTGCATTGACACTACCCTTGACAAGCATGGGGAATTAGAACAAAGCCTCCGGCGGGGTTGAGACTTTCTCAGACATATTACTATGGTATATTCTTCCATTCTAATCATCCGCCATATTTATCAGACGCGAGTGTGAAGAACGAGGCAGCTTTTATGACCGAGATAGCATTTTCCGTGACAAGCGCCATTTCAAACTCCGCCGGCACCATTTGCGGCTCCAATGCCGGGCTTTCCCTCTTGACTCTCGCGTCGACGACGCCGGCAACGACGCGACGCGTTGGTCTGATACCCTCTTTCTTGGATACTCTATGCACTCTCCTTTCTAAACTTCATGAATCATGCCAAATACGAAGACACGCCGCAAACGCCAAAATGCGCTGGACAAAGTTGAAGATTGGGTTCTGGAGGCCGTCGAGGGTGTCCAGAGCGGGAAATACACGAGCGCAGAGGCTGCTGCAAAGGCGCTGGGTCATCCTGAGAAGGGTCGCACGGTTCGCAGGCGGATGAACGGCGAAACACAGGACCGAAGGCAGGCGCATATCGAGCAGGAACTGTTGACACCCGGCCAGGACAAGGCTTTGACCAGCTGGGTGACCTTTCTCGGTCTCATCGGTCAACCGCGGTGCAAGCTGACACTGGGTCCCATGGTACAAGAGCTGTGTGGGACGATGCCTTCGGAAAAGTGGCTGGACCTCTGGTTAGCGCGTCATCGTGACATTATTCTGTCGCGTCCATCCGGACTGGACCCCAAGCGCGCTCAGGCCTTCAATTACCCTTCAGTCAAGGCTCATTTCGACACTTTGCAGGGTGTCTTCGATATCGAACAAATTCCCCTTTGCAACATCCACAACACGGACGAGATTGGCGTGCAGATTGGGGGTGGGAGAAAGGGCACCGGCGAACTGTTCTTTTTTGGCGCGTCAGACAAGTCAAGGTACAAGATTCAGAGCGAGGAATTGGAGCTGGTCACCATCCTCGAGACAACGTGCGCCGACGGTACCGCACCTATCAAACCCGCGTTCGTGTTCCAAGGAGCGCACTTCTGTCAAGAATGGTTTGAGGAGGAGGAAGATTGTCTGTAGGTCCCATCTTTCTACTTGTTATTATTGGTGTCCTGATTTTGTGCTAGTTTTGCGACCACAGAGACGGGCTGGACCAACGACATGATTTTCAAAGAATGGTTCGAACGGATCTTTCTCCCGCAGGCGCGCGCACACGGCGACCCGGACAAGCCCTTCCTTCTCATTCTAGACGGACACGGCTCGCACTTGACTTCGGGCACGATATACATTGCCATCATAGGCAACTGCATCATCATTTGTCAGCGAAGCCATGGATTCTGACTTCCGCCCTCCCTCCCATCTAAGTTCAACAGAATCCGAGCTTAGCGGCGACTCCGTTGATGAGGGTGATACCACATCAGAGGAAGAGTACTTGTCTGGCGCCGAAGGTGACAGTTTTGACTGTCCAGTCCCTACCATCGTTCGGCTCCGCCAGAAACTTCGTCAATACAAACTGCGCTATGTGGTCGTCAAGGAGGCATTGCTTGCAAAGTCTACTGAACTCGATGAATCTCTTGCGCATGGTCTTCTGATGACGCGCCATCTTTCGGAAGTCTCGTCGAAGCTGAACGCGAAGGAACGGAAGGGAAAGGGAAAGGCGAAAATTCAGATTGGCTCTCGGATTGTCACCACCGAGGAAGGGTTAGCGGCGGCGCGGGAACAAGAGAACACGAGAGAGAAGAAGCAAAAGGACAAGGAGGATAGAGAGCAGCAGAAGGACGACGCTCACGCCGCGCTCGTGGCCGAACGTCTTCGCGTTGGCCAGGGCAACATGACGTTCAAGGGAAATCTTGCTTCGCAGAACATGACGCAGCTCAGCAACATTCTCTGGAACGAGAAGCAGCGCATTCGCAAGCCCAAAGCCACGGGTCGCGGCAACAAGAAGAAGGAAGGCAAAGTTTCCAAAGGTGATCTTCTTCACCAGGTCACCCAGTATTTTGACGAGCACGAGAACCTCAAGAACGACAATCGTTATGCGTCTCTGTTTGGCTTTGGCCCCAGAAAGCGTGGGCGCCCAGCGGCTGTCCCCCGTCCTGCAACGCCATCCTCGTCTACTCGTCCCGCGGACCCAGTTACACCGCCACAGCCACCTAGCCAACGACCCCGTCTCGAAAACCTCACCAATTCTCCTCACGCTCTTGTACGGCATTCGTCTCTCCCCACCAATCAGCAATTGTTTCCAGATCACGAATCCACGCAGCCAATGTGGGGTTATATGCGCACTCACGGACCACCACCACCTTCGCTTACTCCCAACTACCACCATTCTTTTACGCATGAGCCCTCTTACAATGGACCTTCCGGCTCGTATAATCATTACTTGAATCCGTTTGCATCAACATTAGATATGTAATATGTAACGACTATTACTTTGCTCTCGACGTGCTATTACCTACATTACGTTCTCGTTATGCTACTCGCTTTGCATTTGCTTTACTGGTACATCAAATTTTGTCAATGATTTCTCTTCCAACATGAAAGTGTGTGAGGCTCGAGCATCCTAACGCCTTTAGTGATGAGTTGAGACAAGTGCGACTCGCTGCGCCGACGGAGTTTGAAATTGTAGGCGGTCACAAAGCGTCACAATTGACACTTCCTGCCAGAAACAAGGTCATAATCGGCAACGTCTGGCATCGCTCACACACGCTCGTAAAAATCGGTTTTCTGGCCCAGCCAATACATCTCATCAATATCAATCCCAGTACAAATTTTTACGGGCATACGTGCAAAATTGAGTGAGTATGATGGAAGTGTCAATCGGGTGCCAAATGATTGACACTTCTGGATGATCGATAGTAAGAGTGGCAAGTACAAAAGAGCGGGAAGCTGTCTACTAAAAGATATCGTACATATCCAGCAGTAAGAGCAAGGAATGGCTTTCATCCAAAGCTCATTCGAGCGGTGATATTGAACCGTTTATCTCAGAGTCATAACTCGGTACGACTTTTGGGCACTGTCCTGCCCAAGCCTTGAGCTGGTGTGCAATGAGCACAATGAGCGCGTACTTAGACAGGCGTATCCCGGTTCGACGCTGGTTCGATGAGAGGAGGCCCAGGAATAGGCTGAACAAGCTCGTCGACTTTCTTTTGTATCTCAGACGCCATCTAGACGAAAGTTAGAGCTGGAGACACGAGACAAAAACGTGCAATAACCTGTGTGAGCTTATCAATGTGCGTCTTCACGGAGTCCATGGTCGCCTGCTTGGATCTACTCTCCTTCAAGAGCTCCTCCTTGACCTGCATGATGTCTTTCTTTTGCTGATCTAGTCTGTAGGGAGTTTGGTAAAGCCAGCGGTACGTCAATGTCGCTTGGTGGCGCACCGTTGTCTCTCGACAAGCTCAAAGCTAAGACGGTTGAGCATGAGCTGGTGCTCGTCGGCAAGTGCATCGGGTGTCCGAGCCTGCTCCGGTGCGAGAACGTTGAACTCTTCGAGGGTATAGAGAGGCACATCCTGGTATATTGATCTACGCGCGAGTTCAACGAAAGCCACAGAGAGCGACGACAGGGCTGTTCGCACGCGAATTGCCGACACTTTTCGATTTCTCGTTCAAGGTGGCGCTTTTCGTAGAGGAGATTCTGGAGACCGAGATGCGACTGGTCCATTTCTTGACGCGCTGCAGCTGTGGCCTCTTTCGTCAAGCGGGTCTGCTGGTTGGACGAGCGGTTGACGGCCTTGAGGCGGGAGATGAGTGCAGCAGCAAGGATGTGATTGGACTGCGTGTCGGCGCCATCGTCGGCGGCGGTGACGAGGGCGGCGAGGTCGTCGATGATGGGGTCTGCGTCCATGGCAGGCGAAGAGCAGTCCTACGCGGGTCCTGCGGCAGAAGACCCGTCACGGGCCGGATCGGCAAGTGGATGATGTACGCATAGTGATCTCCTTGCTAAGCTACCGGCCTTCCTGCTTACCTCCACGACCGTATTCACCATGACCCGCGAACGCTCAATGTCCGGCACCATCCCGTCCATGGAGACGTCCCACGACAGGCTCAGCGACAACACCGTCATCATCGGTCTGTCCTCCCTTATCTCATCCATCGTCCACCCTCTGACGTCCTCTAGTGCTCGGTGCGTCTGGCGATCTGGCCAAGAAAAAGGCATCCATTTCTCTCTCCCAGCTACTTGCTTTCCGCGACTGACATCTGCTCTAGACCTTCCCCGCTCTCTTTGGTCTCTACAGGCAAGGGTTCCTCCCCCGCGACGTCAAAATCGTCGGCTATGCGCGCACAAAGATGGACAAGACCGAGTTCCACAAGCGCGCCACCTCGTACCTCAAGAACCCTGACGACGACCCGGACATCTCCGCAAAGATTCAGGAGTTCAAGGACCTCTCCACATATGTCTCTGGCGGTTACGAGGATGGCGAGTCCTTCGACGTGCTCAACAAGCACGTCGAGGAGATCGAGTCCAAGTACCAGACGAAAGAGTGCAACCGCCTCTTCTATCTTGCTCTTCCTCCCAGCGTCTTCGTCCCCGTCGCCAAAAATCTCAAAGAGCACTGTTATGTGACGCGTGGCGGCATCAACCGAATCATTGTCGAGAAACCCTTCGGCAAAGACTTGGAGTCTGCCCGTGAACTTCTCGGCTCTTTGAAGCAATACTGGACCGAGGATGAGACATTCCGTATTGACCACTATCTCGGCAAGGAGATGGTCAAGAACATTCTTGTCCTTCGCTTCGCCAACGTAGCCATGAATGCTGCCTGGGACAAGAATTCCGTCAGCAACGTCCAAATCACGTTCAAGGAACCATTTGGCACTGAGGGTCGTGGCGGCTACTTTGACGAGTTTGGTATGATTCGTGACGTCTTGCAGAACCGTAAGCCCTCTCACGACTGTCGTCACACGTTCATTAATGGGTTGTGTAGATCTTCTACAAGTTTTGAGTATCATTGCTATGGAGCGACCTGTTTCCTTCTCCGCCGAGGATATCCGTGATGAGAAGGTCTGTTTGTCATCTGCCCGAGATGTCCCCATCACTGATTCTTCGTGTTCAGGTCAAAGTTCTGCGTTGCATCCCTCCTATCGAACGTGTTGATACACTTCTCGGTCAATATGTGGCCGCCAACGGCAAGCCGGGCTATCTCGACGACGACACCGTTCCCCCCAACTCTGTGTGCCCCACCTTTGCGGCAACCACGCTCTGGATCCACAACCCTCGCTGGGAGGGTGTTCCCTTCATTCTCAAAGCCGGTAAAGCCATGAACGAGGCAAAGGTGGAGGTTCGCATCCAATTCAAGGACGTGACCCAGGGTATCTTCAAGGATATCGCTCGCAACGAACTCGTCATCCGTATCCAACCCAGCGAAGCCGTCTACCTGAAGCTGAACGCAAAGACTCCCGGTTTGTACACCCGCGCCATGCCCACCGAGATGGACCTCACCTACAAGCGACGATTCTCCGAGGCCAAAATTCCCGAAGCGTACGAAGCACTCATATTGGATGCCCTCAAAGGCGACCACTCCAACTTTGTGCGCCACGATGAACTCGACGTGGCTTGGAAGGTAAGTCCGCAACTCTATCAGGACCGGGTAGACGCTAAATAGTTTTACCGGTGTAGATCTTCACGCCTATCCTGCACTGGATAGACGGGAAAGACGGCCAGCGTCCCAGGCCCGTGAACTACCCGTACGGATCGCGTGGGCCGAAGGAACTCGAGGCGTTCGTGGGCAAGTACGGCTTCAAGCGCAATTCGGATGGATAGTGAGTGAAATCCCCTTCCATTCCCATCTAGGTCTCTGATGATGTGCGCGTGAATAGTGTGTGGCCCGTGGCCAGTCTTGCCTCCCTGTAGAACAATGCAAAAAGGAAATAAATGGCAATGTACAATAGTGTAGACCTGACAAGAACAATCTATGCACGAGGGTTGTTTCTGTTTCAACGTGTGCTGGTACGAAGCTGTCATCAATGGTATATATCATCCCTGCGCTCATTGCTCGTCGCTTCACCATCGCTCGGCCGCGCACATTGACCGCAATTGCTGAGAATAGTGAGAAGCCGGGGGCGATTTTGGGCAGTCGATTGAGGATCACGCCAAAGTACTCATCTGTCTGTCGTTACATAGATGGATAGTCTACCTGACATTAGATGGATAGTCTACGTAGGGGAGACTAGAGATCTCGGGAATACACTTGGCCAGGTTCACGTGAGTTGGCACTGGTAATAGTGGTTCTGATTGGGCCGGGCATCTGAGAACGCCACACGAATCCTGCCTTGATCGCCCAAGTCACAGAAAAAAAATACAACGACAGGCTAGCTGCACCATGAGCTGCCTCTTTACACCAAAATCCGAGGTATGTACGGTATCGTCGTGTCACGTCACGCCACTGTTCTTTTAGCTTTGACGCCATCATCATCTTTCCGCAGTCATCCTGCACTCATGTCGGTCCCAGGGCCGAGCAACACTGAACCTGGCGGTTCAGAAGCGAGGACTTTCGCGAGATCTTCCACCGCAATTCTATGTGCAGACTGGCATGCCCCCCCGGTTCATCCACGCGCAAGGCAGGAAGACACTCACCTTCTGGGCTTACGCCAGCAAGGAACGCAGCAGAACATTCCTCCTCCCGTGTTCAGTGATGACTACGAAAAACGATTGCCGGAGGACCCATACGGTCACGAGACCCAGCCCAACGCAAGGGTATGGCGCGCGTACGAAGAAGAGGCCGCCACATACGATAACATGCTTACAGCTGAGCGGCGCGACGGTTTGGATGTCATGCTTGTGTTTGTTAGTTGTGTTCTTTCTCTGATAGATGCTTTGTACTGAAAAGGCTGGCCAGGCTGGTCTCTTCTCAGCGGTGGTCACCTCGTTCTTGGTTGAGTCCTCCCAGAACCTGCAGACAGACTTCTCCCAAATGACCGCTATCCTTCTGCATGACATCGTACTGCTGCAGCTGAGCGGAGGATTGGCTGTGAACATAACTGTTCCTTCTGTCGACCCGGCTGCCGCATTCGTACCAGACGCCATTGACGTGTGGGTCAATGGACTGTGGGTCATTAGTCTCGTGACCAGTCTTGTTGTCGCCCTCTTTGCTGTTCTGGTGAAGCAATGGCTGCACCATTATATGTCCCTTCCGTCAGGCACTCCCGGTATGCGTAGTCACACCCGCCAGTTTCGATTCATGGGCTGTGAGCGATGGCGCGTCACCATCATCATCGGGTCATTGCCCATCATTATGCACATCTCTCTCGCCTTATTCTTCGTCGGCCTCGTACTCTTCTATGTGCCGTTGCGTCAATCCGTGGCGTGCTCCGTCGCCTCCATCTCTGCGATCGTGCTCATAATCTACATCACGAGCAATCTTCTGCCGGTCGTTTTTCCTGACTGCCCGTATCGTACTCCATTGACCGACTTCTTCTCTTACATGGTTCCATGGACGGATACTGCCTTGCGAAAAGGGAGACAATTAATTTTGAGTTCTCTCAGACATTCCCCAAGCACATCAGCCTATGGATCATCTCTGCTCATAAGCGAGGTAGATTCGGTGAAACGCCACTACGACAAGCTTTCCGTCGACGGCCTTGATTGGCTCTTCCACATTTCATCCAATCCATCTCTTCGAAGCATTGTGGCACAGGCCATTGGCGGCCTTCCTATCGAAAGTCTGGATTATGCCCGGAAGACCTGGAGCGAAGGCAGCGAGCTTGAAGACACCCACGATGCCCTGATCTCTGCCACATGCGACGAAGAACGTTTTCGCGATGCTTCAATATCGACGACACGTGGGGACTTGAAGAGTATCCAGGAAGACGCGCATATGCCGTATTGGGAGCGTGCAAAGGAACGTCTCTACCGGTCGGCAGCTTTTCACTCCGTCAAACGAAGTAGCCATCGCTGGTCACATTCCTCCCATTCGCCTCGACTCCAAGCAGATATCCTTCTCCACAACAGTTTGCATTGTGGTTTGCCCTGTCGCCCTGAAGAGCTACTTTCTGCGTTGTGGCTGTGTCGCACTACTGAGATGCCCCTCGTTATCTGGAAACAATTCCTCGAGCTTGCATTCAGCAACAACATCATTGCAGAGTGCGGAGGGAATGATGTATTCTGTGTTAACCTGATAATACAACTTCTGCCACCTCCGTGGGCAAGCGGAGTCCCAGCCTCTGGCCTACTTTTGACGTTAGAGGGATCTATAGGAACATCTTTTCGACGTCAAGTCGCCCAATCCATCTTAGCATTGCCTTGCATTGCCGACTTTGATGATAAGACACTACGAACAAAAAACATCCGGGTGCTAATCGCTGTTGGACGTTTTGCTTTGACCCGCGCCACGCCCTCCGATTCCATCTTTCCCTCAGTTTACCATCTTCTCCGTTTGGTCATGGAGAATCTTGAGGATTACTCCAAATTTGAGGGCCTCACAAATGTGGACCAAGCCGCCGTATCTCGTCTCTTGCAGGATATCATTGATCAAACTCGCATGCTCGAAGCATGGGACCATTCAGGTAGTGATATCAATCCTCATTATCTTCAGTCCTTCTTGAGCTTCTACCTTCACTTGTCTGAGAAACATGTTCTCACATTTCCATCCCTTTCCTGTGTCATTCGGCGGCCCATCTGCCTTGCTTCTGGCATGGCTGCATCGGATTTCTCCAAAGACGACGGATATTCGGAAACATTGTTCAAGACTGTTTTCAAGATCTTGCTCTGTGGTATCCGCCGAGGTCAGACGGAGGCATATCAGGTCCTCTTCTGTGACGGTGGAATGACCGCCATCTTCAAATCATTCTATGCTCTATCCTGGCCAGGTTTTTCGGTTGGAAGCGTTGTAGATGGGCTTGCGTTAATCGACTCTGCGACAACGCGACGAGACATTCTCGCGCAGCTTCACCGACCGCAGACCCTGACTGTATTATTCCTCCTCGCCGCGGTTGATAATAGCGAAGACATTATATCGCTTATGGACCTTCAGCCGCATCACCCGTCGTGGCTAGAAGTCACTTCAAGATTCCGATCTGTGTGGTGGTGGTATCAGAATGGGGGTGCGTCGCACACTTGCCCATTACCGTCCGACAGCATGCTGGGATTTGAAACTATTCTTGAACATTCCTGGCGTTCCCTGTTGGAACCGCGGTTTCTGGAAGACATGAAGGAGCTACGGTCCGCTTTGAATGTGTTGGAGGCACGTATCCCGCCCGAACGAGATGCGCGAAAGCAGCCTTCCACGCTGCCATAGATAACTGTTCCCAGACTGTATACCAACGTGCTCGCAGCGTAGTCAAACAGCTGAACAATGCGAGTTGAATCACTGGCATACATCGCCAAGAGATAACACATAACGTGGTTATGAACGATGAGGTGTGATGTTTCCCGCACAAAGAGTACGGGTACAAGATATTCAATCTGTGCGGGTTCGTCCTTGGACCATTTAGCTCTGAGACCCGATGAGTAAGAGGAACTCGACGCCTGACCCGAAAAGTGCTTTTGGTAGAGCAACACGCGGCCTTCATGATCATCTCCCAGAGTCGCGGCTACACGTCGTCGTACTCGTGTTAGGGAGGGATTATATCAACACGCATCCATCGGGCGGCCACTCTTCATCGCGCAGTTCGAGGTCAAGCTTTGACTGAGTGTTAGAAGGGGTTATAGACGTGCGTCCAAGAATACTTACATACTTTAGCGTCGATTGCCGACAATTGGCACTCTTGATGAGTTCATTTACAACGTTTGGCGTATGCGACTAGGGTGTACCGTGTCGGGGTGTACGTTTTCAAGAAAGCGGATATCTCTCACACAGTCGGGGAAGTGAGGGTATCAGTTGTGATACAAATTGCGCTATGACAGTACATTCCGGATGACCAACATGCAACCTGTTACTTACCCGGGCAGAAACAGGTCGAGACCAGGCTCAAGACCGGAAGCATAGTTCCATCGCTTGGATAAGTGTGTCCCGATTTCGATGATAGTATTCCTACAGCTCCAGAATATACAGCCCGCCCTACAGAAGATATCCTACAAAATTAGATGCCATGAGAGCCGTTAATTAAATATACAAATTCAGATCACTCGACATCGCTTATGCTGCCGATGTCGCTCATCTCCTCGTCCTCATCCTCGTCATCCTTGCCGTCTGTGGCAGCGTCCGCAGCTTCCTTCGTCGCGAAGCGCTGGACATATTCTGCATGTCGTCATTAGATAGTTATCTGGTTGACGGAGTGAAGACCAACCTCTCACTTTAGCATCATACTCCTTTGGATGCCGCATCAACAGCGCAGCCGCCTCGCCGTTTAAAGGATCATTGGGATTTGGATATCGCAACAGTTGGGGGAGAAACACCTCGAATATGTTGATCATGTCTGGGAATCCGGTCAGACGAGCACTTGCAACCACTGTTTATCGAGGAAACGAACCGAACATTGGCGACCATGTCTGGTTGATGACATCCAAGCACACGGATCCACTTCTGTCAAGCGTAGTCAGCGACTGGCGGAAGCAGGGCAGGGGCAGGGGCAACGCACAGCTCGTCAATGTTCGGGTGGAAGATCTTGTTTATAAAGCCTATGCTGGGCGATTTGTAAGGATACTGGTCCGGCAGCTCAACGTGAATCTTCCAAACTCCTCCAGCGAACGGGGCTGGCATGGCTGTCAGCGCTCAGCGGTAGCCAAGGCCGGCAATGACTCACTTTCGGCGGGGCCAAAGAAGCGCACGTAGAACTCCTGCATGCTGTCGTTGACGAGCGACACCTCGTAGTCAGACATGAGCCTGAGCGGTGACCGGTCAGTGCATTGTGCAAGTTCCGCCGAGACGGTGCGTACATCTTCATGACATCCGTTTCGATGCGGCGTTTGCTTGGCGATGCGTGAACGAGAGAGCAGCGTCAGTAATGGTGCGCCTCAACGCTGAAGACCGACTTATCATATCAAGCAGCGGCGGTGTGCGTTACGAGGAGGGCGACAGAAACAGTGTGGGTGAAAGTGATGGGGGGAATGAAGGTGTGATCACCGCCGTTATGTCCGCTTCACACTTATCGTTGTCTAACTCGATCCATCATGAATCACACTCTTCCACCAGGAATATGCTTATCTAGCCTAATAAAGCACTACCACGCTTCAGAAGAACGACCACTCCTCGACGATGCAATAAACATCATCTGCCGAGCAAGGGTACGGTATGGCGCTACCTGTGTAACCGCCCTCCCTTCTTGACCCGCCAGAAATGCTTCCATCACCTTGTCCACTTCCCTCGGTCAAAGCCCTCCATGCCAGTAAACAGGCTGCAAGTCGTCATATGGCAGAGAAATGGCACTATATACTGCAGCACTCACCAATCCAGAACAACCCAAAACCGCCTATTAGAATCATCTCTTCCTGCGTCTGTGTCATGACATGACCTTCTCTTCTGTGATGCATTGCAACGCTGCGCGACCGTCCTTGAGAACGTTGCGCCGGAACATGAGATTACTCACATATACATCATGCCCACTATCGCCAAAATGGCAACCGAGGTCTGCGTCAAGTGCAGGGCATCTGAAGGTTACCTCAGTCTTGCGAGCTCGTCAAAGCTGGTGATTCGTACGCATCGATACCAGGAATCGCGTCGCCATCCACCCTGCTGCCATGGCCAGGATCACTGTATTCGCAGATAGGTATAGCGTCATCTTCGAAGCCTTCCCGAAAAAGCTGTCCACTCACAGATACCTGTAGAGCGCATCGGATTTTGCTGGAATAAGGGCATGGTGGTGAGAGGGCAACTCAATTGGAGCTAAGTATAATCAGGAAGTGTTTAGATGGGAAACACCAGGCTGGTGCGTGTCAAACATGAGGCATAGAATTTCATTATCCAAGACGTAAACAGACATGAGTATACAGAAACCCAACTATATACCTGCCGTCCCATAGGGCACTTCGGTCACGGTGGGTGGCTGGCCATTATGGTGAGGCTGTACGATGAGCGTACGACCTGGAACGGTTTGATGTGGTCCACCACCGTACGGTACATAACCGCCTTGTTGGGACATATACTGCATGGGCATCATCCCGTGATTGGTAGAACTGGGAAGTTCGTTGAACCACAAGAGTTCTTGATAGACCTTGAGAAGTTGGACGAGAAGGCGGCACTGAAATCACCCACCCTGGATTGGTTCGCTCCAGACGTCGTACTGCGATATGGGCTGCATGCTTGAAACGAGCACCATGATGATGATGAAAGCGACGATGAAGAGGATAAAGTTTGTCCATGAGAAAGCTTCGATGACTTTCATTTCATGGCAGTATGCCTGAGCGCTCACTGTGATATTGTGTTACTTAGCTCTGTATGATCGCAGTAGAAACTAGACGTACTGTCTCCATTCTTGGTCGCAGTGCGCTGTCCAGCAAGGGCGTCACATTGGATGTGGCCAATGATATCACTGTGTGTGAAGCATGAGACGAGGTAGATGACAGGCTGATTGTACATTTACTTAGACCATGCTCCCATTGCTGAAGATACGTCATATAGTGAGCACGAGGAGGAGAGTAGGCGCACCTAGCCAGAGGGCGAAGAGGACGAATAGAGCAACGACTTCGATTCGAGGTTGAGACCATTGCAGACTGGATGCACATTGCGCTTCACGTCAGGCTAATGCAGATAAGAGCAAAGAGGGGACGGACGTGAGCATTAACACAAATATTGTCAGGGATGGGACGACGAGAGCAAAGATGGTGAAATCCGCTAGATCGCTGTCAGTAGTGCTGTTACGCCGAAAACGCGTGTATGGCGCACGATGTAGATGCGGTAGAAATACACTAGCAAGATGGCCAGCAATTCCAAGCACGGTGCCTTCAGAATCCAGATCGTAAATGATTGCAAAGCCACGCTGGAGTGCGCACCAGACAAAAGGAAGACCAAGACTGTCTGTTGCTCAGCGCACCGCCATGCGATGACAGAGGTGTACATACCATAGAATGCAAGCCTCCAGTTTATGAAGCGTACAGACATTATCGAGCAACGGGATAGGCTGTCGATGAAGGGATGATGTGGCGCACGGACAGGGAGATGGAAGCAAATGCGAAACGCAAAACAGCCGTCCGATCAGCCAAACTACACGACACGTGATGGTAACGTATCACGTCGGCCCGACTGAGCCCGATTGCCGCTAGTGGCGTCTCACTAATGACACTATTACTTCATGGCAACTCGTGTATTCTATTCGTGACAGACCCCCAATAAGCTACAAAAGATGGTACCTACATAAAATCATTACATTTAATTCGTTCCCCGAGGCCCAGGGGGCAATCGGTTGGGATTGGCCATCATCCCAGTGTCGTATTCATCACTCGTCGAGCCTATGAGCGACGAGCCCGAGAACTGCCGTGTGCGGGAATCTCCTCGCGCACGGTAAGAGCGGTCTCTATGTGGTCTAGATTGTCCCTGCGATCTAGAGGAATGGTTTCGTCTTGGGATTTCCCCATATTCTCGCTTCTTCGTTGAGCGCTCCCTTTTCGCCGGCGTGGGAGTGTACGTCTCATTCTTCACTTGTTTCATGGGCGGTGGCGGCGGGGGTGGTGCTTGAGTAGGAAGGGCTGACGGCTGTCGCGGCCGGCTGGCTTGAACCTTCTTGCTATAGTCATTGAACCAAGCACACGAGGTGACTGGCCCGTGCCACATGTGAGAGTCGCCATTCCGATGCCGCTTTAGAGCGAGCATGAAGAGACCGATGCAACATCCGATCACTACGAGGGATCAGGCGTAGAACGATGATTGAAAATGAAAGCCTTACACAGAATTGCATTCAAAAGTGCAAAGGCATTGAGGACGCGGTACATGGCTTGGTATTGGTCGGTGTGAACTAGAAGAAGAGTCAGACGTTATCTGAGAAGGGTCTTGGCAGAACGTACAACTGGCAAGCTCATCGTCAAGAACAAGAGCGGTGGCCGTTGAAGTACTTGTGTAACATTCAACATCCGCATCCTTAGAAGGGGACACTACCAAATACACCCCCAGAACTACGAACATTAATTTGATGACTGCTGCGCGTCTGAAAAAGACGCACCCAGCCACAAGAGCCCAGCGAGGCCAAGACACCCCAATTCGATCCTTGTTGTAATCGGATTTCGCGCGCCCAAGAGGAAACTGAACGCGAGTCTGTGATCGGACGCATGAGATGTAGGGAAGCAATGGGTCGCGAATTGTCGTACAGAGAGAGAATAATAAGAAGGCCCGCGGCGCAAACGAAGATGGCAAACGGCACAAAACGAGCTGTGGGAAGGATGAATGCATGGTGATGCTATTTTTGATCAGACCCACTGAGGTCGGATGTGGCAAGCGCAGTGGTGAAGCGACCGGCCATTCCCAGACAGATCACGGTGAACACCAGCGAAGCACCTATCAATGACTTTCAACACGAGCTGCGGAGAGAACAGTCGAACGAGGACGTACAATAGAGACATGCTCGAATGGTGTTGAACAGAGAAGGCATCGAGGATCTGAGCAGATGGTGGTTAGAGACAAGTCTGCTGGAGTCATTTTAAGCACCGACCTCATGATGGCAGTGCGTGTGTTGGAGCGACTTCAACACGAGGCAAACATGAACTAGCAGAGCGACAGGGTGGTCGAGTAGCGATGTATAAGCGGAGGGACGGAGATGAAACCAAGTCTCTGCTGCAACGCCAATGTGATTCGACCGCCTGCCGTGGTGTATCGCAGTGGGGATGGGAGAAGAAAACAGACGAGGCAAACGTAAAAAGTTCCGTCCCGGGAACCGGTGTACAGACCAATTATGAAATTCCAATCTTATCGGGGCCATCACTGATCAGAGCTGGTCTTCTTGCACAGCCACGAAGATTTGTTGCCCCAGAAAATCCTCAATCGGTGGTTGAGGGTTACTGTACTTGCTCACGACAGTAGTCATATATGTAGATGCCCAAATCGTAATCATTCAACTTCACTCCTTAAAGTCTTGCCTACCTCCACATAATACTCCAGGCATCCAGCGTTCGCAAGTGTTGCAGGGTTTGCGATAGATAAGGGGGCACCATTGATGATCTAGACGGGGTGATCAGCGAGTACGCTCAGATTAATACATCCGCGGAAGGTACAGCACCTTCTTAACCAACACCTCGACGCGTTTGCCGTTCAAAGTGTAGGGAATGTCAGGTGTTTGCAAAATCTGGTCTGGGGTTAGCTCCCGCACATTTATGGTCAACGGTTACTTGCTTTCGCCGGAACATGTCGAGGACTGCGTCGTTTCCTAATAGCCGCCTTGATCTCCTTCTCAAGATGCGGGGACAATGTGTCTCCTGTGGGAAGTTTCACAAACAGAACCACGCGTTCATCGGTTCCCTTCTCAATCAGCTGGCCAACAGCCAGACAGTCGACAATCCCATGTTCGGAGGCCCGTGCTGGGAAACATAGCTCTAACACATCGTAGATTTCCGCAGAACCGAATCGGACGCCAGAAGGGTTCCTGTGACACGACGAATCAACATGGATGATCACAAGCACATCATATACAGACGTACAAGACTCCGTCAGAACGTCCGAGCATAACCACGCCTCCACCATTACCCGCCTGCGACTCGGTGATGAGGATGTGATCCCCGTGGTCTGGAGGATTACGTTGAGGGATGTGCATGGATTTCCAAGAAGACCACAACAATACATACACCAGACGCCATCAAACTCTGAGAAGTAAGCCTGCTTGTATCGCTCCTTTGCGGCCGATACACTTTCCGCCAATCCAAATCCTGGCAACGGCCAGAAGCCCGCTGGCATACAAGGGAACGGCCGAAGACAAACAAGTTCACCTGGCGTCGCTGGACCGCTTATTGTACCTTCGGTTGTGAAGCTTTCAATCGCCATGCCGAGCATGCGGCATTGAATTTCACCACGATACACGGGCAAAGCCGAACACATTCCAGCGAAGAGAGAACAGATATCCGTTCCGCCTGCGCAATGTCATTAGAGCTCACAGCAAGGCGCGTTTGACGCACCCGTGATAGAGCCTAACAACACGCTTGGGCTGATGTGTTCGTACACGTAGTCGTAGAGCGGAGCAGAAAGCGGAGACCCAGTAGAGTAAACGTGGCGCAGATATCTGAGGGCATGGTGGTCTCGTGGTCTGTATAGTTTCTAGAAGAGAATGTGATATCTCTGATTTGCAGACAAGGTAGAGAAACGAACCGAAAGAGCATCGATGTACTTGGCGCTTGTGCCGAAGATAGAGATATTTAGGTCGTCCACCAAGTTCCACAGGAAAGAAGGGTCGCGCAGAGGGCTGCCGTCATAGAGAACGAGAGTACAACCTACGGAGAGGGCGCTGATCAAGAAGTTCCACATCATCCAGCCACTATAGACATTGTTGGGTGGGTCTGCGTCACCAAATAGAAATGTTGCCACCTACGTCGTCGTGTAATAAAAGAAGACGTCGTCAGGATTGAGGTCACCGCAGATGAGAAATTCTTTGTTGGACTGTAGGAGCATTCCACCCAGACGATGAACAATTGGCTTAGGAAGTCCTGGAATAGAAACATTGTGAGATAGGTCCGAAGATATCGTGAAGTCAAGCGACCTGTAGTGCCTGAGCTGAAGAGGATCCACAGTGGGTCATTGAAAGATCCCCGGTGCCATTCTATCTCTCCATCTGCAGCTCGTCCCAGTTTCTCCGACTGGCCTTGAGCCACGAACGTGTCCCAAGTAACGTATTCGATCTTAAAACTGTCGGCTCTGCTCAGGAAACGGGATTCGATAACAACTAATTTTGGTTTCGCTGATAAACCATCAATGAGGGCGGCGACCTTGGGTAAATGGTCGTGCACTTTGCCGTTGTAGATAACAGCATCAACGGTGAAAACAAACTTTGGGGATACTTGTTCAAAGCTAATAAAATGATGAGTTACGGGCAAGATACGGGTGCATCAGCCCTCGGTTTGTGAAGCAGGTGTGATGGGATGTAAGAAGCATCAATTTTCCCCGCATCTGATCGGTTTAATCTCCCCATGTCGAACCCGAGGGCTGATACAAGCCAAGCTTAAGAACGTTCGTACCGTTCTAATACTCCGTCGGGACCAAAATCTGCGGCAGCACTGACCCATATGCCACCTAACGCCGCAGTGGCTAAGCAAGCGATTACATTTTCCTGTTCGCGGGCAAGCTCAGTCCAAAATTTGATGTGCGAGAGCGGAGGAATCGTACGATACAATTTGACGCGTAAGAAGCAACCCGGTCTCCGGGTTTCAGACCGTTGTGCAAAAGGGAAGAGACAAGATCAGCAACGGAGGTGTAGAGCTGAGCATACGTCAGTTGCCGAAGAGGTGTTGGAATGGATGGAGTGGGTTCAGCTGTGGATAGACGGATCAGGAAGGTGGTGTGGTGTGATTTGTGTCATTGCGCGGACTGACTGGCTTGTATGAGAGCAATCTTTTCGTCAGAGCGAACACGAAGCATGTTCTCGGCCCAGTTGAGCCTTGCATCCAAGAACCAAGGGGGGTTCTGAGGGGGCGTGGCTTGGTTATCGACGACATGATCTCCCTTGAACCCAATAACGCGTGTCTGATCCCAAACAAGTGACCAGAACAGGTCAATGTGGGTGGTCGACCAGGAGTAAAGGTCGGCGTAAGAAGACAGAGATAAGCCAAACCTGGCGTTGACCAAATCTAAAAAGCGAAACGTAGCGGACTGCTTTGGGTTAGTAGGTTGATGGAGTAGGGAGGACATCGCTTGGTACGACTGCTTGGCGGTAATGGTGCTTCTGAGAAGACGAGAATACGGCTAAGTAGTACGATACGTGGTTGCCAAGCCTTGAAGTTAGGCGAGTAGCAGAAGCTTCCGGGGATATGGACAGAGTTCCACGACAAGTTGGGGAAAGACCAGAGAATCTCGGGAGCCCAAAGGGGCAAGGGGCGATGTGGAAGGTGATGTGGATAGCAAGCAGGACTCAATTGCGCCTGAAAGTAGATGAGAAAAGGAGGAAATGAAGAAAGATGAGCGCAGGAACTAGAGAAAATCCGCTCGGAACGAACCTCGGAGTCGGAGATGGTGGATGCCGGGGAATGTATTCACGATCGCAGTGGCGTCGCACGTGCGGCTATCTCGATCGCACAAAAAAAATCGGCCGGCTTACCGAAGCTTGACTCGTAACACTTTAAAAGGGCTAACGAGAGACACCGGTCTCCTGCACCTGGTCCCGCACACGCAAGCGTCACTTTCTCGCACGCTCCAGCAACGTTCGCCCTGCACTGCCTCTCAGCGCTTAGCTTTCCTTTATAAACCTTGACTGCCCCTTGCCTCCCAAACCATCAACACACCCACCCGTTTCATGGATAGATTCTTTGGCCCATCCTCCGCTGAAGCCCTTGCCCACTCTTACCTCACGTATGTCGTATCCTCCTCACGCTCGTGGCGCGTCATTCTTATCGCCGCAAACAGTGACCACGGCTCGTCCTGGGATGCTGAGAGCACTATCAACGAGTCGCTCCTCGCTAGCTGCGTCGCATACCAAGCCTTGGATCGTTTTCTCAGAGGCGCCGACCTCTTCATTCTTCCTCGTTCCCGTACCGAGCTTGACAGCATCTTGTAAGCATACTTCCACCGTCCGAGGCGTCGGCGCGCCACTAAACATTCCTCATTTCAGCCGGCGGTACACGTACGATGCCATTCATAATATGATTGCCAAGAGCCGTTCCACGCTGCAACCAGGGGGATATAGCCGAGTACGTTCTTATCTCTCTTTTCGTACGCACGTTCCTCAGCTGACGCGCCCACAGGTGTGTCGCCTTGCGGAGAAGTCCCTGCGCGATGTGCTGAACTCGAACAACAATGCGTCCGTCTTACTGGCCTTGCACACGCCCCCTTCCACCCCCATTCACGAGCTCGAGAGCTCCCCGAGGTTCATCAGGACGCAGTGAACCCCTCCATCGCCATATTTATCAACCAGCCTGCCGTCCGTCATCGCACACCTTGTATTGTCTGTATATCCGTTGTTAATCGCACACTGTACCATTATCACTTTTTTGTACTTGATTTTATCAGAGCCGTTAATTTGCTTCTTCCCGCAATGCTTCGGAGGTCTCACCAAGTTGCTGTGGCGCGCCACAATTAGTTGAGGTTTGCTAGAGTCCTGATCGGAATCATTTGATTGAGATATTTAATCAAATAATAATTACATAGGTTTGTTTTGGCATTGGCAACTTCCAATCATGACGCCAACGTGCGTTGGTTCCTCCGCACCGAGTTCATAGCACACCCTTCTGGGCAGTGGATTCGCCGAAAGTGTCTACCTCGGCCTCGCCGCCACCACTCCTGCCACCTACGACGATGTTCTCTTTCACCCTGTTTCTCGCGTTGGCATTGGCCATGTCTGAATCGCTCGGCATGCCTACCCAATTCCCCGCACAGGTGCCAGCCAAAGGTACTCAAAGTATTTTTGGCTACATCAACGTCTCAAGATTCAACCATTCACAGATGCGCCACGCAAACTTCACGGACGCTTCATTCAGATCACAGACATGCATCCAGACCCCTACTATAAAGCTCACAAGTCTCTTGACAAGGCTTGTCACCGGAAAAAGCCCAAGAAGAAGAAGGACAGGTCCAAATACTGGGGAACACCCTACTCGTGTGTCCCCTCCTTCTATCACATTGCCTCCAGCCAGACTAACGAACGTTTGGCGCGTAAGGGACTGTGATTCGCCACTAAGATTAACCAACTTCACACTTGACTTCATCGACAAGCATTGGTCATCCGAGATCGACTTCATAGTCTGTAAGTTCGGCTGGCGTTCCATCACTGGTGGCTAACTCGTCGCAGGGACCGGTGACAATGCCAGGTACTCCCCCCCCCATCTGCCAGTCACGCTTGAGGCTATCTAAACGCGTCATAGACACGACAATGACCATAGATTACCTCGCACGCCGGCTGAGATATATCAACTCAACCGCGACGTGGCGAAGAAGATGGAGAAGCTCTTCACGCGCAAGGGCATCCCAGTTGTGCCCAGTCTCGGTGCGAGGTTTTCATCTCCGCTCATCTTGCTCGTGTGACAGAACATCGCTAGGCAATAATGACCTTTGGCGTAAGTTATCGACGTATTTGAACCGATGAACTGAATTCAATGCCTGAGCCTCTTTGACTTTCAGCTCATGTAAATTTGCTATCTTTCCCTCGCTGAATCACAGCTGATTCCCCCCCCCCCCTCCCCCCCAGAATATTATGACTGCAGGTGATGAGCCTTGCATCAAAACGAGCTTAGTAGTGCCCACTGAATCGCGCCACAGGACCTAATGTTGTCACCAATGAATTTTCATCGTATGTTCTCGACCTCCTCTCCATCCTTGGTTCTAACTTTTGTATCAGAATCTGGAAGAAGTTCATTCCATTCCCATACCATCAAGTGTTTCAGCGTGGCGCCTATTTCTCCGCAGAGGTCGTTCCAAACGCGTTGGCCGCCGTAAGCCTTAACACCATGTATTTTTATGATTCGAATAAAGGTGACTATCGTGATACTTTGTTGGACCTTGACCTGAAACCTTATGTAGCTGTCGGAGGATGCCATTCCAGGGAATCTGATGATCCTGGTAATCTGCAGTTTGACTGGCTGGAGGTCCAACTGAAGACATACAGGTCGCGCGGTATGAAAGTACGGCGCTTCCAAGAATGTTCAATTCTCTGATAGCTAACAGCAAACTTTGGTCGTAGGTCTGGTTGACAGGTCAGTCGGCCATACCGACGCGGACGCGCCACTGATGCGATTATAGGACATGTTCCGCCTTCCCCCGGGAATTTCTACCCGGAATGTGTCAGTCATACTGCAACACGCTGTTCGCATGACCTGATTCGGCTCTCTAGTACGTTCGCTACGTCGAGTTATCCCTACGGTTTCAAGACACTATCCTGGGCCATCTCTACGGGGTGCGTTTAGGTTCTGCTGGTCTGATAGATATCGCGTGAGATCTTATATTCAATCTTGCATAGCATATGAATGCGGACCACGTATGCGTTCTCATCGCCTTGCACATACAAGCACCACCTCTAACTGTTCGGCCATAGTTCTTCTTTGTAGAGGCCGTGGATCTCTTGTTGGACGTGGATCAAGACAAGAAGAAGATTAGAACAGAATCAGAAGACCTCTATGATGCGCTTCTAGATGATTTTGAAGGGCTTCCCAAGGCGGGCAAGACAGATCTGGACAACTATGGTGTTGTGAACGTCTCCCCACCGGTGGTGCCCAGCCCTTATCTCCCCACATTCCGGGTGTTTTCCTACAACATCACAGGGCTGCAGGCTTCGGGCACACCGTCCATTAACCGAAGTCAAGGAACAACACAAAGTCGAGGACGGAAACCATCTCATCACCGTGGCGATCACGGTAACAAGGCTACGTATTGCCGGGAGGAAGAGTACCGCCACTCGTGGAAGTGTATTCTGAACAACACCTGGCATTCTGATCCGGAGGCACCGTCAAGGAGCAACCAGCTGTGGAGTCCGTTGGGATATGCACAGGTATGCTTAGACTGCCGAACTCTCGCTCTCCGGAAGAGGTTATTGACCACACAACTTAGTACTACATGCCAGATCTGGATGAAGGGAACAAGACGAGACAGCCCCATTTCAAACTCGAGTACACAACATATGTGCCGACAGATTTGCATCCGCCAACAGTGGCCGAAACAGAGGAGTTCAATTACCCCATTCCGCTGAAGAACCTGCCCAAGTCGCTGCGGAAGGGCCCGGTGACAAAGAGCAAGTACACGCCGTACGGGATGGCGGACCTGACGGTGGGGTCGTGGCTGGAGCTGGCGCGGCGGCTGACGAAGGGTGGGTCGAAGAAGTTGCGAAAGAGGTTCCGCAAATACATGTATCTCGGGGCGTAGGACATGTGTTGATAGCTGTGTGAAGATGTGATGAACTGATAATCGTGGGAGGATATAAGCAGGGTGTCTCCTTGGCGACCTTGTAGGCACAACAAAGCGTTGATCTGGACAAGATCGTAACCACCACCATCCTCGAGCAAACCGTCATTCCGTTCCACTATTGTCGGAAGGAGAGCCTCGCGCTGCCTTGCCGTTTTCTTATTTTATCTTCGGGTCTCTTTGTCGGACGCTTCGAGGATTTTTGCGCCCGTCATCGCTGACTTTGTACTCTTACTGCTCGTCGTGCACCTCGACATCCGGCTGGTCCGCACACACTCGTTACCGTTTCGCCCTTCTTTCTCCACGCCCCGCCCCGTCCTTCGCTCGCGCCCATGGCAGCCGTCAACATGCAGATGATGTCGACAAACATGCCCCTCGATTTTCTTCCGATCCACTCTCACTCCAGATCCAACTCGGTCTCGTCCTCGTCGACCCACTCGTCCAACTCGCGCCCGCACTCGTCACAAGGCGGCCTGCCGCGCATGCACGCCATGCCGCCGTCGGCGGAGGACCTCTATCGGGCAACGTACCACCTTGGCGGCCATCCTGGCATGGACCCAGTACGTGCCGCGAACCGCTCTGCCATTTACCTAATGCTCACACTTGCTCTCTGCCAGGCCCCCCCTAATCACAACATCACTAATCCCGCCCTCAAAAACCACCTGCGCCCCTCCCACATCCGTGCCGCCCGGGTCAACGCCTCCCCGTACCCGCGCGACACCGACAGCGTCCACTCGTCCTCCAGCGAGACGGAGGACATCTCCATGTACCTGGGCAACAGCGGCCCCGACTACCAGTCCATGTTCGGCGGCGGCGGCGGCAGCCATCACGCAATGCCTCCTAACCAGGAGGCCCTGGCAGCTGGTGCTTTCGGACGCATGTCAATCGGAGACCAGGCCCTGGAAAAGCTTGCTGCGAACGTTCGCGCTGCCACCACTACAAGCGCCTCCGACAGGGCTAAGCAAATCTTTGTGCAGCAATGGTGTGTCATGATCCGCTCTGCGTCCGCCTGCTTTTTTCTCATTACATTCCAGGCTCACCGCTAACTATGCGCCATATCCTGACGGGAACGTCCCCCGACAAGGTCTCTATTTCTCCTACCGCCGCGTCTGCGAACAATACAACATTCCACACATCAACACCGCTACCTTGGGCAAGGCTATCCGTCTTTGTTTTCCCACAATCAAAACAAGACGTCTCGGCGTCAGAGGAAACAGCAAATATCATTGTGCGTACAGCCTTCCGTTGATGTAACACGTGTAGGATTTTGATGAGCGACAGATTGTGGTATCAGACCCGCGACATCGGCCGAAGCGGAGTGGCTGCAGGATTATATTCACAAATCCAACAACAACGCCGGCCAGGCCTCAGTCAACGTTGCCCGTGCCAACGACCAGGCGGACGCGGCGGAACGAAGTGAAGGCGCTGATGACGAGGAAGATGACGATTCGGAAGGGATTAACTCTGCCATGGGATCGAAGCGCAATTCTCTTGCCCTGTCCGGAGACGCGGTGAAGGGCACGGTGTTCCCACAGGACATGAGTGACAAAACCCCCACGGCGGCGACATTGCTTTCTCAGGTCCAGGCCGCGCAGAGACCTCCCGGCGCATTTCCCCAGCAGGCTTCGATTCGGCGGCATCCGCAAGCGGATACGGGACTTCCTATTCAATCCCAATCACCGACCTCTTCTGGCAGTTCTGCCTCTTATCTCGCGACGCAGCAACCTCTATCTGTTCGTCAATTTCCACACTTCCCTCAGATCGAGGATGCTGTGGGGTCGAGTTCCACTTCCCCTCATGGAATGGCTGCTCGCGAAGTTTGGGGATGGTTTCAGGACCATCTTGATTCTCTCCTTGACAGTGTCAGGTCCTTCAGATTCGATCAGTTTGAACTTCATCTAAGAAGTTTCTGGTCGAATCTCACTGGTCAGCACCGAGAGGTTGTACACGCTCCGGCTATAGCAGGTCTCATGGCTAAAGCAGACGCTATTGTTTACGATGCAAGTCTTCCCGTTTCGAAAAGAAATTTTGCAGACACGCTCACATTTGCTCACAGGAAATCTTGGAATTCTTACGCTTACAGATGTTGTCGCCTATACCCTCGCCGTCTCTCACCAGTCTCCGGCAGTTTGCGATGAAAATGGAAAAGATTCTCTTGGTTGCTCTGGACGGATACGGTAACACATTCGTTGAGCCAAAAGTGGAGTTGGGAGCGCGTTTCGGCCACCTCGTTTGTCAGTCATTGATCTCTCTGACATCGCTCCCGCCTCTGATACGTCCTTCCAGTACGGTTCCTCGATATATATCAAGTCACCCAAGCTCTCAATACCGTCTTGACCAATCAGAAGCAATTGAATGAGATGCGGCATTCATGGCAAAAGGTTGACTTTGAATCTGTCCGGAATCAGTCGGCCCTCGTCTGTAATTGCCGGCATGAAGACCTCGTTCAGCTTCTGGAAGTCGAGTTTGTTGGGATGATGGATAGCCTTTCGAAGACCACGGAGCCCGTGAGGGAGGTTATGTCTTGGGCGGACAAGTGTTGCGACAAATTGATGGGCGGGAGTCGGGCTATGCATGGGGGCGAGGACCGGGGGACCATGAGCTCCCGGAGTGTGCTTATACGCTGGGGATACGTCACTAGTCAAGTGATGAGGGATCTGGTAAGCTTTTGTGTCCATTCATTGCCTCGTCAACTCATGTTTTCCAGACTATTCGCAGCGATCCCGCATTCGGAGCTTTCCAGATTTTGAAGTTATTCTTGGAGTAAGCGGTCATGATTCCCTCTGTTCATATATGATACTGATATGCAATCAAGCGATTGGATTGCAGTCAATGTTCTCCGAAGTGTGGCGCTGTCCACCAACTCTGTCGCTGCGTCGGTGGAACCTGTCATGCAGCAGAATTTCTTCTCCATCTCGCCCATGGCCGGCCAAGAAAGTTTCCACCCCATGGATGTCAGGCCGCAGCACATGATGACGCCCACCACGTCGAGCATGCTCGCGGCGCTGCAGAACGAGTCGTTCCCAAACAATTCGATGGACGGGTCGTCGTCAGGGTTCGCGCCCGACGGTTATAGTTCTCTCTCATACATGGACACTTCGCCAAATCAGGAGGATTCCATGCCTGGACACTCTTCTCTGCCTTTCGGGGACTTTTCTGGATCTGGAAACACTTTTGATGTATCCAATTTCGCCTCGGATTTGGGCATGCAATCCAGCACGCCTTCCAGCGAATCGGAGGCGACTGGAGAGCCGGAGCCCGTCAAGGCGGAGACACCTAGTGTTTAGATCTCCCTTTCTCTTTTTGTTTGGGTCATTGTGCGGATGTGAATTTTATAATAACACTTGGTCCGGTGCTTGTGCTTTGCTCATTGACTTTCTTCTCCTCGAAGTAACCTTGTATTACCTTCTCTTTGATATCCAAATACCTTGCGCTTCACTCATTAATTACCTCTCGTCCAGAATGCCTTGTTGGTTGTGTTTATATATCGATATATGTTATATATTTGTCCTGTGTATCCTGCTTTTTATCTGAATAAACATAAAGTAGAAGACGTGAGTGGGGAGCATTAATGGGATGATTCGGATTGCAAGCGGGCAATTAAACTATGATTCGGCGCCGCTTTCCTGCTGCTCCTCCACTGCCTCCAACTTTTCATCAACGGCCGTAGAGGAAACGGGGGTCTCGAGGGTATCCGCGACCTTTGGTGTCGGGGTGGGTTCACCAGGGATCTCGGGTGTACCAAGGATTGCTGCACTCGCGGCCAATTTCTGGATCTGAGCTTCAGCCCTGGCAATGTTCTCCTTCGTGACACGTTCCTGGTTCGCCTCGTACCAGGCCTTCTTCGTCTTCAGGTCCTCAATAACACGAGACTGGTCGGCGACAGAAGCAGGCGGGGGGATGGAGAACTCCATGAGAGCGGCGAGAATGGCGAATGGAAGGTTGAGCTTGTCGCTGGGCGCGGCCTCGGCCTGGGGCTTGGAAGTGCCCTTCTTTCCCTTACCCTTGCCCTTCGAGGAAACAAAGTAGTTGTCCTCGTCTTCACCCTTCTTCTTGCGCACCACCAGACCTTCCGGCGCGGCATCGACCTGACGAAGCTCCAATTTGGGAACACCGTCGAACGCAGCTTTAGGGTTAGAGCCCTTCAGTGTGACCGCACCGCTACTCTTGCCAGAGAAGTGGTCAATGAGCGTTTGACAGTCCTCGATGTTGGCCTGGTATGCCGGAAGTTCAGCCTCTTCCCGCAGACGCTGGGCGACCTCGCGCTTCTTCTCAGCCTCCTCCGCAGCACGCTGGGCGCGTGCACGCTCAGCACGGCGCGCCCGGTCCTCGTTGACCTTGGCCCAGTACTTGTCGTTGGCCTCGCGGTACTTGGAAGAAGACTCGCGCTTGGCCGTCCATAAGGTGTTGATCTGGTTCTGGAGGTTGTCGCGTTCTTCAAACAGCTTTGTCCTGCCAGCGTACGCCTCGTCTCCCTCCTTCTTCAGCTCATCAAGCTCGGCCTTGATCGCGTCGAAGCGGTCAGAGGTCGCCTTGAATTCCGGGTCGTCCAACTGCTTCCGGAGCTCCTCAATGGTCCTGCGGTCAGCCTCAATGGAGTCCTGAATGGTCTGAAAGCTTTCGACAGTGCGTCTGTTCCGCTTGCATGTGCTGATTTCCTGGACGGCGCGTTTCTCTTCGGCAAGCTTCATGTTTCCGGATTCGACTTGCTTTTCGAGGGACCTAAGTTGAATGGCTAAGTAACATGTTGTAGGGGAGTTTGCTTGACCTACTTGATACGAGCGTCGACTTCGGCAACAGATTTGTAGGGAATCTTGGTTTGAGCAGCCTGGATATCCTTAATCTAGCGTAGAACCGTATCAGCATGAAATACAAGACTGTCTCGTATGGTGGTGTGTCGTACCTTTTTCTGAATGGATTCCTGAAGCGCCTTGACTTGGTCCAGAATTTTTCCCCTTGACGCCTTGTTGTTGGTTTGCTGCCCGCGGAGACCGTCAAGCTCAGCACGGAGCTGGGTGCGGCGGTCGTTACCGGGGCCGCCCTTGGACGTGGCGAGTCCAATTTTGTCGCGGACGGCGGTCTGCGCGAATTCTGAGTGCGCCGTCGTGCCACGAGACACACGGGAAACGCACCAGCTTGGTCTGCAAAGCCTCAATCTCGCCTTTGATGCGCTCTTGCTCGTCGTCGTAGGTCTTCTTGTCGGGTTTACCGGCTGCCGACGGAGAAGGATCCAACGTGTCCGTTTTCTCGGCAGTAGTAGGGGCGGGAGCCGCCTTGCCGTTGGGCGGGGCTTTTGCTGAGCCATTGGCGGCGGCGGCGGGCTTTGCTTTTGGGGCCATTGAGTGCGGCTTTTGGCTGAGAAAGGGAGGGAAATGGGTCGGTGGTAGAAATTCAAAAGAGAATGATCGTGGGACTCACTGTGACTCTCGGACCGAACACTGTCAGGCACTCATTCCGCCACCACTATGAACGACTACGACGCTGTAAAGGTATGCGGTGATAAATGCAATATTTGATCATACTCATTGTACTACTTCAGGCATTGCATGCCAATCTGCCCCCATTTTCACCCATAATCGGGGTCTCACTCCTTCCAGTACTCGCGCTCGTTCTATTGGTTGCCACGTTTACACTGACTTTCTATTTTTCCACGTCGGTCCCTCTTATGCTACTCGTTATCCAACACTGACCACGGGTCTATCTCAGCCTTCCAAAAGACACCATACCAGTGCGCGAACTCAGAGTCGCTACTCTTGCCAGCATTCTCGGTGGATTCGGCGTAGTTGCACTCTTCTGCTCCGTCGGTGTACCTGTCTAGCCTGCACGCGTCGGCCGACGCGAATAGATCCATCTCTGCATTTGCTTGTATCATTCAGACATCAACCCATTCAATCGCGCACCACTTGTATTGCTTGAAGTTCCGATTCCAGCCCCCGCCCTTGACGCGTCGGAATCACCAATCTCTGACGCAAGTATCTACAAACGAGCTTGACGCCCACTGGGGGCCACCGACTGCCGTGGCGGATTTCTTGCTGTGTGGGGCTTGTCAAAGTAGCACAACAGAGGTCAGCATATACCACAATGCTCATATTGCAGTTTCTTGATCACTTGTGACACTACCGGTACCAGACATACGTGGGTTGTCTGAGTGTTTTGCTAGAGAGTGTAGACCTTGCGTCGGGGCGTTTTTGGTAGACCAACGTAGTATAACCAAACCGCAGCAAGACAAGACGTAGGTCATTAAGTGACCAGCTTCAATGCGCAGTGGAGCAACAACGGAGGCAGAGAATGGCTTCGAAAGCTTTACACCTTGCCCGTTTCACACCATTGAACGTATCAGGTCCTCTACCTTGCCAACAGTTATTTCCAGGAAGTAATTACACTAAATTGAGAGAGAAGGAGATTGAAATCCGCATGTCTCAAAAAGTGAACATCCAAGTCCGAACGCGTTCACGTATGGCGCCGCCAATCCCAAAAACGGACGCAGCATGAATCCAGCGTCAGCGAAGGTGTGTTCACGAAAGCGTGGAATTCGAGGAGTCTTGCGCTTCGCTGTGCAGAGAAGCTTCCTTGCCGAGGACTGTATCTGAAAAATATCATCATAACACGTACTAGAAAACAATTTGCGTATCCAACAGCGCGACCTCGGAGCAGCATTCCTTGTACATCTCCTGAAACTCGGCATCGTCGCCGTCTTCCCCGACCTTCTTCTTTTTCTGGTTCGGACATATCATGATACAACTCGTTGGTCGTTTCGTCGAACTGTAGTGTCCGAGGTCCTCCTTAGATGCGACAAATATGTAGGGTATCTGAGCCTCCTCGGCAAGGATGGGTAGATGTGAGACGATGTCGATGGGACTTATGTCGGCGGCTATTATCAGAAGACTAGAAATGGTTCAGGTCATGCTCTTGAGAGTAGAGAGCTGCACACACCCTTTTTCGCCCTTTTTGATGCCCTTCACGACCTCCTTCACCCCTCGCTTCACCATCCGGCCCTTAGACGCTGCACAGGCCGATAAGAAAAGTTCGATGTTCGAGGACCATGTACGCACCTTTTTTCACGGTTTTGTGAAGTTTCTTCAGCAGTTTCTTTTGTGCCAGAGGGTTCGCTAATGGTGACAGATCCAAGGGTACAACAACTTCTGTTGTTTTCGATTTTTTCGGCGACTTGAGGAAAATATATCAGATATTAGAACTCGGCGACAGAAACTTAGGCAACCCACCTTCACCACTTCCGCGTCTGCATCGGCCATTTCGACGTCCTCGACGGCAGGTTCAACTTTGCTTTCTCTGCGCTTCTTCTTTTCACTCTTGTCTCCACTCATGGTGCCGGTGTAATTTGGAGGTGAAGGCGGAGAAGGAAAAAGTTGACCGTGATGTGACTACGTCACAACCTCTAAGCGCGTCAAGAAGTCTGGTTATCAGGGCGTAAATACGATCATTGGTGGCTAGCATACTACTACAGAAAGAAAGCCGACTATTACTACATTCACTCCATTTGATATGGAATAGTAAGCAAGGCAAAACATTGTATATTATTATTGAACATCGATATCATTGTCTTCCTTCTGGCCCTTCTCAGCCGCTGCAATTGGCAGATGACCCGCCCCACGAAAAAGAGTCAACATCACCCAGGCCATGCCCTGCATCTCAATATCATACCACCAGTTCAGCGCAATAGTGATCTCGTTTGACTCAGACTGTCGGACGTGATGCCACCACCCGGCGGGCAGATATAATGACTCCCCAGAGCGCACTGTGATGTGGATGGGATGCGCATCAAGAGGCAATGCGTCAGGCGCATTCGGATCGCCGATTGACGACCATCGCACGTCGGGGACAGATGACGGCGAGGGAGCTATCACTAGCTGACCAGATTGGTGGTCTCTAGTATATTGAGCGTGTGGATACGATCGTTCTATAGGATGGGTTGTAAAGAGTCGTTGTCGATGGTGGTGAGAAGGTGCTCCCGACCTTGCAGACACCATCCTTCACTAGGAGGAAGCAGTGTGAAATGTTTCGCGCCTCGGACTACGGTGTATACATTCTCATAGGGATCTGTACGTTGATGAATCTAGTGGTTAATAATGCTTTGGATCCAAGACACTGACCGCTGTGAATGCTGGTGACACTGCGACTGTTGCCGACCCACAGATTGACGGCGTCAGGCTGTCTATCTGAACGCGCATTAGGTACATTATGCGGGAAGCAAAAATGACGCTCACCATAAGCTTCGCTGCACCATGAGACTTCCGGGGGGACGTCGCGTCGTAGAGGCGTGAATTCCGTCGCGTCATCCGTCGAGTGAAAATACCCAGCCGAGTATAAGTTCCCGTTCTGAGACTGCAAGTAATACGCTTCGGAACCACCAGACTGAATTGGTTTCAGCAACGATATCCTCGGCGGTGAAGGGATTCACCTGACAGTCTTCTAGTTTACCGAGCAGCTGCTTGATGGTCATGGACTCTACGTGAGGTTCGACAAAGTACTGTGTGCCATCGGGGGCTGTGGTTACCGCGTCTGCCATGCTAAACCTGATGTTCAAATGGTGCAGTGAGCGACGGGAAAGGTATAGGCGCACCCGTTGGGTGTTACGGCGACGCTGATCAGTCGATCTTCCATAGCTTTTTCGAGGTATTCATTTGTCCAACGAGCCCTCGTAGCCTTGAGACCGACGCCTGGTAGTGTGAGGGTCATTCGCATGCCAGATATGAACGCGTACCTTTGATCAGGACAGGCCGGGAGATATGCGAAATCCGGGAGAATTCTAGCGGGGTAGGCGGTTCGTCAAGGACGTCAAAATGGGAGCCATTGAGATCTGCATAATCAGACAGTGAATGAGGATTACAATCGTAATCTTACCGTAATATTCCTTTGAGATCCACTTGAGAAACGGAAGATGGGCGGTCATGGTCGGAAGCAAGGGCTAGCAGGCAGCGCAACAAGGACAAACTGAATTCTTTCTTGGCTTTGCCCTATTTATGTTTCTATCACGTCTCCTCAACAGACGTCGTGCTGTTGCTGTATCTGGGCTTTCTAGGTTATCTTGCCACACTGTCAAACACCATCCTCGACTATCTGCCTACAAAAGTGCACATACCAAAGCGGTAGCCATTCCGACTCGGCTATTTCCATCACCCCAAATAAACCTTGAACAAGACATGGACTCGCTACTGTTAGTCTTCTATCTCAACTATCAAATTGGTCTCACGAATATCGTAGTATTGCACCTTTCAAAGACCTTTTATCCCATTCCCGGTTTCTTGTTACCCTTCGTTCCCAGGAAGGCTCATATCGCGGACTGATCCTCTTCCGTCTCTCGTCTAACACTTTGGACTGGGAACATGCCTCTCAGGAAGACCGCGAATCCATGTATAAACAAATCTACGTTATGGAATCCTCGTGTCCGCATCTAGGCGCCGATATGTCTCATGCCGATATCGAAGAGTACGAAGATAGCGCTGTGGCTGTTTGTCCGTGGCACAGGAAGGTACCCGTCCAGGCATGATGGACGGTAGACTAATCATTCTCCTTAGATATGATTTTGATCTTCGAACCGGCAAGAGTGAAACTGGACTTCATGCTTGTACATTCAATGTCTATGTAAAAGCTGTCGACGATGGCGTGGACAAAGTCTACATGGAAACGCCCCGTGAAGATTCCGGATGGAGAATAGTAGAGCTTCGTCCAGTTTCTGAAGGTACTGCAATACCCTCCTTGTAAGCGCCTCCACTAAATGGTCTTCATATCCAGAATTTGCGGACCCACCGCCTAATCCGAGGAAAGTTGACAGTGCTTCGCATTGGGCCCCTGCTCCATCAGCCGCCGACGAACCATTGGTACCCGACGACCCACCAGAGACACTCATGGAATGGGCGGTGCTGATTTTGAATACCCCAAATCCTACGCTTAAAGTTGCGTGCGTTGACTTGCCGTGCTACCCGAAAACGTCTCACGACTAGATGCACCATCAGGTAGAACGCACACGCCACGCCGTACACCTTTTCCGCACCGGACAGCTCAAATCCATAGGGCACAAATCGGTCCATCACCCGCCTACACCGCCTGACGTTCCCCGTCGTGAAGCGATATACCAACAGAATACATTGGATGTATCCAAGATGAAGAACCGACGAAATAAAGCTGTGATGCTGCATGCACTGGCGAACATCGAGCAGTGGGCGTGAGTGAACGATCTACTTCATCTGATGTATGCTTACAGTTATACGCGCGAACAGTATAGACCTCGCGTGAGTATGTAGTCTCCTGGTGCGCTCAAATCTCATTAAGAATGATTAGATGGGATATCATGGTTCGCTTTGGCCCCATGCATCAAGACCTGCCGCCCGCCTTCTTCTCCGATTTCACTAAGATGGCATTAGATGAGTCCAAGCACTTGTACGCTCACCTTTACCACACGCTCCTCTAGCACTTGCTCACTTCTCACAATGCTAGTTCACTACTCACTTCCCGCTTGGCCGCCATCTCCCCCTCGACGCCATACGGCAGCCTGCCTGTTCACGCCTCTCTCTGGGAGTCCGCCACCATAACGTCCAACTCCTTCCGTGCGCGTCTCGCCATCATCCATCTTGTGCACGAAGCACGCGGGCTCGACGTCAACCCGGGCACGATTGAACGCTTCCGCAAGGCAGGGGACATCGAGAGCGTCAAGGCCATGGAGATCATTCACGCCGACGAGGTAACACATGTAACGGCGGGGCATCGTTGGTTTACGTGGATATGCCAGCAACAGGGCGAGCGCGATCCAGTAAAGGTGTTCAGAGAAGAGGTACGCCGCGGGTGGAGGGGCGACATCAAGGGCCCATTCAACGAGCAGGCGAGGGACATGGCCGGGTTGAGTAAAGAGTTCTATGAGAATTTGAGAGGAGAGATGGGGATTGCCCCTCCGCAAGAGGTACATTTACCGAAGGAGGCGCCTCCGTCGATGGAGATCGATTACGAGAAGGGTTCATAGAACCCTTGACCCGCTCTTGACCGGCAAAAAATGGTATATCATCGGTATATAGTAGTGCATACACGTACAGCTAAAACGCATGTGAGGACACCGAGAACCTCTTGAATGTATAACCCAGGAAAGCCAGATCCTTGCCCGCAGCACTGGAGTCTGACGGCGCCTCCTCTGGCGCCTGGTCAATCTCATCAGTCGGGAAGTACGATGTGTCAGTGATGGAGCGCAGATGAGGAATGAAGGGCGCGTCTATTTGCCGGAGAGTTTCCCAATCGACCCCGTAAAAGAATGGATGCTGTTTGAGTTGTTCTACGCTTAACCGTTTGTCAGCTGAGATGATCAATCTGGAGGGAATCAGTTTCGCGCATCTAAGGATGGCATTTTAGGCCTACCGGCGTATTATGTCTTCAGCCTCCTGACTGAGATGTACATCGTCGGGAAATGCAAGATGGTGTGGCCAGTCCATGATTTTCTGATAGGTCTCATGCGTGGTTTCGGAACAGAACGGTGGATATCCGACAAGGCATTCAAACTGAAGACGCGTCAGTCGAAGACGGGAGAGGGTAGAGAGAACACACCATAATTGCGCCCATTGACCACCAATCACACTCTTTCCCGTAACCTTTCTGCATGAAGATTTCAGGAGCGATGTAGTCCGGCGTTCCGACCGTGGAGTATGCCTAGAAGAATGTTGTTGACACGCTATGTAATGATTGAGATGTTCGGTTACCAATTTCCTACGATTCGCCTTCCAGGTAGCGATCTCATCCTTGCTCGTCATGGTCAGATTTATGGAGTTGACCATGACGCTGTTCCGCGCAGCAGACTTTGGCGCCTGGCCGCTCTTCGTAGCAGACTCCATCAACTTCTGGTAGTAATTGGAATCGTGTTGTTTGTGAAATCCAGTCGAGAGGCCGAAATCACTGAGCTTGACGTGACCATCCTTGTCTCTGCGCCAGATGAGAGAAAGTACGAATTGAGGGGAAACGGGGCCTACATGAGAATGTTATCAGGCTTGATGTCACGGTGGATGAATCCAAGCTTGTGGACAGCCTCAATCGCAAGGACACATTCGGCCATGTAGAAGCGGGTGACGTCTTCAGAGAACGTGTCGTATTTGATGAGCATGGTCATCAGGTCACCGCCAGGTAAGAACTCCATGATGAGATAGAGATACGATGGATCTTGGAAGGAATAGAAGAGTTGGACGACCCAGTGCGAGTTGGACTCTGCGAGGACATCACGTTCAGCGCGTACGTGGGCCAGCTTCAGAAATGCACGCCATGAGGGAAATGGTTGGAGTTGCGATGCATATGCATACCTGGTCCTTCTTCAACATTTCATCCTTCTTGAGCGTCTTCATCGCGTATATTTTCCCTATTTGAAGCTGTCAAGCTGTATTCACGAGCTGAACAGACAATAAGGGCACCTGTGTCCGTCTTCTGCACTAACCGCACCTATTCGAAAGTCGTCAAGTACGTCGAGGAAATGTCAAGGGCGTTACTTACCTCTCCGAAGGCGCCCTTTCCGATAACCTTGACTGTTCTGAAATCGTCCAAACCCAGACGCGTCCTGCGCAGCCTCAAGAACGTTGATTCCTTCTTTCCCAACTGTTGCAACTGCCTCTGTTTCCGCTCTTCAGACATCAGTTGATCGCCCTGCAGCCTGCGCTCGAGCTCAACTCGTCTGTGGGGGGTTTAGATGGACAAGCCGGATGACCAAGATGGAAGTACCTGGTGTTACGCTCAATCGCAGCGTCAACGACGACCTTGTAGTAATGCTCCAGCTTGAGCTGTGCGGCCTTCGAGCGGGGCACGGCCTCGTCTGAGAAGGAAGCGGTGGAGCGGTCGAAATAGACATAATCGGCAGGTTTGCCCGCCGTATTCGGGGCCGTGGGCTGGGCCGAGCGAGGGAACGAGTTCACGGCTGGGCTCCTGCTTGGGTTGGACATTGTCGCCGTCTCGTGTAAAGACGACGGGAACCTTCACGTGTTTACAGCTTGGAAGTGTTGTCGTTGTTTTCGATCAAGTTCAAGTTGATGACAGCGATCGAGCCACCTGAAGGGGTAATGAGGCGGAGACGGGAAGCAATTTGGAATGCAAGTTCAACACTGTTTGAGGCTTTCAGCAGCCACAAACATGCCATGATACAGTACCCAATAACCAATGGGATTCAAGTCAAGCATAAGCAATGGCACAGGGATAGTTCACCAGAGAGGAAGTGGCAAATAAGTATCATTTACAAAAACAGAAAGAGTTCTTTACAGTTCAAGGTCAATACATAACTACAAAGACTATGACCAATGACCTGACTGACACAAAGCGAGGAGGAAGCTATCTAGACCTTGCCCTTCACATCAAATTGGTGGCATTTCCAGCCATTTGAATTATATCATTCATAAATTGAATGACTTTTCGGAGGATTTTTACAATCCTGACAACATTCTCTAAGATAGGCAATTAACCAAAAACTATGAAGTAAAGCAACGTACATACCTTTCACTGTACGGATGATGAATGCACCCGTGGATACTGCACCGCGGGCGGTCGCGTTGTCCACCACATCGGTCGCCGCTGTGGCAGCATCTGTTTGATTCCCTTCAGCCTCGAGATCGTTGGTACGACGGAGTGAATTGCATCGTACTGTTGGAACGAATCTGAGTTAGCACTATTGATAACACTGAAGGATGAGGTCCCGCCAACGGAGGCGCGCCTCTGTTGCTCGGATACTCACACCGCAGTGATGCAACTACACAGATGACTGTGACACAGCCCCAAAGTACGTGAATGATATTCAGAGATGTCGGGTATGCGGTGGGAGGCATGATGAAGGCAAATACGACTTGTCGACGTCAACACGAGGGATGAGGTTGTGGGTGATTCGCGCTGAGCTCATGGCCCAACTGCAATGGATCAAGCGGCTTATAAAGAGCAGGTATAGATGGATCTCCACGTCCGACAGATACTCATAATAGTAGTCTTACGAGCTCTCGATCCGCTTTGCTGTGTATTCCAAATCTCGCCACACGCAGACCGGCATGACCTTGATGTTCACTTTGCTTGAACCTAAAGCGGGGGCTGTCCATTGGTTAGAAGGACTCAGTACAAAGGAAGGGAACGAAGCCTAATTGAAGGACACTCACAGCAAGACATTCATTCGACAGCAGGATACCAGTCTTTGGGACCCTTATGAACCGTTTGGCTTGATGGACATCGTAGCAGCGGCATGAGAATCGCAGCGCAGTAGACCTTCTAGTAGTTCTTAGGTCGAGTCGCTAATGAGATAACGATCGAGTCATTGAGAAGTGAGGCACGCCACCATCGAGGAGGAGGATTGGTACCTGGCCGTGTTCATAGCCTATGTTCAAAAGTGAGCGCCTGAGAGTTATGGTTATTGCCCTTGTAGACATAGATAGTGACGAAGGTGTTCATTATTCTCCCTTCTGGGGAACAGTCATGAGTGAAGTTGGCAAGGTCTTCGAGCGTCCTAGTCAGCCTGCAGCTCTTCGCTAAAAGTAGCGGATACAAGATCAGTGATGATGCTGTACAGCGTCCTCGAGGCGTCCATCGATTCGGTAAAGGCGGTGTACGTTGTAACGGAAACGGATATGTCCCAGTGTTCATGCAAAAGAAGTCGGGACATGGAGCATTTCATTGACGCTACGGATCTAGGCAAGATGCTCCTGGATGTTGATAACAATAGAAGTTGCTGTTCGTTCAGCCAAACCATAAACGACGCACTGCGGAGACACGGGAATTTGCAGACCCATACAGAATCGAATTGAATCCTTCCCGTGTTTAAGTCTCGAATAGAAGAGGTTAAGCACAGCATAGTCAGGAAGAAGTGCTCTTCAAGTTAACCAGGAAGCATGTCGTGGCCATTGAGAGGCAGGCTGCTGTCAGGCTGTTCGAGAGAACCTCCGTGGAAATCATTGGATACGGATTCCTGAACCAGACTTATGCATGAGCATATGTGATGGGACGTATAGTTGATAGATATAAAACAGGTTCTTTCTCATCCGGGGGGGGGCCTTATACGAGTACCTTGGCTGCGACGAGAGAGGCTGTTCGACGAAACACAGACATCCAGCATTCGTAGGCATGGAGGCAAGGCAACGTCCGAGTCTAGTCCCTGTTACACGTACGTCGACCTTTATCCAATGCTAGATATAACTGCCGCGCCGCATTGTGGTTGGTTGGAGACGGTGGCGGTAGCAGTTCAAGAAACGGAAATTGATCATCAAAGCCTGCCGCTCGTCCCGTGCCTGCCGCCACCCGTACTTCCTATTAGGGACTCTCACCTCCACGAACATGTCCTCCAATCCAAAAGCCCTCACGCTCAAGCAGGAGCGCAAACTAGTTGACTATCTGGATGCTGAATTCCTCCATATGACCAGAGGCTATAAGAAGCGGTCGGTCTTCTCATCACCGGCCTCAACTCCCACTTCTTGCTGAGACACTGCAGGTAGATCTGAACCCACAACACATCTCCCGACGCTTGCCTTATACCTCGAGTCTGCGTCCAAACTTCTTGGTCTCATTCTGCGAATACCTCCCGTTGATCCTTCTACGGCGCTGCGTACATCGTATCTACTACATCTGACAAACGACGTCCTGAGCAGTGTCGTCGGCTATCCCCCGGAGCCGCAAAGCGTTGTTGACCTCCTGGACTGGCTGGATGATCTGGACCAGGCATGGGTCGCTGTTCTGCACGCACAGGTCTGGGACCCCGTCGAACAAGTTGGCGTGGATCTCATAGTGGATCTAGACGCAGATGGCATGGACGTGGAGGCGGTGAAGAAAGTGAAGAGTTCTCCTGTGAATGAGACGGAGAAGACTCGACTGAGGAGCCTGCTGCTTGGGGGTGTCGAGACCCTGGAGGAGTGGCTAGACGCCGAAGGAGAAGAGGTTAGTGTCCTAGAAGGTATGGGCTTGAGGGAACAGTTCAATGAGGTGTTTTCGAGGTCTATGGATGAGCTAGGCGGGTTTGAAGGACTGCGCTTGGAGAGGCTATCAATAGCAGAAAAGTGTACTCCCGAGACCGATATGATGGACTCTAGTGCAGATGAATGAATGAAGTGTATTAGTTGTTGTAACACCACGATACAGCACTACAACTCTTGCTTTGTTTGGCTGATTTGCCGACTCCCGCCCTACCGCCGATCATTCCTGCGCAAATATTAGGGTTAGGGCCACGTTAGGGCTGTACCCTTCCTTCCGGACGGCCACCATGGCGTCCGCACAAAAGCTCATGACGCTCAAGCGCCTCCAATGCTCCATATTCCAAACAACATACAATCCGCACAACGTGCGCACAGGCGCGAAATACCTGCGGGCGCGCCTACGCGGGCCGTCGATGCTGCAGTACTACCCACCAGACCTCAATATCTCCAAAATCATACGGAGTTTCCCGGAGCTGCAGATGGTGAACGAGCACGAGCAGCAGAGGTTCGAAGACTTGGCGGACAAGAAGAAGAGAGGCAAGGGAGCGCCGAAAAAGATGTCCAAAGGTGCGTTTGTTGTGCGTTTGGTTCCGTTTGAGTGACTTTACTGACGGACATGCAGAGGAGGCGGAGAAGAAGAAGAAGGGTGGCGAAACAAAAGTCAAGAGGAGACGGAAGTAGACTGGGCAATATATCTTGCTTCTCGGAAGAACTACGCGTGCTCGACTCATCAACATGGACCGACAACCTTACAAGGAGCGCAACTCGTCGTTATATGACTGGCCAGATGGCAGGATTCAGCTTATTTACCATACGTCTCGTCGAACCGTGAACGTTGACAAGAGTGGCTAGGGATTTGAAATGTCTCGAAAAGACTTACAGTCGGTAGGTCATGCTTTCAAAATGCTCATCGTTGCACGCAAGAGTCGCGACGCGTTCAAGTAAGATAGACGCCAGACCAATCTATTCCACCCACTGAAGGCAGAGAGTAAAGACACATTCAAATTTTACATCCAGTCAGTATCTGGTAAGTATAGTAGCATTAAAGTCGCGCGGGTATAGACTACAGGTAGGTACTGTTACACTGGTCAAAGTGAGAGATACATACAACATGCCTCAGCGGAAGAAATTTGTCAACTGCTGCTCTGACGTCGCCCATCGTCCAGCATTGCTGGGTGGGTCGCCTTGCACATGGGAACTGGCATAGGACGGGGTGTAGTTTGATAAATCGGCCGCTGAGGGTATACGAGGCCTCATCGCGGCGGATGGGTATGTTGGTACAGGCGCTACCGGAGCCGGCATATAAGACTCTCGTCTGTATGCGGAGGATTGGCTCATTAGGCTGGGCGGTCGTTGAGACATGTATCTACAGACGTGTAAGTATCTGAGACATCAATGCTATCCTAGACCTTACGATTGTGGACGCTGTGGTGCAGATGGAGCAAAATGGGAAGCGACAGATGAGCTGAACGCGCATCAGCAGGAATCAGAGTTTATTGGCGAAACATACTTGTAAAAGGCAGCCGCATTCATCGACTGAATGGGCTGGGGTTGAGGATCAGCATAGGCAGATGGATTCCGAGTTTTGCCGTATGCCACAGAAGGATTGAAGCTCATTCTGGCAGGGGACGGTTCGGAAGCCGGCGGCGGGGGAGGAGGAGGCGGAGGTGGCCTGTTTGCATTGTGAGAACATCACAATCTGCATTGGCGATTGAGCTTACTGGATTACTCGATGTTGGGGAGTCGGGGGGGCTACAGATAGCGGACGGATCACGGGTGGCGGCTGAGGGGTGCGCTGTGCCAAGGGATCGGTCTCTTCAAACGGCGGCCCGTCCAGCGACGGCCCGACGGCCGTGAAAGGAGGTGGCGGGACAGAGTAGTCCTCGTCTGCCTCTGACGCATTGTGCACGACGAAGGACGATGAGTGCTGCTGCACAGGCCCGGAAGAGGACGAGGAAGACGGCCCGCCGAGTCCCGCCTCCTCGTACCAGCTCGGCCGTTGCTTCTCGTGTCCAGATGACACCGAAGCAGAAGTCGATGTCGAATTCGCAGACGATGTAGATGATCGGTTCTTCTTGTGGATGTTCAGTGGCCGGATGGACGGCGCCGCGCGATGGGCGGGCGTCGCCGGCAGCGCCCGCGAGGAGGAGCCTCCGCTCGTCGAGCTTGCCGCTGAGATCGAGTCCGCTCTAGACCGCCTGCCAGAAGTGCTCTGCCGTCGGATGGCGGCTTCGAAGGCCGACTCGTCCCATTGCTCCCATTCGTCCTCCTCGGGCTGGGGTTGTGGTATCTGTAGCGATGCGTGCACAGCGGTGGCACATTTGGCATCGAACTCCTGCTCAGAGTACGCAGGCGGCGGCGGCGATGGAAAACTTGACTGCATCGACATGCATCCAACAGTTGATATGATGGTACGAAGCAAAGAGGGAGGGGTAGCGATGTTCGAGGACAAAGTTCACTATAAGCGCCAAGGCATAAACAAATCATATTTCTGACGTGACACTGCCTTGCCACCCCTCCGAGTCCCTGAGGGCGATGTCAGATCCATCCGCCCGCTCTCCAATTCCACAATCTGCGTGTTGTACATATGTAAATACATCGCTGGGTGACATTCCTTCCGCTCGAGGTGCGCTGGAATGGAGGAGATCATCATTTTTGAACGGGGATGATTTGTGGATGGGCAATCTTATCTCCGTAATCGCCGTGCGAAAGCCACCGCTCAAAAGTCTGTGTTCAGACTTCGATGCCCTCAAGGTTCGTGCCCTGTGGGACAACTTAGACACCGCGATCAGCAAACGTAGATATATCCGTACCAGCTTGGGTAGCCTGAGGTATGTGTCGGTCCCTGACGAGTGATCAACATCGGAATGCGAACGGAAGGGAAGTTGATGACAACTTACCCCAGCCATCCAGAGACACTAACTCTAAAGAACCTCCAAAGTACCTGGATGAGCTCGGTCAACTATATCCTCCGACGTTTAGGAGAACATACGTTGAAAAAATATTGCTCATGGGCAATCCGATGCCTATCCGCTCATCCATCTGGGCACCATTGGTGTCACCGTCATCTTGTCCCTGATGCCTCCAACGTGCAACCTGTTCACCAACGGTTGCCCGCAGGCCCTCTCCATTACCAACAACCGTGCGGAGCGCACCTAAGCGCGAGTTTTCGAGCCTGGTAGCATTTCTTACGTGAGAGAAAGAGAATAGGTCTTGCGGTGAATTAATATGCAGGTTTTCCAACCCAAGTCCGCCGCCTCGATGCACGTCAAGTATGTTTCAGTTGACGCATGCGAAGACACACCTTCATCGGAGACACGAATACCGACATCGTTAACGCCCTCGGCAATTGTTATGTTTATAGCAGGCAGGGTAGAAGACGAAGCATGCTGTAACCACGTCGCATGTATGGACTGTAGGAATGTTCATGGGGCGTAAAGTCTTGAACAATCATACAACATACATTCTTGAGAATTTCGAAAACGATATATCTACCACATCGTGAGCATGCCAAAAGCCCGAGTTTCTCTATGAGAACTTACTCGAGATGTTCCTTTATGTACGAGAACCTAGAGCTGAGGTGACCATCGACGATAATTTCTGGCCATTGATGAGGCGTATTGCCGTAGAAAGGTCGTGATCTCAAAAGGTCTATGCACCGCCGTATAGACGCTTGAACGTCGAGCGCTGTCGATATGATACCGACGTGCGGCTCGGTTGATATTGACGCCTCGCCATTGTGATATCCTTCTGAGAGAGCAATATGATGTTCTGCCAGTACTCTTCGGGATATCCGCGAAGTGAGCATTCGCCTCATGAATGAATCCAGCTGATCAGGTGGCATGTATGGAGACGATAAAGAGAGCCCGAGATATAGATTCGGGATCACGGACGCACTGAAGGAGTGTTAGAGAAATAGTGAACCGATAGAGGAAGATTTCTCACTGTTCATCGAGGATTGCACGGAGAAACTCGCAGAACTTTGCATTCTCTTGGAGAGTATTGACGGGTGGATATCGCTTGAATCTTTGAACCGATGAGACAGCGTCGTTGAGGTATAGTGGAATGATCAAACTTTTCGAACGCAGACCAGTAAAGCTGGACGAATGTTATGTCATTTCACGAAGTAAATGATTATAAGCGTGATTCAGACCTCGTATACTTTGGCGACACCCTCCTAGTCAATATAAGCAGAGTAAACATGGCTGTTTGATTGACGCACCTGGGTCACCACGATGTAAGGCAGGGCTTGGAGGTCTCTAAGACGATGTGCTATTCGAACCGGGAGCTCAGTTCGAACGTAGTTCGCACTCTGCCACGCGTTTAGATTGATCGAGAAGACGTCCAACCAGGCAGCGAACCGTTATCAAACGAGACTCGTTCATCGAGCGTCCGAAAAACACCTGCCAATGGCTCAAGTTGCAGTATCTTGTGCAGTGCGGTGGGGGTAGCGTACCAGTTGTCTTAGAGTGAGCCTTTTTGCCTCTTTGCTAGCATACAGCTCCAGTTGGCGATTTTGGTAGAAATGAAGCGCAGTGGATTCCCATCGTCGTGTGCCAGCGCAGCGCGGTGGTGATAGCCTCGGGTTCGGCCTTGCACGCCACATCCTGGCGCGGGTAGAGAGCCCTGACATCCTTCTGGTATAGACGGGGGGGCAAGGGACTCTGTGCACGTCAATATGGGTGTATCAGACGAAGCATTGTCTGTCTGGGCGATGGAAGCCTGGAAGGCAGTCGCAAGGCCAAATCGAGTCATGCATATGACGCGGGTCATGCTTTCGGCACACAACCCCGAATGACTGTGCGAACGCGATCGGTGCTGTACTGCTTTCGCCGACAGCCTCTGCCTTCTACGCCCATGGCAGAACGCCAGCCGCCGCTACCAATAACTGAATCATCGCCAAGCCCTGTGAGCGGCATTACCTCTCATGGCCAAAATACAGATGCTCCTCTCTACCGGACTGCGTCTGTTCAAGCAGAGCAATCGCAGAACACACCGCCTGCTTCCGCGTCGCGGCCAGTATCACCACCGCCTGTGGTTCATCACCCTTCAGCTCGTCCAGAGCAACCTCCAAAGCACTTCTTTGGGCTGAACCAGAACACCGCGCAACACGTATTCGGCGACGACTATGAGGCCCGTCTTCCTGAGGATGCATACTGCCAGGAAACAGCGCCCAACGCCAGAATTTGGCGTGTATACAATGAAGAAGCGGCCGAGTTCGACAGAATGATGGTCGGACAGTCGCGCGATGGTCTTGATGTGATGTTAGTGTTTGTGAGTACTTGGCTTTCAAGACATTTGTGGCACTTTCTGAGGCGTCTGTGTAGGCCGGCTTGTTCTCTGCGGTGGTCACCTCTTTCCTAGTTCAGGTCTCTCAGAATCTCCAAGCAGACTTTACAGAAATGTCTGCATTGCTGCTCCATGATCTCGTCTCCGTTCAGCTTGCTATCATGGACGGGGTAACGGCTGCGAACATAACAGCGCCAGCTGTCAACCCCTCCGCCAAGTTTGAACCGGCCGCGATTGACGTCTGGGTGAATGGCCTATGGGTCGTCAGCCTGACCGCCAGTCTTGTCGTCGCTCTCGCCGCTGTCCTGGTCAAGCAATGGTTGCATCACTCCATTACCCTCCCCTCCGGTACGCCACGCCTCCGCAGTCAGATCCGTCAGTTCCGGTACATGGGTCTCGAGCACTGGCGTGTTCGCGTGATCATCGGAATGCTACCTATTGTGATGCACATCTCGCTCACACTCTTCCTTTCGGGCCTCATTCTCTTTTATGCCCCCCTCCGGACGTCTCTAGCGTGGACTATCGGAGTGATCACCGTCGTTGTCTGCATACTTTACCTCGTCAGCAACGGCATGCCGATTATGTTTCCCCAATGCCCGTACCAAACTCCCTTGACTGATTTCCTCCATTACTTGTTTCGATCTAGCAACATGGCAACTGTTCGTCTACGTGCCCTCGCTCGCCCATGGCGGGAACGACTTCCTTGCCTGGCGCCGACGAAATTGGCAAACTCGGAAACTCGGGCCATCAAGTCTGCCCATGCGATGCTCATGGTGGATGCTTTGGATTGGCTCTATACGGTGTCTTCCAATCCCTCTGTGCAAAGTCTTGCCATTCAAGCAATTGGCGGCCTTCCTGCTACTATCAGGGATTATGCTGCTGAGACTTGGGGTGACAGTCATGACCTCTGGGTCCACAGAGAGGACCTTCTCCGGAAGGTGATCCAGGTTCGTCTCAGGACAAAAGTACCTGCGCCAGGCCAAGAGAAGATTTGTGAACGCCTTTCGCGGTCTTTTGTTTTTGTTTCAGGGTATTTTCCGCTTCCCGTCTGGCCGTTTGATCCTGACGCCATCGACAACGATCCACCGTACAAATCTATTGCATGGTTATCGACCCACCCAAAGCAGACTGGGGACAACTTTCAGATTGACAATCTCAGGCTTCTCGAATTCATTTCCAACGACACTCTCGAACTCCATGCACTCATATGGACAAACATTGTCAATATCGCCATCGATTCCGGCGCGTTCGAGTCTAGAGATCCAAGGTTTGCTGTGCCATACCTGAAGCTCCTCAGCCTCTTGATTGGCGGGTGCTTCAACGATACAGATAGCATCCAAAGTGAAGGGCCTCTGACTATATCACAGGCGTTGCCGTTGGCTCTGGAAACTCGACTAGCGAGCGCTCTTCTCGCCATTCCAATGCTTTCTCCTTTTGACATAGACCATTCAATTAGCTCGCCGTACCGTCTAGCATTGGCAGCCGGGAGGTGGGCTTTGCACTATATCGAGATGGAAGGTCTTGGCTCGGAATCGTCTACACTCATATCCTCCATTCCACTCCTCTATGGCGCCATTCTCGGCATTGAAGGCTGCCTGAACAATGCTTTTCTTTTTAAGGATGGACCTGCTTCCCACTATTCACAACTTCGAAAGCATTTCAGTGACGTTGTTACAGGCTTACTGGATGTCTGGGAGCCAATGCAGATCGCACTTCTGCCCAGTAGCATGGCCTTCCGGCTGCGTAGTGATCTCATATCTGCCGCACTTCGTGCCTTCGTGTCTATCAGTTGTTCGTCAAACATGAAGCCACTTTCTCGTTGCCATCCTTCCACCGTCTGGTCGGAGTGCCTATAGCTCAGTGTCTGCGCCGAGACATGCTGGACTCAGAGTCGCCAACGCCGTTCACTTACGTTGTTTTGCACATGCTTCAAATGATGGTTTCCGCCCTCGGTGCGGGTCGACGGGAGGCGTATCAAGTTTTCGTTGACGATGACTGGATGACAACGATGTCTGAATTATGGGTGGCATGTGAGGGTCTTCGGGAGGCTGAACAGTGCATCAGTGCGTTTGTAAATTTCATTCTGTTGCATCCGACGCCAGAGTCGCTCGACTTGCTCTGCCGACCTCGCCACATTTTGATGGTCCTTGTGATCTGGGGGCTGGCCGAAAATTCCACTCTCGATATACAAGGCCTTCACGGTCAATGTTGCTCTCACCCATCGTGGTCCCGATGCTATCAAACGATGAAGGCTCTCGCCGTCTGGAGTCTTAGCGAAGGCGAAAATGAGGGCGCTACCTTTCCACTAGAAAATTTCTTTGGAGGAAAAATCGTGGAGCTGGCGGGTCAGGAATGGAATCTGGATGATTTTCTGCGCGAGATGTTCAAGCAACCACGTCTCGGGCGTCGGATGGAGTCCAGATTAGCGCTGGTGGGGGAGGAACATGTTCAGTAGTTTGACATTGCTACCATTAGTACTTGATAGATCTTAGCATGTGTATAGTCGTGAGTTGTGATGTATCTGTAACGATACCGGTACCACTTAAGCAGTCTGCACCTCGCTAGCATTACGCATATTCATTTGCGTCGTCAACTTCGCATAGCATGAAAGTGATCAGACAGCACCCCACAATTGCCCTCACCGCCACAAACAACATTTCGGCCTCTGAAGCTGTCGATATAGTATTTCCACATAGCGCGTGCAAGTGCGCATGTTATGTGCGGTCGGTCCAAGCAGGGGACCGGCCAAGATGTGAGATTGCTCGCGAAAATCACTACAAAATGCCCTCTGATTTCAATGCACCTATAATCAAGAACGCTGATCGTCTGTCGCGCTCAATTCCACTCCAATCACCTCTCTGATACTTTGGAGTATCCTCATCACCGTAGACATAGATGTCCTCCGGATCCAGAGGTGTCTCTTCTTGCGAGCGTGCCGCCCGCTTGGCCTGCTCCTCTCGGTCCCATAAGACCTCCTCCCACTGTGCGTCACTGATCGTCACGGCGACAGTTTTTGCGTCAGGTATGTTCGGAAGGATCGAGGTGAGTAGGTTGTTGAGAAGGTTGGAACTGCCATCGATGGCAGAGGAATGTAGTACCGGTATAGGTAGATATTCTGCCTTCCATTGTACGTTAGGATGCCTTCTATATTAATGATTGTTCACTTACTTCTAGAAGCATACCGTTCAAAGCGCCTCCGGCCATGTACACATGTCCAGCACGAACGATCCAGTCGGTCCCTATCGTGAAGACCTGGCCCTCTATCTGTAGTTGTTGTCCCTTAGACGTGTTATTTGACTGTCTGACAGGCGTCCAACGAGCCTTCAATTGTTTCAAGAGGTGCTCGAGTGCTCCGGGAGGACTAAGTGTGAGGAATGTGTTTCGGTAGTGGGTGGGAGGAGGGTTTTGGTTTTCGACTTCCAAATGGTTGGGGGCACCAGGATCTTCGATGAGTACGAATACATTTTCGTTCATAGTCAAGGCACACATTGAACGCTCAGAATTGAGAAAGTGGGATGCGTCCTGAGACAGATTGGACCTATATGAGAGAATAGACAGCGACCATTTTCCTACTGGGATTCCCTGCGTCGACCATGAGGAGACATTTAGCGCAAGAGGAATAGCAACTCACACCATGGTTCAACATGATGTTCTCCTTGATGGACGAGAGACCGCTGCTGGGTGCATTTTGCCAGCGAGCAAGACTGAAGACAGCTGAGAAGATTCGTCATAGAAGCCTTGTCTAGCATACCCTGAGAATCCCATGGGCAAAGATGAGGGTAAGAGGAAGAGACTCAGAGAAAGGTGAGGGCTTGGCTGTGATTGGCTGTGACGATAGTCACGTGTATCGGCGTAACGCGTTCGCCCTGATCCGCGTCTGAAATTCCTCTGTCTTCCGAACCACCACCATCATGCCCCCCAAACGCACGGCACCGCGAAAGCCGCCTCAGAAGGCGCCGCGCAAAGTCGTGAAGCCTCGCACTCCGACACCGGAACCCGATTCGGAAGACGAGTACAATAACGCGGTGTCATCCTGGTCATTGGAAGACTTGGAAGGCTTTTGCAGCATCCAGAAACGCGCAACGTTGCTTTCTCTCCGGGATGCTTCTCATAAATATGTCCCTGAAGACGCGACTGGAGAGGAAGACGCGTCACCGAACAGCGTCACTGCTACCCAGCTGATCGACTTGTTGAACGGTACGCTCGAGCGAGGTGAAGGGAACAGCTGTCTTGTGCTAGGACCTCGCGGAAGTGGAAAGACTCTAGTGCGTCGCTATGAAGTTGAAAGCTGCTGCCCTGCTCATATTTTCCAGGTAACAGACCACTGCTTGTCCTCAGTCGCCAACTCCCATGACCCCATCGTTGTCCGCCTGTCAGGGTGGCTCCAATCCACCGACCGTCTTGCCATGAAGGAAATCTCCGCTCAGCTCTCAGAACAAACTGGCAAGTCATTCCTGTCTGACGAGGCTGATGGAGACCAGGACCAGCCCATGGACGTGGACGGCGAGAACGCCCAGATCCTCGCTGAGCCCGTAGCCTCCCACCTCCCAACACTCATCTCTATTATCCCAACTCTATCTCGACCAACGGTAATTGTACTTGACGCTTTCGATCTTTTTGCCCTCCATGCACGACAGGCACTTCTTTACTGTCTGCTGGATGAAGCACAAAAATGCCAGGCGGGAAAGGGGAATAGCGGACTGACCATAATTGGCCTCACGAGTCGCGTCGACACAATTAACTTGCTAGAAAAGCGGGTGAAGAGTCGTTTCTCGGGAAGAGTCCTGCGGACAAGCCATTCAGCATCAATCGAGAGCTGGGTGACACGAACCAAGTACTTGCTATGTCCGGAGCTGGACAAGTCGGTGCATCCAATGGTGCAGCATTGGAACAAGAAGTGGGAGAGGCATGTCGACGCGTTTCTGGGGGATAAGGAGACTCTGAACGCCATGCGGGAAACGTTTAGCATCGCGAAAGATTTCAGGACCTGGAATAGGATGCTGGTAAGCGTTTCCCTCTGTCATGCACATTAAGTCACTCACAGCAAGTAGATATCGATGATGGTACGCACCACACCATCTGAAGGTCCGAGTGCGGCTCTGCTTCAAATACCTGCAATCATTCATCGGACACGATCAAGAATACCCTCTCTACCTCGTAAGCTGAACCGACAGAAACATCGTCCATTGTCTCATCTGGAGTCTTAGGAATGTCCTATGCATCACTATGTCTTTTGATTGCATGTATGCACTGCTATACGGCAGGATACCCACAAGTAACTTTCGAGATGCTGTACGAGTACTTCCGCGATCAAGTGCGCTCATCTGCCGCTGCTCCCGTGCAAATAAACGGAGGCAGCATCGGTATGAAGGACGTGAAACGGCCAGTTCTTGCAAGTGTAAGTCTCCGTCTGGTTTTGAAATTCAGGTTCTCATCCATCTACAGACTTTTGAATCGCTAGTCGCAGCAAAAGTTTTCGTACCAGCTGGGCCAGTCACTTGGACCGTCTCGAAAGAGTTCATCAAGTTTCGGTGCACCATTAGCAGAGGGGACGTGACTGCTGCAGTAGAGAAAGCTAGACAAAGTACACTGAAGCGTTGGCTGAGTAAGGGATGATTCTATCCTTGACTTTATGATAGGTACAACGGGGAGGGGATATACATACACAGGATATACAAGCGATGAGGCTACAAAACAAAACTGACAGAAAAAGAAAAAAGAGAACAGCGAGGTTGCAACAGAGGTGTGTAGTAGAGGAGAGAGAAAAGTTGTGTCTGACATTTCTACCAAGCGACGCCGACGTTCGGATTTCTGTCAATAGTCAACATGTGGCACGCATATATTCACCTGAATACTCACCCGTTTGAGCGCATGAACTGCGACCGCACAGCATCCAGCTCCGCCAATCCTGGATCTACCGGACTCCGAGTCGCCGCCCCAAGCGGCGTCCCAGACACGGATGCGGTCAAGCTGGAGCTCGCAGTCTCCAGCAGCTCCTGGAAGTTGCCATCCATATACAAGCTCGCGTCCCAATTGCTCGTCTCCTCAACCAACTCACGAATGATCCCCAGAAGCACACTCGAATTATCATCCGTCATGCGAGTCAATCGGAGCGACGACGTGCTGGACCGCTTATCGTCAATATCGGACTTTGCAGCAACACTGCTACGCCGCGAGTCAGGAGGGCAGCCGAGGCCGATGCTGGAATAGGAGTTGCGCTGGGGGCGGGCGGTACCGTTGTATGACATTTGAGGGGACGAGGCAGTAAAGTTCAGGGAGGCGAGGTCGGCAAAGGAACCGTCGGGAAGAGTCATGATTCGGAGAGGAGAGGGTCCAAGCGCTGGACTGCGGTGTCTCAAAGAAGATTTGCGCGGTTTCTTGGCAGCTGGAAGAGGCGGGATGGGTTCTTGAGGATGAGGAAAGGGAGAAGCTGTAGTCGAGGCAATGCTCGGAGAGGGAAGTCCTGGCTGAGAGATGGTCGGATTGTTCGTAGAAGGAAGACCTTCGATAGGTTTGTCGCGTTTAGTATAGGGTGCGAGGGCATACGGATGAGAGATATAGTTGATCAAAGGAGAAGAAGCGTCAGTTGGACGCGTCTCAGAGGTTATCACGGAAGGTGGTAAGGCTGGAAGCGGGGGTACACCATCATTAGTTTGATCGTTGCTGAGCGAGGTGGTCGATGAGCTATAGTTGATATGAGACAGAGGAAGCGGGCTGTTGCTAGGTATGTCGGCATCTACCACTCTGAGACTCCGAGTCGGGGTATGCGGGAGAGACGATGCAGAGCGGCGACGCCGTTTGCTGCTGCCGGTGCTTTTGAGACTCGAGTGACGTTTTTGGAGAGAAGCGCGGTCAAAGTTGGGTTTGCGACTGGGAGGTGCTGCAGGAAGCGAAGAGCGACGATCCGACCTGCGACCGGAGTTGGGCGTATGATGAGCCTTGATTGGAAGGGGATGGTGGCGCGAGATAGTAGACGATGAAGGATACACGGATTTGCTGCTTTTCAACGAGGAGGACATTGTTCCCCAGTGTGATAGCCTGGATCCAAACTCGTCAGAAGATGGTTTCTCCGTCGAGCTGGAGGAAGCCCGCATGGTCTTGATGGATCTAGTCCTCCATGTAGAAGTCGAACGCGTGCTGTTGCTGAGAAGGGAACGCGAATCTTTCCAGACATTCAGTCTAGTTTCCCACGTTGGCGAGCCTAAAAATCCGACGAGAAAGGCAGCAAAGCCTCCATCCTTTGACGCGACGATGGGGCGAAAGATAGGCAGGACAGATCTAGCGGACGATTTCGGCGACGAGCTGGCACAGGAGGAGGAGACAGAACAGGCGTTAAGGCATCTGTGTGACAATGCGCGGCGGTTCTTCATGTAGACATGTTTGACGGAGACGAGGGCGGTGATGACGCCGACAAAGGCGAGGAGGACGCCAATGCACGCGCTTGGATTCCAAGGCTGGGTCGCAGCGCTGATTGGCGCGGCGATAGCAACAGGCGGGCACGACAAAAGGAACATCAGCGAGATTGACATGATGACGGGAAGAGACGAAGGCGTCATCTCCAAAAATAGAACACATCCTCATCCAGTCGTCCCATTGGACTGGCTCATTTTCGTACACGTTCGCACAATATCACGATATCAGAACACTTTACATCAACTTTACATTCTTGCGTACAACTTCCCTGACACTATTTATTTACAACATCCAGTGCACATTTAGTAGTCTCCAGAGTCGTTGAGGGCTGCCTCGCTGGTGTGCTTGGCTGTAATGATGATGTTAGCTTGGGAAAGTAGATGCTGTCAAAGAGACTAACCCTGCTTGTGAGCCTCGTACTTGTCAACCTCGTCAAGCTGGAATAGTGCAGTCAGTATTTCGATGATCGCCAGCGGAGCAATGATGTCCTCACTCCTTTGGTCTCGACGATGCGATCAATGAAGGCACCAGAGAAACCAGCACTGTGTATTAGAGTCAGCTGTCTGTGGTATACACATGTATGCCTGGACGTACAGGATTTCCTTGGCCTTAGCGTGGTTGTCAGGCTTGCCGTTCTTCTGGACGTGATCTTCATACGCCTTAGCAGCCTTCGTGTTGTGGGTCAATGAAGAGGCCTTCATGTTAAGGGGAAGGAGACCCACCTCGTAGGAAGCAGCAGCAGCGATCAATTCGTGAGACAAAGCGGCCTTGTGGGGGGCGTTGACGACCTGACATAGGTGGTTAACGTCGAGGAAGACGACAGGAGATGCATGGTGCCACTGACCTGGTTGTAGGCGTCGGCCTGATCAGAGTCATCGCTGAACCATCCCATGATTATAGATTTATTGAGTGAAGTGGTGGTGAGGTGAGTGAGAGTAGGAGGGTGAGAGACGATGGCATCGGATGGGGCTTTATATACCAAAACCCTAACCCAATCCAGAAAGTGTCCAATTGAAGTGGAATCCGACGTCAGTTCTGATCCAATTTCATCGTCCCTTTCGCTAGTTTCGCGCGTTTAAGACGCAAGTAGACGCGTTAGGCATGCAATATGACCGGAACAGCAATATAACGTCTGTTCAAACTGCACAAGTAGTCTCCAAGACAAGTGTGGCGCAGAGATAGACAGAGCATCGCGCCGCCAAGCGCAACCCGGTGCCTAATTGGGCAGAAATATACTGAGAATTAGAAAGAGTCTTTGTGCCAGAAACCGGCGAAAGATGCTCACAGCCTTCGGGATAAATCTATTTTTGCGTCTAGTTCACGACGGAGAGCGACGAGAGGAGGCACCTAAGAATAGAGCTGTGCGACTGTGTCTCCGCGAGATCGCTACAGGTGCGATGGTCTCCACGGCGCGAAAGTTGCGCCGTGATTGTGGTTGAATAGTGACGCTAGAGGTACCGCTTGGTTGTCGGTAGATAGAAGGCTAGGACCAGGGGACGAAAGACGTGTTATGACCTGGCATGACGCCAACCACATCATATCGCAGAACAATCGACTCAGATCAAGGGCACGACTAAAAATAAAAGACTGCGCGTTGCTTTCCGTCGCAAGGTGTCAAGTTAAGCCACAAGATGTCATCGGTACATGACGTGCGCTAGGAGGTGCCACTATTCGTTGTGGTCAGGTTGTGGTGGCTCGCCTCCATATGCGCGATTGTGTTTGTTCATTCGATATCTACAGAATTTTCCATCAGTATCCGACAGAGGGGGGGCCTGGGGGGGCCTTCCAGCCAATCCTTTTATCTCGTCCTTCATGTTGTCAAAAACCGATGACATTCAATCCCTGTCATTGATAATTGCTGAACTTTTTCAGACAGAAGCAATGGAGCAGGCCAAGTGTGAAGATTCGAAAGATCCATCGAGTTCCAAATTTTGGTTATGTGCATACGCTTGTTCGGATACGCGAAGCAGTGATATGGATACTTATGGAGCCTTGAATTCAGCTGAAGCCTGAATGTCACCAATAAAGGAGGCGAGATGGCAACAAGACAGCGCCCAACGCCACCTGAGTCCCGTGCCTCTGGTGGACTCCGCCACGCCGTGCAACTGTTCCTGGCCTGTCCAGTATCCTTGATTGGAGTGAGCCAGGGCTACAAGTGCGAGGGATATATCAAGCCTCAATGATGCGGAAGGGCGAAGTTTTTGGAACAACCCGTCGATGTTTCGCGTGTGAAACTCGACCACCGTCCGTCAGCGTGCCGAGAGGAAATGAGGTGATCCCGCGCCGGATCGTTTGCTTTCCTTGGGGTGCTCTCGACCATTCGAGAATAGTGCAGAGTGTCAAAGTGATATCAGATTTCGAACAGCCGAGTCGGCCACCCTTCTAGTGAATGTATGTGAATCCCCAGGATCAGAGGTAGAGTTCGCCGGTATATTCACATTCAAAGCAAGCTTCACCTAGTAAGAACCACTAATAAGAATTCCGGGTCAGCAGGTAGTGATAGGCGACATGACTCGAGCCCAGAAAAGCAGAGTTTGACGAGTAGATACCCGAGGAGAAACACCCAGTTGCTGTCAGATAGAGGTAAAAACACGGTAAAAGGCAGTGGAAGCGAGTTAAAGAGAGCGTGGATGCAGATATCACATGCCTGTGACGCGACACCGAGTCTGTCACGCAACGCCCCATGATATGGGAGTCCATGTAGGAGGAAACTGCCAAAGCTACCTTCATCGACCCGACACACGCGTTCTCAATGCCAGAGACGAACGGAAAGCAGAAGGACGGCGTCAGGCTATGGGACGCCACCTATCCGGAGGAGGCGTGCGTACTGCCTGTCGTCCTCCGTTGCATCTCCGCTGACCTCCGACAGTCATTTGGCCGCCTTCGCAGCCGCGTTATCCGCCGACGAGGTCATCGTCGAGAACAGCAGCGGACTTGCTTCGCCCCAAATAGGCCACTCAGCGCAGGCGACAGCCAGGATCCGCAAAATATCAGCGCTCTCCGACTTTGCGCCAGTCAACTTGAAAGTCAAGAAGTGAGCTGCTACTTCTCTCCCGCACTCGCACTTTGCTTATTTCAATCGCAGGCGGAAAAGAAAGGACCGGCATACCACCCACAAACGACTCGGGCATGATTGGCTTTTCCTCCTTGTTCGCTGGCCATTACTGGTGCGCATCCTGCATGCCCTCGATGCCTCGGAGCTTACCCTGCACGCAGCTCCTCATCTTCTTGTTTATCGGAGCGGAGACTGGTCTCTACGTCTTTCTACGACAACTCGTCAACACGAAGGAATGGATAACAGCTTGTATGACGCGCCTTACCCTAGCTATGATCGTCGTCTTACATTGCTCTACCAGGGAGAGGCAAAAAGGGCCAGCTGCGAAAGAAACTACGAGCATCCCAAAGCTACGAGGTGCGTTCACTTTCCCCCACACTCTCGCCGTGCACGTCATAACGCTCATCACCAGGAATGGAAAGCCACGGCAACGGAACTTGATGAGTACCTCCACTTTGACGAGTGGAAAAAGGTGGATGAGGATGCATATTACGACTGGCGGTTGATCAAGAAGGTCGGCCGTTCACTCAGGAATCTCCGCGAAAAGAACGACGCTCGTGGTTGTCTGGGGGTCCTTGAAACTTGTATACGGGCTAACTTCGCAGGCATGGAATCCCAACGGTGAGATTCCATCCGTACAATCCCCAGCGTGCCTTCTGACATGATTTTCGATTTTTGGATCAGTTTGTACAGCGAGGTCAGTTGACATGATGTCCCGTCGATTACTGCTGATCGCATTCCCAGACATACTATGGCACCAAAGACCTGCTAGAATGTGTGTATCATCCTTCACGTTGGCAACAATTTATTCAATCCATCACAGCATATCTGGATGAGCAAGAAAAGGCCCTTGAATACGTTCGCGACACGCCAGATCTATCTGTCGAGGAGAAGAAGAGGTTCTTCAAGGGGGCCAATACGAATTTTGGTCGGTGTTTTACTCGCTTCAGTCTCGTCCCAGCTAACACATACAACAGGAATCTCGGCACTCTGTTTGTCAGGTGGTGCTTCTCTTGGTTATTGTAGGCGCAGGTTCATAGCTCACGTTTCTCGTGCTCACCTCTTTGCAGATCATTACGGTGTTGTCCGCGCCTTGCTTGACGCAGGAGTATTACCGCGAGTAATCTCGGGAACCAGTGCCGGCGGCCTCATTGCCGCTCTTACCGCGGTTTATACGGAAGAGGAGTTGAAAGAGATTCTCATTCCAGAACTAGCCGAGAGACTCAATGCTTGCGACGAATCCTTAACCGTGTGGATCAAACGGTTCTGGGAAACAGGTGCCCGCTTTGACAGTAACGAGTGAGCCCAATTTGCCTGAGTTCTAGAAGCCACGTCTGACGCACCTCTGCAGCTGGGCTCGCAAAGTAAGTGACGTTCAACGCGTCGCGTCGCGTCGTAAAACTTACCTCACCTCTCAATCAAGAGTTTATGGTTCACGCGAGGCTCCACAACTTTCAAGGAAGCGTATATGAGGACGGGACGTCTTCTCAACATAACTGTCATCCCAGCAGATCGTCACAGCCCAACTAAAGTTCTGAACCATGTTACCGCGCCTGATACCATAATATGGTCGACGTTATTGGCTTCGGCTGCTGTACCAGGCGTGATGAATCCAGTGGTCCTCATGGAGAAACTCAAGGACGGTACCGCCGTCCCTTGGAATTGGGGCAGTAGATGGAAGGATGGTTCGCTCAGGTGCGCGCATCGTTGATTCATTGTCTCCTTCAATGACGCGATCCCGACAGGGTGGATATTCCTCTGCAAGCCCTGAATCTCTACTATAATGGCAAGTGACACTCTTTGCTTTGGGTAGTGTTGTATCAACTTACTCTGTTCCAGTGACGCACCCAATTGTGTCACAAGTCAACCCACATGTGCATCTGTTCTTTTTCGCGCCTCGAGGATCGCCTGGTCGCCCTGTTGCTCATCGGAAAGGGAAAGGTAACAGGGATATCATCTCTTTCCAATTCTAGGTCTCATCCTTGAACAGGATGGCGCGGCAACTTCCTTCTTTCGGCAGGAGAGCAATGGCTGAAGCACGAGTTGACCAAGAACTTCAAGGTTATACGGGATCTTGAGCTGCTACCCGAACTACTTGGACAAGACTGGTCTAGCGTCTTTCTCCAACGGTTCGAGGGTGCTGTCACGTAAGTGTATCTGCTTTTGCGGTGTATTTCGCATCTAACGCTTCCACAGAATCTGGCCAAAGACTCGGGCTTTGGTACGCATGATGTCCTTCTGCTGTTATGATGTCTGCTGATGACAACTTTAGGACTGGGTCCGCATCTTAGAGGATCCTACTGTCGAAGATCTTACGAGGATGATGAAAGTGGGGAAAATGGTTACATGGCCCAAAGTAAGTGATTGCCATGTATTCAATGCTTTATGCCTGTGCTGATTCTTTTACCTAGTTGCATATGATCCATAACAGGATGCGGGTGGAGAAGCAGATATATGCTGGTCGGCAAGCTGTTCAACAAATGATCAAGAGCAGGCAGAAGGCAACGCTGCCCAAAGACGAAAAACCATCGCCGCCACCAACGGGCTCTGACCTTCCATTATCAGTGGACACGGACGCCGAATCCGCCTTTTCCAACGGGACGCGATGGTTCTATCGTCGCGGCCATCATAGTCATTCTAGTAACCCACAAGATCGTCCGACGGACTCTGCTAATGACCCACTACGCTCATCAGCAGTGCGCAGGAAATGGGTCGCCGACCTTCTCCAGCACAGCAATGCGGAGATGGAGGAGAACTCGGGGTATCGATCCCCGCCAGGCAATGGCTTGTTCAGACGAATGCGAACAAATTCATCCCCCAACATACGGCTCTCCGGTGTGCGGGAAAGTCCTCGTGAGAGGGAGGCAGTTGGGAGGCCAACAACAGAGCAGTCATGGAGCAGTAATAGTTCATCTGACGATGATGTTTCCCTCGAACTGGAGGACAACAACCACCAGGCATACCGACCCATCAATGAGGATGCCAACCTGAAATCCGACTCTGGGGATTCGGACGTGTAAATACTACTTCATTGTTAATGTAATCATTCTAGACGGTGCTAGCTTTATTGTACTCAGCCGATTGTAACACTACTCTTTTCTTTTGCATTTCACGGACAATGAGTGCTACTTCAGGCTCCTTCCCAGCCGTCCTTGTGAGTAGAAAATGTAAATACTGTGGCGTATTAGATAGGCCAAATTGATTTCACCTGACTCGGATACATCGGCCCATCACCCTTGATTGCTTACTTAACCTAAACCTTATTGTGTATTTTCTAACTCACAAGGACGGCTGGCACAACGTCCAGGCCGTGTTTGGCCGCTTGTTTGGTTGGTGTCGGTTTCCCGCCTCCTCGCTACTCCCAATTGGGTACCTCTTGCCTCCCCCTCAAGATTTTTGCTCATTTCCCTCACCTGCCACTTCAGCCTAATAAAGTATGCATACCTTTTTATGCCCACTCTGTTACCTACATGCTACGACTTTCAAAAACAACTCTCATGCAATCTCAGTGGCTTGACAAGACAACTTGCAGCAGGCAAGTTTCTGCTACACACAAATGTGGATTGAGGTACCTTTATGAAAGACATGATTTTGATTCAGGCGGGAGGGGTAGGCGGGAGTGCAAGAAGGTGTGGCCAGAAAGGCGGGAGTTACCCACCCGATTGGGAGTAGTGAGGAGGCGGGAGCCCGACGTCAGCCAAACAAGCGGCCAAACACGGCCTGCGAATTGTGCCAGCCGTCCTTGTGAGTTAGAAAATACACAATAAGGTTTAGGTTAAGTAAGCAATCAAGGGTTCAAACGGATGAAGCCGAGCTGGGCAATATATCAAATAGGCCTATCTACTACGCCCTAGTATTCATATTTTCTACTCACAAGGACGGATGGGAAGGAGCCTGGTGCTACTTACGGAGCGCGGTTCCGTGTAAACGAAAGGGTCTACGCTGAGTCATCACATCCTTGTCTCTACCCCAGCACCACAATAATCGCCTCCTCCTCTGTCATTGATGTCGCACACGGAAGATACGGGAATGTCTGTAGATGCCTCACCCAGCACATCCGAGTCCCGAACGTACATCTCACCCGATGTGTTGGCCGAAGCTGTTGAACGCCGGACACGCGCCTTACCGCCACAACCCTCCGCTGCCCAATTAGCTGCTGAACACGAGAAGCGCCAGCGCTTTCGCCGACTGGTTGATCCCGGAATTCTGAGACCAAACAACAAGGAGCAGGCGTACGCTTCAATGAAAGTACATATCCTTGCCGTTCAATGCTATGTCGCACAGCCCTTTTACAATGACCTCAGACGCTGTTGACAATCTCTGAGAATCTGATCCGCGAGCCAGACAATGACAAGTTCAGGCAGTTCAAGCCCACCAATAATGTCATCAAGCGCAATCTCGTCGACCGGAAGGGGGCCCTTGAATACGCGCTAGAAGTCGGTCATCTTGTCATCAATGATGTCGCATTCTCATGGCTTTCTCGCAGATGGGATTTCGTGCAGAAGTCGACAACTTTCAACCCTACTACAGATTCAACTCACGGCGCATGGAAGACCTGAAGATCGGCGCTGTACGTCAATCTCTACGCCTCTCATCGCCCGCCACATTCATGCTCAATTATATAGGCAATCCTGAAAGAATTCCTGGATCTCGAGGCGGAGAAGCAGGCCCGCATAGATGCGGGTAAGAAAGCAGAGAAGGCAGCAGCTCATGCAGCAGCGGAGAGAGTCAGTACTCATATACTTCGCTCAGTACGCGTCGTGAGACCTAACCTGCTATAGGTCAAACTCGCGTTCATGGATGACAGGAGGAGTAAAATCGAAGCTGATCAAAGGGAGAAACAGTACAGAGAAGGGCGGCTGGCTGCCCTGGCTGCTGCTAAGGAGAAAGCAGCAGCCTCAACGCCACCACAACAGGGAGACAACCACGACGCCCCCGACGAGGACGACGATGACAGTCCCGCGAATAACATGCCAGGTTCAGGGCACATACTTGGTGCATCAGCAGCGGCAACCGACGACAGCGACGACGAAGATCCACAATAAATCTAAAGCATACATACGTGTTGCCATTACATACAGTGCCATTATCTCGAAGTGTATCGATTATGAATACCCGAGTTTAGGGCTCGCTGAGTTACAGGCGGTGCAGGGAAAGTGTCAAGCACATCCAGATGTCTCTCTTCTCCTATGAACAGCATGAGACAAGGAAGACATCGAATAGTATCGATGCTAACCTGCCATGCCTGAGTTGATCGCCTTGACGCGCTGCAGCACAAGACTATCTCTTTTGCGCATTGGTCTATTTGACGATGGACTGGTGTGGGGGCGAGGGAGGGTATCGGTGTTCCCATCTGTGCGCCCCGTCGGAAGCATCATTGAACTGCTTCGGGCCACGCCTTCATCAACAGAGGGAAGCCTGGGCAGCTCCCTCCGACCGTACGACCTCGCCGACGTCGATAAACTCTGCGTACGCTGAACATTCGGCCGCGCTGGCAGAGAAACAATGGGAGACGCAATGGAGCTCAACCTCCGGGGAGGAAGCATATTCTCAGGCGAGCTTGGCCCACTACCACTGGGAGGTAATGGCAAACCTCGCGCAGGAGGTGCCATTACTGGAGGAAGACCACGACTAGGTGGCGGAGCGGGGGGTAGACCGATGATTGAGCCTGCCCGGGACCGTGGACGAGCTGGAGGTCGATGCGAGCTCGGAAACCCTGCAAGGTGACCAGTACTAGGACTCCTCGTCATAATAGGTAATGATGGAGCGATGTTAACGAAGACTTCGTTGTGCAAGTCGAGATGGGTCTTCGAAGGTCGCGTACGAGCAGGCGGCTGTTCGAATTTGGGCATGGTAAACCCTTTCAATGCCTTGTCGTGCAGTTCCTTGTGTGAGCGTCTGCGCCGCTGCATTTGAGAGGCCGATGGCACTGGCCATAGCTCAAAGTGAGGGTACACAGCAGGGTCTGAAACGCACTCAGGTCAGCTTTTACACCATACAAGTAGAGGAGGTGCACTCGCAGATGGTCAAGAACGGGTAGACCGTTTGCGCCACAATGCCTACGCTCCGATCCTGGGAAGGCTCAATGATTGGACCCCGCAGTGGGTAAAGATCGAAGTTGGGATAGACTGCGGGATCTGTCTATTGATTAGCAAATGAGCCTTTCGAGACATGGTACGTACATAGAACAAAGAAAGGGTACGGCTCCTTGTTGAGCACCTCCTGGACTTGAGCAACCTTGTGAGACTCCAACGCCAGAATTGCTGGGTAAAGATCGAAGAATGGATAGACAGCGGGATCTGAAAACCATAAGAGGGTTTCGAGGATTGTACGGCGGACGTACACAAATCAAAGACGGGATATGCGCAGTGAGACAAAGTACGACGGGCGGACTGATATGTGGTTCCTTTGGCCAGGACGTCGTCGGGTAACGAAGGGTATAGATCAAAATGAGGATATACGGCTCGATCTTTTTGAAGACGTCAGGACGCGAGTAAAGCGGAGGTGAAGTATACTCACATAGATCAAAGACTGGGTACCGGGTCTGTACATGCACGGACACCGACTTGACTTCTTCACTTCTTGTGGAGATCCCTTTGGCCAGGACGTCGTCGGGTAACGAAGGATATAGATCAAACTCGGGATATACGGCTCGATCTTTTCAAAGAGGTCAAGACACGAGTAGAGAGGAAAGAATGTATCCTCACATAGATCAAAGATTGGGTACCGAGTCTGTACATGCACGGACACCGACTTGACTTCTTCACTTCTTGAGGAGATCTTTTTAGCCAGGACGTCGTCGGGCAACGAAGGATATAGATCAAACTCGGGATATACGGCTCGATCTTTTCAAAGAGGTCAAGACACGAGTAGAGAGGAAAGAATGTATCCTCACATAGATCAAAGATTGGGTACCGAGTCTGTACATGCACGGACACCGACTTGATCTCTTCACTTCTTGCGAGGATAGAATCAACCAAATATAGCCCAACCGACGGATAGAGGTCGAAATAAGGGTACACGGCCGGGTCTATGGAATGCATTCAGTGTGAAATGCCAAATAAAACACAAAATGGACATACATAAGTTGAAGACCGGGTAAGAGGTTGTCGATGGGCACGAAACAGCGTTGTCGTCGTTGCTTGTCTTATAGGTGTCCTCATTCGACAAAATTGAAGGGTACGGCGATATGAACGGATAGACGCTGGGGTCTGAACGGAAACATAAGTGGGACAGTTGTCGCTGATTTTGGCATAGTGCTCACAGAGGTTGAATGTCGGATAGTGTACAGTGATGGTAGTCTGTGTATATGTTGGCTTAACTTGAGCGGGCGAGTTCGCGTCACAAGATCGCTGTTCAAGAACGGGCGTTGCCTGAATAGACGAGATAGACGGGTAGGGTGTGACGAAGGGATAAATGCTCGGATCTACGAGGTGAATCAATGCCAATGAGACTTGAGAATTGCTTCATGGCACTTACAAAGCTCGAGAGTTGGATAGCGCTCTCCGACTCTTACCTGTACAACCGAGGAAGCTTCAGCATCGTATGGACGGGACGCATCATAGATCGCAGACAGATTGAAAGGGTAGACAGCAGGGTCTAAGAAGGAATATCAACGAAGCTCGAAAAACAGCAAAGAAGCCTACAAAGATCGAAGTTGGGGTAGATGGTCGGGCACTTGATTGACACAGATTGAGGCACTATACTGCGAGGAGCAGAGAGATGTGCTGCTTCTATAGCTCTCGCCTCAGGAGCGAGCGTCGGGTAAAGATCGAAGTTTGGATAAACGGTAGGATCTACACAAAAACCATAAGTTCTCATGAACTGAGTGAAAGTCAATCAATTACAGATGATGAGACTGGGATACGAGATGCCAGAGCTCGAATAACCGCGGCTGGATCCTGACGATCGACAAGTACTGGAGTTGTAAGGCCATACATATCGCCAAGGTCCCTCGCTCAACGACCTGGCTTGTTCGTCTTCTCTAGTGGGCTCTGACCTACGAGACCGCGAGCTGTACGGCCAAACATGAAGCCATGGTGCACCCGCAACAGGGTTCTGATTGAGCTCAGGTGCAGGACTGAGAGACCGCGAACTGTACGGCCAAACATGAAGCCATGGTGCACCCGCAACAGGATTCTGATCGAGCTCAGGTTCAGGACTGCGAGACCGTGAGCTGTAGGGCCAAACATGGGGCCAAGGTGCGCCAAAGACATGATCAAGATCAAATGCTCGGTGACCGGCGTCAGGGGTCGGGACATGGAATGGGGTGATGGGCGTCGGAGGGTACGAGAGAGGCGCGCCCCAGGAAGTCGCTGTTGATGGGGTAGCGGGACGACTATACACGGCGCGATCTCCAAGATCTACGGAAGGCGCGCGTATATCCGACATCATAGGAGATGGCGGCCATGAGCCCGGTCCCCAGCTCGTCGCTGTGCGGGGAGTCTCCGGAGGACTGAAAACCATGCGTTCACCGATGTCGAGAGAGTATCCAGCGTCAGAGTCATCGTACCAGATGTCGTTGGAATAGACCGAAGGTGGGCCCCACGACGTCGCTGTCATTGGGGACACAGGGCAATCTTCGTAGAACCGTTGTGCGAGATCAGGTGTGGGGACGCGGAAGCTTGATGCTGAGAGCGGGGAAAGCGTATAATCGGAGGGCCCAAATGATGTGGCAACAGACGGTGTCAAGCACACAGACCCTTCCGCGCGAGCAGCGATATGAACCGACGGAAGACGGCTACACGATGTCGGCGAATCGAGGATATCACTTCCTGGGCCCTTGGAGGATATGGACCAGGCGAAATCCTCTAAACGCAGGGGTTCATCCCCAACAGCAGAGAAATGATCACCAAGTTCAAAGGAATTTGGCATATTTGCCGGTTCCAGACTGGTCTGCCCCATGGCCGCCAAGGGTGTTGGTTCGAGTTTGGCACTAGCGCGCCAGGACTTCACCCTAAATTCCAGGTCGTTCTTTGATGAGGTCGGCTCCTCGGTCTGATGAATGGGCGATAGGACGCGCGACGGAGTGTTCTCCGGGGGTGATGGTGCTGCGGGTCGAGAGGTGTACATTGATGACGCTACATCAAATCTGTCAACCAACGATAGCTTCCTGGGAATGTGTCTAAGAGTGGGAGGGCGTTGCAAACGCTCGGATTGGTCGTCTGCAGTGCGATCGTCTGTGTAGGTGAGCCCGCTCTCTTCGCGCCTATGGCTTCTACCCCCAAATGTCATGCCGTCTACGACGCTACGCTGAGAAGAAGCCAGCCATGAGCCGTACCAACGGGCGTGTTGCATGTCGATGTCGAACTCTATCTTCCCACAGATAGGAAGCTTCGAGTTTCCCGCAGAGTTCCCATCGAGCATCGAGCTCCATATGTAATTCCAAGTTTCGTCTGAGATGCGGGGGGTGGAAGTGACACCGTTGTCAAAGTAGTGAAGGTAGATGCACAAGCCGGTAGTGCTTGGAAAATTGAATTCACGCGCAATAGCAGTCAATTGACCGTACATCTTGGAAGTTTCAGTAGAAACACGTTGGCTTATGGGATGTGACATACCGTAGGAAACAATGGCATCAAGAGACCTTGGCCCAAGCGATGTGCGGGTCCAGAGGAAAGCGTATGACCCAGTTGTCCGTATTCGTGCAAGAAGGAAGGAGGAGGCATAACAACGATAAAAGACTTGAAACTTTTCTGCCCAGACCTATCCCGGTCTCTAGCACCAAGGCCGGAGGAATGATAGGCCAAAGATGATATGCGTCGAAAACGTGCACCGGGATCTTGTGGGAGCTGGACCGAGATGTGTTCTCCTTCGTAAGGTCGTGGCTGCTGGTCTGGCGCCCCAGCGACGGAAATTGAATGCGACGGGCCGACATGGTCGCTACCACCCACGATGGCAGTCTCCGGAGGTGTGAGAGGCCTGCGCACAAAATCCAAGGGCGAAGGCTTGACAAAAGGCGAAGCAGTGAGTCGAGACATTAGTGGGCAGTCGGTAAGTAAGCTGTGTGGGAAAGACGAGCAAGAGAAACTGTTAGACGGTGATGCGGATGATGGACTTGAAACCAACCCGAAAAGTTAGCTATTAAGTGAATTGTAGAACAAAACGATCCAGTCGACAATGAACGAACGTAGAGTCAAGAGAAGCACAGCTCCCCGCCAAAAAAGAGCAGCAAGAGGTGGTCACCAGCAGAGCAACTACAGGCAGCGAATCTCCACTGCAGGGAGATATCACAGTCGCAGGGCAACGATCAGATTCTGATGCCGGCTTGTGCGGCAGCCAGTCCCTTTGAGGTTTCTACCCTTTTCCGATCTCAGATCTCAGCATCGCTACAGTCAACTTCCCCAACGAGAAGCGCGTAATGATAGGTTGACTTTTGACCATCGTGCGTCTGTTCAGTCTCATTCGCTACCGACCAACTTCTTCCCTGACTCGAGCTAATGAAAAGTGTTGTGCTTGGATCCCGAAGAGTATCTCGCATAGAGCTGGCCACTTCTCTGCTTGGCATTGACGTTCGAAGTGCATGTATAGGTTCAACGTCAAACTGTCTATCTGCAATCGCTCTCACTCCGTCCAAGCTGCCAGATGTTCTGGACACGGCAGCGCAGGTTTTCCTTCCTCTGTGGCGTCCGTAATGCAATTGAGCTGCTATTTAATACGTGAACCACACCGTAACTTGAATCTTGCTATCAAGATGAAAAGCGCGGTCGTCCCCAGTCCCAGACAGGCGCTGAATCCCAACCTATATCTGTGTCTCTTCCTGGGTGATTGTGTATCTCTTTCTGGATGCTACGCGTATACTAACGTGACTAGCCTATGGCACCTACAGACTGCTGGTGTATCCTTTCTTTATTTCTCGCTTCGGCACATTGCGGGAGCGCCACTGGGCCATTCAATCCTCGGTCAACTTCGGAATCTTACGGAGAGAACATCGGCATCCTAAGCGAATGGTTCAAGAAGGACGGGCCTGTCGTCCGATTCATGGCACCGCTTGGGATGGAGCGGCTGCTTATCCAGGATTCAGAGATAGTATCAGAAGTTCTAGTAAAAGACTGGAAACGCTTCCCTCGAGTAAGCACACTTAATCTCTATCAAGTTGCAACTGACGGATGTCAAGGGCCATATACGAACAAAATGCTCGAGCTCGTATCTGGGCGTGGCCTTTTGACTCTGCATGGAGATGAACACCAGGAGCTGAGAAAAGTATTGCAGCCGGCCTTCTCTACTTCAAACCTCTCCGCTCGTTCGTGCCAGCCTTGATGCTCCTATGAATCTGAGCCCTACCTAGGGAGCAAAATGTACCACGGACCCATTGACGGGTGCGTTTCTGGCCCTTTATGCTGACGAAGTCTGATTGAGGAATCAAAAAAGCTGGCGCTCATGGTCAAATTGTCCCCATGTATGACTTCTGTGAGTACCGATGACCTGAAATATTTCATCTAATCTTACACGGCAGTGAGTAAAATCACGCTTGACACAATCTGCGAAACAGCCTTTGGGTATCACTCCGACTCCGTTCACGATCTCCACAATGAGCTCGCAGTAGCATATGGAAACATACCACGGATTCAACGCGGTAAGACTCTAAGAGATGTTTCTAAAGGTATGCAACTGATTACTTTGAAGCCTCCAACATGGCATTCTTCTTCTTTTTGATTCATGTGGTACCTGGTGGCATGTGAAAGTCTCCGAATATTGGCCCAATCCCGGTTATCACTTGGATGGCTACCGAGTCACGTACCAGTCGAGGTATCGAGATACGGAACAATTCTGTATATATGTGTATCTTATCACCACATGCAGGCTTCTCTGCTGGAATGCAGAATTGACTTGCACAGATTCGCGAAAGAGGTCAGAAGTATCATGGGGTGATGACGCAGAGATGTTCGCCCAACCAAACCGTACGTACATACTACAAAGACGATCTGAAATGCCCTTAGCTTCCGTCCCGAACGTTGGTTGAATCTCCCAGACGCGTACGACCCAACGTATTCGCGATTCAGTTTCGATACAGGAGCACGGGGCTGCATCGGGAAGAATTCAACATGGCGCTCATGGAGATGAAGGCGATTTTGATGTGTGCTACATATTCACTGCGTTATTCACTCCGCACGAGCTATACCCTGACCTTCTTACCCTGTAGCGCACTGATCAATAGGTTTGAGTTCTCGCCTGCGTACGAGGGCCAAAATGTCAACGCAGATCACGTTTTATCATCGAGCGAGTGACTCCCACTGAGCACTCGTTAATCCGGCAGCCCAATGACCCACGTTCACCACACAGGACTCGCCGACCTCCTTTCCCTCCAAATTACGTGAGATAAATTTGCGCTGAACCGACTGGACATGTTAAAACTATATGTACTCCAATATATATAATGCGTGGATACGAAACTAAAAGTTGATAAATACGAAGGGCGAGAGAGAGCAAGGAATGTGGCAACTGTGATCGTCTGAATCACGAGTAAGAGAAACACGAGTTGAAAGAAAGTGGTGCTACCTGCGCTGTAGGCGGCGTTGGGCATAGATAGATGTAATGTACAGCAAGCCCAAAAACAGTCCCAAAAAGAAAAGGGTATCCGCAAGTCGAAGATGAAGAACAGCCGTCACGGTATCAGTTACTGTGGGCGGCCTTCCTCCTATGCAACAACTTCTGAAGTCTCCGCAACTTTTCAATCAGTTTCTTCCACCATGCTTCCGTACCAATTTCGAAGAAGGACTTCGCCTCCGTCTTCTCCTGCTGATAATGATGATGACCATTGCCGTTTCCAATCACCTCAGGCTTCTGAGGCGCAGCTCCGTCCTGTCCAGTTTGTACTAAACCATTCTCCGAGTTGTCGATCGAGACGGGACGCGATCCGCGCGGCGTAGGAGGCGCGGACGAATAAACTGAAGGTGAATCGAACCCTGAGCTAGGAAGCATACCCAACTCGAACCAATTCATACCTCGTCCGACTCCCAGGCCCAGGTCCAGCGCCGCATCCAGCCCGAGATCAATTTCTAGCGAGTCGGTCTGAATGGACAAGTCCGCAAGCGGTGGCAATTCCTCCTTCTCCATTTGCACTTCCTCCACGTCCTCCTTTTGCACTTCCTCCTGCTCTTGAATCTTCTCAGCCTCATCCTTCTCCGCCGAGGAGGCCTCAGCCCCCGTCACTGGCGGGGCTGTCGCCTTTGTAGGCTCTAAGATGGTCTGCATGAAAGTATCCCACTCCGACTCGTCTGAGTGTACGTCAACGTGAATTTTGGACTCTTCTGGAAGTGCAAAGGGCTGGACTGGGGAGCTGGAGGAGGAGACATGCTGCCAGTGGTCCGGTGAGGATGAGCGGTAGGAGGGGCCCCGGACGGCGGAGTCGAGACTCGCCGAGCGAAGGGTGCCCGAATGGAGGCGACCATCTTCAGCTGTTTCGTAGCCTCCCCATTGAGAACGTCTGGTTGGGTCTATGGGGGTGCCGCGACCGACGTAATGACGAAATACCGGCCAAGACCCTCGGATCACAGATGCAGCTGTGGCTGGAGAAATCTTGGCTGACGATTTATTCATGGCCTGAGTGGTGTTCGAGGCCGGTGTGAGAGGGAGGAATGCTGATTTCGGCGAGGGAGGACTAGAGTTGGCGTCTGCATCTGAAGAAAAGGACCCTCTGGGAGGTGTGGTGGGGGATGGCGACCTCGAAAGGCATCCCAAGTCGAGTTCAAAGTCGCTGAAGCCGTCGAGACCGAACTTGTTGACATCCACAGAAGAACCGCGTGGGGGTGCAATGTTCAGCTTGCTCTTGAAGTCGGAAAAGAGCAAACTGGGTGTACTGTGAGGGTTATCAAAGTTGATATCCATTTATTTGCGTCTGAACCGAAAGATAGAAATGTCAGTCAAAGGAAGATACGAAGAGGATGGCGGATACGAGAGAGGGCGCGTACCGCGAGTATTGTCTGATGGGATGCGTTCCCGCTACAAAGCAGAGCGGAAGGTGACCAATTAGAAAGAGGGTGAAGCCAAAGTCAAGAGACAGACGTCTGCGTCGTGCAAGAAAGCCCCACGGAGAACACGGATATGGCGTACTTTTGAATGCCGAACAGTGTTTTTACGTCCAATAAGATGCAGTTCCATTGGAACGGAGGGACGACGAGGATGCTCTCGACTTCGCAGAAGAGTCCGCATCTGAGGATTAGCTTTTGAGTGGGATGAAAGTGGCCGCACGCAAATGAATGTCCTAAGCAATTATCGTCAAGAGACCGCAAGGATGCCGCGACACGAGATGAACGCATTGCCGCCTGATACAACGAGAAAATGCGTTATGTACATGAGGCGTACCACCTCGGTGTTTCAAAGGAGTTGAGTTGATCGGATCAACATTGAGCTTGCCGCCTTGCTCTGCTCTTGCTACACGTAAGTAGAGTGCCACTAGTAAGAACATCTGACCTTTAGGACGACAGTATCGGGAACTGTGGCGCAAATTATATTGTGCTGATTTCGGTACCGTTCGACATGACAAAGATCCACACATGCATGTGTCACTATTGGTATGAGGCGAATGCATCTTGAGCTTGTCATGGTGGCAGGGCAATAGAATCTCGGGCCGGGCTTGTATTTGATCTCCGCATCTGGCGGTGCCGTTGTCGGCAAGCTTGCTAACGCGCCACCACCATGGACGGGCATCTAGCAAACATCTCTTCGCTCGGGCAAAAGGACAAGGCACCAGCGTACACCTCACTGCTACGAGACACGCTCGCGTCGCCCAATGAAGCCACCGTTGGCGCAGATCTACACGCTTTCGTAGAGGCTGTAGTAAATCAAGACAATCTGCTTGTCGGAAGGCAAATATTGGCCGAAGTAGTCAAGGCTCTGGGTGACGGCGCCATCAAGAAAGCGGACCTGACGAAGGCCATCGTCCAGGACATTATTGGCATAACATTGCCCAAACTCGTTAGCTATGAAGAGCAGGTAAGTGTTGTCTGACTTTTGTTGCTTTCGCTTATGGTTGTGAAGGTTATCGCCCTAAGATTTCAGCTAGCGGACATTCTGGAGTCGGAAGAGGAATGGAGTGAGGCTGCTCGCGTGCTGATGAGTATCTTCAACGAGAGCAGTCAACGGTATGTTGTGTTCTGTGTGTCCCTGCGAATGCCCCCCTCAATCTACGCAGAGCGTTCTCGGATTCCGAGCGACTATCCGGATACGTGCGCATAGTGCGCCTGCTCCTAGAAGAGGAAGACTCTGTTCAGGCGGAAACATATTTCAACCGCGCTCAATTGCTCGTCCATTCCACTAACGACAAAGTTACACTCCTCCAATTCAAACTATGCCAAGCCCGCATCAGCGACTATGGTCGCAAATTCCTCGAGGCCGCCAGTCGATACCACGAACTCAGCTACATCGGCGAAATCGACGAAGAAGAAAGGCGTCATATGCTGTGAGCGTTCCTCCCCTTCTTGCGCCAAGGCTTGGATCTCAGTGAAGTTCCACAGCATGGCAGCAGTGACCTGCGCTGTTCTCGCACCCGCGGGTCCTAACCGATCGCGCGTTCTCGCATCTTTATACCGCGACGAGCGTTCCGTCGACCTCCCAACATACAACATCCTCTCCAAAATGTTCCTCGACCACATCCTCCGCCCAGCCGAAGTCAAAGAATTCGAAGGCAGCCTCAAGCCCCATCAGCTGGCCAAAATTGCTATTTCATCCAACGACAAGCTAGCATCAGCAACTGATGGCGAAGAGGGCGCGAGCACGCGTACTGGTCCTTCAACAGTCCTCGATCGTGCCGTCATGGAGCATAATCTTCTCGCGAGCTCTAACATCTATAATAACATTACCTTCCGAGGTCTCGGTGCTCTACTTGATCTCACCCCCGGCGCGGCAGAGACGATGGCTAGGAAGATGATTGAACAAGGGCGATTGCGTGGAACCATAGACCAGGTCGATAAGCTCATCTGGTTTGAAGGTTCTCGCGAGGAGGACGATGCGCAGGGCAAGGCAGGTGGCTTGGGCGATGTTGAAGAGGCAGAGGACACTGGAGCACCATTCACCAAACGATGGGATACCCAGATACGGATAACAGCTGCCAATGTACGTTTCCGCCACCATTCATTTCACCTGATGCTGACACAGGCCTAGGTGGAAGCGATTGTGCACAGCCTCACGGAGAAAGGCTTGGTCAAGGACGTCTCTGTTACCGTTTGATTAGAACTGACATTATAAAGGGTGTAAAAGCAATATTTGTATAATATACATTGATACTGATGATACAATGAGTTCATTGGTTCGTACACGGTATGTCCTCTCGATCTTGGTCCTCCCCGCCACCTCGCAATGCTTGGGCCTCCATCAATAACCTTACCACATCCAGTCTACGGAAGACAGGCATGCGTCTACCAGGCTGAGCATTCACTTCCATAATGTTCTCTGCGTTGTCAGTCTTCGAAAAGGTACTCGGATTGCTGTCAAATGTTGGGGCGAAGATCTGCGCAAAGTCAGTACGCTCAAAATTGCGGTAATAAGTGCCTCGCACTTTGACGGTTGTGTCGATGCCACTAGTCGCAATAAGCGGGAGATGTGGATGTCCCTCGATCACATTAACTATACTAGAATCACCTGTAGCGTTGTCGTGGCTCCGTCAGCGGTGGAGGAAGCATCAAGACAGATCTAGACAACACCACAGACCTTCGTATATCCCATGGAGCCTGCCAGAATCTTTGTGCCACATGAAGAAGTTGCCGTCGTCGGAGCCAACAGTGACAAATTCGCTGCGAGGGCCCAGGAAATTGACTAGATACACCAGGCGGGTTAGCAATTGACAGGAAGGCTGAAATGCATCTTCCTGACCATCTTTGACTGTCTCAACATTACGCGCACCAACGTAACGCTGGGATGGGACAATGATAGGCGCATCGTATGGTTTCTCTGGGTATCGAGTTTCCGAGCTCGGCGGCGGCGGTTCGTCCTCCAGTCCATCGGAATCAGAACCGTCAACAATCATGGAGCTCGCGTCTGTTTCCGCGTCTTCGGAGGTTTCTCCGAGCGTCGAAAAGCGATATACGCAATCGCCGCTGTAGGCTAGAGCAGATAGATTTTAGTTTAGCATGGCGTCGATCACCAATGAGAGGTGCTTGCCAATGAGAATCTTTGGGGGTTTCGTATCAACATCGGTGAACCAGGTAAAATGAGTTCTCCTACCTCATCGCTGCTTGTTGAATTCATACGAACGCCCGTAACATGGTCAGTATATTTGGGAGGAGGTTCGGGCCTGCCGAAGAGCCTGGTGCATGTCGTAATGCTTCGAAAGCTCTCTACAGTTTGCTTAGTCCGGAGACTGCGTCTGTCGAAAAGGCATCCCTAACGGACAGCGGCATCGTTTCAACGCAGACAACTTGGTGTTCAGCTTTGGCACATACATAAGGAGATTGCCCAGCGACAACGAACTGGTACGGGCTGAGCGGTGACATGGACAGAGATGTCAACTCAAAGCTCGTTTGTACAAGCGGCGCGGGACACTCGCTCCTGCACGAATGCGCACTGCGCAAGTCGTGCTGGCGCACGGTTCCATCCTACAGTTTCATATGAAGCCTCGCGTGCCGAAGCCAGGACAGAGCACGTAGTGCATACCTCCGATACGGTCAAGAACAAATCCGGACTGTCCTCCGTGACGATCCTCTTCACGCGATCCTCGTGGCACAAAAGGAGGTGTGTCCGGGCGTTTGAGTATTCCCGCTCCTCTTTAGAGGCGCGCACTTCTCCGACGTCGAATATGCGCACTTGGCGGTCTCCTGCGACTGTCGCGCTTCATGGGAGGTGATGGTGAGCTCGAGGTACCATGGAGCGTTGGAGCGCCAGCTACTTACATACGAGTTGAATGCGGAAGCATTCGAGCATTGAATATATTTGCTCGGTGTTCGGTGTTGATTGTAGCGCGGCACGATAGGTTAGAATGCGTGGTATCAACGGCAGGGGTCTGGTCTCTGCGCCATATTCGTACCCTGGAGGAATGTTGTCGGATCATGATTGAGCGCGACGGTGCTCGAGTACAACTTTCTAGCTCACGTTCTGTCGTCTCCCCCAGTAATCAAGACGTCGCCATCCTGTGCCCAGCTTAGCGCGTTGACACAGCTAAGTAACGAGGCAGTTAGCTTATCCTATATACTGTAAAAGTCGCCGTTACTCATACCCACTGTGCCCATATGTCTGATCATCTCCGAGGACCTGCACCCTGTCAAGCGGTCTTGCATAGAGTTGGCTCAAGGCATCGCTTCTCGCCCTTTCGAAACGAGAAGTACTAGGAAGTCTGTCCAGGAAATGAGAGGCAAGTAGGTGAGGTGATGGGTGATGCATTCAGAGTTACATTCTGTTCGCACGAGCGATCGAGAGTCAAGCGATGGATGATCTTCGTTCGTACGTCACATATATTTGTCGGGAACAACATGAGAGGTGTAACAAAAAGTGTGTCTACTAAATCCAATTCACATTCGATGCAAAAGAGTGGCTTCTGTGTTCAGGAAATCATTGATGAGACCTTCACTTTCGTCTCGCATCTTGGAATATAATCAATGACCGCAGAGAAGAGCATGATAAACGGCTGACCGTCTCCGCCATTTTGTAAACCGAAGAGCCAGGTCTGTTGTACATGATCGCGTTCGCGAACATTAGGTATATCTCTCGTCGGTATTCCAGTGAATTTGTGATGGCGCCATCCTTGACGCGCTGTCGTATTGTGCGCAGGTCCACGGGACGCTTGACGATGTCGCGGTAATCTGGGGCTTCTGTTGCCTTGATGGGGCTCTGGAAGATATTACCGTCCTTTAGGGTAGTTATGCGCGCATGGAGCGGGACAATGATAGACTGGAAGCGCTTGATAGCGAGGGTCTCCGGGTCTCCTCCGCCACGGCGGCGCCCTCTCCCTGGGAAGCGATTAGGCACATGAAATCAGACGTGCACGTAGGCTGCATACTCGCTTCCTCGTCATTGACGGGCTCCGACACGTCGCGTGCGCGTTTCTTGTCGCGTAAGTTCTCGGGCGGATCCAGAACGGACGCCTTGCGTTTGCCTAGCGATAGGGTGGTGAGTTACGTGTCTGGGTGAAGAAGTTAGGGTGCACTTACTTTTGCGGGTTGGTGCTGGCGAGCCGCCAGGCGTGTCTGTCTGTTCATCTTCCGGGACTGCTTCGCTTTCTGCTCGGACGCTCTTCCTGCGGTCTTTGCCTTTGCCGCGTTGACGGGCCGCTCTTGCTGGGTGAACAATGAGGGAAAGGTGTGTGGTGAATGAGGGGAAGACGTACTTTGTACTGCATGGAGTGGTTCATCGTCGGACTCGTCGTCTTCGTCATCGTTCAGCCTGGGCTCTGCTTCTGGCACTTCTGGCGGCGGCTCCGGGGTGGGCGATGCTTCGAGCTTTGGCTCCACGACCTGGTCCGTGTACGTGCCTGCTCGAATCTGTTCAATTTCGTTGGCGATTGATCTGCGACTATCAGAATGACGCGTAGCTCGGTGGGCGGGCGCCGCACCTGAATTTGTCCTCCTCGATTTTGATGAGTGCGCGCAGGTGTTCAAAGTGGGATACATAAAGTCTCCGGGCTAATGTCAGATTAACAGAAGCTGTCGAAAATGAGGAATATGAGGATAATTGAAGAGGATATACAGACCATGAACTGCGTTGTTTTCCTCTGTACTGTGGCGTGTCAGACAATCACAGTGCAGCTAGAGATTGAACATACACTTCAATTTCAGCTTCTCTGACTATATGCGCGTATATTGACTGACAAGACTGCAATTTGTTGAATAATTAGGCAATTTATTGGGAAAAGGTGCTACTTGGGCGGTGAAGAACGATTTGGGGTGGGAGAGGAGCGGGTGCTTGGCGAGCAGCTTGGCGACTGAGGCCCAGTCGTTGCCGTGCTCGTAGACGGCCTGGGCGAGGATAAGGCGGTCCCTGGTGGTCAGCGCGGCCATGTTGGGCTCTGCGTTGTGTGACGCGCGGCGGGTGGATCGCGTGCTCATTATCGTTTTGGCTGGAGCGCAGGTTGGGTCCGCTGCGGTGACGTAACCGGGGCGACTGTTGAATTTGGGTGTTGCCGTCAGCCTGCCTCTCTTTCTTACCATCATCATGTTCTCTCCGCTCCTTGCGCTCGTCGCGCTCGTTCCTCTCGTCGCTGCCGATGTGCACCGGCTCAAGCTCCAGAAGCTGCCGCCCGCCGCCAGCAACCCCGAGCTCGAGAGCCTCTACCTCTCGGAGAAGTACGGCATGCCCTCGCAACCCCAGCTCCCCCTCATGGGCGCAGGCGGTGCTGGCCGTCGCTTCGACGCTCCCTCCCACCATGACGACGAGCTTTTCTGGACACAGGAGATGGTCAAGGGCGGTCACAGTGTCCCTCTGACAAGTATGTCGTCTCCAGGGCTGTAGGGCGGGCCAGTGACTCAATGTGCTACCCCACAGACTTCATGAATGCGCAGTACTTCTCGGAGATTACGCTCGGCTCCCCTCCTCAAACGGTAAGCCATGCAGCGCGTCATTGGCCTCTTTCTTACCCCAACTGCTTCTCTAGTTCAAAGTCATTCTTGACACTGGGTATGCTTCCCCTTTCTCACTTCTTCAACACTCTTTCTCACTCATTTTGCAGGTCAAGTAACCTGTGGGTGCCGAGCACTAAGTGCACGTCAATTGCCTGCTTCTTGCATACCAAGTACGACAGCTCCGCTTCATCCACCTACAAAGCGAACGGCTCCGAATTCTCCATCCAATATGGCTCTGGCTCCATGGAAGGCTTTGTCTCCAAGGACACTTTGACCATTGGCGACTTGAGCATCAAGGGCCAGGACTTTGCGGAGGCGACCAAGGAACCCGGCCTTGCTTTTGCATTTGGCAAGTATGTGCATAGTTGTCTGCCGCGAGAACGCACTCTGACCTTGCTACTTAAGATTCGATGGTATCTTGGGTCTTGCTTACGACACCATCTCGGTCAACCATATCGTTCCTCCTTTCTACAACATGATCAACCAGGGTCTGCTCGACTCCAAGGTCTTCTCCTTCCGTCTCGGCTCTTCTGAGGAGGACGGTGGTGAAGCCCTCTTCGGTGGCATCGATGAAACTGCCTACACTGGCAAGATCACCTACGCACCCGTTCGCCGCAAGGCTTATTGGGAGGTGGAACTCAGCAAGGTCTCTTTCGGCGACGATGAGCTTGAGCTTGAGAACACTGGTGCTGCAATTGACACTGGTAGGATCAATTTTCACCTGATGATCAACAATTTCTGAAACTTCCGTTAGGTACTTCGCTCATTGCTGTCCCGACCGATATCGCCGAGATGCTCAACGCCCAAATTGGTGCCACCAAGTCGTGGAACGGCCAGTACACTGTGCCCTGTGAGAAGGTCCCCAGCCTCCCCGACCTCACCTTCACCTTCGCCGGCAAGGAATACCCCTTGAAGGGCACTGACTATATCCTTGAGGTGCAAGGCACTTGCATGTCGGCCTTCACGGGCCTCGACATCAACCTGCCTGATGGCAGTTCCATCTGGATTGTTGGTACGTCGATTCTCCTTTGAGTGCATTCCCGAGACTGATCATTCTTGCTGTGCAGGTGATGTCTTCCTCCGCCGCTACTACACCATCTATGATCTGGAGAAGAACGCCGTTGGTTTCGCCAAAGCCGCCTAAGTTGAAGTGTGTTGATAATCTCAATGGACAATGTTCACTCGTTATGCCTTGGAATGTGTACGATAGGATAGAGTAATTGGTAGTACTTAGTATGCTTCTCATCGTTGTTGCGCTTTTCCATAAGTTATGCACGAGAATATACATGTGCGGTGAAAATACTCTTGCATCAATACAAATGGAATTAGATGCTCTATGCTACAGAATTGTACAATGCGCTATGAGATAACTTGGAGATATGAGTACACAGATTACAGAGGGTAAAACTAGAACCAGGGCTGATACATTTCGCCCATCTTGTTCAACTGGACGGGGTTGGTGGCGCTGCAAATCAGGCTGATGACGGTTTGCATAACTGGTTGGGTCGCTGCGATGCCTTGCAGTGCCTGATGGAGGAATCAGTACATCAACAACGTGACGGTAAAGAAGAAATCTTACCTGCTCCCGCTCGATCTTACACGCCAAGGACTCGGCTTTCTTGACTATCGCGTCGATGTTCGTCATGACATGTGCCTTGAATTGGCTGTTCGGCGCATCTGGGTTGAGGTTCTTCGGCCGCATCCACGCCAGAACTTCTTCTCTGCAGAACAACGCAAGCTGCTGCTCCAAGTCGAACTAATCGGGGCATCAGTCGAGGAGCACCGGAGGATCACACGAGGACATACTTGGGGCTCTGTGAGAGAGCGACCGATAGCCATTATGCCCGAGGTAAGGACGCCATCCATGAAGATTTGACCCATGAAGTGTTGCATGTTGGGTGTGAGTCGGAAGGGGACCACATCGTTCACGCTGCACACCGGGATGTTCGCGTTGAAGGCTTCAGAAGCCGTCAGGATGATCTCGCTTTGAACGACAAGAGAAGCACTCACAAGGCAAAGGCTCAGTCATGACAACCTGTCCCGTGGAGCGAGAGATGAAGAACCGTACAGGATGACGCGCCCCCAAAAAGAGCAAGTATGTCAAGAAACTCGTCGCCGCTATCTGCAACGCAAACTGTTTGCGCATACGCCACAGTTCGCTCGGACCGTCCATGGTTCGGATCATATACTGGGCGAATCTATCAGCAACCAACAAACAGCGGCAACGGCAAAGAAGCACTCTATACCTTGGTGATAATATCATCCGGCACCATCTTCGTGCAAATCTCATCATAGATCGTCTTCTTCATGGTCAGGTATTCCGGTTTTCCCAACTATCGAGTCCCGTAAGCCCATCGGCCTATACAAAAGATGGAGGATACCAGAGACTCACCTGATTGGGAACCCCAGTCGACCGAATTTCCCGCAGCATCTTGTTGACTTTTCCTGCAGAATAGAGGATTGGCGTCTCCCTGGCGATGCCTGTACTACGACAATGAAGGTCGAATATGTCGCTGAAGGAAACATAGGACGTGTCCATCTGGAACAGACGGAGTGTCGGACTACAAGACACAACCACTGGGACGTGGAAGGAGAGGTTCCTCTTCCGCGTTTCCTTCTTCCGGGCGAGAGCACTGTACAAGGTGTAAGAAAGGACATCGGAAGTTTAGTGGGGAGATTCTTTACCCATTGAAAGTACGGCAAAGCTGCATGACCTTTTCCTCGCGACGATAGAGACGATGAGATGGATGCTGGACGCAGAAGGAAATGCTCGAGTTGTCGCTGCCTATCATCATGATACGTCTCCACGACGAACCGCTGGTTCGACAATTCTCAAATCGTGGATGGAACTTTTGGATCCGAACAAAGTTCTGGTTGTTGTCCTTGTCCTAGGAAGCGTTGAGTCATCAGAGATTACAGCGGACTAAGGATGTATTACCTCAGTGTACTGGCCAGGAACCTCGATTTCGTCGACCTTGCTGTACTGGAACTCCGTCAAGTAGTGGCTGAGATTGTCGAGCGTTTGATATCGCGGTCTCGCATCAAGAATGTTTTCGTAGCGGTCGCGCCACTGTTGCAGTCGTTGGATGTAGTCGTTCAAGTTCAGCTTGGTGTTGATGAAATCCTCCTCGAACTCTTCCTATGGGGACGGTCAAATCCAGACGCTCCAGAGAGTAGTGCTCCATACCTTGACTCTGCCACTCAAGCTCTGGGAAAGCCGCTGTAACGTCGCCGTGATCTGCGGGTTCATCTCCATGTCCTCAGCCGACTGGTTCATCCTGACGAGATATTGCTGTTGACTAGTGTGAACAACGCTCAGCAAGGAATGATCGACTGACATACCTGAGCTCCGTCGTGCAGAAGCATTGACATATGCCGGTACATGTCCTCCTCAGATGCAGGCTTGAATCGTGAGAGCATTTGATCGAGCATCGTCTCGAGACTCAAGATCAGAAGCGGGAAAGCGGTTTTCAGTAGCTGGACAATGTCCTCGACATGTTCCCAGGCTATAGGGTACTATGAGTTCTGGTCCACCCTGAGGGGTAAGGTACTCACCCGTCGACCGTGTTCCGTCAGCATTGAGGGTTCCCTCCGTGGCAGGCACCGAAGGAGGCGCAACGGACCCGTCACCCGATGCAGCAGCAGCAGCAGCTTGAGCCTGAGCTCTCATAGTCGCTATCCTCCTGCCGCTGTGGATTTCTTCCCGAGTTGTGCGTATATGGAAAAAGAGTGCCTGAGGATAATGCTTGGCCAGGTTGAGCAGGATGTACCGAGCTTGCTTGACTTCCCGCAGCGATATCGACGTGCATAGTTGGGGGATGAGGGTAATCCAGAACCAGAATGCACCTTCGCCCTTGTACGTGTCGAATGCGCGAGAAACGGCAAAATGGGAGTCATCTTGACTGAGGAACCAGAGGACCCGAGCTAAAAGCGGTCGAGACTTGCCGTTCTTGTAAAGTCCAGCGGCAGTCAGATAGCAGCTGACAGCGCTACTGGCGCTGTTAAGGTCTCCATTATCCTTGAACAGACGATCATGATAACGTCCCCATTCAGCCCAGACCTTGGGTTGGTTCATGTCCATTTGTGCTGCCTGACCGAAAGAAGCTGAGGCGTCCTGAGGTCCGTTGCCGTTGCCGTTCCCGTTTCCGGATCTGGCGAGGAACATTGCTTTGAGGGTGAAGAACTCCGCCTTCTGAGAAGCTGAGAAGTAATGGAGGTTGGTATTGTTGATGACCTCCAGTCCCGCCTGCAAGTCGTTCGGCTTCTGGTAGTAACACCGGGCCTGCTCTCGTAGTTTGAGGAAAGCCTCCGAGATTTCGATGTTGGGTAAAGTGTAGATCTTGGCCAATGATGTGAAGCAGGCCTCAAGGAGATCATGTTTACGCGCTACATGAGCGAACCGATTGATGATCCAAGCGGTTTCGTGATAACCTCGATAGCCGAACGTATTGGCATTACCCGCCGAGCCGTTGCCACCCTGGTTGGAGCCGCCAATAAGAGGGATGTAAGAGGCGTTGATTGCATTGAACACATTCTGGCGCCATGCCACGAGATCACTCCAGATGCTGATATCGTCGTGGAGATTGGGTAGACGTTCGCGCCAAGCTTGCAAAACCATTTTCAGCTCCTGTGACTTCTTCTCAAGGTTCTGAGAAGTGGTCTGCGAGAGCGACCCGAAGATTTGAACAGCTTCTTGGAGTTCTACAAATTGCTGGAAATGTTGCAGGAGTGGAATATGAGCGGCAGAGAGAGTAGCAGGAAGGCCGACCCATTTCCGAAGAGACAACTGCATGGCGTCCTCGAGAACGCGCGTGAAATCGGTGTTCTTGTCCAAAGCGGCAGGTGATTTCAAGAGAGCCAAGAATGCTTCAAATACGCGACGCCGAGGAGTGGGTACTTCTGGCAGCTGTGATACGAGCTCCTCCAGACTTTGCTTGTTTTCCGTCCAATCCTTCAAACGCCAAGCGCACTCGAGCATCATCTCTGGGTTCGAGTCGGAACGGCCGAGTTCATTGAGAATTTCCCAATGCTGCAGCTTCTCCGCTGACAGGATCCAATGATCCTCCCATAAACAGTATTCAGCCTCCGTATAAGAGAGGGCGCCGGCACGAGTCTTGTTCTGCGCGTTCTCGTATACTGTGGATGCTTGTTCCCACATCCCATTCTGTTCGAAAGCCAGCGCGACATTGGTATCGTTGTGCAAACAGCGCTTACGCCAGACGCCGTAGAACAGATCCTCTTCAGCGAGCTCCGCGTAAACGTCAGCCAAAGAATCATGAACGAAGTCCCTGACGGTGGTCTCGTCGTCTTTCACGGTCTCGATGGAGGACCCCAGGATTTCAAGAGCTACATACCTACAGCGATTGTGAGCGAGTGCTTTTTGAGTATTACTCGGATTTCAACATACCAGCAACCAAAGGTTTTGGCGAGATACTTCACGAGGTGAGGCGGTAACGTCATGGCCGGAGAGCATGCATGAATACCAGCGAGCAAGGTCTCCACGACATTGGGCCGTACGTGAGCCTGGCGATTATGGTAGTCTTTGCTGAGCAGTACTATCATGTGATACGTGATATCGGCCTGCTCGCGTCGCGTCAGACAAGACCATGCCGTAGGAAACACAGAAACCCAAGTATTATGGGCAGCTTGAGCGTCAAAGTATGCGAGGCGTTGGAGGGAATGTATGACGCTCTGACTCTTCACGCGAGGGATTGAAGCGACGCTAGACGTCGCTGCTGTGCGTGTGCTCGATGCATCGGTGTTATCGACAGCTCCTAACAGAAGATGGAGCGCCAGATAGATCCAATTGTTATCTGCAAGCGTTTCCCAGTTCTGAACCCCGCAGATATAAGTGAGTCGATTGAAGAGAGATCGTGGGACGCTTGCATCCAGAAGATCCATGAAGCGTTCTCTCAATGTTGTGTCAGATGCCCGACAGCCCAGCAAGAAGGCGGGCTCCAAGCGAGAGGTCAAATCGCTTCTGCGCAAGGAAGGTTCATTGAAGATCTCCAAGATGAGTTCGAGGTACTGGTTGAACAGATCTGACCCCTTGCTCTCGAAGGCACCCATTTTGTTGAGCAAATTGGCCTTGTCTTTGGATGTAGGATATGGCTCCTGTTTCAATGCCCAGGCACGAGCCAGACCGAGTATATAACGACAGACATGAGGATTGCGGGACTTCTCGGCGAGAATGGCAAGGTTCGTCAGCAAAACTCGCCTCTGATCTGCTAGAAAGGCGATCGAAGTCTGGCAGATATCGAGAATGGAGATGATGAGGAGGACGGTGCTATCGGGCTGTGTGGGCGTGGCTGGGGCATCCTTGGCGGGTTGAACGTGATCTTTCGTCAGCCGGATAAGGAGTTTGAGAAGGTGAATAGCAAAAGATTCGATCCTCTCAGGCGCGGATTTGACCACGGATTGGAGCATGATCAATGGTCCTCGAACAGAATTGTTCGAATGAAGTGCCTCTCCAATAGCACTGTAGACAAACACGTGGAACTCCGATAGATCATTTTGCTGTTCGTCTTCTTCCTTCGGCAAAGGCATGAGGCTAAGAAGCCGATCGAAGATTGGGCCGAGGGCGTCATGTAACGCGTTCTCGTTTGTCACCAGCCCTTTCTTGACCAGCTTTTGCAAGTACTCTGCGTTGGAGAGATACCACTGGTCATTTTGTTCAGCGCAAATGACCTGTAAGACCCTTGCCGACGAGATGGCTGCAGCCATGGTCGTCTCGCTGTCTAGTTCGTTCTGCAGACGGGTCAGAGGGTCGTCATCACCAGAGGTAGTCAAATACCTGTTCTAGAGCGCGCATAAAGAATCGCAACCCGAATGCTACGTCTGCCCAGCCGCTGGGCCCAACAATCGCCTTGAGAAGAGCCAAGGATCGCGTCACGACCGTGGCAGAAGCATTGTTTTTTGACTCGGGAATTGAAGATGCCAGTCGAACCAGGTAGCTGACCATATTCTCTCGATAGAGCAGTGGGGTCATCACGTCCTTCGATGGTTCATCCGTCTCCATTTTCATGGCTTGCTCTTCCCTGGCCTTGTTCTCCCAGTTGAAGATGACTTGTAGGATATCGATCGACAAGCTGCGAGTCTCTGAAGTGGAGCCTCCCATCAATCCCAATCTCTGCAGTGACCCAACCATATGAGTTACGAACAAGCCCCGAACTGGATAAAAGAGGTCAGGCTGTTTGATGATCAAGTTGTACACTGGAATGGCATGGGAAATCCCCTCCTCGTAGATCAAGCGTCTAGTCGTCACAGCCCACTGCGGGTAATGGTGGTGATCCCCCGACGTCGATTCTTCGGTGAGTGGTAATGCGGGAGCGAGAGTGGATAGAGCCTCCTGACGAATGGCCCCTCGACCACCTTCAGGGTGAGCAGAGCGCAGGATGTCCGACCATGTCTTGAGGATGAACTTGGCAGGGTTCCCGGGGATGGCAGTGCAGAAGTGAGCGTTCAAAAGGTACACGGTTTGCTTCACAACAGGATCCTCGTTGTGAATGTAGCTCAAGGAGAACTTCCATACCGCACTCTTCACGCCTTCGACCAAATCTGAATAGTGCTGAACCATGACTGTCGTGAAGTGGAGGAGCTCGATCTTCAGCGTATCGTCGGAGTCCTGGTAGCGCGATGGATCGGAGACGCGGGACCAGATGATCTTCTGGACTGAGTTGACAAAGTCGGCACCGATTAGGCGTTGAGTGCTGGAGCGCGTAGCTTGGACAAGCAAGGTGGGGGTGATGACATAACGCAGGAAAAACGCCTTGTGAGACCACGAATATTGAGGATCCTCGAACCACGTCAGGAAGCGCATCAGAATGTTGCGGCGGTAGATGATATCCTCCGACAAGGCAACCAACTGGTAGAGAAAATGGGTGGTTCGAGCGAGGTCCATCTCAAGGTTGCGAGTATAGATCGCGACGAGGTCAAAGACGAGGTCAATGCGTGGATCCCGTTGTAGGATGAGCTTGAAGATGGAAAGAAGGACGGATTGCCGCTCGATATATTCCGCTGTGGTGGCAGTGTTGGGAGCGTACCACACTTCAACAAGGCATCGTATGGTATGAGGATATTGCCGTACCCAGCTCGGATCGACGGTCGCCAGATCCTCGAGCAAAAGGAGGGCTGGATGGAGATTGCCGTCATTCTCCCGCAAGCGATTATTCGTGATCGCGGGCGTGCGAGAAGACAGCTCTGATTCCAGCCTCGGCGCCAACTTGGCCTGTATGATACTGCGCAAGGTTCGAAGGTGTCGAGGGAAGTGTATATTCCTCAAGAAGAAATCGACACCTTCCTGCGGGTAGCGGTTGAGGTACCGCGCCAACGGTTCTGAGAAAGGACTCCTGCCGGAGAAACACATAGTAGCCTCTGTCATGACGATAGAGTTGATGAGGTTGTCTAGGAAGATGTTCGCCGTCGAGGGAAGTAGGTGAAAGATGTTGGCAAGGCGGACAAGTTTCGTGATACCCTCATTTTCCGACAATGGCAGTTTGGAGGACGCTTGCAGCATCTGCGGGTCCGCGACGAAACGGAAGTGGTCGAGGAGCTTGTGACCGATCTCGACTTTGAAGTAGTTAACCAGTAACTCGAGGAGACGTGCTAAGCCCTCCAGCCCAGGAACGGATAGGCGCTTGGGATCAGCTAGATTCATCAAAATAGGTCGTAAGCCTGTCTGGAGCAACTCGCGAGGTAGCCTCGACTGGTGTGCTAGAACCATCTTCAGACCGTCGTAAGCAACGTCCTTGATCTCATGGGAAGGAGAATAAAGCGCCTTGAAATAGACGCCGGTAACCCTAGATTGAGAGTGAGTTTGGTTACAGAAGTAGAGGCCGCAACATTTTACCTTTGACGCGTCTGGTGTTGCTTGTTGAAGAAGTCTGTGAGGGGCATCGATGCTGTTAACAGCTTGATGCATGCCACATGGAGTTTGGTGATCTCGATGCCACTCTGGCGAGCACTACCTCTAGCGTGTAGATCGTCCGCATCTGCGAGTGCAAGGGTCTCGTGTAGGAGACGAAGTAATTCGTCATTTACCTCGACCAATGGCGGGTCAAGGCTGACACAGTAGCGAATTGCCTCTATCATTCCAATTTGTATGGCGAAGGGAAGGGCACGCAAAGGCTTGGTGTAGATACCAACCAACATGCGATCGCGATGAGGCATCAGCAAAGACGTTATGGACATGCCACTGAGTTCAACCAGAAGGTCGATGCACGCCTGGACTGCTTGTCTAACGATGGCTTTGGAGCTCTGAAGTTCGGAGAAGAAATGTCCTGTTAATGCCACAAGCTTGTTGCGAGCAGCATCTCCGGAAGCGGTGTAGTCAAGGGATGAGTTGCCAATGCGCAACACCGTCGTCAAGATGTCGACAATCTCGTTGGTATCGCGCGGGAGGTCCGGCGGTAGATCCTTCAAAACGTGTAGCAAGGCGCGTATGACTTCTATCTCCCTTTCCGTAGTCCACGCAGCGCCAACCACAGGAGTGCTGGTCATGATCTTGATACCGGCACAGCCTGCGGTCTTACGAACCAAGGAGTCACCGAAGCATAAGGTAATGAATCGGTTCGACAGTTGATGCAGAATGGGTGTGATCTCCTGCAAGGACACGGTCTGGCCCATCATGCTAACGAGATCAGCGATCATGCTGGAAAGCAATAATCGGGAATCTTCTGCTTCGACGGGGTCCTCTCGGGCCAAGGCATGGGGGATGGCGTCAAAGAAAGCCGTAAGAAGTGGTGTCGGCGCATTCCGAGTGTAGGGATCATGAGGCCCGAGGGTCTTCTGCGTTTCAAGCTCGAAGATGCGCTGTGCCACCTTCCGAAGGAACTGCGTCGCCTCTTCCTTTGTCTGAGAGACATGACAGGCATCGAATGCTCCCTGCACCGCCTCGAGGAACATCTTCTTCGCATTCTCGCCATTTAGCCCCTAGATAGAATAGCACTAAATAAACGAATCTGGGTAGGGAGAGGAGAACAATTACCTCGTGAAGCGTGAGCGAGACGCACTGCTCCAAGTACGTGAACGCGTACGAAGCATCAATGGAAGATTTGGATTTGAGCGTCTTACATGCGACGTCAATGAGAGGGCCAAGGTCCGTCTTGCGCGCATTCCCTGCGAAGGAGATTGCCGTCTTTGGAGACTCCGACTGATCGATGTATTGCAGGGCGGGCTCCCGTCCTAAGAGGCGCCGATTTCGGCCACCCAGCTTGCCCAAAATACGGATGGTAGTGTGCGCGATGGCATGGTTTGCAGGAACCGGCTTCAAGTGACTATGGAGGGCTTCCATGAGCTCCCTTAAAACCAAGTTCAAAGTGGGATCAAGGAAATCCGGGGTCAAATTGTCAATGCACAATTCGAGGGTACGAAGACCTTGGGCGACGAGCTCAGGTCCGCCACGCAAAGCTAACGCCAACGGTTGCATGAGGTACGAGAGATGCGGCAGGAGATGAGTGAGTCGCAGAGGGACTGTCAGGCACAGCTCGACGATCATGTCCTGCGTCTGACCAACGGACGCATTGAGCTGTCGATTCAGACACTCGAGCATCTCTGGGAGAAGAGGCAAAACTTCTTTGTACAGCAACTCGAAACGACCTCCGCCCCCGCCTATGGACCTGAACAGCGCCCTCAGGAGATGGAAATAATGAGTGGGCTTCGTGGCTTTAGCGGCCAAAGGGAAGCAGTCCATGAGCAGCTTTCCCAGATGCAGTGCGAGTATGCTCTCGTTCGTGGTCGGATGGGCCGCGACGGCGGCGAAGGCGATCTTGTACAGGCGAATCGTTGTCGCGACGACGAGGTCCTCGTGCTCCCCAAGCATAGGAAGACGGTCTACCAAGAACTGGAGGACAATAGCAAGCAGAGTAGGTGATTGAGCCTCCCTGCTGAACAGAAACTGGCAGATGCCCAGCAGCGCGACTCGCTTTTGGGCACAGTCAAAGAAGAAGTCGATCTTGTGCGTCCATACTTCCTGGAACACATGGAGGTTGATCTCCACTAAGATGGGAGAGAACCAGTCTATCATGCTGCTATCTCCGTCCATTCGGGTGTCTGAATCGAACGACGCCAGACATCTAACACATCCTTCAAACATTCGGAAGATGTACGTGCCATCAGGGGTTGGCTGGTCGCATTTCTTGATACCTGCGAGGCAAACACGGAATCCGTGCAGCAGAGTCTTGAAGAATAACCGGAGTTCTAACAAATAGGCTTAGAGAAACCTCAATTTTGCGCCGTCCCAGACCCAACATGTCACTTACCGCTTAAGACTTCTTCCGCCTTTTCTGCAGCGTACGCCGCTCCAAACACTGGGCGCGCTCTCTCAATGAGCAAGTCGTCTATCAGAGGTTGATCATTCCCTGATTTGGCTCTTTCGATGCCAGCAAGGATAGCCTCATGGGAAATGATCAACGCATCGAGTCGGTCCAAGCAGGTCTTAAGCATGCCCTCAAGGAGGCGAGCCGTTGCTTGGGTCGGCTCCCTCGTGATCAAGGCCTCTGCGCTCCCGAACATAACCTTCGCGGAAATGATATGAATGTTCATGGGAAGCGACGGGTTGTGAAGCTGTCGCGAATAGAGATGGACAATCTTCTCTAGCTGCGCCGACGACAGGTCCGACCGCAAGTGGTGGAATAGGTCGGTGAAGGCAGACAGTACGTGGGCACTGTAAGCATGATGAGAAGGTGATCTTGGAAAACAATCAAAGCCTTACCGAAGAAGCTCGTTGCTGCTAAGGCCAGTACCTAGAAGGACTTTTTCATCAAACAACTTGTCAATTTGAGGAAGCAGCGCCCTGCGGTGCGGGGTGGTCATGAGATGACGAAAGACAATCATCAATTCCTAAACTAGCTGTCAGCCACTATGAGAGAAAGAACGGGCTTGAATACCTTTCTCAATGCAATGCCATGGGTAGGGCAGTCCTGGAGAATACGCAGGGATTGAACGACAAGGACCTCGCCGTTCACTTCGGAACCAGGCGTCTGTTGGCGCATGACTAGCGCCAGATAGGACAAAACCTGTTACAACTTGAATGAATTACCGCGACTCGATATTTGTTCACGCGACGCACCTTGATCTGGGCGAGCAGAAGCTCGGAATAGACTGACGCGTTCTTGATGGTAGGCGCCATGCCAGACCAGTACTTTCCCATAGCTTCATAGTTATCTCGGGCCGTCTTTTGCAGTGGGGCTTCGAACTGTAAGAACTTGAAGGCGGCGGGTAACACCACATTTGTTCGGATCGTGTCCTTTAGATGCTGGGTGTACAAGCCCAGAACTGACGCCAGCTCTGTCGCCACTTTGAAGCTCTGCACACTAGGAAGGGCCAGATTCGGGTCTCTGACCGAGGCGGTCTCGATGAACCAATTGCTCTGGAGCTGATCGACGCTGTTGAAGACATCCCTGCACAGATCGGTGAACTGCGAGAGGCTCTCTGGGGAAATGTGTCGATTGATGCGGAATAGCTCGACAAGGTGTTTTGCGGCCAACACCGCGTTGTCCTCGTTGTCTCTGCGTATGACCTGCAGCATGAAATCATAGACAGACTGTCGAGTGGCCTCTGAGGAAGGGATACGGCTCAGGATGGAGAAGAGAAGAGTTCTGAATTGATAATCGAGGCCGTCCTTGCGATACGCGGCATACTCTGGGTTGAGTCGGTCGATGAGGGAGGGTACAATGAGGTGCAGGACTCGGAGTGTCTCAGTGTCTCGTCCTGTTTCGACTTCGCGCATGGTATCCAATCGTTCCCGTATTTCCGTAGCGACAATGAGTTTCGTTTTGATTTCTGAATAACATTCAGCAGAGCGCAAAGAACTTCATGGCCGACGCACCTGTCGACGGATCGAGGATTCTCGCTACTCTTTGCTCAATATCTGCTCCTGTTGGGACGTGATGAACGTCCACCCCCCTTGGCGCGGCCATGGCTGCGCAAAGTGGCAGGAAAAACGCGGTCCTGAAGTGTGGCGCAGAGGCACAGTACCGAGGCGGGGAAGAATGAGCCTTGGCCCTTAGGCTTTTGGACCTTGAACCGAGGCATGCACGTGACACGTCACCCGGGCCCTCATAATTGATCAGGCACGCGGAGGCAATAATTCCCATCGTCTTGCCTTCGTCCTTCCTTTGGCCTGTTGATCTTCAATCTCGAGCTGGGCTCATTTTTTCATTATTCAAGCTGGCCTAGTTCTCTCTCTCTAGCTTTTTAACGATCACTTCGCCTGACATGGGCAGTCCGACCTCGCCAAGCCAACTTGTCGTCGAGGTTGGAGAGCATCCGGATCAGTACGTTTTGCTCTTGCCAACGTCAAGGAAGACTAAAGCATGTCTTGTTTTGCAGCCGTCAAATAGCAACCTTCTTCCTGGGATGGGTGTTTGTCACCTCTCTTCAATGCCTTCTCTCTTCTGGCCTCCACACGAGCATCTATCGACGGGTCCGTGGCTCTTCATCATCTGCTTTCGACGCGGAGAAGGCGCCATTTGACACGGCGAGTACGCATACCATTCGGACTATCAACCCTGCTCTTCTCTTCGCGTTTTCTCTATGCTTTATGTTTGCCAGCTTTGGCTACTTTGTTTCCTTGTCGTCTTTCGGCCCAGGAGGAGGGACTGGTTGCGGTGCGGATGTTTTGCGGAGTTATACCGCGACGTTACTCAGATAATTCCACAGCGTTTGCTGTAGCCGGGGGAGGATTGGCCACTCAGTTCGCTCGACTTGTTGGTCTATCCATCATCTTGGTTGCGCTTCGACAACTAGGGATCGGCCGTCGTGAAACGTGGATATATTGCGCATGGCTTCTGGCGGGTCTCGGTGAGACTCCATCGCTTGTGGATATAGATGTTCGTCCTGATGAATTTATCAGCTCTTGTATTTGCGAACTTTGCCATTGGAACCGGTTCCATCAGGTCCGTTCACCATCCATCTTGACAAACCTCTCTGACGTTTGCATCAGCAAATTCGACAGATTGGACATCTTTCTATGTGACCGCAAGCAGTCAGTCCGCCAATAATCTTCACTCTTGCACCGCATTGATCAACCTTCATCAGTGTTCTTGGTCTTTCACTGGCTTCATCATTCATGTACTCCTTGATTGAAGTGTGGGCCATCGGGAGGATTCTCACACTGACCTTTGGTCAATCGCGCCAAGTCCTCGTTTGGCTGGGTGATTTTCGTGTTCGTCAAGCATTCTCGCTGCTTCTGCTGGAACTCTTGACGATGGTTCCCTCCGCTCTTTTCACTGGAATCCTAGGAGAATTCATTCCTTTCAGTATCGGTGCAGTCATTGTCCTGAGTAGGTCTCATTTTCCCGTCTGATTTGTCAACTCACCACCGCACACAGTAACATTCCAACAGCGTCACCAGGTTACAAGCCCAGCTGTTGCTACCACGCAAGGTCCTTCTGATGCGGCTGCTTTGCGAGACCTGTATCTCGCCAGGATTGCATCTCGATATACGCCATCCATCCGTTCTCACCGAACTCTGTCATCCCGGAGACGGTCTGTCCAGCACTCCATCACGTATCCTCAACCCATAATTGGGCATCCGTATGCAGCCAAGAACTTGGATAACACCTCGGTGGTCGAAGTAGATAAGTGGGTCTCTGGTTATGGCGCGATGCGTACTAGTCGGCGCAGCAGTCGCACTGTTGACTCGAGGAGCGTGCGCAGCATTGGCGTCGTCGAAGTTGTCAGACGCGCCCGCTATCCTTGGGCCCGGCCGTCTTCGTACCGCACTGAGGAAGTTCCTGCCCTTCCCCCCTTTGAGTCCACAGTATCACTTGTTCGACCTCGCCTGATGATGGTCGAAGGTTCCAACAAATTTACTGGGGAGGACATGAAGCCAGACACACCATTTTCTGCCGAATTGACGGTACCTGAACCCGCGCTGGGTCCTCAGTCGCACTTTTCTATGACTTCGACATCGCCATCAATGTATCCAATGTCGGACGCGTCGCTGGCGCCAACACCAACCAAAGCTTCTTCGCGGGTGCAGTCGACTGATGCCTTCCCTCCGTTGCCGATGTCCCCGAAGACTCCCAGTCCCGCCGAAAGCGTGCAGTCAAGAGTGGTCTCCGTTGCTACGATGTCCATTGCTGGGTCTAACCGTCATTCGCTTACATCGGTGACTGAATCAGATGGAAATGCGCAGATTGTGACGATTGCGCCGCCGACCCCATCACGGCCGATACTCCTTACCACCCCCATGCCGCGACGACCAATCTCAGACAATGGACCACGCCAATTCCGCGCAGCTGGGTACGCGAATCCTATTCCGGTTCCCAAATTGCGGCGAGACATGATGGGTGATTCAAGAGTCCCGGAGGTGCGGCGAGCTGATGTGCCGCATTCAGTGGCGAGCGAAAACTCAGACTCTTGAGTACGATCCGTGTTCTCATGACTGCAAGACTTTGTTATGGACATTTTATCTACGTTGCTATCTCCATCGACTGTATGTTGAATCTGAATATACTTTCCATGCCACGCCATTAGTCCACGCACAAGCAACGACGTAATAGTACTTACCCCGATATCTTGCTGCGCATCGACTGTGGATTGCTGTGGATCCACACGGAAGGGTACCTGTCGTAATCCTGCGGACTCAACATCGACAAACATTTATTGAGAGCTCACGGTCCAACCACGATCATCCCGTCATGGCTTCCAGCGCTCTACTACAGCAAATCCAGGCGGGCAAGAGACTCAAGAAGGCAGAGACGAATGACCGCAGTGCGCCAACGATAGACACTCCGAAGGGAGGTGGCGGCGGCGGCGGCGGCGGAGCTGGAGGGAGGTCGGTCACATCGTCCGGGTCTGCCTCGTCGATGCCTGCGATGGGCGGACCGCCACAGCTGGCCGGGTTATTCGCTGGCGGCATGCCCAAACTAAAGCCCGCTGGTCAGAGCAGTCTCGGTGAGTCTCGCATACTGACCTTGTCTCTTCGGTATTCTGACGACAATCACAAAGCGAGACCTCCGACACTGGGCAAACCGCCTACGATCCCGAATCGAGAGCCGTCTCCGGCTCCCCCGTCGCGCCCGGTCCCGACGCCAAAAGCGCTTGCGCCGCCATCGAGAGCGCCACCACCTCCAAGGGCTCCGCCGCCACCCATCGCGCCTCAAACGCCCACCCGTGCTGCACCACCCCTTCCACCTTCAGCGGCACCAAGCCGGTCAGTGCCTACCCCTCCTCCGGCGCCAGCGCGCGCAGTACCAGCACCTCCTCCGGCTCCAGCGCGAGCGGTACCGACGCCGCCGCCAGCGCCGAACCGATCAGTGCCGACGCCACCTCCAGCCCCAAGCCGGCTAGTCCCATCGACACCAGTGCGGTCAGTGCCGACGCCACCGCCACCGCCGAGTCTGCCATTTCGTTCAGTTCCGCCACCGCCCAGTTTGCCGTCGAGAGCGGCGCCAAGCTTGCCGTCTCGCACGGCGCCGGCGCTGCCTGGACGGAAGGTGCCGCCGCCAGCGTCACCTGCACCGCCTCCACCTGCGCGTCCATCTTCGGCACTTCCGGTCCGAAGCGCGTCTCCTCCGGCTAGGGCTCCACCCGCGATCCCAGCTCGGAACAGTACGATAACACCCAGTCGCAGTGTCCCTCCTCCGCCTTCGCTGCCAGGAAGGGGACCGCCGCCGCCGCCACCGGCGCGCCCACAGAGTCTCGCTGTTCCTGCTGCTCCCGCTGCTCCGCCCCCACCTCCAGCGCGTCCTCAGAGTGCAGGGTCGACTCGGATTGTGCCGCCACCTCCAGCTCGGAAAGCCCCTGCACCAGCACCTGCTGCGTCAAGTCTCGCCCCGCCTGCCCCGCCACAGCGCGTCCGTGCCCTGTCTCAGGCAGAAGCACCTTCACCATCACCTGTCGCACAAGCAAGCTCTCTGCCGCCGCCCAGACCGCGTGTAGTTTCTGCTGGTAACGTGCCATCCCCTCCCAAATTACCAGTAAACGGCACTGCTTCCTCTCGAAGAAAGAGTTTGTGTTCATTTTTGTTTTCAATAAATGCTCATGCTTTTTTTCACAGTCCCCTCACCACCTCCGAACTCTGGATCCCACGTATTTCCTGTCACTGACTTCCCTCCGCCGCGACCGTTCCAGTCCAGCATGAAGCAGTATTCCAGTGGTCGCCCCCGCGGCAGTGACTTTGACTTGGGCTCTCTGTAGTAGCATCACGTAGGCTAGACTGACAGTAGAGATATACACATGAATCTAGAGTCTCGCATGCTCCTTGGATAAATCATGGTGAAATCAGCAGCTGAACGTGATGAATGGAACACGTATCGTGGTGTGGCCGACCCTAAGTAAGCGTGCACCGACGCATCCAAATTCCGAAAAGGGTAACCCTCCACGTATGAATCTTGTCAATTTAAAAGGCTCGATCAAAAGGCCTGACTAACTTCCATCCTCCCTTCATCATGCGCTATTCATCGCTGTTCTCCCCAGCGCTGGCTCTGGCCTGGGCGTCGTCTGCCTTTGCCTCTGACGCGCCCTCTGATGTCCTCAGTCTCACCGCGGCCGACTTTGACTCCCTCGTCAACCCCGAGCCACTCATTCTCGTGGAATTCTTTGCCCCCTGGTGCGGCCTTTCTCCCTTTCTCTCGCTGGCCGTCTTGCTGACTGTACTGTGCGCTTAGGTGTGGCCACTGTAAGGCCCTTGCGCCCCATTATGAAGAGGCAGCCACCGCTCTCAAGGAGAAGAACATCAAGCTGGCCAAGGTTGATTGTGTAGACGAGGCAGATCTTTGCCAGGCCAACGGTATCAGCGGATACCCGTGAGTGCCCTTGCCTCCAGCACGTAACAAGCAGCTAACTTCGCTAAAGCACAATACGCGTCTACAAGAACGGAACCCCTTCTGACTACCAAGGTCCACGGAAGGCTGATGGCATCATCGCCTACATGGTCAAGTAGGTTGTTGTTACTCGTTCTTCAGTACTTCCTAATTCTTTCAAGACAATCACTCCCTGCCGTTTCCGAAGTTACCGCCGCCAACTTTGACGAATTCTCCGCCGCTGACAAGGTTGTCGTGATCGCATACGTGTCCTCTTCCTCCGATGCACTCGCCACCGAATTCGCCGCTGCAGCTGAGAAGCACCGTGATGACTACCTCTTTGGCCAAGTCACTGACGAGGCTCTCATCCAGGCCAAGGGTCTCACCGCTCCCACCGTCGTCGTCTACCGCTCCTTCGATGATCCCATTGTCACCTATCCTTACCCGGTCTCAGAGACCTCCGCCAAGGACCTCGGCGACTGGATTCAGGATCTCGCTGTGCCCGTCATTGACGAGGTCTCCGGCGAGAACTACGCCATCTATGCGCAGAGCCCCAAGCCCCTCGCCTACCTCTTCTTGGACCCCACTGCCGAGGACAAGGACGCACAAATCGCTGCTCTCAGGCCTATCGCCTCCACGTACAAGTCCAAGATGAACTTTGTCTGGATTGACGCCATCAAGTTTGGCGACCACGCTAAGGCATTGAACCTCAACGAGGTCAAATGGCCCAGCTTCGTCATCCAGAACGTCGAGCTGCAGCTCAAGTACCCCATTGACCAGACCACCGATATCACTCCCGAGGTCGTCGAGTCTTGGGTGCAGCAATACCTCGATGGTACCCTTGTTCCTGCTCTCAAGAGTCAACCCATTCCCGAGACCCAGGACGAGAGTGTCTATACTCTCGTCGGCCAGTCGTTCGAGGAAGTTGTCTTTGATGACTCCAAGGATGTCTTTGTTGAGTTCTACGCCACCTGGTATGTGCCTCTCAGCCTAGATGTTGATCCTTCCGCTTACGACTATGTTAGGTGCGGACACTGCAAGCGTCTCAAGCCCACATGGGACAGCCTCGGTGACCACTTTGCCAACGTCAAGGACCGTCTCGTGATGTAAGCCTTCATTCCTCACGTCCAGCCCACGTCACTGACACGTCGACACTAGTGCCAAGATGGAAGCGACAGAGAACGACCTTCCTCCTACTCTTCCCTTCCGCATCTCCGGCTTCCCCACGCTCAAGTTCAAGCCCGCGGGCTCGAAAGAGTTCCTTGACTATGAGGGCGACCGTACTCTCGAGAGCTTTGTTGCCTTCGTCGAGGAGAACGCCAAGAACAGCTTGGAGGCAAAGATTGCTGAAACTGTCGAGGAGACAGTGGCCGAGGATGCCGCACAGGAGCCTATTAACGCCACGAGCCATGATGAGCTTTGATCTTGTAGCATACCCATATCTATTGAAGAGCAGCAAAATAATACAGGGCGGATAAAACAGCTGTGTACGAGCGACGACGAGACGCTGTTCATGGATTGACGCTGGTAGATTCTTTCATTGTATATGCAAGCGTCTTTCAACTTAGCTTCACCCTTGACATGGTCCTCCTAGGCCTTCTGGTGTAGCATGACGGCTCTTTAGTCCAAACTTCATCATGAAGATTAAAATCCTCGAGATGTTTACACATCATATTGCCGTAGATAATAACACGTCCCGTCTCAATCGACAACTCGGATATTGGTTTGGTACAAACTGGCTAAGACGGAGCTGCCAGTGCGGCTCAGATTCTAAGGCCCAGAAGCAACTTGTGGTTTCGTATCCACGCATTATATTGAGAAACAGTCTTCACATGTGCAGTCAAATCAGCGCGGATTGATCTCCCGTAATTTGAGAGGAAGGAGGTCGGCGGGTTCTGAGTGATGAACGTGGGTCAGTGAGCTGCCGAACTAACAAGCGGAAGTATACTCGCTGTATGATAGAATGTGATCTGCGTTCGCTTTCTGGCCCTCGTACGCAGGTGAGAGCTCAAACCTAGTGATCAGTGCGCTACAGAGTAAGTAATTGGTTAGTGGATAGCTCGTGCGAAGTGAATAACGCAGTGAATATGAAGCATACATCAAGATCGCCTTCATCTCCATGAGCGCCAGGTTCTTCCCGATGCAGCCCCGTGGTCCTGTACCGAAACTGAATCGCGAATACGTCGGGTCGTACGCGTCTGGGAGATTGAACCAACGTTCGGGACGGAAGCTAAGGGCATTTCAGAACGTCTCCAAATTATGTACGGTTTGGCTGGACGAACATCTCTGCGTCGTCACCCCATGATACTTCCGATCTGTTGATGTCGCGAATCTGTGCAAGTCAATTCCAGCAGAGAAACATATGGTGATAACATACACATATATACAGAATCGTTCCCTTCGGGATTTCGATACCTCGAATGGTACGTGACTCGGTAGCCATCCGGGTGAATGTCGGTATTGGGGTCATTATTCGGAGGCTTTCGTTCCTACAGAATGGCTCGCCCAAAAGGTCGGAAAGTCAATATAATCGAGGCTTACACGACGGCGTCAAGGAAAGGCATGGATTTCAGTTGTTTGTAATCCGGTCTGGAGGTCCCAAAGGTATGGAGAACTTCGCGTCGCAGCTTGTCCTGGGTGTCACGGTGTGTAGCAAGTAACCAAAGTGTCTGCCAAATATGTCAGAGAGTCGAATTTTCCGCAGGTCGCGTTCTGATTGAAGAGGCAAGAATGCTTGCTTACCCAAGAGAGGCCACTGGAAACAGTCTCATGCCCAGCAATGAGAAACGTTAGCTAGGCGGACACAGTGTTTCAGTCGGAGTCGATTATTGCGAGGACGCGGAAATTATTACCACTTGGTCCATCAGTCCCTCATCGGTCACTGTGAAGCTCGCGTCTTCCTGTCTTGCACGAACCAGGACGCTCATGATATCTTCTTTGGGCATAGCCTCAGCACCAGACGCCTCGCTGATCTTGTCAACAATCAGAGTGTGTGCTATACGACGCACGGTGTGCATAGATTCCAGAAGCGTTGCCATGTCATCTAAGCATCATTGTCAGTCAGTCGGAGAATAGCGATGAAAGTACTATTCATACCGAAGAAGCTGATAAATCTACCCAGAAATCGATGCCAACTGCGATGATTGTACGCCCACTCGGTCGTTAGGAAGGACATGCCACCGGGTACTATATGAATGAAAAAGAAGAAGAATGCCATGTTGGAAGCTTCAAAGTAATCAGTTGCATACTCAATGCTCATAGCCACATCTCCTAATTCTTACCGCGTTGAATCCGCGTTATGTTCCCATACGCTACTGCGAGCTCATTGGACGGATCGTGAACGGAATCGGAGTGATACCCGAATGCTGTTTCGCAGATTATGTCAAGCGTAATTTTACTCACTGCCGAGTACTATTAGATAAAAAAGTTTAGGTAGTTCACATTGGTACTCACAAAAGTCATACATGGGGACAATTTGACCATGAGCGCCAGCATTTTTTATATGTCTCGATAATAGATCAACAAAGCTGCGATGGATGCCCATCGTCAGACTTCGTCAGTCTAAAGGGCTAGAAACGCACCCGTCAATGGGTTCATGGTACATTTCGCTCTCTAGGTAGGGCTCAGATCAATAGGAGCATTATGGTAAGCACGAACGAGCAGAGAGGTTTGAAGAGGAGAAGGCCGGCTGCAATACTTTCCTCAGCTCCTGGTGTTCATCTCCATGCAGAGTCAAAAGGCCACGCCCAGATACAAGTTCAAGCATTTTGTTCGTATATGGCCCCTGACATCCGTCAGTTGCAACTTGAGAGGGAGTGAAGTGTGCTTACTCGAGGGAAGCGTTTCCAGTCTTTAACTAGAACTTCTGATACTATCTCTGGATCCTGGATAAGAAGCCGTTCCATCCCAAGCGGTGCCATGACTCGGACGACAGGCCCGTATTTCTTGAACCATTGGCTTAGGATGTCGATGTTCTCTCCGTAAAGATTCAAAAGTTGACCGAGGATCGGATGGCCCAGTGGCGGTCCTGCGACGTGTCGGAGCGGAGAAAGAAGGAAAGGATACACCAGCAGTCTGTAGGTGACATAGGCTAGTCAGGTTAGTATACGCGTAGCATCCAGCAAGAGATACACAGCTACCCAGGAAGAGACACATATATAGGTTGGGATTCAGCGCCTGTCTGATACTGGAGACTAACGCGTTTTCCATCTTGAGAGCAAGTAAAGATGTTGGTTGACTTCTTAAATAGCAGCTCAATTGCATTACGGACGCCACAGGGGAAGGGAAACCTGCACTGCCGTGTCCAGAACATCTGACGGCTTGGACGGAATGAGAACGACCGCAGATAGACAGTTTGACGTTGAACCTATACATGCACTCTGAACGTCAATGCCAAGCAGAGAAGTGGCCAGATCTATGCGAGATACTCTTCGGGATCCAAGCACAACAGTTTTCATTAGCTCGAGTCAATGAAGAAGTTGGTCGGTAGCGGATGAGACCGAACAGACACAACATGATGCACGAGGGCCGAAAGACAAGCTAATACTGGCACCTTACACGCTTGTCGTTGAGCAAGTTGACTGTAGCGCGAGCATGAGGCGGAGTGGCACACCATCGTCAATATCAATCACTTCTGCTCTTTCCTCGACCGATAAAAGTCGGCAAAGTTGAGTCTCACGGCCAGGAAGCGACAGTCAAGATCTGGATGAGCCTGCAGCTGCTGGACCAGTGTCTGCGCCTTCTCCGAAAATGTGGCACCATAGTCCTTTACTGGATGAAGTAGAGCCGGAAGTGCATCTCCCAAGGTAGGTTGATTTTCGCGGCCAGTGTAGACACCCTTGAGAAGATATCATTAACCTCGTATGACATGCGGACATGATGGACGTACACGCTCCGTGTCCAATTCCCGATCCCGTCTCACTGACTCCGAAAGACAGTAATTGTAGAAGTTGTCCTGAAATAGACAATCAACGTGGCTCGAGACTTGTCGCGAAACACCTACAGATGCTTCCCGAAATTGGAGGATCGTCGCGAAAAGATCCCGGACCTGGATAAGAAGGTTTTCCTATGATGGCTATTCAGTCAAGGTCGCCGCAATCAAGGTCAATGCGCCTGACTTCTCGTCCTGCTTTAGGGCTCAGCAGTAGCACCTTCTTCACCATACGATCCAGATAGCTCTTGTGTGCCTCGATCAGCGAGTCCAAATCGCCTTCCTTCTTGTGAAGGAATTCCACGAGCGCCTTCCACGAACACTCTATGACTTCAAGATAACAGTACGCTTGCATCTGGCGTATAAAGTGAATCATCTCCGCATTGACAATGCGAATCTGGTGCCACTGGTATTCGAGCTCTGATCGTTACGGCTGAGCACGGTTACCAAAGCTCACAAAAGAAATTGACCTCACCAGGAACCCTTAGGAACGTCCGCGAGTCGCCCGCGACACGCATCCAACCCTGTGTCAAAGCAGATTCGATGCGCTTCATCTGCCAGAGGTGGTTGAACAACTTGAGGTACTTGATCATACTCCCAGGATCGATGACGGTGTCGATGGGTGCGTCGACTTTGTATTCCAGCGTGAACGCATCCCACCCAATCTCTCCGTGGGTGTATTCGAGCATGCGGGAGTCCAATCGGCGGAGCACATCCGGGGGGTCATTCTGTGCATTGGATGAACGAATGGCGGTTTCAAGAGTCGCCGTAAGGTTATGTCGGAACAACGTATTTGCTGGACGCGCTAGACTTGGACTGCAAGATAACGACAACGATAAGAAGGCGAGAGCGCCGGTCTATAGAGAACGCACCCAAGGGATTCCATGAGCTGGTCAGCGAAGTCGCCATGTCCGAGCAAGAGATAATGCTTGAGTGCACTTAGATGGTCTAATAGTTTGAACTTGTCAATGAACACCTCGAACAACCGATGACTCGCGACTTGGTATGCCGCGTCAATCGACCGCTCCAAGCCATTGATGTCGCTGTATTTCAAAGCTGGGGATGTAAATAAGAGTTCTACCAAATGACTCTTGAGATCCATGAACTTACTACCGCCTGTGTCACTCATCTTTTCTCTCGTCGCAACCCAGTCGCTATCATGACAGCTATATCGGATAAAGTTCAAGCTTTTTCCCGTGGATAGTATCTATTCTCGGTTAGTCCACCTGTTCCGCCAATGATAGCATAACGCGCCTTCCGCCCAAAAGCCTCTCCAACAAACATAGGCAACATATTCTCCTGGAATTGATACTTTGACTGCCATAGTCGCAGACCATTTTGGCTTCGTTCCGTGTTATCTTCGTTGTCGACCTGGAATCCACCAAAGCCTTCATCGCCGGACGGCTGTCCAGTCAACGAGGACGGGTGCATGTACTGTAGATGCGCAAGGGCTGAGTCCGCCGCGACGAAGAATTCATTGAAGGGGTCGTATAGCTCCCCAGAGAATAGCCATTTGTGCAGAGTCGCGAAGAACGGCTTGGACACCTCTTCCAGCAGCTGATCCGTGAACTTGCGGACGAATGGATCCCCGTTGTCGGTGTAGCTGTGTATCAGATTGACTAGGGCTCCGCCATGGGCGTCCCGAGCACCCTCTACACACACGCTCATCATGCGCATCCTGAGGCGCCAATCGTTTATCCAAACATCCAGGCGTCGCAGCGTCAGGCCTGTCTCCTCCTGACGAAGATTTGGCCTGTCATCCTTCACTGGAGCTGGCATCTGCGACTCCAGCACAGCGATGAGGCGGTAATATTCTGTTAGTTGAGCTTGCAGATGATGGCACAAACTCTGCTCTATCATCCCGACAGCCGTCGCGCCTTCTCGTTCCCGCACAAAACTCTCGACACGCGTGTAGAGGTAGCCGACTTCAGATAGTCGGTGTATGAGCGTCTTGACTGGCTCAGAGATGGTGTATCGCGAGTCTTCAACAAAGTTGAATCGGTAGTCTGTGTCATCGTCTTGTAATGAGAAGCGAACGTATTTGCCGGATATGCCTTGAAGAAGGTAGAGCGTGTCACGAAGGAGGAGGTGTTCGGGTATATGTGGTCGTCCTATCTTTTGGCGGTACTCCTTCAGAAGCTCGGCTTTGGTTGTGCCTCTTGGTTGACGCGTTTCGAATGGTGGATCGACAGGACTTGGTGTTGGTGTCTTTCGTTGGGGTGGTGGTGGTACTATGGAGGGCAAGAGGGAGGGTATAGCCGATGGTTGCGAGGAGGAGGAAGAGGACGCGAGAGCGTGTAGAAAGCGGATGACTTCGTTTTTCCTTGCCAGGACAGGCTGTGGAGGGTCTCAAGGAGTGGTCTATGTGAATTGAAGGCAACGTACCTGATCTAACAGGCGAGAAAGGAGATTTGTGAATTTGGCATGGGCATTACTGCTTGAGGGCGACGAATGCAGCACTGCTGAACGTTGAAAGACCGCGAAAGCTCTCAAATAGCGACGTACGCTGCCGTTTGACGTGATCGGTAAGTTGGCCAAGGCTCAGATCGCTTTGGGGGATGTGGCTGCATGACATTCAGCGTTTGGCTGTGGCCCGGCATTCAGTGAGGGCACCTGTTGAGGATATCCTGGCAGTGCAGCAGGAGTTCGTCTTTGATGGCGTGATTGCTTCTTGCAGGCTCGACGAGGCTGATGATGAGCGATTCGAGAGAAGAAGGCAGGGAGGACATGGTGGAACGCGTCCAAGTCGCGCGGAGCCGATCAATCTTCGTCTCAAGGGTTACGTCGGGCCGACATCCCGCTCAGCGTTGAAGGAGAAGGCGCCAACGGATGATTTATGCATCTCTAGAACATGTCAGGCCAAGCGGTGCAGCAACGCTAACCGCAATCAAACTCACACCGCCGAAGTCGGTGTTTCCGTCTGTCGGGTATACTGTTGAACACGTGTGAGAAAATCGGACCTATGCGTCCCCTGGAAAAGAGAAATTAAAGGCGGTTGTATATCTTCTTCGACATTTTTACGAAAATTCATTGAGAATTGCCCACATTTCTTGCAATATAAACGCTTTGAACCACAATCAAGGACACATGAATGCATATCCATCGGGATACCACAGCTATTGACGAGGATTTTCGGGTACAATATACGAATGATGGTCTTTTCGGGGAAACGACAACGAGTATCACATGTATTCATTAGCGGAGTACAGGTGTTATCTACATCTTTCTAGGAAATAACTGATGTTATAGCTTGTATACCGCAGATGTAAAACCAGCTCCCACATCGCGGCCGCTGGTACGACGCTCAGCGCTCAGCGCCCTCGGCCTGGAGTTTACCTTCAACACTTTCGGCATGTATGTATGCCAATCAACTCTGCTTTCACTCACCGTCGTTGTTCTGGATGCGCAGGATTGCGAGCACCTCCGTCATGGCGTCAACATCATGTTTCGCCGCGTCGTCTTTGTCGCTACTGGGATTGAACCCTGCTTATTTGAGAAGCGGGAACCTTTGGGTCTGTTGCGGACCGCCGGCGCCATTATTCGCAAGACGTTCGGGGGCCCATCATCGAGTGGGAGTAAGATTTTGGGCGGCGTGACCAAGTGCAGCAGGCGGTGCCGACTCCGCCTGGCTTGAAGCATCGGTTCACACGACTGGGCTGCTGCAGATGTCATCAGATCCGCGCGGACGTTACAAGGAGCTGACCTTGGGCGTTCGCCCAGTACGTGAACATCTCCCCGGAGCTTAGATATAAGTGAGTAACGAGTCGGTAATGATTGGCGACGATGAGACGGCGTCGCTCCAAAGGCATCAGAGCAACTCCATCTCTCACATGCCAGTGCCGAACTGGAGAACGCTTTATTTGCCTGCTATTGCTACCGTGAGGTCCCAGTACCATGTTGTTCGATTTTATGTGGAGATTGTACAGGCAAGGCATTAGTTTGATTCAAGTATCAGTCAAGTCAATCACGTCAGCTTCAGCGTTTCTGGTGCCACCTTCCTCTGGCCTGTAGATAGCTCGTGCGTGTCTGTAACAGGCACGACGCTTCACAGATCGAGTATCAAACGCAATGCACCAGTCAGCGCTGTGTTTGGGACTACAGAAGGTAAAATGAACATGAGCTCGTTACAATGGAACAGGATGTATACGAACACAAAACTGTTGGTGAAACGTCGACGCGACTTGGAGAGGTCAAAGTCATTGGCACCATGAGCAGCGGTTTGCCATTCCTTGTCTGATTCATAGACCTTTGAGAGTTTACTCGAGTTGAAGCGGTGCACACGATAGGACATGGAGGAAGGGTATTTATCCGCGGTTCGAAACTCGCCTCTCTCAAGGCGGTACAGTGCTGCCTGTGTATCCGCCTTAATGACAGCGACGTAAAGAAATGACTGGCAACGCACTGCCATGACATCTGCATCGGGCTCTCTAAATCCGCAGGCCACCCAGTAACGGTCGAAACCGTGAATGAAGCTTCCAATATCCTTTTTGCCTTGGATTGCTTCATGGTAAAAGCACTGCACAACATCCAGCGCATCCAATCCGTCTTGCCCGAAAGTCACAGAAATGTAAGCGGCAAAGTCTCGCCTGTCCGCCGGTATATTTTGTTGTCGAAGCAGGATACGTCCTGCCTCAAGTTGCGAGGGAGAAAATTCCCCTCGTCCGGATAGCCACCGCGTTGCATTCGTTGATAGATGCGTAGGGAGAGCGCGCCCCATCGTTAACAAGAGACCTGTGATGGGCGGAAAGAGACGATGAAATTGATCACGAACTTGAGCAAGTCATGACGTTGACGTGTTCGTTCCAAAGCCGGACAAATACTTGTCGGCGAAAACGGTCAACGTCTCCCTTACACCGTTGCCCGTTGAACGGGGCTACCTCGACTCGTGCCCGTTTGCTGTGGCACTATGGCGAGCGTGCAGGCTGCAGCTGCCCTCTTTACCTCGGACGATCCCGAGGACCCATTTGCATCACAGGGTGGAGAGCCAGCTCCTTAAAACCACGAACACGGCGGCGCGAAGGAAAGCGGGGACAACTCGACATTCTTTTTCGACACATCCAAATGCTGAACCGCATTCGATAGCGGCGGGGCCCGAAAGCGTCGGGCGCCCATACACGGAGCGGGCCACATCTTACTCTTACACCCCCACGGCGCACAATGCAGACTATCAGCAGAATCATCAACCGCGCACTGATGTGACTGAACAGCAGGTGCCGGCAGGTGGGCGTCCTCTCCGCTGCAAAATTCGGTTTTGCCTCAGCCTTGAACAGTGCACAGAGCGTCGAGCGATATGACCCGAAAGACTCATACGATCGTTATGCCACGTCCTCGATGCCCAGTTATGTCCCAGCCACGCAGCCGGTCCATATCGCAGCGTATACGCCCTCCCAGTACATATATACGCCTACACCTGCCGCCCCTCAATCATCGTACAATTACGCACCAGCCACGCCAGCCTATAGCGCAGCTTCCCATACACCGCCTGCTCCTGCCTTGCCGGTACAGCCAAGTGTGCCTGTGGTACCGAAACCAAGTGCTCCGCTAAGTCGGCCAAAGGTCTCAAACGCGTACGATCCGCCGTTCTCGGTTGTTCCCTCCCGGCGTGCTGTGGGCCGTCAGCATCCGACGTATAATTCGTACACGCCGAGCTCGCCTCCGCTACTGCCGCTTCCCTCACTGGGCCCAGGTGCACAACAAACCGCCTATCAATCAACTGCTTCAATCTTTCCTCCCCCATACGGTCAACCGGTCGCCTAAAGCCTCCATATGCATCCAGCGCATCGAGTCTCAGTGCACTCCATCCGCTCCACGTCCGCCTTCGAGCACGTCCGGCTTCGCGTATCCCCCTCCCGCGCGTTCTCCTTTAAGCAATCTTCGTTCAGCTCACCACCGCCTCTGCCTTTACCACCCTCGAGCACCTCTAGTCTCTCATATCCGTCGTCTTGTCAGACAACACTGCTCTTCCACTTCAGGTTTTATTGCTCACTATCAACACGGACATCCCCAGAGACCTCCTTCCAGTGCTTTGAACTCCGCCCAGGCGTATCCTGGACGTTCTCCCTCCAGCGCATTCAATTACAGCACCGGCCAGTATCAACCTGCTTGGTCTCCTCGGAGAAGGCGCTCTTCAACGCGTCGCAACCAGTCACCAGTCAGGTTCCTCAAGGAGGATCGGCCCATAGCCTCTGATAGGGAACGAACATGAGGCGGACGAGGCGAAGAGCAACCTCTTCGTAGGTCATGTCGCTCAGAACACGAGCAATATTCGCAATGGCCTCGTCACGTCTAACCACGCCTGGCCCTTCTTCTTGGCCAGGCCAAAGATCGTCGAGTCGAACTCCTTCCACAGTTTGACGGCGCGCGTAGCGACCCTGTGGATGGGCTTACCGAGCTCAGAACGGGCTGGGTGTAGGTGTCTCCCCACTGCTACTCGCCGATAACTGCAGCAGCGACAATCAGATCCTTGATGGGAGAGCTGGTGTGGCGGATGCCGTCGACAGATCCAGGCTTGAAGGTAACATGACGGATACCGGCAGAGCGAAGATAAGTTGTCAGCCATTGATCGGACACGATGCGTCATAGCATACTCCTTGCCCCACCAAGCCTCGTTCTTGACAGAAGTCGAGTTGTACAGCCCGGCATCGCCTTTTGGTGCGAGCGGTGAGAAACCGATACCACGGAGACCACCAGGACCGAAGTTAACAGCGCGGGTGGCCGACTCGGGGAAGTCAATCGCCTTGGCCTTGGTAAAGTGGATTGGCGCAGTCAAAATTTGGTCGCACAGCGAGCGTGTGACTGAGGTGGTCAGACTTTGCCGCCGTGATGAGAGGATTGTGCGGAGTGGGTTCCAGGTGTGTCTGATTTGGTGCTATTTGTGTGCTATCCCAGCTCATGGAGTTATGTGTACTACAACGACTAGATTGCGAGGTTGCCGAGCATGAGTTCTTCACGCTCAGTTCAGTTGCAAGCACTCTTCCCCTGAGTACGAGGTACGGCACCTACCGTACGATTGTCAGACGCGTTCTATCGGCCTTGCATTAATTTTGTGTAGACTCAAAACGATTAGATATTTCTACATATTGCAAAGACAAGAAGCATCGTCCTATGTTCCCACCAATTGAGCCTGTTTCATTCCTCTCCACTGCGTGCTTCAAGCAAGAGCTACTGCCGCCAAATCATCAAAAAACGAACTCGCCTCTTGCGTATCAGGTTCCAACCCCAAAGCTTCCATCACACCGAGCATTTGAGCAGAATGTATGCCATTGAGTAAGAAAGCTGCCGTTCATTTCAATAAAGCAAGCCAAGAGAAAGTAGAACTACACACAACAGCCCAGTACTCGTAAAGCGTACTCGGTGGTCACACTAGCTGCTGAAAAGGCTTCCGACAGCTCCTTACGGCCAGTGGCACGGAGCCATGAGAAGACTTCATCGGAGACGATTTCTGGTTGCGTCTCAAGATAAGAAGATTGATGCACTGGCTGGACATACCTGGCAGGCTCTCCTCGACGGGACCTAATAGACAGTCGGTGTGAGGCATCCCAAAAAGAGAGAAAAACGCACCGAGAAGACCTTGAACTATGACGGATTGCCGGATGTACTGCGCTACGTTGTGCTGTGCACGTCGCTGAGCGCGTCGCTTGATTTGTCCAGCATCCATTGGAGTAGTCCTTTGATGAAGCGAGTCGAGTCGTTGAGCTCTGCCTCCATGGTAGTGGAAGGCCATGACGGTAGTAGAACAAAAGCGAAAGTGATCTGGATTTGGTTCCGATCAGTCAGATACCTTTCCGGACTGTGTTCACAAGGCGAGATTGACAAGACGGCGGGACGAGTATGCCAGTGCAGACTTGGATCCTCGAGGCAAAGGGCAGTCAGGAAATGCGTGGCTCAAGGCACCTCGTAATTCTAGCCAGCACCAGCTTCAATCCAGCTCCAAAAGAACTAAGAGCAGATACAACACATCGAGGCACGACTTGGTGGTAAACAGGCAGGAGCAACGCGCGGATGGGGCGGGATGGCAGGCGATGTGGCGGGCGAAGAGGAACAGCGGAGTCCAAATATGGACTACCGAATTATTGAGCAAATAAATTACGCGCGCGCCTTCTTACATAATAATTGAGCAAATAAATTACGCGCCCTCCTCTACTGGTCCAACCCAAACTTAAGGACCACCCTCTTCCACCATCTGTTTTTCCGTTTCATTCTAACGATCTAGTGGTTGTCTTGCTTGACGCTTGACGCGACGCATCTGAGCGTTGACGGGTGCAGCAAGCGCTCGTGAAACTCTTTCTTCCATAACGCGCAGTTCTTTCATGACGAGCCAGAAACAAGCAACCTTCGCCAAGCCTCGCCGGTCAACAAGTAACAAGACTGGCGCCGACCTGGAGGCTGAGACTGGTGCCGACCCGGAGGCTGAGACCGGCGCCGACCTGGACGCAGAGACTCTAGCCGGCGGTACGCTTATTTAGCAGCTGCAACGTCTGATGCATACTCATTCTAGACAGAAAAATCACAGCCTGAGGCGAACCAGAAACAAGCAACATCCCTCAAGCCTCGGCGGTCAACGAGACACAAGACTGGCGCCGACCTGGACACCGAGACTACAGCTGGTGGTACGTTTATCTGGCAGCTGCAACGTCTGGTGCATACTCATTCTAGACCGAAAAACAAGTCAGGCCAAATAGAAAACGCAAACGGACGGAGGAGCCCAAGAAGTCACCGCTCGAGACTACAGCTGGTGGTACGTTTATCTGGCAGCTGCAACGTCTGGTGCATACTCATTCTAGACCGAAAAACAAGTCAGGCCAAATAGGAAACGCAAACGGACGGATCAGCCCAAGAAGTCACCGCTCGTATTCGACTTCTCACCGACGGCCCCATTTGACGCCAAGGCGAGTCTGTTAGCTCAACTAATTATACAACGGCCATTATAACGTTCTAACAGCGACTAAAACTTCTGAAAACTGCTCATCCCAATGTCCTCCCTCCCCCTCCACACCACGCCCGGTCTTCGCAGAAGTTGGCCGATAATATGGTCAAACGCTTCTCGAAAAAACTGGCCTTTATAGATGACACCATCTTGGAGTTTGCAACAAACAAAACCCTGGACGAACACAGACTTGCATGGCGCCAGTACACCGCCATTCCTAAAAAAAACGTGCAGCAAAAGGCTGACTTCATCAAGCGACAGGAAGCCGAGTTCGATGCGCGCCTCCAGCACGTCGAATCCAATCCGTTCTCATCACGCTACTTCTCCAAGGACGGGCACAAACTTCTCGCCTACTATGGGGTGCAATATCCTCATTCTCTATCACGCCGGCTCAGTCTTTCGGAGCAACCCAGAGAATCAGAGTTGATGGCATTGAAAGAGAAGGGCGAACAAATATATGACCATGGTATACCGGTATCTATATTCTTAGCCACAATGTCTTCCCTCAAAGAACTGACGTTATACACCAGGCTCAGCTTCTTCGAGACCACTGGGTTGCTACTCAAGCCTTTGTAGCTGATTCAACCTTAGACAAGAACACCAAGGAGGATCGCCGTCACGGGCTTCTTGACATGGACAAACAAGAGAGCCACTATTTTCGACATCAAGGCGTAGACGGCACAGGTCCTGACCAAGGCGAAATGCGAGGAACCCTTCACGTCGCAACCTGTTGGACTCAAGTTGGACATCCACACGAGGTGGGCTATTTTTCATTCTGGCGTCCCAGCCCTCATCTGGTGTTGCTCAGAGAATGACACCGTCCGGCTCCTTGACACGGCTGGCGTCAACTCGCAACGCTTATGAAGTATGGCTCGAGGCCTCCGAGGCCGTCAATAGGATTCTCGACCTCATCTACGCGAAAGAATTCCCGGAAGAGCACAAGCAAGCGAAACGTGCTCATGCAGCTGGGAGGTGGTACAGATTTGATCCTGGCCCTTTCCTAACTCGCGTCATTATCTACAAGCTTCAGTGCATACCGCACTGCGATGATAATGACTGGGGCCCCACTGTCACTTTCAGTGAAGGTCACTTCGAAGGCGGCGCAATGGACATTCTGGAGCTGGAGAGTCGCCTAGCGTACTATCCCGGCCACGTAATTATCGCTCTCACACACTCTCTTTTTCATCGCGTCACTCCATGGACAGTGAAAAAGCCGCCTTCCCAGAAGACTCGAGAGCACATGCTGCAAATGGGGCTGACTCCGGGACGAATTGGCCATGTCAGTTATATCCCGAGCCAATCATACCATCAATTGAAGGACAAGAAGCCGGGTTGGGGGAAATTAACAGGATATGGGGCTCGTGAGACTGTGGAAAGAGAGTAGAACAAGTTTGTTTTCGTAGTACAATTTGTAGGCAACCTCTTCCTTGATCACTATCATGAGCGTATGGTGGGTCTGCTCCTTGTCCGCCGGGCCGGCACTTTGGCATAATTTGCTTCCGACCTCGATCGCCCGAACGATCAAGTTACCAGGATGACAAGCCCACCGACGGAGACTGCAACTGTGATTCAAGCAACTCAGACTAAACTACGGTCATACGACGTTGCAAATGCGAGGACGGTACGCATCGACTACAGCGCGACGCGGACGAGGACGGCCCTCGAGACGTACACAACAACTGCAGCGACCCCTGGACATCATACTCTGGCGACATACTCTGACGACAGAACTCAGGCAAACGTTGACGCAACGACGGATCGGCGTGGAGTGGGGCGAACAAGTGTACGGTGTGCCCAGCTTGTTGGCAACGATGCTTGACTGACGCAACATCGGCTCCCAGCCGTCGGACGACCGAGCCACCCGCCATACACAACGACATCGAATGCAGCTGGGTTGGAAGAGACGGCGCGGTGGCCAACCAGTACTAGGTGCTGCGGAGCCGTGAACAAGGTGAGGCGTGCGCGCGTGACGGGTGGGCGGAGGCGTGCGTATCACCACATATCTATTCTCTCTTACAACCAGGGAGTGTGTGTGGCGCTTTCGGTATGTCAAAGAGCCCTACCCGCTACCACTTCCACTCATATACATTGCAAGGCTACCGCCTCTGAAATCCTGGATATGGTCGCTGCGCTTGACATCCCCGATCCATTCCACACCAAAAATTGCTACCGGGCCCCAGCCGTCAAAGGTTGTTCCCTTTGCTTGCCCGCTTCCGCTCTAGCTGCGATCTCTGTGACTTATGCGCGCGTTAAGACCAGGTCAACACAAAAGCATCGTTCATTACCATGCCGGGCTTCCTCCGGTCATAAATCCTGTCCAGCTCAATCAGTACCCTTTCGCACTTTCCGTCCACATCCTACCGCACTATTTGGCCTGGTCGGCTCGATGCTCTAGCTTTATCATCGGTATACGAGAATCCGCCCGGTATCGTCCTTACGTTCACGCGCTGTAGTTGTAGGTATCTCGTCTTTGCGTGCTTCTCACTGCAGCTGACATTCCTCGAGATGCCGTTCCCATGCATTGGCCTTTCTTCCCATCACATCTAGATCCCAGCATCGCCAAACTACCCGCATTTACGACCGACGACGGTTATGAAGAAAACCTCGATCCCAATAAACGTTCGGTTAGGCATTTTCTGAAGCTGTAAGTTACCGTCATCGACCCAACCACGACAGCTCGGAGAAGAGCCAATGCGATGATCGGAAACACATCAGTAAACCGTCGCGCCTCATGAAACTCCCCACTTCCCTACGAATCATATCTTGGAATCTCTCTTTGGCAGAGTCTTTGGAGGCCGCTTACCTTCTAGAGCTCGCCGATGCCGCATTAGATCACCTCCAAAAAGTCTTCTTCGACTGCCCGTCCACCACAGACTCTCCAGGACCGTGCGTCATTATGTTGCAGGATGTTCACGAGCGTGCGCTGCGCCACGCGGCCCGCAAGCATGAATGGGTCCAGAAACACTTTAATCTGGATCCCATTGTTCAGTCCGAATCTCGTAGCATGTAGATGCACGGCAACGTCACGCTCGTCGAGCGCTCCGTGTATGTTCGCAGCTCCGGCGTCATTGAATACGGTTCTCCGAGCAATAGCGCACTGCGTTGCTGGGGAGCATCAAGATGGTTGGCAGCGCAATTGTCAATGACTCCCCCAAGCCCATGCCTTATAGTCGAATACAGCTTCGGGAGTGTGCGAAGTTGTTGACGAAGGAGGCGAAAAGCGGTGGGATCGTGGTCGGAACGATCCCTGTTGATATAGTGGCCGACACCGAGACTGGGCCATCGGGGTATGAGGACGAGCATCACTTCTTTGCGAGCGAGGATTTGGTTGACGCGGCGCGAGATGTTGGGGCTATCAAGGTGGTCGGCGAGCGGTACCGGCGCGAACTGACAAGATATTGTTCTTCCCTCCCCTTGGAAGGCGTCGGCAGCTACAGGTGACTGAGCCGGAGAGGTTTGACGAGAACTTACAGTGCGAAATGGGCCGGGTCAGCAACCACTATGGATTTATGGCTACGTTTAAGTTCACGGTTGATGAAGTCCAACAGTACTTACTTCCGCTACACTTTACCCTTTTGCTCTGTTGAATGATTCTATGCCTATGGCTAACTCTCAGTGATTTTGAATGAGAAGAGTCCTCCCAAGAGATGGTGAGTAGGTGGAGCAATTATTGAGAAAGGAGAAGAGATGACCGTGGAAAGGGAGAAAGGCAAGGATATCAGCTATGATTTCGACAGGGAGGACTTCTCAGCGCTCACTCTGATTCCCGGCACTGGAAGCCTCAGCAACACCAGCGCGTGTGTACCCGACGACCGGCTCAGTCCAGCCAACTTTGGCGAACGGCAACGCGTCTATCGACCACATAGACATCGTAACGGTAAACAGCTGCAGTCGTCGCGCCTACTTCCAGCGACCGAGAGACGGGGCGCAGCGCACTACCAGTCCAACCTTTCATTTCATATTCTTCGGGGAAGCTTGACGCGAGCTCCAGGCGAGCTCGATCGAGCTTGCCCACTGACCACCACTAACGTTAACGATCGCGGGCCTCTCCACCGCACTCACCGGCCAATGGACGACCACCACGCGCCGCGCACAGGATATCGGGAGCAGGCAAGACAGCGACGGAAACTGCACCGATACGGACCTGGCGGCTAAACAAGCGCGCCAACGCATCGAGGACGACGCTCCCGGCGCTGCGCTATTTGGAACACGCGGTCGGGTGGACATGACGCGCAACGCGCATGGCTCATCTTCAAAGGTGCGTCTCAGCATCCCTTTTATTTGCTTGACTTGACCTTACCCTCGCCTTAGAATGCTCGCGCACAACGAACCCCACCACATTCAACTCCCAATCTACCACCGCGCCGTAGTACAAGTCATCTTCAAGCTTTCCTTCTTGACCATCACTTCGCACTCAGGTATCTTTCAGTTCTGCGATATAGTTTTGCCAACAAATATGCACGTACTACAAGCTCAATCACACATTTTACAGAGGATATTCAATCGAGGAGCTTGCCATGCATTCGTCGCATTTCGAAACTGGTGAGCGTCGCTGTGCTAGATGCTTTGACGCAGCACTGAAAAGTCGCCTAGCATACGGCTCGCTACCTAGTCATGCACAACGGCGTTGTCCATTCTGACGCCGAGGATTTCTTCCGTTCATCCTGGTCCGCTTGATTCACCCTCGCGTCCGTCCGTCACAGTTGACGCGCATTTTAGATACGATGCTCACCCAATGGCCATACTGACCAGCGCGCTGGCGTATCTCGGCTCAAGCTACCATGAAGTAGATAGCCCATCCTCCTACCCTCACCCGTTGATACCGTCGACAGGTCAGAATCTCTACACCAGAGGCAGCAAACAGGCAAATTTACCGTCTAATCGGCAAGGCTGCCACATTGGCTGCATACATCGTGAATCCACAATCATTGTATGCTGGCGGTATGAGTTACGCAGGATCGTAAGTAACATACTTTTGATAGGACCGAGATGATTCTCATACCGATTCGAGCTTCGTTCACCAAATGGACCACACCGGCGAGGAGGACTATGTCCAGACTGGCAGCGCCCTCGCGTACGTTTTGCTCTCACAATAGCGATCGATCAGTTGAGGACCCATTGATATACCTCATGTCGCTCGATTCGCATGCTCATTTCAATTAGAAGGAGTACTGGCTTCATAGAAGGTTTTATGTGGATTTGGACACCGGTGAGGTCGATATCATCCTCATGTCATTCCCATCTAACAACGTTTCAGGGTGTATAAACTGTACGCATCGTCATTTCGTTCACAAGTGGGGATACGATTCAATCAGTGTGTAGTCTGATCCACGTTCTTTCATCCTGTGCAAGACAGCCGTCGAGGCCTTCAAAATATGGGAAGTTAAATTCCATAGGACGGACTCGCCGCTAACGCGTGTGTGAGGATTTGCTTTGCTGGCCAGGCGGTGTTGAATGAATACGAGAAGGTCATTCTCCACACTCTTGTCTCGGGCCATGTGCTGACCTATGCTCTACATCGGACTAGGCTCTACCTGACTTGTAGAACCGTCTGTTTCCCATGCGTCGAGCGACTTCTTCGTGACAAGTAGGCGGCGACCGTAAGGAGGATCTTGTAGACAGGGTATCGCAATGCGCCATTGCGTTCTTTCCTTTTCCTTCCCATGTCTCAACAACTATCGTCAATGGACGAGAAGACCCGCTACCAGTATTGAGTCTTGGACTTTAATGACGTCGACGTTACAGCACATCTACTGAACGACGCGAACTATTTAGATGTCGTGGAGGCTGCTCGAACCCAGTTCGTCTTAGTTACTGCGAAATCTATATGTCTTACCTCTGATTTGCAGTGGGTCTGCACATTGACGGCTGCATCATCCACCTTGAAACATGCTGTATCTTTCTATGCGCCAGTCTTCGCTTTCTGCCGGCTGTATGACGACAATCCTCAGACGGGTTCAATGCCTGGAAGTGGGTATTACTTAGAGATCTTCGCCTCCACGGATGGCGGCTGATCAGCCGAGGCTCTTCTAGTGAATGTAACAATCTCACTACCGACGACTCAATGTACTCAATGTAGGTTCAACTGGTCTGGCAGCCATCGCTACTCTCCAGCTTCATTCTGACCCGCTTCAGGTCACATCTTGTCTTGTATCGCAGAGCAGAAATTGAGGATGATTTGGTGGCGGAGAGGCTCATCTCGTTTCCCAACTCACCAATTCAGTCCCCACTCCCAAGTTGACTTGCCTTCTCCGAACTCTCTGCCGCCTCCGTCGTTCAGTTCATTTCACACAAGCTCAGAAAATGAAGACAAGGAGGAGATTATCCTGCCGCGTCACCATAGGCACTCCGTCACCGAGCCTCCCTTCCCCCCATTCCAAACGACGCGTCGCGGGGCTGGGCCGCCCTTGATGAGTTCATGACTATTCCTCTTTGGGCCATACTTTAAAGTCGCATCGTCACCGACGATTCCCGCCTCAGGAGCGGGCGGTTGCGGCACTTATGCACTTCGGTCTTCATCAATCTGTTGACGTTGGGGGGCCGCTAGCGCCTGAAAGGCTTTCGCTATCAGTATATCGGAATATTTCTGATAGACGGGTATCTAATGCACGTAGTGCACGTAGCTAGTTACAACGGGGTATACAAACAATCAGCTGCCAAGCGTATGTCTCTACTAGTACATGGGTATCTATCGCATCTTTCTCAAACCTAATCCACTATCATACTAGCAGTTGCCTGATAGTCATACAGTATCCTGGACCACTCGAAAGGCTTGTCATCTATATCCAGTGCTAAGCGATCCATTTCTAGTAACCCTTGGAGAAACGCCGCGTCGTACAATACCCTGGGAAGTCCCTTTGGAGCCGATGGTCCAAGGACCTCTTGCTTCACTCGGCGGGGTCGTGATTTATCCGAGGGGTGGCCAGGCAGTTTGAGCACCAGGGCCTCATCGTCTATCTTGTGAAACGCCAGGGTCAAGGCGGCGTTGCGCCAGGGAAGATGTCCGGTCTTGAAGCTTGGCACTAGAGTGCCATCTTCAGTCTTCAAAGTGTCAGGCTCCATATCTGATTGACCATCCCCGCCTACTCTGGTCAATGCACGATACCACTGTCGCCACGCCGGGAGATCGGGCGGAGAAGGGTCAACGACCGCTTTCAGAGCGATGATTCTTTCGCACCATCCTTTGCGTTGCTTGAATTTCTTCTACAAGTTAGTATGTATGAAGCTTGAATATGACAAAGAGCACATACATTGTCTCGACGAGTGCGCCGGGCTTTGTGATTGGCATCAATATCTAACTGGGCGCTATATCGATCATATGCCTCCGGCGGAGTTTCCATGCGATTGAGCTCAACTCTAAATCTGGGCAAATAACCAGTACAATGCCGGAGGGAAGTTACCATGCGACCATGCATAATTCCAGCCACGTATCCATCTGGCAAGGAAAAGCTCGGATACTGGGCGCGAAGTAGGGCCTGTATTTTGGCGGTCCAAGACTCGATGACTCTTCTGTTCCATGGATGACTGGACCAGGAATTTCCGATATGCAATTTCAAATCATCTGCAGGCCCAGTGTGCTGGCCATTGAGGAAGGCATCCGCAGTGGTTTGCGGAATAAATTCATAGTCGGCAAAGTCGAGATCCGAAGTACGTTGGTAATGAGAAAACCATTCGTGGCGTACCAGTCTCTAAGAATTATTATCAACAAGGTCCCAAAAAACGAACTGAGACCCACCAAAATATCGCTATGAAGTTTTTGCTTCCCGTTGCTCCTGAGCCATGTTGACCAGCTCTTCTTGTCTTCTTCAATCTTGGCTGGCCACGCCCCTCCGCCTTCGTATGTTAAGCGCAGCCGTGTATCTGGACCATCTGCCACCAACGTAACTAGTATTGGGGGGGTGTGGATTGCAGTGCTTGCAGAAGAAGCAGCCCCAGCTTGGTGCGGTGCAGTCGAGCTGGTTGGCCCGGCAGGAGGTGGCGCGGTCGGAGGTGCCATGGTAGAGGAGGGTGGTGCCGTGGAGGAGGGCGGAGGCGGAGTAGAGGGAGGCGCTGCTGCACTTGGGGATACAGACGGTGTATTGGCAGTGTTGACTGCCTCTAACCGAATTGGTAGCACAGATGGCGTGATATTTGAGGAATAGCGATGAGCACCAGGTCGCGCTACCGCGACCCGTCCTGGACGAGTCCCACCATCCTGCTAGCCTCATTAAGACTAGACAGATATCACAAGATACTGTATACACTGACCGTTGAAGCATTGAGACGAGTGAGGAGCGCAGCTATTTCATTCGATTTCTCAACCTAGAATAACTGATAACAGCAGTCCTCGAATGGATCAAGTTTTACTCACCAGACAGCTCTCATATCTTGTCTTCTCCGAGACAAACTCTGACGCCTGAGTCTCTATAGCATCCTTCCACTCAACTTCCATCACTGACTGTTGAGTCGTAAATTCCAAAGTCAGATCACGTCGCAAAGCCTCCAGCTCTTGTTGGTGACATCGAATCTGTGCTTCCTATAATAGAATGACAAACAATTCATGTCAACAGAGATTGTCTTCGCATACCCAATTCAGTTCCCAGGTGTGTTGTAGCTTTTGAAGTTGCTCTGTTCTGAACTGCTGCTCGGCGGCCTACATCCCACGGTTGAAAAAGCCCCTTGGAATACTAGGAAGGCGCGTACCAGTTCTTTTTCAGCAGAAGCATTGTTTGCAACAATTTGTGCTGCCTAAAATATATGAAGACCAGATTTTGAAGGGGCAAGACGAAACCTACTAAGCTCTCATGCGAGTCACGAAGCGCCTCGAACGAGTCTTGGAGTGCCTCAAACTCGTTGATATCAAACATGAGAACATCAGAGCTATCACCGGCGGTTGGCTCCGAGTCCTCATCGCGGAGCGCTTGATACACGGCAAGTTCTTCATCTCGCTCCTTCATCTGCATTTCATGCTGGCGAATGCGGGCTTCCAGCGTCAATATTTGACTTTCTTTTTGAGCCAGTTCAACTTTCCTGGCGCGCGCTACGTCTTGCCAAGACTTTCTATCCGCAACGACCTAGGAACAAATCATGTTACCATCATAATGTTACCAGTAGTACTCAGATCTTACCTTCTCCACCTCCCTACGCGCCGGATTGGACACTGCTTGTCTCTTAGCGTTTGTGTTGTCCTGGAAGATAATGGGCGAATCTCAGTAAAGGAACTAAGGAAGGCTTACTGGGGCCATGTTGTCTTGTAAATTTGAATCTGCTGTGAGGAAAGCGAACATTATTTATACCTGAGGAATTTGTATAAGAGTCAATAGGAATCTTACCGGTGAGCACCAAGTAGCTTGACGCGCTATTGTTAGGCGGCGAGTTATTGTTAGGTGGTCCAAGTCTCTGCGAGAGAGATATGTTTGTTTAATGTCCGAGCATGGTTCCTAGTATCTGTCAAGCGAGTGCCATTGTTAGGCGGTGAGTTATTGTTGCTGCTGTCCAGGTCTCCAGGAGAGACATATTGTTGACCAGTCCAAGCGCGACAAGCGCGGGAATTGTTGTGCAGTGTCCCAAGCATGGCAAGTGGCGTTGTTATTGTTCAAGTGCGGCGAGTACCATTGTTATTGTCAGAGGTCATATTGTCTGAGTCAAGCGCTATTGTGAGATGAACCATGTGGTCAGGCACGTCTCGGAGACAGCCATCATCACTGTCTACTGTAATTATTCAGGATCAGCGTCCTCGACAGACAATATATTGACCATCGTCAATATAAAGGCCCTGCGCGACATCCTCAACGTTTCAACTCCCATCATGCCCAAGCTATTATCGGATAAGGTCTCTCCACATACTCCTCGCGCCAGCCGTGAGAAGCCCAAGCCACCCACCATCCTTTTTCTTGCCCAAACTGACTTCACCCCGGATCCATCTGCTCTTCCGCTCCTCGCTCTCCAGGACGCCACAATGATTTCCCTACCTAATCAAGGCGCTCAGCCCTACACTCGACCTCGAAGGTCGCCCCTCTGCCGGCCCACTGGTAGTGCACACGCCGGTAAACCAATGACCGGCGTTAGGGATGAGCGGTCTGGGCAGCACGATGGTGAAGTTTCAAGCGATGATTGCCCACCGCCCGTTGTGCGATCGCTGCAGCCACGCATGGCGACGCCCACCGTCAACCAAATGAAGATACCCTTTCCGGGAAAAATGAATGGGCGGGGGGAACTGATGCGTAAGATCAAGATACATATGGGAGAGCAGGCAGAGGACCTGGCAGTCAGTACATTACAATTCTACGCACTCAGGTTCATGCTGATTTCTGTCCAGAGCTATATCAGCCGTTTGGCCAGCGCTCATTTAGATCTTACCATGTCATTTGCTCGCCAATCACAAGAGTCCAAGTCGACGGTCTATAAGCAGGTTCGTTGTGGTATCACGCCCAACTCTAGAGGGATACATTGACACTGCGCAGGTCGTCGAACGATACCCCATTCTCAATTCTTTCCACGATTGGTGGCCAATGAAGCAGATCCTCATACTGGACTGCAAAAATGGGCATGATAGAGCGAAAAGTCGTCAGAAGAATACAGTCGACGCAGCGCAAACAGCTCTTCCCCGCATCGCGCAAACAGCTCTCCCTCCCCGCATCACGCGTTCGCATGGTTCGGGAGCTATACGCTGAATATTAGGTGGAAGATGAGAACCAGATAATGACAATTAATTTCTCTCCTCATATCCTCGCGCTCACCGTCAGTGATGCCATACCCACATAGTGTATTAGAGGTCGTTGTGCTCAAGACACTTCCTTGTAGCGGTACGGAATCCTACGGCGAATGGTAGTCAAGATCACAATGGAAAGCATGGACCTGACAAGCAATACCTGCTTGAGAGCAGCCTTCTTCTCATTGCCAGTGTTCTTGACGACGACGCAATTCACAGAAATTTCCTTGCGTAGCTAGGACTCTCCACCCCCAAGTTATGATGATGATGATGATGATGGGGAAGAGTGTCCACGAACCACCATTGCTGGCATCCGCAGTTTCCGCACAAGTGTGATCCGGCAATTCACACCCGCGGGGGGTCTCCTTCCTATAGTACTTACGAACGACAAAACGAGTTGTCGCCTCCGCCATATAGGGTAGACCAATTCAGTTCTTCACCCCACTCCTCGAGGGTTTAACTGTGTTTTAAGCCGGTCTTGACTAGTCATGTAAATCAATGACCATCTCCATAGCCCACTAGATATCTCACAGGATTTGCTCTCAATCAAACAGCATTTCAACCAAATCCTCTATTAAGATAGTAATCATCGTCGTCGGAAGCAGGTTCGTCCCCATGATCCACTTCTATGTCCTCCCTAACCTCCGCGACGCCATACATCCACGTCGCCGGCACCCATTCCTTCTCCGCCTCGAAGATAGCAAAAACATCGACCACAAAGTAACCGAAGATCCCCAGAGTCTTCGCATTCTCCATCAGCAACACCAGTCTCTCCCTCATAGGCCGACCCATCAGCCTCGCCACGATCCCTTCGTCCTTCCTCTCCGCATCCAGCAAAAAGCTCCCCCTTCTCTCTACCAGAACAGGGGACGACCCACACTCTAGAATGGCGTGTTCCTCCGTCTCCACTTGGACCTGGCAGAAACGGCACAGACGCCATTCGCGCGGGATGCGCGGACGATGTTGGCCATCAGATTTCCGTAGAGTCTCGATGCTCAGGCGATGATCAGAGAACACCAGTCGCGTTAGAGCTCGCCGACTGTCCGGGGACCCCAATCCAAGGTAGTTTCGGAACCTGGACAGTTGCACTCCCTTGGCACCGAATGAAGTCGTCGAAGTGTTACCGCGTCGCGGTGGACTGTAACGCATCCTGGTCTGAAGCATCCATAACTTGACCGAGCCCATGATCCCTTCCATCAACCACGCATCGCACGACTGACATACACGCCTCGCTACATCATCGAACCAACTCTCCAACCCAGTCGCTTCTAGACTCCAATCCTCAACCGTCACGGGCACAGGGAGCTTTCCCAGCACAAAGCGCAGGTCCATCAACCAACCTGTCTTGTTAGAAAGATGTAAATCCATGGCGTCCATCATCGCCCGGTTCGGAATTGTGGCGTCATGGAGAAAGACTCCGTACCGCATATGAGACAAGGCCAGAAGCAGGCGGCGGTAGCGGAGCGGAACAACACCCGTCTCCGTATAGAGAGGCACCACGGCGCACCGTTTGGAGACATTGAGCATGCGACGAAGGAAAAGCTTCTGTACGTCCTCCAGCTCCTTCAGGTTGCTTGGCGTCGTGTCTAGCGCCACCTCACAACCGAACGTCAGGTGAGGATCGACCAGAGACATGTACAGCTTGCGACCGTGAGTAGCAGGCATAGGACCAACATGCTTCTCTATCGCGTAGGTCGTATTGACAATCTTGCGTGCCGCGGCGGCCTTTTCGATGTAGTGTCGTGTGAAAATGTCCCGGAAGCGTGTTGAGAAATGGATCCCGACGAATTTGTACTCCTCCACCAGCTCAAGCACCCTCCCATCAATGCAGAGAATGCCCACATCCGCTTGTTGTCCCTCGCCTCCCTTTCGTCTGAAAACCATCCACTGCGTCTTCCTGACACTGACAGTCATGAAGTTGAGCTTACACCAGCGAAGAAAGGCATCAACCTTCTTCTGCAAGCCCTCCCGCGTCGTAGACCACAGCGCCACATCATCCGCCTGCTCTACGTGACACACCACCCTGCCTGCGAGCGTGATATCGTCCCCATCCTCTCCAATATAAGAGCCAAGGTCCGCAAAGAAGATGTTCCACAGGGTCGGGGAGGCAGAGTCGCCTGTCAGGACCCCAACCAGAGACTTGAACGCGTCCGTGACGACTCCATCATGACGGACGCTGTAGGTCATCCTTGCGTAGATAAGCCTGAGCCAGTCGAACATTGGCCCAGACATCCCAGCATTACACAACTTGATCCAGAGACTGTTTATGTCGGTCGCAGGGAAAGCGTTGGTGAGATCAATGAATGCGACGAAGAGATCCTTCCCTGAAGCCCATGCACGCTCAATAGAGGCCCGGAGAGTGAACGCATTATTCGGCGTCCTCATATTCTCCTTGAATCCGTTCTGACTGTCGGGAATGATGTTGTTGACTGTAGACCACCGCCGTGTGCGCTCCTCAATGATGAGGGTGAAAACCTATTGTATTGTCTTAGCCTGTCTGAAGGTCGTACTATAGTTCGTCTACCTTAAGCATACAGCTCTCCAAGCCAATGAGTCGATACCCCGCCGCGGCGCTCGGTTCCTTCCCTTTCTTGAGGATCCCAATGAGCGTTGTGGTAAGCCAGTCTTCCGGAACGCCCTGACGTTGTAAGCATGCATTGAACAGCTCCACCAAAACGTCGTTTGGGATTTGAATAATCTTCTCGTAGGCAACCTTATCGATCCCTGTTGCAGACTTCTTCGGCCGCAGGCGGATCCTCCTCTTCGCCCAGACCACCTCTTGAACCTCGACTGGAGCCGAGAAGAAGTGCTCGGGAGTTGAATCCACCGTCAAGGCGGGCAGTTCCTCGCACGCTTGCTTGAAAAACTGGCGGAGTTCATTATCGTAGTAGTCAGGTGGGTTCTGCGCAGGATTGAGTCGGTCATAGAAGTCTGAAGCGAGTTTCCCTGCGGTCATATTCCTCGTCGTCCTCTTCTTCGAGCCAGTGAAGGATTTGATGGTATCCCAGTACTCCTTCTCCGTCTCCACATTCAAGAGACGATCCATGTTGGCGCTCATGGCTTTCTTCACTTCTCCGCGTGTACGCTCCCCCGCCATGGACGTGTCCTTCCAGTCTCTCGAGGTCTTGACGACCTTCTTCGTTGTGGCAAGGGTCGGAAGCAAGATCTTGAGGCCAGGACGACCAGCCTGTCCCTGCCGTCTCGCCCTTGACCCGTGGGGCTCACCAGCCTCTGCGAGAAGATCCCGGTCCTTTGAACCCCAGTACACCTGCGCCTCTTCTGCTAGCCAGCTCCTACCAGCCTTCCTATCATCCGGTATCCACACTTCCAAGGGCGCCTCTCGAGCCTGCATCGCCGCCACAAACTCCTGGGACTGTACACCGTGTCGAGAAGGGTATCCTAGGTGAGCTTGTAACGCCATGTTCTCTCCGAGGGTCTCGATGAGCAAGGGGGATGAAGTCGTCACAACTACACGTCGGTACTGAGACGTCCGTCGTATACAGAAAGTGAGCGCGTGGAGGAGACCGCCGATGTTGCTTGCTTCAAAGTCGGCAGGGAGCATGCCCCGGACTACGTTCCCTCGTCCTCCTCCAATCGAGATTGCAAGACTGGTCTCCATGTCGCCGCCCGGTCTCCGTTGTGTGTACGTCTCAATTGCATAGCTAAGACTCTGTCATTGATCATACATGTGCCACAATGACTGTAGCTCATACCTGACCGGCTTCCCATCAGCCGTTGCAGCGCCGTAAACCCAATTCAATGCTTCATCCCCCTTCACGGCAGCTGCTACTGAGTCCTTCGCCTGTTTCGTCAAGTCTGGCCAGTCTTGGAACCATTCGGGGTGCGCTCTTCTAGCCTCCGCTTCGTCGTCTTCAATGGAGGGTAGTGGGACGCACGGCTCTTCAAGAACGATCGCGGGACGCTCCAGCGGCAGCGTGCAAGAGAGGTAAGCATGGTCGGACCAGAGGACTTTCTCGGAGACATACATCGCCCCATCCGCCATTTGCTGTGCGATTGACTTCGACACTAGAGCATAGTCGATTGTCGTCGTCTGAACCTTTCCCTTCTTCTTCTGGAACGACGTGCACCTCCCAGGCTTGGATAGTTCCACTGATGTTCCGTTCAAGATTGCCAGATCGTAGTCCGCGGCTAGTTCCACCAGCCAGCGTCCCCGTCGCGTTATACCGCCCTCGTCCTGGCTAGTCCGTGGGTAGAGAGCGGAGGGAATGATGTCAAAATAATACTGAAATAAGCTTTGGCACGTGCATGACGTACAATCGTATCCGAAAAAGCTCGCTTCACGTGTATGCCGCTTAACCGCGGAATCTCTGAGTCTCAGTCTGTGCCGCTCAGTGTGCGTCGCGTCGTCGCCGCTTTTCCCCATTCCCATTGCTGACTTTTACGAAGGGCATCCGTGTCAAGCCCAAACCCCAAGATGCGCCCATGCCGCGGGCTTTTGCCGCCTCTCTCAATCTAGCGATATCCTTGAAAGCAAGCCCTTTGTCAAGGCGTAGCATGACGCGCCTATCAATCCGATCCACTGCCTCTACGCGCCTGCCAGCCAATGTTATGCGCCTAGTCTCTCTCGCGCGGCATCGATTACCCCCAGAAAGCGCCCGCCGCTCTCAACAATGCTCCTCCACGCGACGCGCCCGTCGGGACCGGCCCCTCTACAAGGTCTACGACTCCACCGAAGAGATCACATACTCTCCCAAGAAGGCTACAAGCGAAGGACGCGGGATGGTCAAGTCCCTCCAGAAACACATCAAGATGCTGCGCCTTGGTAGCAAGTTGCGCACAGAAGTAATAATAGTATGGGAGCGTGAACTCGAAAGGTGCGCGCCATTTATGCCTATTGTCGTGGCCTTTGCTCATATCTCCCAGTTTGCGCAGCCAGAGAGCTCCTACGACTCTCATCGCTGTCTGTGGTGGTATGCCCTCATTTCTGCATGCATATAATCGTCCTTGACGCCGTCTATCACCAAGTCCTCCTTCCTCAATGCCGTTCTTGTGGGTACGGTCCCTTTCCCAATCAGGCGCCGCTTTCGCTCACTCTCGGTAGCATAGACAGCATGGTCTCCACCAGCGGTATGCGTGGTACGTCTTCTTGTATCGCACATCGAACATTTCTGACCCAGGATGTTCTAGCGTGTACCGCCACAGTCACAGAAATCGCGTACATAACACGCCCACCGTGGACGCGGACGTGGCTTTTCTCAGTGCCGAGGAATGGAAAGCGGAACTTGCCATTCTTTCTCAAGGCAGCACTGACCTGCGCAATGAAGCAGGAGTCGCCTGGCAAAAGGTATGTCCTTCTTCAATCATCTCTCCTACTGTCAGCCTGAACTGGCCTTTTTAGGTTCACGCTCTCTACCCCAAAGTCTCTCTACAAAAACACGTCTTTCGCTGGCCTTTTCAGAACGTAAGGAAACTTACCACCGAGAATGAGGGTGTCGTTGTTTTGTGGCACGATAAACACGATGTCTTCGTCTGCACCTCGCGTGTCGTCGTGCGTTACGGCGAGTGCCCCCGTCACTTTGGGGAATCTTTCTCCGTCGTCGATGCCACGCATGAGTGCACCGCGTAGCGGACAAACACTTTTATTGTCAGCGAGTTCCAGGCCGGCCAGACCTGTGGCAACACCAATCGCGTCCGCACCGTACTCCATCAGCAATTAGTCCTCTTGATCCAGAAAGTCCCTAGTTATATATTCTTCGGGTCTCGAGTACCGCACCTTTGCAGATGAGCACGAACCGCAGCCATTGCATGTACGCGTCTGTATCGACGATCGTCGTGTCTTGACATCAGACAATCCACCAAGTGGGGCAAAATCCCGGTTTCGCCTGGCATGGGTGCGGAGAAGTAATTACTTCGAAGGGCCTAGTATCGTCCGACAACTTACGTGGGGCTCATGTAAGTTGTGGTCGTTGATGCTAAATTGATAGGGTCTGAAATTGTATGCATGGAGATGGCTGTGTTGGAGACAGCTCTGTAGAGTACACTCAAAAAAAAGGCCCAGCTCCCTTGCGCAAGGAATGAGACCCGAGCGAAGCTCGGGACGCCTAGTGGTAAGTAGCGTAGGGCGGCCGATACTCGAAGCTTCTAAGTTAACGTGTTCAATGTGTGTTCAATATGGCGTCACTTGCTTATATGGCCGGGAGGGTTCTGGTATTGGGTATCATGCTCATGAGCGACAAGTCGAAAGCAACGAAACACTTGACCGTAAGAGCCATCTGTGGGGCTGTCGTGACCGAGGTGATGACCGAGGTGACACGAAGCCTCCACGCGATAGATTGAACATACTGTCTGCGTGGCTGAATCGAAGTCATTGCTTTCCATTACCTGACTCGGGGCGGGTGCTGGGTGCCATGAGTTGCATGCTGAGGTCTACTCGGGAGATTGAGGCCAACAGCAATGCCAAAATTTGGCGCGCTCCCTTCCGCACAATCTGCAGGTATACGGTGTCACTGTACGAGACATGAGTGAAGGTGTATTCGGTGGAAATCTAGACGATACCTTGCGTGGGTTACGTCGAGGTCATCGAGATCGCTTTCGGCACGCCAACCTCGTGGAATGGCAGTTTCGGGTCGCCAGCTATGACCGTCCATGCAGAAAAGTCGATGCCTTCCGTGTATGCCACAACATGAAAGTGGGGAAAGTAATGAGAATATCGTCAGCTTCGAAGACTGAACAGCGTACTCGGAGGAGCCGCCCAGAATTTGGTCGAAACGTGGGCGGGCGCACGGTGCCGTCTTGCTCATACCGCCTGACGCTAGCCGAGGCCTTGATGATATGCCGAGCTTGTACAGGTGGAGGAGGGACGGGATGCACCTGAAACGGCAGAGATGTCACTGGAGAGCATTGTAAGATTGTCGATATGACCACAGCTGGGCATCGTCACCTGGCGATAATGCGATAATCATCTGGTGTCTGGCACAGGTCTGGCACACAGGCAACCGAAATGATAGCGTCCCTTGCATCGTCGATCTGCTCTTGTTTGTCACGAAACTAAACGCGTCACAAAGTTCAATGACCGGGAAGCCCAATTTTCTACACCACTAACCAGAGTCTCTGCATCAGGATCACGGTTCTTAAACTTGTACGTTGTATGTTGTATGGCCTCTCGTCCACTCCAATTGAAGCTGATCCGTGGCAAGGTGTCCACTAGAATTGCCATACATCAGCCGATGCAAGGTGCTAAACATCCAAATAGCAACATACGCAAACTCACATCTTCGAGCCGCTTCACCTCGGCAAAAGCGCTTCGGCCATTCGTGAAGATCAGATCAAAGTGTACAGATTTCGAACGACCGGCTAGGTGCGAGTAAACCAGGGAAGAGAGGTGTACAGATTTCGCTTCGAGAGAAATGTCGTCCCAACCTTGGCGTACAAACGCTTGACTTCCGGTGTCAACCTCTGAATGATGATCTTATGATTCAGAGTGTAAGACACAAAGAGGACCAAACGAACAACTCGACAATCTCATTGAATGCAAACGGCAGAACCATGGCAGGCCTGTGATCATGAAGAATCTCTCGTTCTACACGCAAGCAATCAGTACATCCATACAAAGACACCGACATGTTTACCGCATATGTGGCAACCTTGCAACAGGGGACATCACGCTCATCCTCTGATACCTTCTTCTCGTCAAGCGGAGCTCGACACCCGAGTCCGCACCTGCCGCCTGCAATCTCACGCCCATCAGCCTCGTCCGCATTCGGTTGATGAGCTCCCCAGAGGAAATGACTTTGACACCCCGAGACTCCTCGACAATGCTCGCCGCGTACAACCCGATCATAACCATGCAGCTAGGTCGTGTTCCACATCGCCAATTGCTAGGTGGCTGTACCCCAGCGGGGTAACGCAATGAATGTGCTTCCAGAATCCAGAATGAAGTGTGCTCTCACCGTAACGATCACCTACTTTTATCACCAGAGACAGAGGAGGTGGGACCATACAGACTGCCACTGCCGTGAGAGGTTTCTGGGTTGGAGACATACGTACTGGCATATCTCAATGTGTCACATTTGCATCGTCTCACAGCTTTGGTTTCATAGTTTTCGTTCGGATAGTATCTACTCAATATACCTCGCTTTGTGGAGGTGGCGAGTTTCTGACAACTTTTCAGGGCTGCGTAAATTTGAACTTGAAACCTCAAACCCGCGCGAGAATCGAGCGAAACATGGGTTCGCGCGAAGAATCTTTTGTTACATTATATGTGCCATAGTCGCGAACCACTGTGGCTTGGGCAGCGTTCAGCGCAGACACAATCTTCTCCGAGCGAGTGATGATCTGTTTCTTGACCGTCCATTTCTTGAAGTCCGCAAGGTTAACGCCGAGGAAATGCGTAGCAAGGATGAGAGAAGAATCAGCCTCGTCAATCATCGCGTCCGGGCGAGACTGGGTGATCTTCACGCTTCCGAGATGCAGGAGGGACGAGAGGAGGTCGGAACACGGCCCATTGCTTTTCGCTCCGACAGTGGAAAGAGCCTGTTGCGTTGCTCTGGACTCCTCCGTGTCGTCGACGCCGTTGATTGGTGTCGATGAAGGTCCGCCCTGCCTGAGGTCCTCGAATTTGGAGACATCGGTGTCCAAGCCCAGGTCCTTTCTTTCCTTCAGGGGTGCGCCAGAGCACAACTGATAGAAGATGTGATAGTTGCGCTCGGTGAGGGGTTGGAACACGATTCGAGAGCGCTCAAGGAGATAAGTTCGATAAGTTCGAATACGAGCACTAACGATTTCTTGTTTGCCGTCAAAGAGAATCTGATTAAGAGTGAGGATAAATGATTGATGGTGGGGCAGTGTAACCTGGATGTATCTGCCAAAACACGAGGAGTTGTCGTTTCGGGTTGTCTTTGCATTTCCGAAGGCGTCTAGAATAGGATTCGTCGCGAGGATCTGGCACTCTGTTTCGCTTGATTCGTCGAGGGAGAATTTTTGTTTTCCCTTTCGAGGAGGCGTCAGGGGGGTTGACTGATGCCAGTTACCGCATGATGAATCTGGCCTCGGGCAACTGTTTAGCTGAGGGGAACATGTATGGCAGAGAAGACGAACAGATCCTGTCTTGCCGGCACCGCTGTACGACGTGAGAAAGACGCGAGGATAGAGCAACGAGCACGTACCAGGCTCGGTGACTGGAGCGCAACGAGAAGGGAGTGGAGGATGGTCTGGAAATCCACTGCTGAGTAGCTAGACTTAAACGCTTCCAGCAACGCGACGCAGTGACTCAAGTTCAACGCTGCAAGGTCCTGGTCCTCCAAATATGTCAACCAGATGCCAGTCAAGAACGCAGGGGCGTCATCCTGGATATTACTGAAAAGGACGCTGAATCGCTGATGGTGTTCATCATGATCGCTACAGAAGACGCAGTCACTGCTTCGTAGATCCTGCACATGAGCGTGACATATCGATAGTCGCAAACATCCAATGTGTTCCGCTTCGCGTAAGATTGGATCTAGTGGAATGACGAATGAAATGAGGGTAGACCCACTACAGTCAAGCCCTGCATCAGCCAATTGATGACGATTCCTTTTGGTGGCTGATAACCAGTAATAGAGGATGGAGAAAATTGTTTGTCGCGAAAGGGCCCAACGGGAGATCTTGCAGGTGGGGAAGAGATAAGACTCCGAGAAGAGTGGAGTCGTTTGTCGTCAGGGTGGTGAGGGAATGTGTGAGACGCAGTTCGTTTGTTGGCCAGACTTTGGCGGGGAAGAAAACGTCAACCTCGACGTTCTGCAGGTTGGGACAGTGCTTCAAGAGCGGGAGAACAAGGGGGACTTTCGGGGCACAGAGTTGAATTTTGAGGTGTGTTAGGGCAAGACAAGACAGGATGGGGTCTACGTGGTAAAAGTCGATGGACTGGAGCTTTGGGGCGTCTTCGAAGACATCGACGACCGCGGTCACTTGGCCCTCACCCATGGTGCCCTGCAACCAGAGATGCTCCAAGGAGGTGAGCTTTACGTGCACTGCAGCGAGCTCGATTCGAAAATCTTCCGGCGGTATCTGGATTGAGGCCGAGAGCCACTGCTGGGAGTGTTGTACGAGGTTGCCAAAAAGCTGACGCCCGATGTCGATGTCCTTTGAGCCCCATTCGAAGCGGAATACGATTGGACATGGACTAGCGCGACGTAGGACATCTTCGAGAGCGGCGTAAGCAGCCATGGCATTCCCTTTGCGAATGTGGAGGTAACGCAAAACCTCGCGGTGTGTCACCCGTACCCGGGACCAGATCCGTGGACACACCGCTCCGCCAGCGACGACACACGCGACCGAGGACCCACGGTGCTTCCGTCGCGTCAAAAAGATTGACTGTATCGGCCATGGGTGATAATCCGAAGTTGGAGTTAAACGGTGCCGCCATGATAAAGATTTCCTGGAGTACCTCGAGCGGAAGGCGTCGTACAGGCGAGCAGGCTCCTGCGAGTAAAGCATGAAAATTCTGTCAAACATCGAGGTCGCGTTCGCAGTCCGCAAGGTCGTGTCCGTAAGGAAGGCTGTTTATCTTGACCCACAGGCGGGCGATAGACGCGTCAATTAGGGGGAAACAGGCATGAAGGATGGACACGTCGGAAGGCGACGGTGGATCGTTGTTTCGCAGAAGCGCCAGTATTGGCGTCGGCAGAGTGTCTATTGCATGGCGTACGGGGATATCCGGGGCGAGTGTAAGCTGCAGCCACGCTTCTGGTCCAGACGGTAGGTCGTTGTAGGATGTCGTCTACTCAGACGCGCTCATTTAGCGCGAAGCGGGCATGGAAAGATTATGCTCACCATTTCGCATGCATTGAAATTTGTTTCGCCTCGTAGACTGAGGCTGCGTTTGCAAGGTGATCGACGTGGTAGCAAGTCAAGTTGCCAACTCTGTTTTGGTTAGGCGTCTGATCGCAGACGGCAGCAGCACCGCCACACAAGTCTTTTCCAACCAGCCATCATCATCCCATCTTCGACCTTGTTGCACTTGTCTTCACCTACGATCAGCGAGCTGGGCAACCTATGATGCTATCCCCCCACGACACAAAGCGGTCTTGGTTTTATCATGATTGTCGTCGAACGAAGAACAAGAACGAGTAATTCTACGTCAACTGGCAACGCCACGCCATGAGGTTGACTGGAAGCTGACGTTATGTCAGACGGCGCAAGGTGGACACTGGGAACCCCCACGCAGAAATCCGACCTGGCACTATCCGCTAAGTTCTCTGGCAAGATACGTCGAAATCGGCTGGGCAGCTCGGCGCTCTCAGTACGCGCTGAAATTGGACGCAGCTTGGAGACGGAGTCTGAACAGCACGCGCGAACCATATTCCCCATCGGGGATCGTCTTTTTGTTCTTTTTGTGTTGATCAATTGATTATTGTTCTTCACAAAAGGAAGTGGCGGAGGTCGCTTTTGTTCCATCCCACTGTAACCTAAACACTCCTTTCTTTCCTCCACAACCTGAAGACCATGACTATAAACGCCACCACGAACGTCGCCGTCGACGCCAGCCGTCTAGACAAACGCTATGAGACGCGATGCATTCTTGAAGGACGTCCTCTGAGACGCATGTCGAAACATGTATACGACGCAGACCTCCAGACTTTTGCTGCGTTGTTTAACAAGTGAGTGTATCGAGCTCTTTCGTAGGTGTGGACTCTGACTTGTCGTTCCAGCGTACCAACGCTCGCCACCGATGAAAAGAAAAAACCTACCAACGTGTCCTACGTCCAAAAGTGGCGCCAGAATGTAAACGGACTCGTGTCCATTGACGAAATCTCCGTCAGTCCCCATTCCGCCTCTTCGACCATGGTCTTGAGCTAAACATGGTCAATCTAGTGTCTTCGGAAGATTCACCATGTCGCCCGTCGCATTCATACACCTCGATGCACTCTGTGTAACTTTGACCCCGCCTTACAATGTTGGTGGTCCAGATGTCGATCACGATATATGGACGGCGACTTGTACTCGGACTCGGACTCGGATGCCGATTTGGACATTTGCACTACGACGGAACCGGAAGACGACGACCACCACCACGACAACGACAGAGCCATACAGGAGCACATCATCCATCAAGGTATGTTACGCCGTCTTCTTGGTGTATATGCGGGTTCACGCGTTCTACATAGCCGCGCCTTTGCCCTACGCGACGGATAAGATGCAACCATCTGGTCTCACACATCGCATGAAGAGACTCCCGATACAGTTCATGTTTGTGCGTAAACGTCGCGGCGATTTTTTGAGCTAGTAAACCATACCTATACCTATCACGATTTTGCATTCCGCTGCTTCGATGGATTTATTGGATGGACTTTGCGGCTTTATCAATCTGGTATCGGGCATTCTTTTTGCTACACGACCCACCAACAAATGTATACCTTTTCGCATCTTTGGACGCTAGCATTATTTAATCACTGTTGTCATCAATACTGTTACTTCTATACCACCAATGTCCGTGATGGATACAGGGCCGGCCTACACGCGGCCCGTGCGTAGGCTGTCGAAGATTTTGTTTCACGCGGCTTTACCTCTACCCCCACCCACCGCGTCCGCTGAGAAGCCGTACGTGTCACGGAAGAGGCGGCCCTAACACGAACACGGTTCTCGGCGACTGCAACTCGTTTAAACCTTCAACTTGTCTCAACACCCGCTCGCATAACGCCACGGATTGCAAGCCGAGAATCCGGTCGAAGGTGGCTCCACAGGTTTAAGGTTAGGAACGAATAGTTATCCTTGGGGCTGCTGTCGACACGGTCGTTGCTGCATTCAACTGTGCGTCACTAGTTGGTTTTGCTCTTGCTGCCTCTAAATGACGGCCCTTGTTCGTCGGGTCCTAAACATCGCATTCGCGTCGTATAAAGCCGTGGGCGCGTCATTCGACGAGTTACATATATCAGCTGTTCGTGACACTGTGCTGGTAAGCAGGCATGTCGGACTGTAGCTCATCCAACCCGCTACGCAGTTTCTGGCTATACTACGACTACACGACGTCTCCCAAGACCACTCTCTGCCACTTTGGAAACCAATCGACTACGCACGGAATTGCATTAGATTCCCAGGCTCTACTTACCGATCCCGAGCTCCATTCCCAGCTAATGGCCGTTCCCAGCCGCTACGGGTGCTCAAGTACACCACTGCTTCTGCTCTCGCTGCTGCCGCTCCCATTCTTGCGCGCCAGGCGGGTCATTGTGCCGCCTACGCGTCTGTCCAACATCAAAGACTAGAAATTCATTATCTCCACCCATGACCGAGCCTGCGGAGCGTCTCTTCTACTTGCTGAGACAAGACCAGACCCACGGCGCACCGGACCCACTGCGCAACGTTTATGCCCAAATGTTTGTGCTTGCAGCTGACACCAGATGCTGCTCAGAGAGGCCGGGATCGTTGACTGGCCTCAACTTGTTCTTGGAATCCTCAATTCTTGTTGGTACTTTTGACGGCCTGACAATCACCTGAAAGCCGGCAGCGCTAGCGACGTTTTCTTCTTGGTCCTAGGTTTTCAAGACCTCGGAGTCCGGTACTTCGGTACCTCCGACAGCGTTGATAGCTCGTACGTCGCCCATCGACCCGAAGCTCAATGCTCTCGAGGACGGCGACCTCGTCCGCCGCCCAGAACTAGGAGCACATTCCGTATACTGATAGGATGAGATCTCGGTGTCAGCGAATCCTCCTGGTGTCAGCAAACGATGACCGTTCGCTCATCGAGAGGCCTTAGGATCTTTTTGCCGGTGTCAGCAAACGATGACCGTTCGCTCATCGAAGTTCGACGGACGGTTGAGGGCTGCAGAGACGAAGAGGGCTGCAGAGACGAAGACGAGGATGTGTTGAGGGGGACCTGTCTGTACTTTGTCAGCGAACGATGGCCGTTCGCCCGTTCGCTCATCGACGGAAGGTTGGGACTGCACCACGGCGCGATTCACCGGTGTCATTGGTTTGTTACAAAGATGGGTAGGCTGGAATGTAACGGCTTAAGGGGGTCCGTGGGGTGTCTCGGACGACGACCGGGACATTCAAGGTTAGAACTGACTGGCTGACTCATGGAGAATTCCGGCTCTGATCGAGTCAGCTAACGGGACGCTATGTCTTCGGGTTCGATCGAAACACGGCGGACTTATCTATCTACGCCACGCATGCCGATCTCTAATTATATCAATAGACATTGGGTGACCCACTATCTCCTCTAAGTACGGGGCGTCGGTTGAGAGGAAGTGTTGATAACATTTGTAAATTGTATGTACTCGAAGTTGAACACGACTTGGTTCTTTCAAGAGTATATATGTCAACGCGATTCGGTCACTCTTTTGACTAGTAGTAAATGTTCTTCGTCGCACGTTATAGATTCTCCGGCTTTGAACAAAGGTACATGAAGGAGGGTGTACCTTCCCCTGGAATTCTCTGCATCAGGAGGCGGCGACTAGTATCGCCGTGCGCAATGTTGTAGGGAAGGACAGCTTGCGGTCGTGGTAGGAGCCGGTACCACGTGGCGTGAGGCGTCGACAAATGGCGTCCTGCGGTTTCCTTCAATCACTATCACTATCAATGTTCAACAATGATTAGTAACGCAACTTTTTATCTTCGCGAGCCTTTTGCCGTCAATAGAGCGTTGGCCCAGACGAAAAGGATACACAAAAGCCAACGCGCGCTCAGAGAAATAGCGCAGATATCATCGGCGAACGCGGCAGTCTAGTGCTACGTCGCCATCGAGTCATTCGTTCGAAAGACGGTCCTGGCGGGACCTTGCGTCATCCGATGCAATGATTCTGAACTCGACATACGAGGTGCAGTATTGTTGCTACTTGTAATTAGCTGCGCAAGGAGAACGAACTCATATAGACGCGCAAATCCAGATTCCAAATGTTTGGACATTACAAGTACATATATAGTCTACCAGTCACCGGCAGTCTCCATCATAGTTCATATGGGCGCAATGAGCTTCATAGACTCGAGTCTGCTTACACGTATAGCAGGAAAGCGCTACCGTCGACAGCAAAGCCCATACATTCTGAGACACACCTACTCGAGAGTTCCATTGCTGGAAGGCCGCGTAACCTGCAGATTGCCGCATAGAATCGGACCTCAAGTCATCCATTCCCCTTGGTGTGGACCTTGAAAAGCGAAGTTTCGAGGGACGCCCAGCCGCTTTTATAATGTATGAGTGAATGCGACACTGAACTAGGCTGAAAGATACGAACGGAGCATGGGCTCAAACCAATTACTACATGTACCATCTTGGTTCAGATGATCCTCGTACCCGTCGGAAGAGTAGCAGCAGGAGCAAACTGTACACTTAGTGGCGAATTCTCGAAGCGCCAACCAGTCATGGTTCGACACCCCATGTACGGAGAACAGGTCTTGGATGACCATTCCAGCCTCGCTATCCTGGAACTGTAAGAAACGGTCCACCAAGTATCGTCCGTTTGGATTAGCTTCTAGGTCCCACATCCTGAGAAGAAAGGGAATAGTTTCGCTATGCATAGGATGTAGATTTGGGTCTATTTATTATTTGTCAGTCGGACTCGAGTTCAGTAATGGGTACTCACAGCGTTGAAAATCCCCTCGCTTATAAGTCTGCTCCATCTCAGTGCAGAAATCAACATCTGCGAGAATAATCAGGTCTAAGAGCTAACAAAAGAGCAGATCTAACCATGAAGTGCGCGAAGCCTGGCCTGCTCTGGTTTGAAGAAGGCAAAGAAAGAGGATCTATCAGCACGTCGGGGGGCAGAACGTCTTCTGTCCAGCAGAATGGGTTTGCGGAGGATAGCCATTGAGCTGTGAGATCCGTCTAGCTCTGGAAGCGGAGGGAGGATGGGCAATGGGGAGTTTTTGGGGGCGGGAAAGGTGTAAGCATCATATAAGTTCGGTATGATCACTAAGAGAATATTTGAGACGATGGACACAGTGTCACATACCGGCTCACCCCTGAAATCACACTGGTGGAGGCTATGAGCGACCTGATAGAAGTCCGGAGCCAATCCTCCCCCCCTATGATAAGACATGGTGCATTCCTCAAGGCTTCGCAGAAGATTGAGGGAATGTGGGCATAAAATTGGTGGCAATGGTGTGACTGAGGAAAACTGATAAGCATGCAGATTCGTCAGGCAGCCATCTGCCAGTTGAATGTATGGCCTCCACAGAACGACTTTGAGTACCTTGTGAGAGATGACTGAAAAAAGCTTACCGATCCCATTGTTCCCAACTTTTGTCTTGTGGGTTGAAAGTAACAATGTCCTCTTCCCTCGTGAATCGGGCAAGCTGCCGTTGGTATGACGCGAGAGCAAAACGAGATGGGTCGTGGCCTTCGAGTTGCTTCGCGTAGCCTCTAGTGTATGGGCGATACCGCTGCAAGAGCGTGGCGCGAGGTATTTCCCGCTGGGAAGATTTTCTGGCTGAATGAGTTTTCCTGGAAGAAGCCATGTTTGATTTCAGGACTAGGTGTAGCTTAGTGGATCATATAAGACGACAGAGCCTTTCACATGAAACAGGTAACTCACAATTGACATAATTGAGTGGGTCAAGGAGGAACCAAATCATAATGCGAAGGGGAATCCATATTGTTAGAGCAAACTATTGTTGAGGCAGTGACGTATAGCGCTCAGGTACTAGACTCATATTCGGAGCGTTATCACCTTAAAAACAACGAAAACAATGAGCCATATCGATTTGTCGCAATATGCAAGGAGCCTCGCCGATGTAAGTGCAAACCATCGTCTTATATCTGAGACAGTAGACGATACAGGCTTGGTAGAGGTGTACGCTGGGACGAGGTGGTATATTAGCCGCACGGCTCCGAGTCGATCAAACATCATTACGAGTCGATGCACGGGAACCACACAATGAGAATGCGTTGTAATTGTCACAAACCTTTTTGTTGGAATGAGTAAACTGATTGCTCGTACTTATTATCTACGTTACTCCGAATCTTCAATTGTTGTGCTCGTAGCATCTGAGCTCGGTCTTCCATTTGTCCCTACTATGCACTTTGCTTCGTCAAAACAAAAGTGAATTGTGATGACGGAATGATCTGATTTGCCATCAAAACGTGTTTCCTACGACTTGAGCTCGGACCACCGTCGTCGCCACGCCCGTGTCAAAAGCCGACCTACGCCTCCAACTGCCCACCGATGATGAGGTCGACCTCGGCATGCCCACTGGCACTATCTCCAGCGGCACCTCGCGACCCACGCTTTCTTCCGCATTTGACCTGCCCTATCAACGTCGCCGACCACTCCTGCGCACCGGACTTCCATGCTCTCCCCGCTATCTCCTTACAGGTTTACATCTACGCCTATGGGTTTCCGCTATCTCGACGTGGGATATATCGACCGCGAGCTGGACTTGTGGTTCGGGCTTTCTTGTGTTTCAACAACAGCTGACCTCGCCCCAGGGGCGTAATATATACTATGTTGTTCAAGTTGAAGTTTTCTTGCCGAAGGTTTTCAATAATAGAGACATGAAGTCAGTCAACGGCACAGGCGTATCTTGGTCTCCGTATCCACTGCCCAGTCAGCAGAGCCGTCGTATGGGTGGTGTCCGTACCGTCTTTCTTGTCTACGAGAAGTATCGTGACGGTAAAGGGCTGCTGCAGCTCCGGGCCTTGAAGGTCAGACCATATCACTCATACAGAATTTGCGTCGTATGGCCCAACGTAAAGGCTTTCGCAAGCTGCTCAGGGATAGCTGAGGAACGTCGGAGATGCAGAATAAAGACGAGGACTTCATCATGACGGACATGCACGACGGCAGCTTGTGGCACAACCTTTACACCGGTACCAAGCGAGAGGTTGGGAATTTTGGGACTGTTCGCGATGTGCCAGTTGCCGAGGGAACAAAGAAGAAGTTGACGAGCCATCGCTTTGGCATGATGATTTCACCAGGCCCCAACGAGCCAACCACCGAGCAGCTTAACAACTGCTGTGTGCCAATGATGCGAGAAGTTGCCGAGTTCAAGCACGGTTCGTGGACGATTTCCCTGGTGACCTTCCCTTACATGCCTGAAGGTGTCACGATGGAGATGTATGATCAGGACGATCAGAACATTGTCGAAGAAGAGGTCTTTGGCGACTTTGTCTGCAATTGCTGCGATACCGCCGAGCATTGTAAATCCGAGATCTATGCAAAGCTTGTGAGGTGGCAAGAGGTTCGTTCACCCTCAGCCGTAGCTATCTTGTCCTCATCTGTCAATTAGCTCCATGAAAACGAAGGAACAACACTCCTAATTCCCCTTGCCAAACTTCCGGAAGTCGCTGCGCCTGCAAAATCATCTGTCATTGCACGGGTCTTCGCATCTATCTCGCCCAAAGGAGGCTTGTTCCAGGTTCTCCCCAGATCACCCGCTAAGCGTGCTGTACGCGAATTTGCGGCATCCTTCCCAATCACACCATCATCAGCGCAGTTGTCACCCGCGAAGAACTCTATACTATTCCCTCAAACTCTCTCACGAAAGGACCGTGTTCCACCCTGGGTTTCAACGCCAAGCCGTACGCCGACTTCGTCAAACGCATCTATATCCGAAGATCCTTCTACTCCGACGCACCAGCGCGGTGCAGGTGCTTCCACTGCTCCTCAAACTTCCACATCGTCTCGCAGACAGGCCTTGTATGAGCGAGTTCGCCAAAATTTCTTGACTGCTTCGCCGACAAAGACTCCGAAACACCATATCGGAGCTAAGCTTTCGCGACTCGGAGATCAGATGCTGAAACTGGGACAAGAGGCAATGAGGAGACGCTGTCTTCTTGGTCGCTTGCCAGGTGTTGCAGAGAGTGTCTGGATGTAAATCGTTTCACTTGATGAACTCTCCCTGACCTGACAATAATGTGTTTACCGGATGTTCTCCGGGCCTTCTCCCGGATCGTCGACAGCTACACCTACACACCGCAAGAGAAGAGCATTAGCGACTACCGACGTGGCTAATGCGGTCATTAAGTCCTCGCCCATCCCAATATCCATGTCTGAGGCCGTCGAGTCCTTGGAAATGTTGACGAAGCTCTGTCCCTCCTCAAGTCGTTACTGGAGAGGAGTGGCTGGAGATGCCTAAGCCAACGCCAGCTGCTGATGCAGTTGGACCTGCAACGCCCCATAGTCCTGGACCTCGGAGAGCGAAAGACAGTGCAGAAGAAATCTTGACGCGTAGTCCCAAGAGGGTGAAGCGCGAAGATGGCGGCCTCCGTGAGGTCCGGGATATCATTCGAAGAGAGCTGGAGCTCCAAGCTCCAAGATTAACTGACTATCATTGCTTCATCATATTCTTGCTTTCACATTTTCATTCATGCAGCCTACTGATCGTTTTGTATACATACGCCTACTTGCTTTGTTTCCAGCGGTATCATCTTCCCTAGCATTGCTTTGTCCATACATCTTGTTTTTGCTAGTTGAAGTTACATTTTTATACGAAGTCCTGGTCGGTGTTTACGTGAGATCATTCCATCTTCGTCACTTGCCTCTGGCGTCTCATTTGTACCGAGCGCGAAAGTAAAGACCGTCGCTCTTTCGCGCGTCAACGACGTCGGTCAGGCCCCCACCGTCGCTGTCGGCAGAGGTGCTACTGACGCAGAGCTCATGGATTGAGCGACTACCCTATTATCCCTGTGGTGAGTAGATTAGCGACTTTTCTAAGTACTTGCTCACAACCCTTATCCTCGCCCAGCATGCGTCTTACGCGCTGCACACGCGGTACACCGTCCCCTTGATGTTCCTGAGCCTTTTCGGCGTCGGCGTGGTGGTGACAAGAGGCGCGGGGTGCACAATCAACGACATGCGGGATAGAAATCTTGACAAGGCTGTCGGTGTGTCTCTTTCTTTTTCCACGACGCCGTTCTCATCGCCCATGGCAGCGAGGACGCGCGAACGCCCGCTGACAAGGGACGACATCACGATGCCCCAGCCGTGGACCTTTCTCAGCGCAGCACGGCTCTATGTCGGTCTAGCCGTTCTGCTCCAGTTTGATTGGTACAGGTAATTTGCCCATGCCCACCTGCAATTGGCGAATTGGCTTATATCTGTTTGCTCAGCATTCTCCTCGGTGCCGCCTCTCTATCGGTGGTGACGATATACCCGCGCGTTCAATTGATGTGCGCTTCTTGGCCGGTCCGCCGTGATATGTTTACCTCTTCACGCGGGCGGGGTGTGCATGTCCCTTAAATCAACTCAATTGACCGCGACTGGACTGTGAGACAAAACGGGCTTAGACTCTACAGCGCTGCTCTTTGTTCGGAGGTGGCGGAGTCTGGTAGCCAGCATCGGAATCAAATATATTCGGTCGTCGATGAAGGTCCAAAAAGGATGATGGTCGTGGTCGGTCGCCAGATGGTGGAACTGACGCTGCTTCCTTGATCTGCACTCTCTGCTTCCATTGCAGTACCTCCGTTGAGGGGTCCACAAACAACTCGGCGCGTGCCTCGAATGGTTGCTTTGGATTCCAGACTGGGAACGATGGACACACTCGGTGGCGAATGCCGACGCCCATACCAACACCGCAAGATAATTCGTCTTTTTGCTCTCCAGTATTGATGATCAGGTCGTCTCCTTCGACGCGGAACACCAGCTGCGGACAGTGTACACGGAGCCAACGATGAAAGGCAAGGAGGATGTCTTCAAGGTACGGCGCAGTTATTTGGGGCTTGGTATCACCCATGAATATGCAGGTATTCGGAATGTCGACTTCAAACCATAGCCAATGAAGATAAGGGATATTTCAGGGCACGGTAAGCCTAACAATGCGTCCAGCGGTGAGCTCTGCACCCCAATAGTCTGGCCTCGTTCCAATCGGTCCATGCTGCAAAGTCTGGCACATCGACGCTTCTGTAACCGAACAGTCGAGGCGACCCCCGTCTCCTGCATGCGCTCTTGAACAGCTTCCAAAATGCACCACTCGTACGACGTTTGCTTCGTTCGATCCGGACACTCATCTTGTCCTCATCCCTCAACGGAGCCGTTCACATTTGTTGGGCTCCAGAAGCCCAACTCAAGGGCTCATGCAATTATAGCTGCAAGGACTTCGAAGCTCGATACTAGTTTGGCGTCAAGAACTAGTCGCGGTGTGTAGCACTGCCATGGATGAAATGACTTCAGACTCAGGTATAGCCACTCGGATGTATCAGTACGGGAACGAATCATGATAACATATCGCACTCAAAACTGAAGGTAAGCCGTTCATCGGATAAGAAGATGCGAGCAAGATGGCTAACAGCGGATGGCAGTCTTGGTCTCTGCCTTCTTCCGCCAGAAAGACGGATTCACCTTCAGGCGATTTGCCCATTTCCAGACGCGGACCGTCCAAAGAGTTAAGAAAACGTTCTCCTCAACAGGATGCTGGATTGACGTCCAATTATCCCGCACGGTGGAACGGATCAGATCATCGAGGGCACAACAGGTAAGAGGGCTAGGAAGAACCACATCACTGACAATCTGTGGTATAGCCGAGTCATGATAGTCATTCTGCTAAACCAGGTCATTTCTTTCGTGCCGATCTTCCACTTGGCAGGGCGATGGAGGAATGGCAGCTTCAGGAGCTCACTGATGTGAAGAAGGTTTTAGAGCTACGAGGAGTGATAAAGGCGGTTGTAGTTCTTCGAGCTCCTGGTCAATGCCTCGCAACATTTTGTCGATGCTCTGTAGAGGTAAGAGTCATAAGAGGGGAAACAGGGAGTCAGATTTTCATTTCGGTCAGGTCAATACATCGTGTTTACAGTGTTGGTCCTGCCTGATATGATGATGATGATGATGAGATCCATTTTTAAAGTAACTCTCAGGCCGTTCACGGCCTATGTGGCTACTGTATCTATGATATTCTACGTTGTATCTAGTCAAAACTATGTAAACGTAGGTCTTGGTTCGTCTAGTGAGTGAAAATAACAGGAAATGAAGGTTACATATATAGGTGTGGATGGGTGGCATGCCCGATAGCTGGTGAGAAGGGACGGGGTCCCAACGAGCTATATGAAACAGAAAGAAAAAGGAAAAAGAGATGAGGAGATAGAGGAAAGACGGTTCCGTGTGTGGAGGTGAGGGGCAGAGATCAAATCTCACGGGGCTCGTACTGTTTAAGACGGTGGGTGGAGCTGATGTAGGCAAATAGGTGCTTGAAGTTTCGAGGTTGCGACAGTAGGGAGTGTCTGGTGAACGCCTGGCGGCCTAAGTTCTTTCGGAGGGTGGCTCGAGGTTCCGTGAAGCGGCGGCATGTGAACAGAAAGTGGTCGACACTTTCATTGACGTTGCATCGGGTGCATAGCGGCGATCCGACAATCTTCATGCGGTGGAGGTATGCATTGAGACCGATGTGTCCGGTCCTCAACTGAGTGAGCACGCTGCACTGACGGCGGGAGAGGTTGTCGTAGAGACGTGTCACTTTCTGTCCCGGCGTGGTGCTGTCCCATCGAGACATTGACTGGCCAGCTTGACTAGTGCGCCAGGCCTGTAGACGAGCCAGTGTAAGAGCCCTCTTCTTGACAGCCTTCAGAGCTGCTGCACTTGTAGGTATGTCCTGAAGATCGCCAAGGTGTGGCGGCAGCTGGCTAGAGTCGCCGTGTGCTGCACGTTTCGCGTGCTCGTCCGCACGTTCATTGCCATCAATGTCGACATGACCGGGAACCCAGATCAGTCGCAGCGAGAACCGAGATCGACGTGACCGGATACGGTTGAGGGATCTGTGGAAGAGCTCCACAAAGTGCTGACCAGAGTGAGGGCGGCGACGGCGGAGAGATGATATGGAGGGCTGGTTGTCAATGAGGAATGCGGCAGAGCGAACTCGCGGGTGGGACTCGACAATGTCAAGACCTAGGATCGATCCAGTGAGCTCGCCTTTGTAGACCGTGTGCCTTGTGTCTGGGCCCAGGTAAATCCTTGACTCGATCACCCTTCCTTCGTTGTCAACCACCACCGCCGCTCCTCCAATTCCCCCATCGATTCCCGAACCATCCACATACACACGAAGATCAACGTCAACGTGGCTCAGCCTGTCTTTTGCAGCTTCCTTGCTCGGTGCTATCTCTGTCGCAAATGGGGCCGACCAATGAGCGTCCACCGGGGTCGGGTCGATTACTTCCACATCGCGGACCTCTGGAAAGGCAGAAAATAGGTGGTGAAGGACGACTTGTGCTTGATGGGAACGTGCTTGATGGCATTTTGGACCGGTTTGCAGAGTGGGTGCGTGTCTGGCAGTGTTGCTAGGCGGACCGTATGACTAAACGCCATGTAGTTGAGGGCTGGGATGAGCGGGGGAAGGTTTGCGTGGAAGTCAAGACTTGCGACTGGGGTTGATCGGAAAGCTCCAGTCACCATCCGGGCTGCAATGTTCTGCAGTTTTTGCAGACGGTTAGCAAATCCCACTGTCCCCAAGCGTCGCTCACCCTCCCCACGCTCTAGCACCGGCTGGTACCAGACTGGTAGGCCGTATGTGATTCTCGGCATGACCACTGCAGTGTATAGCACTCGCACGTACTTGTGTGGCATCCCAACTGTGGGACGAGCCAGGCGTCCCACAGCCCCGAGTGTCTTCGCTCCTTTGGCGACCGCCATCTCCACTTGTTCGTGGAAACGGAGCTGTCTGTCTATCATGATTCCAAGGTATTTTGCTGCTTCCTCTGCCGGGATGATGTGTTGACCAATGGTTATGGGTAGGGGTCGGTACTTCTTGTCGTTACGAGTGTAATGAACGAGTTGAAACTTGCCCACGTCAAACTGGCACGCATGGGTATGTGACCACCCGAGCGCCTGTGGCACAAGTTCATTGAGGATTTTCAGGTTTTCCTCGATAGTCGGCGAAGTGACTGCGATGATTGTGTCGTCGATGAAACCTGCCATCAGGCGGGTTCTGTCCTTCGTGTCCACAATACGGAGGAGATCCGAAGAGTAGAAGAGGTAGAGAATAGGGGAGAGAGGTGAGCCCTGTGGTAGTCCCGAACTAGCGTCCAGCTGAGGCGACGTATAGGTGTCGAACTTGAGAGTCGTGCGACGGTCTGTCAGGAAGCTCTCCACCCATCTCACAATGTCCTCCGGTACTCCGGCCTTGCGCAGGTCTGCCAGTAGGCGCGCATGTGACACGGTAGGGAATGCTTGCGAAATGTCGAGGTATAGAACTGACGTGACTTTCCCTCCATTCCTCCAGCCATGTTTGATTCGTTGGGTGAGATGCAGGATGGCGTCTGTCGTTGTGCGACCAGGTCGGCCCCCAAAGTGGGTTTCGGGTAGAGCTTGGTGTTGTTCTGCATAGGCAAGCAATCGGCGTGCAATACATGACTCAATGACCTTGCTGACGGTTTCCTCTAGGGCAATGGGCCGATACGCCTTGGGAACGGAATAATCGCTCTTCCCCGGTTTCTTGAGTGTGACCGTAATGAACACCTTCCATAGCTTGGGGTGGTATCCGAGGCGGATACACGCATTGGCCAGGCGAGTTAGAATCGGTGCGATTGTGTCCACTGTGACTTGGAGTGCCTTGTTGATTGTCTCCGAAGGGCCGGCTGCCTTGTACGGTGCTGCCTCGTTTATAGATTGTCGGATCTCGTGTTCCTCTATATTGGGAGAGGCTGTTTGGTCTCCTCGGAGGCTACTGTCGATGTCGCTGGTGTCGGCTGGGGGCGCGGGCGGGAAGAATGCTTTCATGAAAGCTTGGCTTTTCTCCTCGTTCGACCTTGCAGTGCCCTCAGCCGTGGTGAGGTCAGGTGTAGACGACGGTGATGCTGCTTTTTCGGGAATGTTGGTTGCATATTTGTGGGCCTGCCACACTGATTGTTCCGTTGCTTCGTCTAACCATTCCTCCCAGTGACGTCTCTGTTGGCGACGAATAGCCTTGTGGTACGCTCTCCGTGCAGGCAGTACAGCGGCACGTTCGGAAGGAGTAGAGGAGGGTTTCTTCGCCTGGTCTTGCGTATCCCTGAATTGACGGCGCAGGTCCGTGAGCTCTGGAGTCCACCACCTCTTAGCATACGGTGATGGTTTTCGTAGCGGAACTGCGGCCTTCTTCGCCTCTTGGAGAGCGTCTTCGAGCGACTGGACAACACTGTCGATCTCGGCGGTTGTGTTCAAAGGTGTGTCGGGGGAGTAGCGGCGAGCCATTCCATCTTTGACCAATTCGTCGTATTTTTCCCAGTCTGCCTCCTTCCAATTGTACCTTGGTTCGGGGACGTATTCCTCGAAAGGTAATGCGAGTTCTATGCATACTGCACGATGGTCTGATCCATGGCCGTGTCGTGTGTAGCATCTCGTCATGTCCTGCGTAAGCCTATCAGACGCAAATACCAGGTCGATAGTGGAGAAAGTTCGCATCCAGTCAGCCTGGTATGTGGCTGTGCCTGGGACGGTGCAGAGGTTCAGATCATGTTCCGACAGCATGAGGAGAAGGGTGTCAGAGTCGGAACGTCGGGTGCGCTTGGGGGTTCTTGGGCCTGACCACAGGTCGTGATGTTTGTTGAAGTCCCCGGATAATAGGACCTCTACGCCTGGCGGGAGGGAGTCAAGATGACGGTGGGTAGTGAGAATTCCTGCGTCAGAGTTGGGGGCATTGTAGATGGAGTATATATAGCACGGGGGAAGATTCGGGAATTGAAAGGTGAGGCAGACAACGTCAAGGCTGTCGATGAGTTGCTGAGTGTATTGATTTGATGCAACACGATTGTGGACATAAATGACTGAGCGAATGCGATGATTTCTGGGGCGTGTGGCGGCAAGGGAAGGGAGAAAAAGGTTCCAGTGGGGTGAGCGAAAGGAAAGCTGCGTATCAATATAATACGGGACTTCCTGAAGTAATAGAATATCGAAGTCGTTGGTTGCGCGGTCGTTCAAAAGAGATTTGAGGACCTCCGGGGAGCGATGGCAGTTCAAATCATGAATACGCAGTGAATGAAGTGGTTGTTCAATCATTGGGCAGAGCCCGCCACATCGCGGCGGGGGGCGTCTGCGTTGAAGAATGGGCTGGTTCCCAGATAGCGAGCATCAAGCTTCGCTTGTTCCTTCTGAAGGTAAGGACATACTTTGGCAAAAGCCTTGTGATCCCCTCCGCAGTTGGCGCACTTTGCGACGACATGCTTGCATAGGCGCATGTCGGTACAGCGACCAGTGGTGAGAGGGCAAGAGCATTTCCCCGTGTGGTGATTGCCCGCACAGCGGGCGCATTGACATGTGAGCGCGGATGTGTCGTTAGCTTTTGGGCATGCCTGAGCCTTATGGCCCAATTTTTGACATATGTAGCATATGTTTTGCGTAGCTGAAGGCGCATATTTGCGCACCACGTAAATTCCTCCCGCAATTGCGATCCCCCGCAAGATGAGTCTGTCCGCCGCCTGCACGTCTGTGGTCGTTATTTTGAGCGACGATACCCGTTTGTCCTTGGCGCGGCGCGAAAGCCATGACACGGACTTGATTGCGCTCTGGTTGGAGAATTCTCCTCGATTCGCCTCAAAAATTGATGCTGCGGCGTTTGGAGATTCCGCGTCAAAGGTAGTAGGGACGAAGTCGACCACAATGGTGACAGTGCGTACTTCCAGAGTAGCTTTATTGTCCAGCTTGGAGATACATTTATCGGCGTGCAGTAAGATGCTTTCCGCATCACTTTCGTTGTTGGCACAGACAATGATGTTGCCTGCCTTGGAACGGCGGACACCCCTCACACGTTTCCCGTGCAGAGCTGGGACTAGGGCGTCACTAAAGGCCTTCTCGACCAGGGGAGCCAGCTCAGCAGCTTGAATGGAGCGTAGTGGAGAATCCTTGGGGACATGTTTCAATGAGACAATTACAGCGTGTTCGTCCACCGGGCCTTGGGGCTTATTGGTGCCACTTGGGTTTGCTGGGGTGTGGGTATGGTCGCAGCACGATGAGTGTTGCGGCGCTGAAGCACGCGCGTCGTTCCTCATGTTGTCCAGGGTATTCTGAACAGCCTGGATTTGTCGGGCGAGGGAGGCGGCAGTATGGACGGCTTGGTCTCTGTCAGACGTCGTTGTTGAGGATGGGGGGGAGGAGGGGGGAGGAGAGGATGTTGATGTGGCAAGCTTCTTCAGGATCTCTTGCATGGCCTAGTGAGATTCCTTGAAGACTTTCGAGCTCTTCTGCTTGGGTTGCAAAACTTCGAGGTGGTGTACGAGTGCAGCGAGGTCGCTTCGCGATACCGCGATTACGGCATTGGGATCATCGGTGCTCGATTCCATCGCTAACTTTATGAAAGAACAAAGTAGCTAGGCGCGTTCGTTGTCGGAGGAGGCGTCGATGAATGTAACACGAGGCGGTGCCACTCGATCAGATGATCGTGGTTGCGGATCAAGGTGCGTTTCTCCTGCCTGATAGATCCGCTCGTCGTAGTAAGAGGATATCTCTCAAAAGAGATGTCGAAGAAGATTGAGCGTCAATTCGGCGGTCATCGCTCGAAGATAGCAAAACTATGGTTCAATTCGGCGCTTATGCAAACCGTAGTTTCCAATTAAACTCAGACACTCTCAGGACACTCTTCCCCATCACCATCGGACGCTATTGTCGGACAGCGCCTTGTGACTGTCGCGGGGTGACGTGTTAGGTACTACCGCCAGCTCCCAACCACAAACGCCCGTCCACCTGTCTCGTGTTCTCCGTCAACCACTCCAGCCACCCCTTCGATGTTTAACTTTCTCGACGCTGCTGGGAGGGCCCCAGCCACACTGCCTCCATCAACCATTCGTGCCTCTTTCATGAGGTGGAACTGCGGGTCAGGTGTCCATTGGATGCGTTAACAGCCCGCTTTCCGAAGCTGAGGGAATCTTTGGTGTTTGGCGTGTACTGGGTCTGGAACGGCGGCGGCGGGCTTTGCCTTTGTTCGGGTTTTGTTCCTGCTCAGTAGCTTTTCTTTTTTCATGACCAGTGAGTTTTTTTTCGAATGGTTTTCCCTCATCCGCTCAGTGTTTTTTGTAACAGGAAGCTTGCGACAAGAACGAAGCTGGTGTCATGTTCCACATCTGGGCGAACCGGTGGACTCATGCACTGCGTCGAGCTCCTGGGCGGGAGTACCGACAACACGCCGTCGACGTCCTCCTCAGAGACGTCACGCTCACCTAGCTCGGTCGAGAACACTCTCGAGCTTCCTGATGCCATTCTCGAGCTTCCTGATGCCATTCTCGAACGCAAACGCGAAAGACTCGCGTCAATGCGAAAGACTCGCGTCAATGCGAGGAATCCCTCGACGCGAGGAACGTTCAGATATTTCACCCCTTTCCTCGCCTCCGAACACAGCGCCATCAGTAATGCGGCCATGCTCTGCATCAGCTGCTTTCCATCGAGTGCCTATCCTCCGCTGCTTGAGGATCTCTGTCTCTTGATAGGACGTCAATTTTATCGATGATTCATGCCCCAGATGGCGGCTACAGTGGAGTAGAACGTCCATCGGTGTCTGTCGTCTGACGTGAACACACGGGCGGAGTCCTTGTTGTGGACCGCAGGCGTCGCCATGAGCAACCTTACTCAGCAGCGGCACAAACGTCGCATCTCAGTCCGAGCCTTCCATTGCAGTGGAGGCTTTCAAGCGTGACAGTCAGCTCTTATCCCATCGTTATATGTAGGTGAACTCTCGTGGTCTGAAAAGCTCACAGCTGACAGCAACATAACTGAAGGCATACCTCCGAATTTTTTTGCGGCAGTCAGCCTCGAACCTTTGTCAGCGACTTTGTTACGGTATCGAGAAGATGATGCTCATACTACTGTCGGACCATCAGCCGTCGCAGGAACGCGGAAAGTCAGTGTTGATCGTGCCGTTTGGTTTGGTTGACTGATTAGTACAGAGACTTGCTCTCACCGTCCTACTTGTGGTTGATGCAAACAATACCAAATTACTCGAAGGGGCGCTGAGAGACGCTCATATGTCTCTCAATGAGGAAGGAAGTGGGCATATTCGCTTTTTGAACTGATATCTGGAGTAGACGACGACGGGCGCGGCTATACCTTCGTCCTTGAAACCCATACGACTCAGATCAAAGCTCAAGCTCTTGCTTGTAATCCCCGGCTGGTGCATATAGTATATCCCTTTGCTGCTGCCTGCTGCTCCCAGGCTAGCTCACATTCGCGAAATCGTCGACCTCTCGCTGTTTGTCGCGCCAGCAAACGAAACACGTCAGGCGACTCGGCGTCCGGCTCAATTTCAACTCCAAGGGTTCCCCGGGGCGGCATATGCCTCTGTGCCGCCACGCGCACTTTGTGCACCTTAGTCGCCTCCTACTGAACACCCTCCTCTTGGTCCTCTCCGTACCCCGAATACTCTCCTGCCCCGCCTCCCAGTTTCAACGATCACGTTTTCGAAGGGCAGTGATGGTTCTGCGCCGTCGTCCGATAGAGCAGCTGTGTGTGCTGCTGTGAGGTCCGAAATCTGCCAAACAAAGAAATCCTAAACAAGAAGCAGCTCAAAATGAATAAAGACTGACGGTCGTGTAAACCCCCACTCTCGTTATCTCAGTGTCGGTATAATCGCCCGGGATGCTAGAGTTTATCCTGAAAGGACGCAAATCATCATCTTTGTGACAGGTTCGTCAATTACCATGGCGTACTCGTAGACCGTTTCCTGACGCGATGTAGCGCGCCCTGGGTCCACTGTCGCGCTCCCAGCCTCGCTGCCGGACTTCTCTCATTCTCATCACTTGGTTCGGCTCATTTCTTCCTGCTTTGAGACTTGCCTGGGCTCACGGCCACGATGTAGCGGATGGCGTCACGGACTTGCAAGACAAATCGGCGACGTTCAATATGACAGTGGCGGCGCGGATCGCAGAGAATATCTTGGCCTCCAACGATTTCACAGCTCACCTCGACGAGTTGGTGACCAAATTGAACAACACGAACGCCCATATCCGCATTCGTGGCTCGTGCACTTCTTCGTCGGCTGACTGGCAAGCACCAAGTCGACACTGCGCTCAAGATCGTACAGGCACTTGATTGAAATTAGATATCGAAACTCGAAGACCTCTTGTCAAACGTCCAGGAATTACATACGGGAGGTGGGTCAGATTTCGTTCTTGTCAACTTACACAATTCAAGTTCTTGCTCTAGCATATTGACGATACGAAACTCGGCAGGAGCATCGCCATCAAGCCCAACAGCAAGAATACGCTTTACTGGTTACAGATCTCTTTAGTGACCATCGCTGCCGAGGTTCAGCCGCCAGAAGGGATTGTCATCAATTGGTTGATGCAAGGCTCGAGTGCAGCGAGTCTGCTCTCATTTCATCCGTCATTCCACTAGATCTAATTTTACGGGAAGCAGAACACATCGGATCTTCGCGACTATCGATTCGTCACCCTTATGCGCAGAATCTACGAAGCAGCGACGGCGTCTTCTGTAGCGATCATGATGAACACACTTAACGTCCTTTTCGGTACATCCAGATGACGCCCTTGCGTTCTTGACTGGCATCTGGTTCACATGCTTGGAGGACCAGGACCTTGCAGCGTTGACCTTGAGTCATTGTGTCGCGTCGCTGCAAGCGTTCAAGTCTACCTCCTCGGCAGTCGATTTTTAGACTATCCTCCCTTCTCTTCTCGTCGCGCTCCAGTCTAGCCTCAAGATTCGTGAATACGCTCTCCAGTGTCTCACTCTCATGTCGGAGAGCACACAGGGCAAGTTGGAACGCGTCTACGCGTTTGATAGTATCTACGGCGCTAGTGCGAGTATGTGTTTCTGTCATGCTGTGACCCGACGTACTCACTAACGACGTTGGTAGGCCAATTATTGTACCTCTCTCAAGAGGATCTCACCAAGTACCTTGCCGCGCTGGTGGCTCACCGGGATCATTACCTCCACGATCCTAGCTATGTTATCATCTTCCATCAAGAGTACTTGACACAATCGAAGACTGACAAGCGGAAGGCGGCGGAGTGAGTCCCAAAATGCCGTGTTCTTTACAATCGATGCTGACATTTCCGCAGTCACAAACGCAATGTAATTTCCTTGTCTTTCGTCGCATGTCAACGCAGCACCTTCGCGTTCCCGACATTCGCTCCTCAGGATTGTTATGCCGATTATCGATGATTCAAAGGCGACGATGCTTCAACCCTGTGTGAAGGAACTTCTACGACGTCGCCAGAGACACTGCAGGAAACTTACGGACACAACACTCCGGACTTCGTGGGCTTGGTTGCATCTGTCTTTGATATCACGGCCCACAAGGATCTCAGCGCCAACAAGGATGGCGTATGGTCGTCGTATTGCGACCTTTTGGCGTACCTTGTCAAGTCCAGTACGTCGCTATCTCCCCTCCCTCTTGTTAGCTGTCTAAAACTTTCGTAGCCTACCGTTCGGCGTCGAATATGATACTTCAGAACCTCGAGCGTGGCCTGTTCAAGGCTCTGACTGCTGACCGTCAATCCCAGCTTTGTGACCTCCTACTGGAACTGAGCAATCATGATCAAGACGTGGTACGTCTTCTTCCACGATAAACAAATTCCCGCTCATTATACCAACAGCATACGACTGTGACGAAAGTCCTTGTCGCTCTATTGATTGAGCCTGTTCTCATCGTCAAGCTGCTGCAAGCTTACCAACCGGACCCTGTCGACGCTCCTCCGGCTACCAAGCGTCCTCGAGTCTCTACTCAGTATGTCTCATCTCACTTCTGTGATGAGAGCTCTTTTGACCTTCCTCAGCACGTCGGAGGAGACACTTCCCAAGCTAAGCGTACTCGCAGAAGTTTTAGCGACCGCCTCCCTTCCCGGCTCCTTCGACCTCATCGTGGCGCTCGTGCAAGCATTAAACAACGTCATAAGCTTCGACGACTTCGGATGTCGTCGACGTCGTCTTCATCGAGCAATCCTTGATGTCAGCCGTTGCTACCGCTGCAGACAAAGTCACGGTATGAACGCTTATCATGACTGGCTATGAGATGCTTACTTCTCATTAGGAAGTACCGAACTTGTCACCTGGTGCAATCCGCCTTGAAGTTCTGGTTGATTTGATTCGGAGTGAGTTTCCTTTCATTCGTCAAAGGCTCATATCCTGATCTGATATCACATAGCTGCGAACAACTCACAGACCTTCCAGCAGGCCTTGTTGTTGATGGCCACCCTCGCGCGTCTCAGTCCGGAATCCGTCTTGCACAACATCATGCCCGTATTCACGTTCATGGGATCCAAAGTCTTCCACCGCGATGATACTTACAGTTTCACTGTCGTCCAGAAGGTTCGCTGACTCCCTACCCGTCTTGTAAATTTGCCTTATCATTTTGACAGACCATCGACAATATCGTGCCCGTGATGGTGGCTTCGCTCAAGAGCTCTCACAAGTCCCGAATGGAGCTCTTACTTGGATCACGCAAGTTCCTGCGTGTCTTCTCCGGTGCGGCGAACCATATTCCTCGACACCGTCGCACGAAGTGCGTTGGCTATGTTCCTCTTTCTCACCTAGCCAATCAATGACCTTCTTTTCGCAGCTTCTTTGTCCACCTCGTCAACGTACTTGGACCGGATGACTATATACTACCGCTACTGGTGGAGAAGGCGGCGAATCGCGTCGTACGCCAGAGCGCCGAGGAGGCGAAGAGCACTTTCGCGTTACCGATAAGCATACTCCATCACTATGACGGTGTTCTCCGGAACTCGGTAAGTGTGTTCTCTGTGTCCTTAGATTGAGCTGAAGTCGTCAACCCATAGGTTCTTACCGAAATGGTCCTGGAAAGTCAATGCCTGGCTCGCCGCATTACTGATTCCCAAAACCTCGAACCGACTTTCATGGATGATCATCTGTGAGTGGCTTCCCAAAACTTCCTTCTATTTTTGAGCTTTTTGACGAACCGTGCTTGTTAGCAACGATCGACTTCTGTCATCACTGCTTTCAAACGCCGAGCACAAGCGGTACTGTCCTTCGTTGGGTACGCAGTTAAGGCCGTATCCGGCGTCAGTTCTTCTTCGGCGGAGTCGTCCCTCGTCTCCTTGCTCGTCGTCATGTCCACCTCCAAGAGCGGCCAGGGAGCTGGTCGCGTGGATGACATTAATAAGGTCGCCCGCGCATCGCTGGACAAGACGTTACAGTGATGTCCGCGCTGGACTACATCGAATCCACGACGAATATGCTTCAGTCGTCGGAGCAGATGGTTTGTCAATTCCTCTTCTTGTATCGAATATTGCTCACCCGCTACCTCCATAGGTCCAGATCGGCGCTTTGGACCTTTTAGCGGAACGCCTCCCACAGGTATCGGACCACGTCCGCCAAGCGTTCACGGAGAACCTCGTCAAGATCATCCACCGCGTCAAGGACCTCCTCACTGCGCATCCGGGCAGCGCCGTTGCCGTCTCTGCGTTCCGGGGTCTGAAGACAATCGGAGATGGACTCTGCACGGGAAAGGAATCCGCCGCTGGGGAAATCGTCCCGCTCATGCTCTCTGCGGTTGCTGGACGGAAGATGGCCGTACATGCTCTTCCGGCGTTAGCGCCTTTCGCGTATGTTGTCTCGATGCGATTTGGAGGGAGGCTTGTACTGACCCTTTTCGTAGGTCAAGATTGGGACCGAGGATCATACCGTTCTTCCGCGAAATCGTTGGGCAGTGTGTTGCCATTCTTCAGGAGGGGCTTGATGGTATGTCTAGCACCTCTCATACCATTTGAGGTTCCATTCCAATCTCCTCACTAGATTTGTCTGTCGAGGCAACGAACGTCCTACATGGGCTCTTGACGTCGATCCCCACCTTCTGGGCATCCGGGGAGATATCGCAAGTGATCATGCTCTACATCACTCAACGGCCAAAGGATGCCTCCTTGGCCTCCCTCGTCAAGGCTATCACCAAGCACGCACCGGAAAAGGTCGTCATACCGACGTTGGCGCAGACTTGGTCTGCACTTCTCAAGTCCTCAGCTGCTTCGGTGGTTGATATAAGCTCTTGGGTAGATCGTTAACTGATAAACGACATTTGAACCTATAGGATAAATATGACCTGTTCTTCGAGGTGGTCCGAAGGGCTCTGCGCACGTCTAGCAAGGCTGTGGTGTAAGAGAACTTGAGGGCCATTTTCAGCATGTTCTTGGAGGCGTTCGATGTAGTTGATGTTGACGGAGGGGTGAGTTGTTTTCGTCGTCTTTTCTTCGAGTCGGTCCTCTAATTTTTGCTCGAAGCTTGACTTCAAGGCGCTGGCTATCATCGCGTTCACGGAGCTCGTCGTGAGTGAACCTCAACGAGAACACGTTCCGGCCTCTGTTCAGGCGTTTATACGATTGGGCCTTCGCCAGTAGTACAGGTACGTGCTCTATTTTGAGTGCATGGACCTTTCTCAATCTCGACGTAGACGAGAAGCGAAAGGTCGTGTTCTGTCTAGCCTTCTCGGCCCTATTGGACTACTTCAAGGTATGCTTCCGAACGACTCGTTGACGTGCTTTACCTCATCTAGTATGGACTTCAAGGGCTTGATGTCGCCGTACATAAACTTCGTCCTGGAAGAATTCGTCGCCCTACGCAAACGTGCTTATAACGGACGACTTACATTGCGCTTTGTCAGACTTTGGGATTAGTCGTGTTGTGGCGAGTCACAGTGAAGTCGGAACTGTCAGCAATTCGGGTATGAAGGGTGCCGTTCGTTGGATGGCGCCTGAGCTACTGGACCCAGATATCCCCGCTTCTCAGGGCGCAAGTACATCGAGAGACATCTACTCGTTCGGTTGTACTATTATCGAGGCAAGTATCTACATACAAGATTATGCGATGGCTGATTGATATGTACCTAAGTGAGCAGATCTTCACGGGGCACTTGCCATTTCCTGATCTCAAGTCAGATGCTGAAGTGTTAATCGAGGTTCTCGTGAAGAGAAAATCCCCAGCGAGACCCTCCCGCGAGCAGTTTCCATCTGAGCAACTGTGGAAATCAGTTGAGTGGTTCATGGATAGACGCCCCGATGCACGTCCGAAAGGACGAGATCTTGCGATGATTCTCGCTTCTTCTTGCAAACTGAATAGCTTACCACGATACCGAAAATTTTGCTGGCAAGGTCTCGTCTTCCCCATCATCCCCAAAGATACCGATGGTGAGGACGTCGAATCACTTACAGCAATTCTGGGAGTGGGACCTCCTGACGCGACTTTTGATCGGGATAGAACTGTGGAAACCATGAGACGTCTCTCACGTCGAGAGGACAAGTCGACTTGATGCCTCGAGCACAGGCCAGGAGCTTTGGCTTCTTCATGAGTTGGGACTTCGTACAGAAACACCCATTGCATGATCTTTCGAGAGTCCGAATGACCGTTGGCATGTTCACTCTAGAGGATACGGCCATCAGCAACGCCATGTTAGGCTTCATTGTGCAGGCGCGCAAGCATTGGGAAGTGGCTATGTGTGTCTGCACCACATCAGGCGATGGCTGCCTTGAGCTGGCAAAGAACGACTGCAATGTACCATCAGCAGCAGTTGCAGACCAAATCAAGAAGGACCTTGGTCTAGTAGGAGAGCCAGCATGGTACTACACTATTCGGACATTGTGAGTGCCCGTTTCTCTCCATCCTTACAGGACTTACTCACTCGAATTGCAGCAATAGGTGATCTTTGTACGACTCGGAGCTCGAATGACCCAGTCATTCATCCATCGGCGATGTAGTTTTTCGACCACTTGATGTACTCAGGAAACAATGAATATCTGAACAATATGTGCATTGCCTGTGGCGCCTGTCTTCCTCCGGATGAGGAAGTCATCGCTTCCTCATGGCCTAATATCATGACGCTGTCATCACACCTCTTCCAATCAGGACTTGATGCCATCCCATCTTTGTTTCATCCGCCCGTGCCTTCACCCTTCCCAACTCACTAGTAGTCATCGTTGTGGAACCACTTGACGGCCTATCGAAGCAAACAGGTGGGAAGGACTCTCCGTCCTGACGATCTTCATGCTCTTCCGTCCTATGAGTTGTGGCACTTCAAAGCGAGCCCGTGCTTGGAAGGCACAAATTTTACCAGGGTTTTCATGTTACCCCAGGAGCACGTTCAATGCTGCCTTCTGGCGAGCCCACGAAGTTTGTTCAGTGGTTGATTAGTGATGTATACGACTCCAGTGACCTAGAACAATTCAGATTTCTCGGCATTGTCCCAGACACGGAGGACATATCAACGGTAAAAGTACTTCGACTGTGTTCAAGTTGCGGCGACGATGAATAGATGTGCTGGAAGTGTTTGCTCTCAGGTACAGACAAGAAACCGATTTTGATGCTAGATTCCAATCACTAGACTATACATTCTCAACAGCAATGAGATCCAAATTCGCCGGGTCCATATCCGTGAACGGCATATCCTTGATCTTCCTCGACTCGCGCTCCCGCTTCACCAGCCACCTGTACAGTAACTGAAGGCAATCGCGCGCCTGTAGATCATCACATGAGTGAGGGAAGACAGATTGACAAACGGAACGTACCACCGCAAAAACACCATATCCCAGCGAATTTCGCCACCAAACAGGATCCAACTGCGCCCACGGACTCACACCGCCCCAAAACGCCCTGAACACCAGCGAAAGATGTGCCTTGCCACCATCCTTGTTCAACCAGTACAACGAGAGCGGAAGTGCTGGCCTCTTCCAGTGTGGCTGGACACCGAGGAACTGGCGCAGGAGAGGCGCGCGCTTGGACAGGTGGAGGAGGAATGTGCCCATTTTGTTCGCAATGGTGGGTATGAGGAGCGCGGTGGCGATCTGCCACCCGAGGCGGTCGGGCAACGAGAAGACGAGTCGGGCGTGGTTATCGCCAATGTCGACGCGGGGCGAGCATCTGCGTCTTCTGCGGCTGCATCGCCTGCGTTGGCGTCGGCGACCCGCCTGGGCGGCGCCTCGTCGTCGTAGTCTTCTATTTCCCTTGTGCCGAGCACTCTTTGCGAGATGGGGTGGTAGACGCGGCGGTACAGGCTTGTGGAGAGAGGAATTAGGAGAATTGAGCTGAGTGAGGGCGAGGGCGGCCAGAGCGAGGCGATGGCGGGAAGCTGCTTGGCGTTGAGGTGAAGAGTGTTGAGGGATGGGGTGAAGGAAATGCGTGAGAGGCGAATATGAGGACAGCTGGGACGCAACCAGGTTCAGAGGAATGAGCGGGAGCTGGATGTAAGCCATGATTGGCCAGTTCTTCGGGTCGTCAGTCATCACGAATTCAAACACCCTGCGCATCGTCAGCCAAAGTCTCGAGGCGTAGATAGACAGGACTCACTCCTCCCCAAAGAACAGCTTGATGGCATGCGCGCCATAGCTCGTGAGCGACAGATATATTCCCACCGCTACGGACGCCGTCAGCCCCAGGAAGCCTGCACCCAAAAAGACCACGCCCAGGCGGGGCATCTGGCGGCTCGCCCAGTTCAGCACCCGCAGAATCAGCGGATTCCTGCTCTCAATCTCGTAGTTCGTCCCGCACTGCGGACACTTCGTCGCATTCTTCGCCGCCGCGTCCCCGCGCGTCTGTGCGGACTGTATCTAGTCTAGGAGGCAGGTCTCGTGCGCGATGAGGGCACAGCGGCATGGGTGGATCCAGACTCGAGGCGGGTTCTCGGGACCTGTGGATTGGCGCTGTCAGAAACGTTGGCGTTGGGCGCGAAGGCGGGCGTACGATCAAAGAGCTCCTCGTCGCGGCAAATGTAGCAGAGCTTGACGCGCAGGTCGTCGATGGACGGCGCGTAGTCGCTCATCGTGGTGGAGGTCAAAGAAGGATTCTGCCGGATTTGGCTTGCTGCATATTTACTCGCCCCAAATTGATGGTAACCGTACAACTTCTTCGAAGACGTCTAGGTTACACTAGTAAGACTAATTCACAGGCCATCTATAGTGCCGGCGACACTCTCGATGGTCGTCTTCAAGTTCAAGGCCTCCAGACAGACCATATCGTTCTCATCCTCGCTACATTCTGCGATAAACGTCGAAGTCTCAGCAACGAAACCTACTGACAACAGTCAGTTGGCGCTCCAAAAACAGATTGTGACGAGAATGGAGTGACCGAGTAGCTTTCCACCATGCGCGTGCCAAATAGCCTTCGAGCACAACAGAGCGAACAGACAAACTTGCACGTCCTCCGAGCGAGTGTGCATCAACACGTCCAGGCTAATCGACTTCAAGAGCAGGTCGTCGGTAGTATTGTCCACGACTGCACATAGCGTCTCTTGCAACAACGCCTTGCTCTCCTCTGGCTGTTGGGCACCCACGGGCACCTGTGCGATAAGTGGAGCGTAGACCTGCTTGATCTTGTCGTCCTGCCAAAAGGCTATCATAACGGAGTTAGTCAGACCACCAAGTGTGAGTCGTAATAAGCCATACCCCCATCATCATGTACCATACTCTTCGTGACCGTCGTGAGGATGCAGAACCACAGCGTGGGGTCCGGCGCCGATGCAGCTTTCCAGTACGCGGCGCCACCAACCAGAATGAGAGGGATGCAAAGAACGCCTAGGATGACTCACACAGCGAATGTCCGCATGTACGATCGGTGGTTCAAGTTGGTGAAGATACTCGATTCCTCGCGCAATTTGAAGGACCTAGGTTGTTTTTCTGTTCATAGACGTTCCTGACGCGTACCAAGCGGTGTTACTCACAGCAGAATACTTATTGTGAAGTCCCGGATATTTTTCCAGGAACGCTGCCAGATTCCCGTTTTCCATCCACGGCGAGATCAGGCAGAAGCTGGGAGCAAACAGATCCGGATTGACACCCAGAAAAGGCAATACATTGGGATGTCGTAGGTTGAGCCATACCAGAGTCTCGCGATAATATTCCTTTAGGAAGGATGCATGAAGGTAGGAAAAGAAGGCTGTTCTGGACAAGACCAACTTTGAGTACCGCCTCCCTGACGGAGTCGGTGGTGTACAGCCGCAAGCACACAGCCTTGTCGCCCAAGTGCCCTTTATATATATCCTTGAGCGCATGTCAGTACCTGCAAGCGCCTCTAGCATGAGACCGAGCATACCGCATACCCGCCACCAGCCACGGGGTTCGGTCCATCACACGTAACTTTGGGAAGAAAGAGCGAGCTGGGAAGCACTCCGTGTGATCGCCCTAACACGCGAATACACCTACAGCACTTCGTACGATGCTGTTCGTCCATCGGATTGGAATCCAACTCCTGAAGCTCATGAAACTTGAACTTAGAAACGGCAAGGCACACGGAGACACGTACAGATTGTAGAATATCCATAACGGTGGCCGCTACTTCGCGCCGTACGGAGCTTATGGTCCGCCAAGGCTTCTCAGTCGCTATCAAGCGCACGACAGCCTTCCTCAGGAGATTGGGATCGTCGTCCTTCGAGATATCCGACCACTGTAGTATCGACTCCATGCTGCTCGAGTGATGAGAAGGAGATGGAGGAAGGTTCCTGTGCCCGTCACTCTCCCGCGGCCGTGGGAGGACACCGGGCTGTACATCACGTTCCAGTGGGCGCAGGTGGGCGCCCATCTCCGAGTTCTCTTTTCCGCTCGATACCAGCTCGATACACAACAAGATCTTTCCCTTTCCTCGTTCTCCACCTTGTTTGCTTCATGCAACTCCGCCCTCGAGAGCTCCGGCCTCAGGTACAAATAGTCGTAAACTTTTGACTACTTGTCCTCGTTGGTTCTTTGTAAGTACAGTAGAGTAAGAGCAGAACAGAATAGACATTGACAAATAGGCACGGCGTCAGAATACACCTCGGTCAAGATACACATGATATAAACAGCAAAGGAGAAAAGAATAATAATCTCCCCAACCCCCATGAGAACTTGAGACGGCAGCAAGAATGAACCTCAAGAATAGAACATTCCTCTCAATCTTGGTAATGCTCGCGAAAGGCGGTCGCGCTGAACGGTCTCCTCCCCGGAGGAGGGTGGAATGCACTACGGATGTGGGATGACGTGGGTGAAGAAGCAGGTCTCGAATCCGAGACATTGTGCAAGGGCGGGGAGAGTACACAACTTGTTGGAGAGGAGGTGCGGGGTAGAGGGCAGGGGAATGGGAGACGGAAGGGAGCGAAGGGAGGCAGTTTAGCTGCAGAGTGTCGAGGGTCAAACGAATAGCCTCCAACTGCACATCGGCCAAATTTTGGATGAGAACCGCTTGTTGGAGAACCAGCTCCTTGAGACGACTCAACCGGTCCCGTAGGTCGTTGTCAGAATAAAATTCCCGTGGTTCATCTCAACCAGTGACTGGTAATCACTTGCAGGATATGGCGTATTGAGCCTGCGTGGCCTCGTCAAGGACGCTAGAACGCAGAGCGAAAAGGACTAGGGGCAGTGGCGAAAATGTTATAGCTCGTCGAAATTCGTTGATGGCAGTGGTAGTGATATCTCGCTGCCGATAAGAGAACCTCGCCAAGAGAATGGCGGTAGCAGCGGTGAAAGGCGATAGCAGTGGTAGCAGTGGTGGCGGTGGTGGTCCTGGAAGTGAAATCGCCTTGAGTAAATCCGCCCTGAAGAGCGCTGGAAGCAGCTGACCTGGACCTGGTTCGCGTAATGGGCTTTTCGACGAGTCTGCGAGCATGCTTGCCCGTGACATCGACGAGAAATCTTGAATTGAACGCCAACGCTTGTTTGGTAGCATTGCTCGCGAACGGATATGCCTCTTTTCCACCACCCCGCCCGTGCACCTCGAACCTTGAGATCCTAGCATTGGACCTGGTCAGCGTCAATGATAAAGCAATCAACTCGGACATACTTACAGACATTGAAGGATATCCTGAATTACATGATACACGTCCACCGACGTCCCAGCTTTTGCTGATACTATGGCGTACACCGTAAACGCATCGTTGCGGCAGCCAGCAGGAGGTGGGACGGAGGTGAGACTGCCGGTGAGTGTGCGAGGAGAGCACGTAAATGAGTAAGCAGCTTTGGCGAACGAGAGAGTGTGGTGTAACGCACCCTTGCGCTGCCTGTGCCCGCGCCTGGTGTGAGCTCAGGCTTCCCTCTGCCTGAATTTGGCTGCCACGGTTCGACGCTACGTCGCTTGGGTCTGTCACGTCTGCGCTGTTCCCGTGGATCGTAAGATCCGCATACTTCTTCTCGATGGTCGACTCAAGTTCGGGCAGGTTTGTGCGGTCAAAGTCGAGGAAAAACAGATGCTTCGCGCCTTTGTGGGCGCACAACAGTGCCAATGCGCCCCTGATTAAGTTTGCGCAGTGAATTGCGGTGCCATGGCCATGCCTGAAATTGCCAAGAAACACGAGCGGACGGGTAAGCATAACTTAGAAAAAGACAAGGCGCAGTGTAACACACCTAGGAGTCCTCTCTCCGCACTCTCTAGCGCAAATTCCGCCCTCCATCCGCTCCGTGCTAGTTGCTGTTTCTCCGCATCCTGTTGCCGTGCACACCAATCCTGTTGGCGTCGTCCATATTAATCCGTCCGGTGTTTATCGATATCTTCTGCAGTGCTGCCATTCTGTCGGCATCGTCGTTGCCGTTGCGTGAGCGCAGGGCTTGTGGCGTAGTGTGATCAAGCGAGATAGGGAGGGAGGCGGCCATGGTCGAGACGATCGTGGTGGTTGGTTAGAGGAGAAAATCCATCAGGCCGTCCCATAGATCAAACGGTCGCATTTGTCATCCCTTTGCACCTCCCCCCACTGAGCGGCGCCTCCGCGGGATGTATCGTCTGCCATTCTCGGCAAGGTCGACGCTGAAACGATCCGGACGCTTAATGCCTCGTTGGCTGCATCTGTTTGATTTCGAGTGATAGTCCGAGCTACGTATACTGAGTTGGCTTCTTACCACGACGATCGAGTGTAGCGATTGTCCTTTGCCTTCTCCCATCACCAGCGCCCACAGCAGTACGTCTCTGGGAGCAGTGTAGCGGCGCGCATGCAGACAAGGCGGCGCCAAGACTTGCATTGGACCCTACATGCTATTCTCCCAATCCACGGCCTCCAGCTCAAGATGGCTTCGGATGCGGTTGAGGACATCGAGAAACAACTGTGGGTCATCAGTATAGATTTCTGTCCTCCACATCACTCATGAAGACTCACAGGTTCTGCCCACTGCGAGGCTGACTCCAATTCGGAGATACTGTCGAATATGGTGACTCGACGGGCTATAAAATCCACCATCCCCGGGACCCAATGCGGTGCGTCTCCGCCGCACAACGGAATCATCCACCTTGGCTTAGCCTGAATCATCTCGGGACGGCCTAGCATTCTTGGTCCATCAGTAATCCGAACTTCTCGATGTTCCAATATATTAACTGACTGCGTCCAGAATCACACCCCTCACAGTCCCTTCTATCCGGTCTTCGGGGATGTCTCCGTTCACAAATTGCGCCAGCTGAGAAGAGAACGCGACAAAGTCACACTCTCCTCCTCTTTTCCGACTTTGCCTTTTGTTGACCAAATGCACCGTATGCGTCGACACAGGATGCCGGCGCTTTCATGTCACCATCGACGAGCGGCATGAGATCTCTTCCACAGAGTTGTATCCCGCGTATCTCGCGAACATTACTCTTGATGTCGCGAAGTATGTCATTCCGCGGCGGTAGCATAGTTCGATGCTCGTTGTCGTACGCGAGATGAAAATACTTTAGGTCCACACTAATTCGAAGCACTCTTTTATGACTAGTTCTCTGTGGACATGCCTTTGCGGTTCTCGAACAATGATCTCAGCTCAGAGCTCGACAAAATGGCAGGCAGAGTAGGTGTGGCGCAGGAACCTGCAGCCGACGATCATGATACGATGGTATGTTGCCCTCTGCGCTATTATGGCAGTCTCCTTCCTCTTGAAAGGGCCAACGAGATTCGGTGATGACGTCGACAAGCTCATTGCCGAAGGCGACACTGGCTCCGCTTTCATCGATCATCACTGACCAGGATCGCTATGATGAATGCGAGGCGGTGCTCAGTCGGACACTCGTTATCCTCAAGCTCGCCGCCTCACGCGGCGTGCTCACGGCCTTAAGATTCATAACGGAGGCGGCTCTGACCAGGGTGCTTGACTACATGACAGCGTTGCTTAATATCACCAAAGTTGAATCACACCACGGGCAGAAGGAGACGCGCGACGATTTGCCAGGCCAACAAGGAGCGCTGAACGTCACCTTACTCCTATCAATTTTTGAACAGCGCTGTGTAGGTCCGCCCCCAATACTTGGTCGACGGTAAGTTTACCATTCTCCTTACCGTACCTTCACTGACCACGTCGATTCCCAACCGTTAAGGTTTCTTGATACAGGAGCGAAATTAGATCGACTGCTAGATTCCGCTAACTTATCCTGGTCTACTTCCCGAGGACAAAACTTGTTTACTAGAAAATCTGAAAATGTTGACGAGGGCAGGTACATCGTACAATTCGAATGAATGAATTTATCCCACATCACCGAGCGTCTCATATAAGCCAAATCTGTATGACGTGATGCTGCCCGGATCTGTATGACGTGATGCTGCCCGGCAGCGGTTCGGCCGTCTCAGCGGGGCGCAAGCCAACCAGTGGCCCACTGCCTTCCCTGCTTCCTCGTTATTGCCACGACTTAATATTTAAACACCATGTTTTCCTTCTTCACGAACCGATCCTTGACTTCAAAGCAAACGTTACAAGATACCCTCCTTTGCCGTGAGCTCTACACCCGGTTTTGGCAACAGCGTCCTTCTGACTTTGAAATTGTGGTTAGCATCCCCCGCGATGGCATCCTCGAGCTCGATGTTGATGGGCCCTACTGAAACTCCCTCCCACAGTTCAAAACTGATCAGGTCAAAAAATAAGAGGGAGGCAGTCCTTATTCGCACGGGCGTGAAAAAAGTTATCAAATCGTTCGACCAATTCCATGGGAAGCAGGCCGACGTCGTGGATAAAACTCTTTTCCTCAAAGCCGCCGTCAATATAACAAACCCAGCCATTATCATTCATTCGCCCACCCAGACAGGCAAGACAATATTACTCTCTATGGCATCGTACATCCATATCCGACTATTCAAGTCATGGGCTCACTTTAGTCTAGACAATTTTTTGGAAAGGGAAGCAACATGCCGAGCTGGATTCCAGGTGACGAAGACATTCTGTGCAATCCGCACTTCAAATACACCCTCATCGCCAAGGATACCCCTTTTTGCCGAGAGCATTATCAACGATACTATGCTGCGTACTTCGACCTTACCGACGTACGTTAACATTCTTCTGCCATTGGGATCGTACTGATAGATAACAGTTGGTGATTGACGAGACCCTGCACAATCTCAAGAAAAGCCTGTTTTTCGCCCTCGACAAGGTTGGGGGGAAGGCCGGACTCGATCCCTTGAACCACAACGATATCGACCAAATCCAACCTCTGGCATCAAATATCTGTGTCAAGCTCCGAGAGCACGGGCACGAGAAAGTCATCATCCTCGTTGATGAATATGACCAGAAGCTCGTTCGCATCAGCAGTTCACTGCAAGAGGCGAAAAAGAGGGGCAATGAGGAGGATGAAAGACAGTGGAAGGAGGTAAGCACGTATCCGCTTCTTGCCCTTCTTTGTTAAATTTTCTCTCTAGAAGGAAAGCGCCATCCTGGACTTCATCCGGTCCCTGGTCAAGGTACTGTGTCGCAATACTTACCAGGGTGTATTCTTATAACATATGACTAGACTGCTAATCATGATATTTGCATTCTTATGGGTATAACACCATACCAGGATCGCCACAGCGGCTTTTCCAACACGGCCCAAATTTCTTATCCATGGACGCGACCTATACACTTAGGAGACTTGTACGATCACCTTGGGCACCCCGGCAGGGTCAGGGGTCATCTGAGCCAATTTCTTGGCTTTTCGCTTTTTGAAGTAACCACCCTCAGAGATCATGCGTCTGATCCTGTCCCCCCTCTCGAGGAATTACAGACCTACTACGGTGGTTTTTTTGTACCTGGACAAGGCAACACTTGGTTCCAACCCAAGAGTGTCTTAGAGGCATTGAGAGACGGAGGAATATCTTACTACAACAGCGGTGGTGTGTGTTCGTGAATAACTCCCAAAATTCCAGCTCATGTATTTCCAGCTAGTGGTTCCGTGGATGCTGGCATGGCAAGTCTAGATGACATTGTCCTCAACAAGGGCGAGGTGTTTTTGGAAGACACGGTTCAGCTTCTCGGCCAGCGCGAAATCACATCCGTAAATCCCAATTATAAGCTGGGACATTCTCTAATCGCCTGCGGCTACCTGACTCTCGCAAGAGAGCCGGATTTGGGGCTCCCTCTACAATACAAGATACCGAATCTCGAGGTGGAGAGGGCTCTTTACGCTTGGATCCACAAGGTGAGTGTCAATTGTATTCTTGTCTTTATTGTATGCTAACGGAATTTATAGTTTATCTACGAGCAATTCAAACTCAACCCTATACACACCAACGGCAAAGCGCATCAGCTCGCTGAGGCGCTTCAAAAGGGTCAGCACGAAGAGTTCGCCACAATTTTATACGAAATCTGGCGCGAGATACCCCCCAAACTTCGCCCCCGCACTCAATACGAAATCACCTATCAAGTAGGGTTGTTTATGCTCCTCTACAGCATATTGGGCGATCAATTCGAAGTCACCTTGGAGAAGCCAGGAGGAAACGGCTTCATCGATATACTGGTTCGACCAAAACCTCATCTCAACCTGAAATCGACCCACTCCGACGTTATTGAGATCAAGGTCTGTCACTCACAAGCTGATCTCGATCTCCGCTCTACGGATGCCCCGGGGGCGAGGAAGGTCGTAACTAGCACTGCTGAGCGTGCCCTCGAGCAAATCAGCAAAAAGGCTTATTACGAGGCCTCCCTCACTGACATCTCGCATGAGTATGGCATCGCGTTCCTCGGTAGCATCCTCGGCGTTGGCTTTCGCAAAAGAGTTCGACATCGAACTGAGCACGGACACGATTGGGAGGTCAAAGACACTCACCCTGTTTTTGTGAGAGGTAGTGGGGCGAATGGTGGGGCAAAGGATGAGGAGGAGGAGGAGGACGAGGAGAGAAGGGAGGCGGAGGACGAGGAGGAGGACGAGGGCGAGGGGGACGCAGCTCCAGCTCCCAAGAGAAGTCTGAGGATCCAGAACAGGAAGCAGAAGGCGAAGCGTCCTCGTATCAAGTGATTTCTGCATTTTATCCGTATGGTCCCTGTACTTATCGATCTATGTGGAACTCTTTATCGTGTTTTCAGAACAGAAGCCCTATCATCACGTCGCTTATGATTGTGACTCAGACTGCCATTTGCGATCACCAGTTTGCGATCACCAGCTGTAACCACACCCCGCAGCGCTTGGAAGACGAATCATTGCCAGACAAGTCTACTGGAGTCATCACAACAATTTCTCCAGGTATACCGAGGTACTACTCCTGCTCAAATAACGCGCAGTTCGCCTTCTGATAACAGCTCAGGCCTCATCACAAGAGCGCACAGTCAGCGCGTCTGTCTCAGGCTCATTCACTCGTTCAATCACATTCGGTCCCTTTCCTGATTCCGACGACTTTGGAAGCGACTTCGATTTACCGCTCCACATTCCCATCCTCTACCGCCCTACCTCTCCTCTCGATAACTCCATGACACCAGCCTCAGGTTCACTTGATGAGACGCAACCATGCGATCTAGACTTTGATTTTGAGCATGAGGATGCATATTGGAACGACGAGCTTCGTAGCGAGATGCCGGAACAGCGACCTGGTTTGCACCAACGTCAGACACGCCCACTTCAGAGGCACCATCGCCAGGTCCGCCGACGCCTAGTCCGCCGATGCGCCAACAGAAAACTTGGCAGACGAAGTTGCAGCAGCCGGACCCGCTCTCGGTCCCTCCAGATCAAAGTATCGGCTTTGATCGAGTCTGCCTACGGGAGACTAGCAATGCCCCCTTTGCAAGCTATGCTCGCGAAACACCGAAACACCTGTGCGGCTTGCCTACCTGCACGCGGCTTTCGCAAATATCCACCCACTCCCTTCACTAGTCTCCGTCTCATAAACCCGCTTCTCATGTGGTGGCATGCTCTTTGGACGGATCTATCGCGTTTGATTGACAAGCACCTTGGCTCGTATCAAAGCAGAGATCCATCATCTCTTGGGCATAGCGCTTCCAAGATTGAACGTACAATCCGTGTCGACCAGGGCAAGTATGACTTCCATCAGGGTAGCGAGCTGGTATACCTTGTTCTGGATATGCGACTCCTTGACTGTTGGCGGTAAGTAACCTAGAACGATGTGGTGCTGGATGCTAATAACAATCTCCTACTTTAGGTTGATTCTGCAACGCGAAGCCAAGACAACGGGCGTTGTGATTGATAAAGATGCGGAAATCTTTGAGGTCATCGATCGATTGGCTTCAGAGGACAAGCTTCCGACGGAAGAAGACTTCGAGAAGCTAGCCTTGGAGCTTCTCGACGCCTACACAACGGAACAAGCCATCCAATTTGCGGCGAGTGGTTATGTCTCGGTGAATTCTATGCCCCCGAGAGTCGACGAGCTGTGGTCAACACCGACCTCTGCAACAACTTCGAATCCTCCTTCACTGCTTGCCGCACTGTCTGCCGACGTAGACTCACCCTCCGGACTGCACCAACAGCTGTAGTTATACCTACAGCAGCGCCGTTCCCAATGGATCTTCCAGGCTCTTCCTCATCTTCGACTGCACCGTCACTTGCGGCTTCCACATCCACCTCCGGCAGCTTCTCACCAACCACCGCAAATCCACCTTACATGCTCCCAGAGTCTCGCCGGCGGTCGAAGCTCCAAGTACAATGGCCGATTGTGTTCTCGATATAATAAGGACTTCATGCGCGATGCCATGCGATCTCGCGAAGCGGCATGGGCATCAGCTTCTGGAGATGTTGGCCGAGTGTGGGAGCAGCTGAGGTCATGATGTACTGCTTCGCCGGGTCAAAGCACAACAAGTACGCGCAGTACGTTCTCGAGTCACTCTTCTATCTTGACTTCGAGTCGAGCCCTGCTTTACGTGAGGCTTTGCTTTCCGTGTCCCACGGGAATCTCTCTGGGCTAAAGGGAAAACACAAACCATGCGATCTTATTCAGGAGTACTTCTTCCGAATTCTCGAGGCTATCGTTCAACACAAAGGACGCGAATATGGCGAACGATTCATCCGTGATGGGATACTAAGAAATCTGCACCACTTCCAGAGGTTAAAGACCGAACTTCTGGATGGCCTCGGACTTGACAAACGCTACTCAAGTCATACCGAGCCCCATGCGAGACCAGAGATCAGGATTTCTTTTCGAAGTAATCGCGAAAATAGGCTTAGTTGGATGTGGGCAGGACGGAACTACAGTGATCCTACCATCGTTCAGTCGAGCTTCAAACAAGGCTGCCAGCATATGCGCTCAGGCTGGCTCCAGAGAATCACGACACGGATGGAGGCTATGCGAGGTTGAGGTGCAGGACTTTCTGAGACGTTGCATGCAATTGACAAGTCGGAAGATGATGACGACTTTGACTGGTCCCACATACCATTGCATTATTCAAATTGACTCGTGTTGACCTACAGTGGATCAACGCGGTCAACCAAGGTCTCCAGCGGTCAAAAAATGACCTTATCAACGACTCCCATCGACCTCACATTGACATCAGTAGACCCTCGTGAACATGTATCGACTCGGCTCATTCGGTCCATGCCGATCCATCGAGGTCAATGGGAGTAATGTAATTGGTATATATTGACATCGTAGCTACTTGTAATGGTACAACAATGACCATTCTATCGTGGTCCAGCGAAGAGAAGCCAAGTTGGTGGCCCCGATGTCGAAAGTAAGTGGAAGGCATCTGGGCAAGACTAATTAGTTGAGTCTAGATCAGTGTGAGCTTGCTTACCGTGGAATAAAACCTCTGTGCCGTTTGCTGTGGATGATTCATAGAGTTCTGTCGACAAATGAGATCATGTAAGGATGGAAATGAGAGAAATAGACACGTACAGATGATGGCAGGTGGCGAGGCGAATGAGGTCCGGATACAGTGCAACAATGGCTCAAGTAGCAGGGAACACGGCGTCAGTCAAAGAATCTGAGGCAGAGAGGTGTACGCACCAAACCAGAATTCCACGGGAGCCGACGTGGAAGGAGGCCTGCAGGTAATCGTGGGTCTGTGTACATAGACACCAGAGCAGAATATCACGCACCTAGTATCCAAATTTTCGCGTTTGACGCGTTACTTGTCCTGTAGCCTCACGCGTGTCGTTCCCGGCGTCCGCGCAGAGCCGCTTGAGAGCGATCCTGTCTCCGCTGAGCCGTTGTAGGCAGCGCGCATCGTTCATTCACGGGCAACGTTGATAGTCATGGACATAGCGCCGGCTATCCAAGTCTAGCGCGAAGAAAAGGGGAAGTAGCGGACAGCATGGCACTGCACGTCGTCGACTCGTGGACGGAGGACATGGGGGAAAGAAGGAAAGAAAGCGCAAGATGTCAATTGCGAATCCCTTCCATGACAAACAAGAAACAAACAATGACGAACTCGGAACTCTATCTAATTCTTTTCGCAAAGTCCGCGGCGAAGCCCCAACGCAATATACAAGAGACAGTATTTTGGTCAACCAACGTCAACTGGGGTCGACGGAAGTCGAGGGAAGCCAATGGTGTCAACACTGACATGGACAGAAGTCTACGGGATTTTTACTGAGGGAGACTGAGGGTAACCGGTAACCGGTAACCCCTGACACGTTAGTCTAGTTTCAAATTTCAAACACGGAGGTCAGGGACCCGGACAAGTTTTCCCAACCCCCAGCTCCTTTTCCAACCTCCAGCTCCCAACCGCAAGCGTCCGCCAGATGTTTTAATTTATCATCCTCGACTGCTGGGAGGGCACTGCCTCCATCAACCATTCCGAGCGCCTCTTTCACGAGGTGGAATTGCGGGTCAGGTGTCCATTGGATGCGTTAACAGCCCGCTTTCCGAAGCCGAGGGAATCTTTGGTGTTTGGCGTGTACTGGGTCTGGAACGACGGCGGCGGGCTTTGCCTTTGTTCGGGGTTTGTTCCTGCTCAGTAGCTTTTCTTTTTTCATGACCAGTGAGTTTTTTCGAATGATTTTCCCTCATCCGCTCAGTTTTTTTGTAACAGGAAGCTTGCGGCAAGAACGAAGCTGGTGTCATGTTCCACATCTGGGTGAACCGGTGGACTCATGCACTGCGTCGAGCTCCTGGGTAGGAGTACCGACAATACGCCGTCGGCGTCCTCCTTAAGACAACACTCCTCCTGCCACAGATACCAAATATTCAGCTCATGACAGAAGCCCTCTCTTTTGCTTCTATCGGCGCCGTCTCTTCATCACTCGCGGTCCCTTTGGGCTCGCCGATATCGATGGTGGCTCCCTCGAGGCTGTCGTACGCACATCTTCCCAAGAAAAATAGAGCCCCTCGGTCGCCTAACGACGTTCAGCGAACATCGACAAGTAACGCCACGCCGACTAAGACTTAGTACCGTCTACACATCCGTTTCAAAGTCCCAGTGACAACACCCAGCTCGTTTGTGATCCTTGTTACGCGACCACCCTCGCCAATATTGAACGTCGCGAATGACGCGGAACAGGAACAGCTCAAACGTCAGCGGACGTCGGATAGCCGCCCTTCTTGACGAGACTCTTTGTAGTACGGGCAACGCAGGAAGCCGGACGACTGTTGGAACAGCGAAATTGCCGACCACGGCAACCCCCGCAGCCCAGATTGACCCCCCAGCTGGAAAAGGTGCGTTCCATAGCATCCCTTCCGATCGTTCGTTGACCTGATTGTCGCAGGCGAAAAATTGAAATGGGTGCCGATTCCTCCGCAAGAGACGCAAGAGATGTGGGCCGTTTTTGATGCTGCCTGCTGCTCTCAGGCTAGCTCACATTCGCGAAATCCGTCCACCTCTCACTCTCTGTCGCGCCAGCAATGGAACACGCCAGGCGGCTCGATGTCCGGCTTAACCTTGAGTCAAAGGGTTCTACTGGTGGCAGACGCCTCTGCGCCGCCACGCGCACTTTGCGCAACTTAGTCGCCTCCTTCTGAACACCCTCCTCTTGCTCCTCCCCATATCCCGAGTACTCTCCTGCCCCACCTCCCAATTTCAACAATCACGTCTCGATGGGCACTGATGCCGAAAATCATGCAGTGCAGTACCAACAGTTGACGCAGCCTGCGCATCACCCTGAACATGAACATAATCTATCGCATTTACCTATATGGAATCGGAACAATGTTCCGCCCTACGGGGTTCCTCCCAAAGAGGACATCGAGTTGACGGTACGGGATTTCGAATATGGATTTGGTGCGGCGAGTGGTATGGCGCTGTAGATTGGCAGTTGAAGAACGAGGGAAGCTACGTCCCTGAACGCGATGCTCACGACCCAGGAAGAAGCAGTCGATTGGGTCGCCGTTGGGGAATGCGTGGTCGATGTGGTAGGCTCCAAACACGCTTCAGCAACAGATCAGGTAAACACTCTTCATTATCACCGTGGTGAGGCAATCTTGACGCCAAGAAAGGGCGCTGGATTTTTTCTCAAGACACAGTCCTACTATTGTTATCTTGCTTCGGAACGAAACGGAAGATCCGTCGCTGTCGTTACTGAACGAGATTCATTTGTTGAGTACTCCGGCGCACAATATTCTTCCGGTCGTGCCCAAAACAGACTTGGTAATTCGGATCTCATTGGAGACCAGTTTGGAAGCTGATTCTCTCATCAAGGCCTCTACGAACTCTGGATTGGGTGCTATACATGCGGCCATGCTTGCCCTTTTACCACTATGCTTGAGGATGGGGCGCTGGCTTGAAACTGTGAATCCTATCGCAGACGGAGAGATCATAGACTCGAATACGCGTGCGACAGGTGTGTTACTTTGCGCCTCTGGCTTCAGCTACATCTGACAAATTTGGCAGGGCTGGAATCGGAAAGCAAGTTCAGTGCAGCCGTTCGTTAGAAGGAGCGTCTACTTCGGAAAGCTGTCATTGCATACTTGAGTACGGAAACACTACCTACTCCGGGCGAAATGGCGGAAGCACTGTCGGACGTTCTAGGCGACCTCCAGGCTATATGGCGCGTGGAGGGATCGAGATTGTGCCAGATAGCTTCTTCCTCTCTTCTGGAGGGGGCGCTTTGTCGTGGGACACGATATTTACTAAGCTCACCATCTGGGCTTCAAGTGCTGCTGCTGCTAGAGCACCACCTACTCAATTTCTGGGCCACGGCTTCTCGCAGAATCAACAATAATCGCCCCAGCATCCCGTCCTCAAACCCAAAGACGTCCTCATGGCCCGGGTTTTCTCTATCTCTATCTCCTCTCCGCCGTGGTCACCTACTCTGTCTCTGTCCGTGCCGCCATCTCCTCCCACCACCAGTTCCGCGCCATCCCCACCATGATCTCCCTCACCCCCTCAGCATCCCCTAGGGCTCAGAGGCACCCTCTTCGAAACGCTCTCCACAGTCTGTGAGCTGGGGGTGGGAAGTCTGGGCGTCGAGATTTGCAAGGCGGTGCGGTCGCTGATGGAGCGGTACGATGTAATCGACGTCCGTCCCACGGCACAATCAGGCTTCATGGACGTCAAGGGATTGGAAGTGGAGCTGGAGATAGAGGCTAACCATGGGATGTACCCCGCCACGATTCTCTTCCTCCGCCTCCCTGCACTCTCATCCATACAGTGAAACGCGTCTCCCTGCGTGATCGCATCGCCAACCTTGTCACGATGAGCACCATTGCGGACAACCTGGCCAGCCATATCGTCTGCCGGGGATTGGCCCGTTTGTGGGCTTCGTCATCACTACGGTCTTCACTAACATTCCGGATTGAGAGTATGCACGTGCTATCGCTAGGTGGCAGTCGAATGATCTGTGTTTGTGCTTCATTGAGCGTTCGCTGGCTAGTTTTGATGTCGAGTCGCTGCTGCCGTCTACAGAGGCGGGCGCGTTGAAGGCGGAGAGTCGGATCTCCCTACTGGCATATCCGGGATACGAGGTGATGAAGAGGATGCTGGCTGCCTCTCAGCTCCATCAGAGCACCCACCGTACATTGTTGAAGGTGTGGACGTGCTTGAGAAAGTTTGGCTGATGAGCAGCCGTGCTTTGCTAGCACTATTGTCCGGTCGCTGCGGATAGTACGACGCGTGTTGAAGACTCAGGATATCTTCTTGGACGTCTTCGTGCCATTACTATCCGACTTTAACATGGCTACGTCTGTCGGTGTGTTCCTATTATACAAAGTTTCTGTGGTCCCTTTCGTTTGCCCCGCATTACATCCCCGCTCTCGCGTCCTATGTGGTGTATGCCGCTCACCCCGAGCTGTCTTGCTTTTTCTGTGAAGATCATGTCGGCACTTTCCGCTTCGTCGACGTTATCTGACATGGCCGTGCTCATAACACGGAGCGGCAATGCACATCACATCATGTCAGGATATATCCTGAAGTCTGACTCTTTAGAGGACGTGTTGCAGACCGAGGCGTTTGCCAGGCGTTTGCGGACCAAAACACTGGCGCTGGGGCACCGGATGTCGATTAAAGCCTGGATTTGGCACAGGAGACGAGGCTAGCGGTGCTGGACCTGCTGATACATAGCACAGAGGCGAACAGGTGCCATCAGAGCTTGGCACGCTGGTTGCTTTTTGGTAGCACCAAAAGGAACCAACAGATTGAGGACCCTAGTGCGTTGGGCTCTCGGCAGACGTGTGTCATCTTATCATCGAGCTCTTGAATATTGGCGTTCTGAGGCTCTGTTCAGTTCCATTCCTGCGTTGGCGGAGAGGTGTCATCATGTCATTCATTCGCTCGGTCTCGACCCGTCTACGGAGTTGACGATGCGGTACTTGAGGACTCGAGAGGACTTCTTTGCGAGGCATATTGCTGCCATTGCCATCCAAGCGCCGCGGGCCAACGCCGAGCCCTTTATCGAGGTTGTGTACTCGGACGGACGTGCATTCCGTTGACCGTTGCCACCTTTAGCGCCTTCTTGCGTTTGCGCTCGTGGATATTCAGTCTAGTTGCTTTGGAGCTGCAGGTGCTCATGAACAAGAACCAGCACAAGGGTGTCGACAAGTTGCTGTCGATTCTGTTCAGCACCCAGCCTATCTATGACACCGATCCGGAGTGGGAGGATACTACTTTTGACACCTTCCAGAGGTCGGGCAGTCCAATATGCGGATTATCGAGTTCCTGCATTCGTTGGCGTTTGACTGGTCCGACCACCTAACCGTTCAGCCACTGGAACTCGTTCAGCTCCCACACTTCATTCCTGCGGTCGCAAAGACATCTCGGGTTTTGAAGCCATCGACCGGGCAGCCTTGCTTTCTTTGTCGAGTTCTCTCGTCGCTCTGTTGCTCAGAGCAAGATTTCCACACCGGCGAATATGGAGCAAGTGGCGCTCGAGTCCCAATACATCATGGAGAGCTGCGCGGTAGAGAATCACAGACGCGAGGTTGCGTTTGCTGCCGCGTCGGGACTCAAGTCGTGGCGCAAATGTTGGACATAGCTTTCATCCGGTGCTTCCACTGTCTTCCCACGATCTTTGGGAGAATATGCTTTTCGATTTTCTACATATTCTACCGCCAATCCTCCGTTCATCGTAGATTGAAGACTCGACGGCCGTACTCTTAGCTGAGATGACTCTATCGGTTCAGAAAATAGACAGCAGCTGATCCTCTCGTCCATCTGGAGGAATCCTGAGAGTAATGTCCGACCCGCCGAGCGACTCTACACCATCCTTAAGAACATTCTGGAGTGCATCGTCGACTACAGTCAACTCAGCAGTCGACTCTAGTTCTAGGCAATCTCTGCGTCCATTGTCAACTACCTGCATCTGATAGCTCCGCCGTCCCCTGTCCTTGCTTCTCCAGAATCCAATGCCCTCTCTATGTCCATGTCCCTGGCGGCCTATGTAGTCCTCTGCCTCTGAGCCTTACTAGGAGAGTCGGGAAGAACTCTCGCCAACTTCCTCTTTCGAGGAGATGGGGCTACGGCAGAAGGAGCGGCATCAACTAGGATCCTGATATCATCTATGTTGGCTATATATGTGTCAACCTTCTTCTTACCGCCCTTCTTGGTCTCGTCAATTGTCCAATGCCTCATGGTGAACACCATGAGCACTGTCGTCCCTTTCAGTGTGTCCCGGTAGTTCATTGGCTTGAGTAAGGAACCGTCTGCATCATACGCGGCGAGCGGGACGACATCATGAGTGCCGCTCTGGCGGAGAACATCAAGAGCATTGGCTCCTTCGGTCGTCGTTGACGGCCAATTCGCCAAGCTCCAGTCATCCGGCTCAGAGTCTATATCAGAATTAGCATGTATCTATGCTCACGAGATAATTTGATATACCGGTGGAGAGCGTGCCGTCAGTTGATGCACCAGTGTCCTTCTACAGTAAGTGAGTTGTACTGAGTGCAAAGAAGTCACTGCGCGGACATACTTCAAACAGAGCGTGCTTGAACTTCATCTTCTCAACCTTGTTTTTAGGACCGGTCGTCAACAGGAAACCCTGTTTATCCTTGTAGCCGGCCGTCTGACCCATAGTCTGGATTTTTTCCAGAACCGTAATCGCTAGTGTCCAGTCCTTACTGAAGACAGCCGCGACAGTTGAAGCATCGGGTACCACACCAGTGCAAGAAAGCTTCGTCTCGACGAAGGACTTTGTGAATGGCCCGGGGCCAGTCCACAGCAGTCATCTTTGCTGATCTCGACGACGATGGTCAGGATAGCAGGCTCCCAAACAACGGCCTCTATTTGCACCACGATAAGGACGATGATTTCTGGAGAAGGTCGATTGTGCTTACGGCCGTTCTTCTTCCTCGCCCTTGTTTCGTCTGTCTCGATGCCGTTCACGAGAACAAGTGCATGGCCATCACGTTCCCAGTGCACCTTGGCCGACGGATCGATAGCCTGACCGACATAGAGACGAGAGTCATCGGCGAGGTACGTCTTACGAAGATCTTCTAAGTCTTGCACAGTAGGAGGCATGGAGGGAAGTGACAATTTTAGGAGTATTGATTCGTGTCTTTTATGCAGAGTCGCCGGTCTGTTGAGCCTGGGCGTGAGCGCCCACACTGCGAGTCTGGTGCGGACTACGAGCCAGAATGAGTGTCGAGGGCGCCTGAGACCATATATGACGAGACAGGGTCATTGCAAAGTAGGGCGGTATGCGTCGGGGGCGGTCCCGCACCACGTAGATCTGGCCAGAGGTACCAATGTCAACTCTAGAGCTGTAGCCATAGTAATCGCCTGGATTTTGTATCCGTATTCTGCCAACTGTCATCCACATCCGTCCACATTGGCAGTGGTACCATGCCTGCGATCTCTGTCCCCGTTGAGCCCGATGAAGTGCTTGGCCTCTTGACATACAAGGAATTGTCTACTCTCATACGTCCTGTGCTAGGTGTTCCTGCAAAGGAATATCATCGAAAGGGACCTCTGATCGACTTCATCATCAGTCATGCACCAGCACATTTGCTCACAAGTATGTGCGCACAAGCCCTTGAAAAACATAAGGGTAAAGCCGCGGAGGCAAAGGATAAAAAGAGGAAACGAGAAGAAGAACAGGCGGCGAGACGTGTACGGCGGCGCATCGGGGCCGAAGAACAGGATAGCATGCATAGCCCAGATACTTTTCTGAAGGCACCTTCTCAAGACGAAGTCTACGCGTCATATCGTCGTTTCTACGATCTCACAGGCAAAGCAAAGATCCTGGTCAAGATTTGTGGTGTATGTGGTTGCGAGGCCGATCTTCCATCCACAGTGAGCACAGTCAAACAAATGCGTTGTATTCCATTATGCGACGTCCCACACTCCCATCGTCTCATCCCCGCGAATCCCCATCCACAGCATGATCTTTACTATGGTCGTCTGTTCGAACCCACTGGAATGTCACGAAACACAGCCGGCCTGTGGCAAGCCAATGTTTGTGCATCCTGTTATGATCATCTGTCCAGTACACGCGACGTACCTCCACCGCTCTCGCTCGTAACGATATGTGGATCGGTCGGATGCCTCTCCAGTACCAACGCCTCTCTTTTGCGGAGCAGCTCCTTGTTGCGCAGTACTATCCTCGAGTGTATGTGTTCAAATTGTGGCCAAGGGGCGGGATACGCGATGCAGCTCACCTTCAGCGCGGGATGCGCGGAAATGTGACGAGCTATGAGCTGAACATGAGCGGAATTGCGTCGATGTTGGAAGGAAACCTCATGCCTCGTCCGCCTACAGTTCTTGCATCAGTCATCTCAGTCACATTCATCGGGCTCGGAAAACTACCGCAGAATTGGCTCCGGACTACCTTTCGAGTCAGACGTGCTTTTGTGGCTGAAGCACTCGTGTGGGCAAAGGAGAACAACAAGGAGCAGTACGGCCATATCGACATCAATGATGCCCGTCTTCGTCGTCTTCCGGTAGACGGCGTACCATCCGAAATCCTTGGTGTTGTTCGTCAGTCCAACGACATAGGTGTGATTGAAGAAGAGGATGATAACTACGTCCCTACAACGGAAGACGATGGTAAGCTTATTATGTTAGGGTGTGTGTTCAGTTACTGACCAAAGCTTAGGTCGCGAAGATGGCGGCAACTCAGATATGGATATTGATGGAATGGAACTACTGAAGGTATAGCCGCTTATTCGATTCATTCAGTACGGAAAATACTTACATCGGTTCAAGAATCAACAGATCCCGATGTGATTCCATTGAAGTTTTCTGGCAGTGTCGATACGGATCTGACCAGTCTGTCGGCCAACGAATTACTACAGTGGGGTTTGATGAATTTGTGGGAGAGTGGCAGTGAGGGTGGTTATGGCGTCCGTCACGGAGGAAGACCTGTCAACGACTTCAGTTTTGAGCCGCGTAGCAATGATGACAGGGAGAGTGGACGACAACGCACCAATTTCTTTGCGAAAGCATTCCCCATCCTGTATCCATATGGGCGCGGATGTATCGAAGCAGAGAGACAGACAAAGGTTGATTTCCGCGAGCACATTCAATGGGCATTGCGATATCACGACCGCCGCTTCCGTCGACACGAGTCGTTTCCATTTGTGGTTTTTGGCATGACACAGAGACGGGAGGCTCTCTTCTCAGCGAGATTGCAGATGCGACGGAAGACATTCGAAAAGGATGCACAGCTGCTGTCGACGTTGACTGTGGAGAGATTAAAGGCTGCCGAAGAACAGGAGGAGGCAAACGAACGTATCACCGACCTGACCGTAAACCTCCTTCGTTCGCATATGCAAACCACCTCTGGCCGTATCATGGCTACGGATTCTGGACGATATCGGTGGCGAACGCAAATCTGGTCGACTTCGATTGTCTTCAATGCACCATCGTTGTGGATAACGATAAATCCGTGCGACCTCCACGATCCTATAGCACAAATCTTCGCAGGGGAGGACATTGATATGGAGGAGTTCCTGGAGACAGCTGGCCCCGACAAAGATCAGCGCGCACAGAACATTTCAGATGATCCATACGCAGCAGCAAAATTCTTCCACTTTCTGATCCGGGCCATTCTTGAGACGCTTTTTGGTGTAGAGGTGTCCAAATTCCAAGTGAAGAGCGGTGCAGGGATTTTTGGTCTCGTGCGCGCATATTTTGGAGCAGTCGAGTCGCAAGGTCGCGGTAGCTTGCATCTGCATCTATTGGTGTGGCTGTTCGGTGCTCTGACGTATCTGGAGATGCTAGAGAAGTTGCGGTCGGAAGAGTTCCGTGAACGCATTCGGGGGTACATCCGGGCAAATCTTCGTGCATATCTTCCTGGCTTAGAGTCAGAAGACTCCATCAAGAGGATTCCGAATGAGAAAGAGATCGCTTACAGTCGTCCGCCGCATCCAGACTCCCCCACATACACAGCCGACCTCGATTCCTACAAACTACGGGTTGCCCGTGGCAAGCAGTACCACGAATGCAAACTGCGTCGATGCATAGTGCCAGATAAGCACGGTGTTTATCGATGCAAGCGCCGGTGCCCTTTTCCTTGTGCTTCCGAGGATTTTATCAACGAGGATGGTAGTTGGGGGAGTCGAAGAGAGTGTGGGAACATGAACGGATGGATCCCAGGCATCACCATCAATGCCCGTTGTAATAACGATGGGAAACTGTTGACCAATGGGGAGGAAACGCGTTCATGCAACTTCTACGTGACAGGGTATGCTGCGAAGATACAAGGGCGGAATTGTAATATGTCCGCGCTCCTGGCTCGGGAATACGCGTATCATGTCGAGCACATCGGCGAGGAGTACCTTCACAATCTTCAGGAGCAACAACGTCTACTACTATTCCGACTTTGTCACGCTGTGAACCGGGAGCAGGAGTTGGGCGGTCCAATGGTTATTAGCCTGTTTATGAACTGGGGGGATGTATATCGCTCGCATCAGTATATTCCCATCTACTGGTCTTCGTTCATCGGGCACCTCTTGGAGCATCACGCAAACCTCCGTTCAAAACCAAGGTGTGTCCATTGCTCGCTCCGAATACTGGACTGTATTAAGATTCAACGATGATGTAGACGACATACAGATGGGAGCGACCAGAATGCAGATCTAGAAGCAAACGACAAAAATGACGAGATCACATCAGAGGAGGAGAGAGAACAAAGATTAGCAGAACAGGAGGCACGCGAGGCAGAGGTAGGTATATTTGACGTACACTGACATAAGAACTGATGCAGATTCTAGATTGGTGATGATCTTGTCGCACTCGAAACCGATATTCATGGACGAATCTTGTCGAAATGTCAGGTTACCGACTACCGATGTCGGGGCAACGAGCTCGCTTCGCATAATGTCCTGGATTTTCTCGTCAATACCTACGAGGAGGATGCGACCAGACATGCTCACCGAGAAAACTTGGTGAACGAGGATGATGACATGGACCCAGGCCGGGAACGCCGAGGACGGAAGGCCAACCGAAGGATTTCCTACCTGGTACAGCATCCGAATCACGACAAGAAGGTACGCGTTCTCCGTAGTACAGGGCATCGATCGTTGCCGAACTTCATCGGACGTTACTTCCCGCGATGCGACAATAGCGATCCTGACGCATACGACTTCTACTGTGCCAGCATGCTCTTGCTGTTAAAGCCGTGGCGCAATGTGCAAACAGATTTGAAGTCGGCACTACAGACATGGACTGAAGCATTCGAAGAATTCCGGCAGCACACAAGCGAGGCTAACCGAAACATCATCATCAGTATCCAATATTACTACGAGTGTCGATCAGCGGCGGACAAGGAACGGGCGCAAGAAGATGAGAACTGGGCACGAGGACCAACAACTGGTCACTTCGAGGGCGAAGATGATGATGATTTCCAGGGCCACCATGAAGGGAATGACGGAGAGGAAGACTTGAGTGAGGAGGGTCTAGCAGCATTGAAGGCTTCGAGTCAGCCGCAGAGGGAACGCCTACACGGGCGCATGGCAGTGAACTGCGCCAAGAATGTGGACATCTTCGCCAGGAATAACGAACAGTGGAGGATCGAAACCAGAGATGATGTTGGGAAAGCCACACGACAGGACTACAATCGGTTCAAGGCATGGGAGGTTGAAATGGCAAACGCAGCAGCTGGGAATGACAACGGGGACGGCCATGGGAGCGGAGATGGAGACAGTGGAGGTGATGGGCGGGATGCCAGAGGAGGACGTGTTGATCGCATGGAAGATATCAGCAATGGAGATGAGGCGGAAAGTCGGGAGGCGGGAATGGAAGCAGATGGCCCAGAGGATGTTCTTCCGCCTATCGACATCAATGAGCTGAAGCCGGATCAACGACGTGCCTACGATCTCATAGTGTGGCATCTGGATGAAACGCTGGCAGGTCGGAATCCACCACCCCTACGAATGATTCTCTAAAGTATGGGGAAGGCGGTACCGGGAAGTCTCGCGTCATCCAAAGTGTAACAGAGGCGTTCGAACATCGAGGCTGCTCGGGATTGTTACTGAAGGCAGCATACACGGGTAAGAAGCTATTACTCACGAAGGATTTTTTTGTTGATGATTCGCAGGTATAGCAGCATCACTGATATGCGGCAAGACACTTCATGTTATCGGCCATATCGCAGTAGATGGAAAAGGAAAATTGGACCTGAGCGCAGACGTTAAAATCAAGCTTCAAAAGTTCTGGAAGGATATAACATACCTCATCATCGACGAGTACTCCATGATATCGAAAACGTTTCTCGCTCAGCTTTCGAAGCATATATCCATCGGCAAGGAGGGCACGGCAGGCTCATGGACGGACAGGTCATTCGGCGGTGTCAATGTCATACTCGCGGGAGATCTCCACCAGTTTCCTCCAGTCGCATGTGGGCGCTTTGAAGCATTGTACCATCCGGTACATCCCGGGCGCGATAGCTTGGAGCAGAAAATAGGGAGACAGATATACGAAGAGTTCACGACAGTGGTGATCCTGAAAGAGCAGTTGAGGGTGACAGATCCGCGTTGGAAGGAATTCCTGACTCACCTTCGATACGGACGTGTCGAGGAGGCTGACATTGATATGGTCAACGGCCTCGTGATTGGGGGAGGGAACGATCCTGATTTCAGGGCAAAGCTATGGGACGAGATGTCGCTCGTTACACCAAGGCATGCGGTGCGGATGGAATGGAACTATGAGGCGATGCGCAAGCACTGTCGCGAGACAGGCAATCGGTTGTATGTGTCGCATGCGGAGGACACAACCGGAGGACGACCATTGACGTTACCAGAACGCTATGCGATAGCGATGAGGAAACCAGCAAACGGGAAGAGGAAGCGGAAGGATTTACCAGAGACAGTGGAGATCGCAATTGGAGCAAAAGTTTTGGTAACCCAGAACATAGAGACGGACCTCGATATCGCGAATGGAACACGGGGCACGATTGTCGATATCATCTTGGACGAGCGAGAACCACCAGTGGACGAGGGAGGGAATGTTGCAGAGCTCAAATATCCGCCAGCATGCATCTTGGCGAAGCTGAAGAAGACGCGCCTGAAACAATTGGCGGGTTTAGAAGAGCTCGTCATTCCCATCCGGCCTACTGTGCAGAAAATGCGTATTGTCATACCCGGACAACGAGGAAAACAGAAGACACGCACCATCACGCGCACGCAGTACCCCATAACGCCGGTGTACGCCTTTACCGACTATCGATCCCAAGGACAAACGATTCTGAGTGTCATTGTGGACCTCGCGAAGCCGCCAAGTGGAAAGCTGAGTTTGTTCAATATGTATGTTGCACTGTCAAGGAGTTCGGGACGGGGAACGATTCGCATATTGCGAGACATCGACACGGAGACGTTGAAGAGCGGTCATGAGCCAGAGCTGATGGCGGAGGATGACAGGTTAGAGGCGTTGAACAAGGAGACAAAGAACGGGTGGGCGCAAATACAGGCACACCGCAATTGATGGTCACAGGTTCGAGACAGACAGAAAACAGAACGGACGTCGTAACTCAGAATGTACTTACCGGAGACGGAAGATGTGTATACATCAAGAATCCTGTTCAGTGATACAGGGAGAACCCTTGTCCAATGTCCAGCAAGGGGACTGGAAGTTCCCCGTTACAGGCTGCATCATCATGTGCATCACAGCCTAGCCTTTATCGAGGGTAGCTTCGAGCGCCTGGTGACGACGATTACCAGGGATGCGATTGTTGGCCCTGAAGCTTGAAGTATGGAAGACGGTGGCATTCATCATTTCATGTTGTTGACCTCTCACTGACCTCTCATGTGCCAGTACCTCGTCTCGTCGTACCTGGTCCGGCACGGCATTCTGACCAACTTCATCCCTGTAAGAGAGTCGGACTTGGCTCTGCGGGCGATCCTCCAGGCGGTTCTCAGACCTGATCCTGGTAAGTGGTTATACGTCCTGCCTTACTAATTTAGTTAGTCTAATCAACATAATTTGCAGATGGCCTTAATGTGCTCTATGTTTATGAGGCGAAGATGCCGCTGTTCATTCAGCTTGCCCACTCGAGACCTGGAGCGTAGCGGAGCGATTGTTGGAAGCCAACGTTGTGTTCGTGTTGGGAAGGTGCGACTACCTCATGCCAGGCCAGAAGGAGACCAAGATTTCATGGGTGAGTCTTCTCTATGCTTCTGAACGCCTCAGTGTCGCACGTTCTAGAGTAGATCAGGACACATTACCAGCTGTCCAACTATATCACCAGCTCTTTATGCCCGCGATAAGGCGGTCGCTTGCTCAGTGTAAGACTTTGTAGTCAGAAGTAGTCTTGTACGATTAAGTCTACGAAAGATGAGAGAGAACGAGCAGGTCGGAAAGCATCAATAGAATCGGAGACGATGTAGTCGGAAGTAGTCTCGTACGAAGCTGGTCCTCGAAGACAATCTAAAAGAATTACCGAGAGGGAAGAAGCGGGCGATCGAGTGAAAGAAAAAACACGGATGACCATAACTTGATAGAGAGTCGACTGCACTAATCTGGTTCAGCAACAAAGAAGTTACTAAATTGTTCTTCAGCCAGTTCGTCTGCGGAGCGAAACCTTGCTGCAGTTCGGTTATCGGGCGTGCTAGGGTATCGACCAACTGAGACGGAGAGTGAGTTGCCTCAAATTGTGATTCAGACAGAGCTAAGCCACGCTCGGCAGATCCTCGAAGGCCTTGACTATGTACCTCGTTGCTCGCTTCACGTACAAAGGTGCTCCAGCGCCTTCAAAGGTGTCACGTCGTCGCTTAGTCAAGGATTTGGTCCCGGGGGCCTAATGAAAAAGTGTAGGGTATTGGAGATTGGAAGGGTTGTAGTCGCCGCTCAGGTATTGTGTCAAGTCTATTGGTCGCATTGCCGAGAAGTCTATTGGTCGCATTGCCGAGGTCGATGAATCGTGAGTACACTGCAACGATGTGAACAATGTATCAATACCTTGAGTGCCACTAATTCTCTGAGGGCAGCAACAGCATGTGGAGGACAAAACTGTGCCGCCTCCACCACATTATCGTGCCCTCTGAACTCCGTCTTGACCTCTCCCGATCACGAGTCGACGATCTTGGCCATCTGGAAAATTGTGAGACTGTCTCAAAAATGAGAGCCGAGACATACACAATCACCGGAACCATGTGAGAATATAGCGGCCATCGAAGCTGGGTACAGGCCATACAACGCATCGAATCCATTCCTCGTGGCGTAAGATGAGTTTGATGCAGTGCGTTCTGGAAAGCTCCCATATTTGGAGTCTGTGGTCACGACTGGAGCTGAGAATCTTATCGTTGCCTGGGAAGAAGCGGGCCGATAATATGGAGTGCTCAAGGCCGCGGAGTATGGTGGTGTTCTGGTAATCGTTCCTTGACGATCCATAGCTTGATAAAGAGGTCATACGAGCATGTTACTGGACGTGGCGGTCAGCAGCGTGAAAGGCGAGTACAAGGTGGATTGCGTACGTAGCATGGCGCCGTTGCAGTTGAACTGGCAATCGGACACGCGCTTCGGGTGCGCCTTTAGCGTGCGCTTGAGCTCGCCCGTCTCCCAGTCCCGTATTTTGACAGCGCAGTCGTCGCTTGCCGTCGCCGGGACCGTGTACAGCGGATGGAATCCCACGGCGTTCACGCTATCGCGATGTCCCGCCGATCCCACAGTCGGTATCCAGTCTACATCGTACTTCTTCCCCGACCCATTTGGCAGATGGACCATGTTGGCGGCGTCGTCCAGGGCCCGGGCCAGGCGGGATTCGAGATCCATTATCTGGCAAAAAGAGTTTGGCTGAGAGCTACGCATGAGCCGCTTGGCGACGGACCTTCTTCTGCATCTTGATAACGCTGGTCCATTTCTTCACGAGCAGGCCGCTGCTGTTCTGGCCAAAGTCGGGCTGGAAGTCGGACTACTCAGGGAATGCGCGCGTAGATGGTGGCAGGAGACGGACAGGTCACTCTTGCTTGAACTGCTCAAAGGTTCTCAGGAATCCGCTGGAGTTTAGATAATCCAGTATCGATTTATTTTCAGAGCGCCTAACACCAGGATCAGGAGAGCCCATACAGATCATCGCGCTGTCGTTCAGAGAGCGTCGTCGAGATGGTCGTGGTCGGAATCTAAATTCCAGCAATTTCCTTTTCTGTGTAACACGCTATCCACATGCCGACGGCCAGTGCAGCTCGTAGCCAACATGTTCTTGACAGAAGTCTGCGTGTACATATGTAGGGCCATTCACCGAGGATGGGGCACCCGGTGGACTCAAATACGCAAGGATAGGAACATTAAATCTTTGTGCCAAAGCGAACAACGCAAGGGGGCAGCACACCATGTTGCATCGGTGTCTGCCACAAGCGCGTAGCGCCGTCGCAGAACAAACAAATCGTGGGAAAAGTGGGAAAAGATCCCAACCTGCCGAAACGGGCTGACTTGTTGCAGACCTTCGCCCGATCGACTGTCATCGAGTATCCTATTGGCGAACAGCTGGGCTTGAGACTATAGTAACAGCGCCTGCCAACAATTGTAAATCCGAGTCCGCAACAATAAGCAAGATGATTCTACTCATACTCGGCATGACCATTCCTGATTGCCGGACGCTCATTGATACTATCGCCCGGACTACAAAGCCGCTGGTCTTGGCCGTTGACATTGACAATGACAATGGCCTGGCAACGACTGATTGAACGTCACTACTCAAGTCAAACTGTAGACAATTACAATACATAGGACAATAGGTGCAATGCTCTATTGTGCGACAGCGGCGGGCATAAAGCTTTGCCTATATAAAACCTCCCTTTTTATGCTGGGCAGCAATACTTCCAAAGTTTCATGATGAACGTCAAGTCTTTTTACGGGGCAGCAAACACATATCAGCGAACTCATACTCTTCGAGGACACGAAAAACTGGTCTTGTGCCTGGCAGCAAACGAGACTGGAACCCTTCTGGCAAGTGGCGGTAGGTCAGCTTATATTGCATCTAAACCGACCTGAGTCACGAACTTAGGAATGGATGGAACCATTATCTGGAACCTGGATGACGCTAGTTTGTTGCACAAACTACCAACCTTTGGGACGCGGGGCGCCACCACTGCCATTACCTGGATCCGACGCGATGACAGTCCTGAGGAGGGATTTGTCTATGGAACACATGAAGGATACTTGATATTCTGCCGTTTCAGAAATGAGGTAACTTCCATCATATCCTGGCTAACCACCGTGACTCACCTAGCGAGGTTAGGGCCTTGAAGAGGCCCATGCCATTCGTCTGGCCCTCCCAAGCGAAATCACCTCCATTGCCTATGATTCTGCTACCTGTCGACTGGTGGCATCCAATAGAAGCGGAGCTGTAGCTCTCTTCTCCCTTGATCCAGCCTCTATGCAAACCTGTCAGGATGCATGGGCAATCACCATTGCGACTTGCATCCCTAAATCGGTCCTTTTCAATTCCCAGCGAAACATTCTGGTCTTAGGCATGCATGATGCGATGTGAGTCACTTCTTGAACAGGAGCTTATGTACTCAGAGTATTTTAGCTATCACGTCGATGCTGCTACGGGCAGTGTTGACAATTCACGCTCCTTCTTACATGGAATCATAATGTAATTCAATATTTTCCTCGTCCAGGATGAATTTCAATACTTATTGGACTTTACAGCGGCCATTCGAGCTCGAATGCCATTCAGAATGTATACTGTGTGGATACCGTACTGGATGGTGCAGTCCTGTATAGAATGGAGGATGGAGTTCGCCTCAAGTCCTTCCCAGTCCCTCGTAAAAAAGAGTTGGCAGCTCCCAAGCAAGTGGCTCTAGCGGAGGATTGTACAGTCATAGCTAGCGGCAGTGACCATGGCTGTGTTTACATATTTGACAGGAAGACTGGTCTTCTTACGCAAAGACTGTCTACGAGCAAAGATTGTTGGATTCAAGCAGTCATTGTACGTTCTATTTTCACCTACCTGCATCAGAATTTAACCGCTCTAGGCGACCAATGTTAAGGGCGTGCCCGTCGTCATTGCCGCTCAGGCTCTCACCGGCGCAGAATGCGAGATATACATTTTCAAGAAGGCTTGGAGACAGCGTGTCCTAAGCTTTCTCATCCTGTCGTTACTGGTGATCTGGATTCTGTTCAATTTTGAATCTATACATCGCCATACAGTACGTGAATTCAATATCATTACTTCCGCAGGGACTTACTGCCAGTCAGGGTGTTTTTAGGTCCTGGAGTATTGTAAAACTTCCGGAACATCCAAAGGGAGACGTATCATTGGCTGAGGAAAGGATAATGGATGAGAAAAATACGATTGCAGTACCACAGGCACTACGGGAAGTAGTAGTTTATCGGAATGCGTAACGAATGAGATTTAGCTTGTGATGAAAAGCTCTGCCATTTGAGTTGTGAGGTTCCAAAGTGGTTCCACTCCTGCAGGACTTCTAGCCACACGCCCACGCTCTCGATGTTAGATGCAACGCAATGCGCACACCTTCCCAGTCGTCAGACGACTTCACCATCATCTTTGTCCCATCCTTCACTGACTGATTTGTCAGCATGTGCACCAATGACCCTCAGGTTATGTACACCAGCGTGCTGTATGCCGTCAAATCTCGATAGTTCTGCGTCCATAGATACACCATCAAGAACTCAGTAACCTACACAATCACATACTCTTGCTCCGCACTAGCGTGATGAGCTTTGCAGCACTGAACGTGCTCTTCAGACCTCACAGCGCTGCCACGAGTTTGAGCAGTACTTTGCCACAACTCGAACATCACGCTCCTGCCACACCTTCAGAGCGTCGTCTCCCTGACATGCGGTCATGGATAGGTTAGAGGACTACCAAAAGCAGCTGGGCGCAGCACGCTGTCAGAAACAAGATAGTAGCGAGGAAGGAAGGCAGACCACACACTTTGCAAACTGAGGTATCCTACACTCTTTGGTGTCTTGCATAAAGATGATCATCGGGAAGACTAATCAAGTCAACTTACCTAACACCGAACCCACATATTTAGCTTGGTCGTTCATCAACATCCCCGCCAGACTATGAGACGATGAGAGACATTGAGAGTAAGCGAGTGAGGTGTGCAACTGCCTGCGACGCCGCGAGGTAAGCCATGCATCGATAGTCGCCATGTGAGTGACTTCCGCTCAGTCAACTTTGTTAGGAAAGCTGTCGGGGGAGTTGTAGGAGTACAGCGACGAGGCCGCTCCCAGGACAAGTCCAGACAACTTGGGAAATATGTCGGCGCCGGAGGCGCCGCCGCCTTTGCGATCTTTGGCGAGGACCTTACAACGACCAGATGGAAGTCACAAGGAGATACGAGATACCAGAACCAGCCAGAACGGCGTATCATCCGTCCCGCTCCGTCCCTGAAAGGCTCGCGTCAAAGGGGGCGATTCGAACTTGTCCAAGGTACGTACTTCGATTTTCCGTCCGACTGATACCAGCGTTGAGGGACTTCGTAATTGTCGCGGTGTTGCGCAATATCGTGCTCGTGCACGTATGGATCGAAACATACGAGACAGTGAACTTGGCACCAAGTTTGGGTCGCGGGAGGGGGACGTGAAGGGAAATCTGCCGAGATTGGATCTGGGATGGAGATGTCGAGACCGTAGATAGCAAGGCGCCGGAGGGCTGGAGGCAGTCATGTCCGCTCGTCGACTAAAATGTCTCAGACAGACATTCCGAGATGCTATAGGATATCCTACTAAAGTTTGGTAAGCTCTAATAGACGGCAGCACATGTTTGCGTTGAACTTACGGGTGAACTGAAGCGGTCGATGCGTTTGACGAGCATACTGTTCCATCAGTACGTCCGTTCAATCCATTCTTTTTTGCGATCGAGTGTTTATACCCTGAACTAAGTGTTCACAAGTGATCAGGGTACGCCGTTGATATCCAAGTGAGTGATATACTCCGCGAGTGAAACGCGCTAGTCGAGATGGCTGGAAGTTCTAGACGTGTGGCGGCCTCAGAGTTAGCTGTAGAACATCGCACAAACGGAAGATATATTCAAGCGCTTGATGGAAATTTCCCGAGCCCGCGGCAAATCAAACGGCCTTCGGGTACAGCGCCGAGTCTGGAGCGCGACGGAAAGGAATGGGGCAGGTTATCGACTCTCATGTCTGCGACGACCAGCACTGACCGCGGTACACCTGTTTTGTGCGAGAACGGAGGGTGTCTACGCACGCCGAATGCCCCAAAATAGTCTTTTCGCAACCGGACCTCTAAGGCGGCATGCCGGGGTCCTGTCAAACCGTGGACGGAGTTCGACTCGACGATCTTTGGCCTGGCCAAGGAGAAGGGCCAGGCGTGGTTGGACGTGACGTTCGTTCCCTATCGGAGGCAATGGGCCGATCCCTCCTTGAGGAACCTGACTGGTGACTGGTTGCGACGCGTTGAAGAGCGCCTTCTCCGAGGAGACTAAGCCGTCTCTCGACGAGCCTTCGACTTTCCTTTCCTCGTTCTTCTCCGCTTATCGCTGTCGACTTGGGGACAACAACAAGATGAGGCCCCACGATACCACGGTGCTGCTTCAGATACGCCAGGAAGGATGTTGTTTAGAACTTTGCCCAAGCCCTAGGAACAGTCAATAAGCCTACATCCCACAACAATGGAGAATCACGAACCATTTCGTCTGCTAGTATACCGTTAAGTCCATTATGATGTAGGGAAACCGTCCAGTTCAGGCCTTGCAATTGATACGCCCGCATGGTCGCCGTAACGACTGTAATGCCAGTGAGAACGCGAGCTTGGTGGGAGCGCTAATAGGCTACTCACAAGCCGGGGATTCCTCGAATACAAAGGGTTGATCATTCCCTTCGGCAGCAGCTTTTCAGCAGCTCCTCGTCTTCTTCCTTCTCCGACCGACGGTGGCGCGTATTATCTCCAGTTCTGGCCAAGACAACGCTGGTCAGATCTGCGTGTCGAAGAGAAAGCAAAGAAAGAATTTGAACCCAGCCTTTCTGCGACCGCGACCTTTGGGTTTGGATTGAGCATCTATCATCGCCGATTCGCCGCATATTCAGGATCTCGCGCTTTGTGCGTCCATTTAGTCAATAGAGTGTATCAACGCGGGTGAACACTTGCCCTGATGTCGACAAAATGTTTGGACGATTCGGTTTGGCTCAGCTGATTGTGGAGGTGAGCGTGGCGCGCGCCTTTGGAGGGCAAGACGCACCTTGGCCTTGTCCATTTCCTGCCGCTGAGCATGAAGCTTTCCCTCAGCCTCTTTCCTCTGTTTCTTGTCCTTCTTCGCGCCCGCCGCTGATGTAGTCGGCTGCTGTCAACAAAGAGTGAGCGCGGTACGGGATGTAATGACATGGTCGTCTTTGGACTCGTGCGCGTCGTAATCATCATCGTCGGCATTTTCTACGTATTCGCTGGGCTGTCCAGAGTGAGTTGGGAGATACGGCACGAATTTTGGAATTCCTACCTGGCGCGAGATCACATTGCTGGGCACAACATTGCTCAGGACGTCGTCCTCCGTGTTGACGTCGGCGGGGAGGTCCTGTAGAACGATCAATCCAGCCGTCAACGCGGTCGGCGATGGCGACGCCAACTGGTGGCTGGCGTGAGAGAGTAAATGCGATCGGGGGCTGCCTTTAATTGCCTTTTCGAACCGCCATGGACAAAACTAAGTCTCGCCTCGCCAACGCCAGCCTGGCCGGATTATCGACGACGAGCAGCCTGCGTATCCAGTGCGGCCCATATCTATGCATTTCTTCATCTCTGATTCTCAGTCATAATCATACATCAGCCCAAGACTGTCGACGATGCCAAGATGAACCACTATACAGCAGGCGTGGTCAGGAAGTCGCGGCGCGAGAATTAGCAGGAGGCTGCCGAGGCGAAAAGACGCGAAGAGGAAACAGAGGCGGCCAAGGCATACGCAGAATTCATCGACGCATTCGAGGGCGATGGACGAAATCGGGATCCACCTTTGTCAAAGCAGGAGCCTCTGCCATGATGGGTGGCGCAAAAGACATCGCGAGACGGGTGCGCTTACCAGCTTTGTGGACGTCTAATGCATACTTATGAGCATCACAGTCCCCTTCGCCGTCGATGTCGTCCGCCCGACCTAAGGGGAAGAGAGCTATGGACTCATTCTTGGAGGAAATAAAGCGGTGCGCGTCCAGCTTCACGTTGAAGCTCGTTGACCTCATGGCATCTCTTCCACAGCGAACAGGCAGTCCGCGAGGCCAAATACTCTCGACGAGGTCATTCTTCACGCCTCCATATCTGTATGCATCTTGACATCGGTCTCTAGCCAAAGGGCCCGGAACAACTGTAACGGCACTACCAGGTGAGACTTCATTCCGTATCGCTACGCCACATACTCAAAAGTGCCATCTAGCTTATGACGGACAAGCGGGAGTAGAGACCGTGGAGATGCACAGGTAGCTTTTGTTCGTTGCGAAAGCATGACACTCTCAGTCTTGACACATACACAGACAACCAACATTTTCGTCGCAAATTTGTCCACGCGTGTAATCTGGGAATTTTTTTACGCAAGAATGGGTCTCGTTAGCTCGGTCGGTGATTCCAATGGCCTTGTACCTGAAATTTACACAAACTCTACAGGTCAACGTGGTCACTTTCCAAACATTTGTCTACAACATTTGACACGACTGATTCATACTCGACACAGATGGTACGCAAGTATGTTTCGATTTTTTGATTACGTCTCACTAGTACAGGGCGAACTCACTCATTGCCAGAAATACACCTGGAAGCGCATGTTCCAGGACGTCAAGGGACTGGTCCATGAAGTCCCAAAATCGCTCGCCGATCATCACTTCATTTCACCATCGCAGAACACCCCCGTGGATCTCTTCAAGTCAGAAACGAGCGAGATCTCGGATACACAGGTATTCCAACGCGCATCTAGCAGTCATAGAACACAGCACGGTCCGTACTACAGTAATGCTACGGTACCAAATCACACTACCATCGGGGTCCTCACGATTTCCCAATTCCCAGATCAGCGAAGATTGATTTATGTGGCGCGTTTGTTGCGCTCCTCGAGACTCTTTGGCCAGGTTCAAGGTTGCTCTGGGGAGCTCTCTGGGGCAGGCCGCAGCCGTCAACGGTCACTCTGACAACCAGAGACCACTGCGTCACTGCAATTGTCTGTGTTTGGGCGTTATTGTTCAGTGCGACTTACCGGCTGTCTGTGTTTGGGTGTTATTGTTCAGTGCGACTTACCGGCTGTCTGTGTTGGGCGTTATTGTTCAGTGCGACTTACCGGCTGTCTGTGTTGGGCGTTATTGTTCAGTGCGACTTACCGGCTGTCTGTGTTTGGGCGTTATTGTTCTCCACTTACATTCATATAACGCGATCCTCCATTCTAAAATTGACATGGCTTCTCATCTTGTACAGTGCAGTTGCAGTCTAGAAACCAACCCGCATTATGTTTCTGCCAGAGATCGCGCAAAACACGCTGTACGCTTGAAACTCCTACAAGAGCAGCCCGTTCCAGTGAGTCCCTGACTCAAAATGGGGTTCATAATCACTCACATATGAGTAGAGAACCGAGAGCACCATACTCTCAACCCTTACAGATGAATGTCCAGCCAATGCCCTCGACCACGCGGATATGACTTCTCAGAACGTCAGCCCTCCCCACGAGGTGGTGTCTAATGCAGTCACTGCCGCAGCCTTTGAGAGTGGCCCATCGATAATTCCCTCATCTGATCCTCTGTGGACTACTCGGGAGAATCGGCAGACACTCGCAGCCAACCAAACGTCCAGTACTCCACGTGGGGTCACGGTAGAGGATCTTCAACAGAGTTTGTTCAATGTGGTCCGGAACACGGTACAACGTCGTCGCCAACCGACTGGCGCTATTGCCGATCTGAACTTGATAGATTGTCAAGGCAGAGCTCTTCATTCTAAGCTCATGGCTCTGACAGAGATCAGTCAAGGCGACGTCAAGGCGGTCGAGGAACGTTACATTTTCCTAGAAGGCGTAAGTCGGGCAGCCCGTAGGCTGAACATAGCTCTCTCTCAGATACGACCTCCACGCAAGACGTCCTTCTGGGATGAAAAGAGGTCCGACACTAAGGCTGTCCTGCGGAGAGTCGAAGATGGAGTCAATCTCCTCAGCGCCCAGCTTCCCGCTGTTCCAGGGAAAGGTCCTCCGATTATTCATGCAGGTGTGCTTTGACCTTGCCTATAGGCGCTGCTCCTTACTTATCTACAGAACAATTCTTCGTGGATCCTCTCTCTGGGAAAGATGTGGTCGCACAGCTAGTCATCTTCCTCGGAGTGGCATGCAATCTGGTCATGGGTCTTTCTCACAAAACATGCGACTTCATCATTAGCGTGGTTGGCCTTATCACCGGTGTGGCACTGGATATGGGCTGTGCGTCAGGTAGCCCAGCCGAAACCATACGAAACTCCATCACACGCGATCTTCCCTCTAGCCTCTACATGGCTTTGAACGCTCTGAAGCTCGACAGCCAGATCACTATCTATGCCACTTGCCCAGCCTGTCATTATTCGCACGCACCTACCCACGGAACTATTTCCAACAAGGTCGAATACCCATCTCACTGCACCCAGCTGGTTCCAGGCTTGTCCAGGCGGGTCAGATGTGGTGCGCTTCTCATGACAATGAGAGCTGGTGGCCAACGTCCTATCCGTCCGTACCCGGTAGCTTCCTTAGAAGAGCACATAGCCCGTATCCTCTCCGATCCTGAACTGGAGCAGCTGTGTGACAAAGCATGTGACGATGCACTACTTGACGTCCAGGAGGGATGCGACGGGTCCGCTCAAACTTGGGGACCGTTCGATGCAGAGTTTCTCCACACTTTCCCCAGTCCCTCTTCAAACACATTATTCATCGACCGAGGAGATAATGCTCGACTCGCTCTGGCAATGCAAGTAGACTTCTTCAATCCAAACGGCCTAAGAAAGCGGGGCAATCACGACTCCATTGGTATCATTTCCATTGCCATACTCAACCTCCCCGATAACCTACGCTACAAAGCTGAAAACCTATTCCTGGCGTCTATCATCCCTGGTCCAGTCGAACCTGATTACAACCAGCTCCCGCACTACATGACTCCAATTATCGATGTTTGTGTGGTGGCCTGGAAAACCGGCCTTTTCATCTCACGCACCGCTTCCCATCTTGTTGGGCGCATAGCTGAATTAGCTGTCATTCTTTCCATCAACGACCTCCCTGCTGCGCGCAAAGTTGGTGGTAGCGCCGGCCACAACTCGGGATGGTGTACCGTCTGTCTATCCTACCATGGAAGTTACAACACCGACTTTGCAAACTGGACCACGCGCAACGTTCGTGATCTTCGTGAGGCTGCAGAATCGTGGAGAGACGCATCCACGCTGCATGAACGGGAGACCATTTTCGCCACTCATGGAGTTCGCTGGTCCGAGTTCTGGAGGCTGCCGTACTGGGACCCTACTCGTATGCTGGTAGTGGATACCATGCATTGTCTTCTGGAGGGTCTTGTGCACTACCACTGTAGGCATGTTCTTCAGATTGACGCCGATGTTGCTACAAAGAAGGTGAAGTTGGCCCCAGCTTTCCGCCACTCGTGGCCGCCGTACGTTGAAGCGGATGTACCTGTCAATATTCGTCTGGATCCCCAACATAAAAACTTCTCGAAGCAGCTTCGTCAGATCACCTCTATCCAGACCTTGCTTGAATATCCACTCAACTCGGGCGAGTACTCTCTAGACGAGAATAGTCTTCGCAGATCTCTTATGGCCAACTATGGTGTATCACTGAGGGTGGTCACCTGGTCACTGGGACTGATGACTCGGACCCTTATCATTACGGCCAACGGAGTTCGAACAACGGTACTCATTCCACCAAAGACCAAAGACGCCTATGCGGATGTGTTGATTGACTGGGTAAGTTGTTTATTCTGACGGTCGTCGACGAGAAATTAGATATTTTGACAGCGCCTTCGTCAGCCTTTGGCTTCGTTGCATAGTGTTGCCCCCTCGATCAGGAAGCCTGCCTTGGATCACATTCAATATGTGATTCGCGAATGCACAGTGCCAAGTTGGATTAATTCTGTGCCAGCGAACTATGGCGAGAATAACCCAGGAACTATCAAAGCCGACGAATGGCGCACTTTGGCAACAATATATTTGCCTGTAGCTCTGGTTACATTCCTTGGCCATCCTCACAGCTCCGCGCATGACCGCGAGGTTACAAAACATTCAATGAACCTCTTCCAAGCCATCTGCATAGTCTGTCGATATGGCATGAGCGCAGAGCGTGCTGATGCGTATCGCAGTCTTTTGAAGACTTGGGTGGATGATCTTCCTCGGATACACCCGCATACCTTGGGGCATAGGAAACGCACCAATATACACATGGCTTTCCACATCTTTGATTTCCTTCGCCTGTTCGGACCGGTCGCATCGTGGTGGACCTTTCCCTTCGAGCGGCTTATTGGGACATTGCAGAAGGTGAACACTAACAATCATAATGGCGCGTACTTTCCCTTCTCTCCTAAAAGTCACTGTAATGATAGACCTTACAGGAGAGCTGGAAACGACCATACTGAACTCTTATTCCCGGGCTTCCAGCTTTCGCAGACTACTTCAGCAGCCTACTGGTTCACCGATCATTTCAGAACTCAAATCCCTGTTCCAAAAAGCCTTCAATTCTGATCAGGCTATCTCAAATAACGACTTTGCTTTTGCCTCATCGCGAGAAGAAGTTGCTAATTATCCATTCCATGGCATCATTTACTCGCGAGCTCAGACCCATATAGGCAATAGTGCGGTTAGGTATTACCCACAACCAGAAGCAGACTCAGTCGTTGGATGCATAGAGAAGATTGTCAAATTCCAGGAAAGGACCGAGTTTATCATCAGACGGCACCTACCAAGCGACGATCCTGATCCGTTTGCCTCATACTCTTGGTTTCCAGCCAAGACTTATTCGGCCAGAATGTCTTCTCAGGTAGATCAAGTCAGTCCAAACCTCGTTATTGGTCATGTAGCAAGATTTTGCTACGACGGCCGTTATGTGGCCGTAGACTTATTCAGAGTATGTGCTATCTTTTTATTCTAAGCCTAAGTCTTCTCTTACATGTCGTAGTCCTAGCGAGTCCAGAGTATGCTACAGTCGACGTTGTAGTACAAGACTGAGGTTTGAGAAGCAGAAAACGAAGAGAATATGTCTAAATGTCTGTATAAAGTCCTGCATGCTAGCGCTCGTTGCTATATACCTCAATAAACATGATACCAATTCTGAATGCCGTTGGAAGACATTCGATGGAGGCTCAGCGCTCAGGGCTGTCAAGGCGGCGAGAAGGGACACCCTCCCCTTAGAAGAGAGCGAGAAGGGTCGTAATCCGCCGCCTTCCCTTTGCTCTTCCTCCCCTTTCGCGACCGGCTGCCCTCGGCGTCAGAAACAGGCGTACCCCGATTCGACTCTTCCATGAAACCTCTGGTGGCAGCAGCCCGCTTCTTCCTCGAGGTCATCGCCATCCTCAAGAGCCCAACGATAACAGTTAGCAATCAGTCGATCCCAGATGCCGATGTGTCCTCACCCTGGCCCAAGCATCATCGCTGAGGTTGTCATTATAGCTGATGACGTTCCTCTTGCGCTGTCCACGCCCTTCGATGATCTCCTCCGCCTCCTTCACCTCAAACGGCTCATCCGTCTGATAACACGACGGCAGCTCTTCGACCTGGATGAGTGGTGGTGGGGGCTTTCCGCGGTGGCCCGCCAGTCGCCACGCCTCCGCCTGCTCGCGTTCGCGCTCTATATCCATCCTCCGGAACGTCTCCGCCTCGTCGTCCGACCGTGCGATGAGCGCATTCAACTCTTCGTCGTTCATATCCCCAGCCTCCTCGTTCTCCTCCTCCTGATCAGCCTCGAGAATCGATCGCTACACATCAAGGTGAGTGGGATGGTTCTGACAAGTCTCAGTGGAAGGACGCACCAAAAACTCCTCCTGTTCTTCCTGCGTAGACTTGTTATTGAATCGACCGGCTTGAATAACTTTGTCATCGACATCAAGCTTGAATCGGGCATGCTGGTACATCGCCTCTTCGACGCTCTGTTCCGTGATGAACCTGAGAATGAGCACAGCGCAAGTCTGTCCGATACGATGCGCACAATCCTGAGCTTGCAAATCGGCGTGAGGATTCCTATATGCCATTTAGCACCACATCCATGACACCTAAGATCATCGAGACGTACCAATCACTGTCGAAGCTGAAAACACGAAAGGTCAGCAGATGCAAAAGCCAAAAGCAGAAGAAAGAGTGAGACATACATGACAACCGTATCAGCAGTCTGCAAGTTGAGACCCAAACCACCAGCACGCGTGGACAAGATGAAGACCTTGTACTCCGAGTCCTTCCCGTTGAACAACTGCACAAACGAGGCACGCTCCTCCGTCTTCGTTCCACCATCAAGACGCAAAAACTTCCAGTTCATCATCTTCAAAAAGTCCTCCATGATGCCCATGACCTTCGTCATCTGGAAGAAAATGAGGACCTTTGTGTGATATCAGTATCCAACTTGAATTCGGTAATGGTGACCGAAATTGCTCACTCGATGATCTGTGGCGAAGAACTTGGGCAGCACCCGACTGAGGAGCTTTCTTCAGTCGACGCAACAAGAACGGCCGCAGCACCTTGTGTAACCGGCGAATGATAAGCAGCGCCTCTTCTTCGTTCAGCTCGATCTTGTCGCCGGTACCCGCGTTCGCGAACGGCGCGTTGAACCACTCGTCGAACGACTTGACGGAGTTGAGGCGGTGACGGGAGTGGGAGTAAGGTGGAAAGTGTTGGGGAAAGTTTCGACCAAGTGCTTTTCATACGATGGCCCTCATCTATAACGAGATATCAGGCCAAAACCATTCCAGAAGCGGAAGAGTGACCTACCGATAATCATGTGCACCCATTACAGCTTACTGAGAACCGGCCGGTCCTTGATGATGTACTCGTAAGTCGTCAATAAGGCCTGGAAGTAGCCAACGCGAAGGTCGCCTTGTAGCGCTCGTCGCTGCGCCGGATTCCTCTTGTACGTCACCAACTTGATAGCAGGCGCCCACTTGGCGAGCTCTCCCGACCAATTAGTCATCGTGGAAAGAGGGATGCAAATGTTATTCTGCATATCGCGAAATTGGGCCTTGTGGTGGTGAGCGGAAGAGTTGGTGAACTCGTCATATTGGGCGACACTCTTGAATTGCTTGTCGCACAGGGAGAAGTAGAAGGCCTTGAGGGTATCGGACACCTCCATGGCAAATGCAGATCGGCGGGCGGCGTCGTCCTTTAGGAGACGTGCCAAGAATGAGAGTGTATAGGACAGCATATGCCGCACCTCGCGAAGTCGGCGTTGGTCTTCTGATTCCTTGATTTGTCTTTCTGAATCGAGGTCGCGCCGCTGGGACAGGCTTTCACGGCAACGGTGATATCCGTATAAGACCACAAAGGAAGGTGGGAAGCGCCGCACTGGTAAAGATAGCGAGAGAGGCGACAGTTTCATTTTCATGGCGAACAAGGGAGGCAAGGAATTCGAATGTGCGTTGAGCGATCAGAACGGCGTCAACTTTGCGAGCAGTTTCAAGCGACGCAGTACGACGAGAAGCAAATGACCAAGCGTCGAGGTCCGCAATGACAATTTGGTACGGGCCCTTCTGTCGCTTAGACTCGATGAGGAACGATATCAACGAAACGGTGGATAGTCTTTCAAGATCCTACAAGGTGCTCGTGAGCTATTTGCTCAAGATGTAATCTGGAGAAACGCACCATCTCGTCTGCAAGAATACCATTCAGGCAATTGTTGTACAAGCTAACCATCCACTGCAAACCCTTGGTCTGATATTCTTCAGTATGCAGCCGATGTCGCCGGGTCGATGAGCTTCACGTACGCCTCTTCATCAACCACCTTCAAAGCTTTCAGACGCTCCTTCGATATCCTCTCAATGCGTTTCTGCTCTTCCTTGTTTGTGTGCACATGATAATTGAGCACGGACTTTCCGAGGCCAGAAACACGGTCTTGAGCGAGACGTTTGGCGTTGAGGTGTGGTAATGGCATGGAGCTGCTCGACGCGCTTGTGCTTCGCGCGACGTTTACGGTCCGTCCGCTGTTTCCGTTCCAGCTGCTCTGTGGCCCGGACGTCCCGGATGTGGGCTTCCTCGACCTGCGGAAGTCGGCTCGGTTGAGGGAAAAAAAGTGAGCCGTGTACGAGCTTCTCAGCGACGAGGGTGCGCAAATGCCTTTGCTTCTCGACGAGACGGAGCGACTTGAGTTCGATGAGTGCGCGAAGTTTGCCATGACACGTGGATTGAAGGAGGCGCTTGTCGACGGCATTGTCGTCTTTCAGCGCCTCGGCTACATCGGTCAGCCCGCCGTCGCCGATGGTGGACGGCAGATCCTCCGATTCCCGTATGCGCTGGCTGCACTATCCTCGCCTCGACATACCGATCCCGTTCATTGAGTATTTGGTTGGCGTCGAGACCGGCGGGCATGATAGTTGGTACGAGGAGGCGCTGCAGACGGGTGGCAAAGAGGGTGGGTTCGGTATCCGGCTTGCGTTCGAGGTAGGAGAAGGGATGGACATATGCATTGTATGGGTAAATGCCCGAATTGATGTCCTCCTCGGCGAACGGGCCCTTTGGCAAAGCGTGCGCTGAGCTTTACTGTTGTCTCCTGGAAATCTTCGAGTCGACGGCGTCTATGACAGCCTGCTCGTGCGCGTATTCGTCTCTGAGAATCTCTGCGCAAATCCATTCGTCGTGGCAGGTGCTGACCGTGATCGAACCTAGAACGAAAGCGGAGCCACGGATGAGCAAAAGAAAACGGCCTTGCAATAGCATACGCACTCTAATTTGGCCCTAGCGATATTGGAAGATAATGGTACCAGCACGGCAATGGCAGCACAGTGGCTAGCTGTCGTCGTCGCCATCGTTGATGGTGGTTGCAGACACTGAATGATTCAAAGATCGTTACGCGAGGAGTTGACAGTCCTAGTGACCGGGCGTGATGCGAGCATCACGACAATATCACTCCAAGAAAGAGAACAAGGTACTAGCTTAGAGCACTGATATCGTTCTGAACGTTCAGTACCTGAACACTCGTACGTTAGACACACGAACTCACAGGTACAATCGAGGGATACAACACTTCTACAAGATACACTTTCACGAGTATATCAATACACACGTGGACAGCGACTTCGCATTAACCGCCTGGAACAAAGTTCTCAGTAAGAATGAATCCTTGCCAGAGCGGGATAAAACCACGTACAGCAGCATCCTCCGGCCTCAAGGCACCCTTCGCCATATCATGTTTCCCAGCGCGAAGCCGGTGGCCCTTGGACAACCCGGTGGACTTGGTAGTTGCACCCTCCACGTTCTCCAGCAATTTAGCGCACTCGTCATCTGGGGCAACGTGGCCATGTAGTAAGGAGAAGAACTTGTGGCAAAGCACGGCCTTGATGCGCTCGAAGGCGTCTCGCTCCTAGAGTACATGGAGGTCGTGAGAAGAGAAGAACAACGAAAGAGTCGAAGAGATACGCACATCACAAATCTCGCGCAGCTCGCTCGCGTCCTCGATCATACCTTTCAACATAGGGTCGGATGTGTCGCATAGCTGAAACGCAGCCGTCTCTTTGGTGAGCGTTTGCCCGTCGAAAACGTGTGAAGTCTTTCGTTCGTCTTGGTCCAGCGCTGGGTCGAGGAGCACGTAGGTCGAAGTCCGGTCTTGGCGACGCGTCGTCACCGAAGGGCGTGCGATTGGATGATTGGCGTTGCGGAAATATAGACGCTGATAGCTAGATAATATGAGTCGTCGAACGTAGGGGAGATGAAAGATTGCAGACGTACAAACGAGCTTTGTTATTTTTGCGAGGATCGTATCCAAATCTGACCAACGTGTTGCATCAAGGGCCGTCCTGGAAGACATAGCAGACGAGGGGAAGTAGTACTTCTGAGCTGCCGGACGGTCAGTTGAGTTCGTGCAAACAGAGGAGATAAATCCATCATGAGAGACCCCAAACATCCGTAGTACGCGTACGGAGCCTTATCATCGGCGTAGTATGATGCCTCGAGCGTATACTCCTCGAACGGCGCGAACAAATTTCTAACCTTTGTGCCGGAAATGAAAGGCGAGGAAATCCAAAGGGAACCGGAACATTCGTATCGTATTCCCATGTCTTGGTCTGGTTCTCATTGGTGTAGAGCATCCAAACTTGGTCATTGTACGTCCCATTGAGAGTCTGAACGTTCTCGATACCGGCACGAGAGATGGACCAAAGACCCATCTCGGTATACGTGCCATTGGAACCTGGCTTTTCGATTCGGTAGGTCCAGCTACCGCGCTGAACAAGGTTCAACCCATCTTGACGGCTTGAGAGACGCGCGCGACGTCGACAAGATCATAGATGAGTGTCCAGATCGGACGAAGCAAACGTCATACTGATTGGGATCAAATCAAATGATTTACAATAAATCTCTTACTATAAGTAAAAGCGACTGGAGACGTCCTCCTTCATACAAGCCATTCAGGCCACTCTTCGTCAATCAACTCGTTTGGACTGCTTTCTCCCATGATAGCGCTTATTACTTCCACGACACGCCTCAGAGAAAAATTAACCACAGGACGTCTCGCAACCATTCGACGACATGTTGGGCAGGAAAGAGGACGTGCATTCTCTTGCACCACATATTCCTGCTCATTTATGACTGTCTTGAACCACTCATGAAGACAGGACTGGCAGAAAGTATGGCCACAGTCCGTCAGTCTGTCAGTTTTTCAGTACTAATGATTTAAATATGAAAGTGGGCCACGCACGTGTAGGGATACCATATCTTCTGAGCACAGATGGCGCATGCGAACTCCTTTCCAAGTCTAGAGATGATTTCGCTTCCCACTTTGGCCAATTTGGCCTCTGTAATATACGCTTGATCGCTCCAGTCGTCAATATCAATAGGATTGAAGCTTCCGGTCATCAGCTGACGCCCAGGGTCGTCTTCAATGAAGCTTGTATACACAAGTTAGTTAAGAAGAGACGGTAGAGGATAACTTACGCAAGTTGGCCACGTACGTAACTCTTGTCTTCATCCTTCTGGAGCTCAGTCTCTTCCAATGTCATTGGTTCTGGGCAATCCTAATTTGGCTGAATTAAACAGAAAAAAAAAAATTAGATTCAACGTACTCTGCATATATCGTTCAGGCATTCCTCGACGGTGCCACTGAAGGCAAGGTGCCGATGTAATCTTCTCCCTTGGTTTCTTGGATTGAAAGGAGCTAGCAAAAGCCGTATTGTATCAGCTGGAGTATAACCCCATATACTAAACTTACAATTCAATGCTGAATCAACTTTCAGAATATACTTTGTAATACTGCTTGCGCACCAGCCGGGCCCGTATGGGATCTGAAGAAAAGTTGTCTCATAATTGTTTATACGATAAGACTCTTCTTGGATGCGGGTCTTGTGTCTTTCAAGAACTAGCAAGCGCGCAAGTCCCTTTAGGAGGTTGACGGGCATTCTATAGATCTATCCTAAGGATGAGTTGAAAGTTATAGATCAGGAAAATGAGCTTACTATAGGATCGATTCGGCCTCGATTCAATGTCGGGACATGAACCTCAAAGCCTCGCTTGGAGTATTTAGCAAGGCGGGCCTCATAGGATGGGGAGCGTCGGGTCATGTCTACGGTGTTGACTTGCTGCATCATAGCAATCAGAGCACGAGGACTGGCCCAAACGCGTTGACCATCGTAAGCGCAGCAGGGGGCATCGACGTCAAACCCTGTCAGAATTTCACTAACGGACTTATAGAGCCGTAGGACAATCTGAATTGGTCGGTGAGGATATTGAGCTGTTAAACTGTCAGATACACTAACAGAAAACAAAAGTAAAATGCACAGTGTATCGAGATGGTGTTCTTGGTCCGTACGCAAGTACACGGCCATAACACGGATCTACAAACTCCAACGTAGATGGCTCTAATTTTGGCTTCGGCCTGTTCAGGAGTCAAGCCCCAGAGAAAGATATCGATATCCGATGCAGCGTAGGGTTCCCGGTTGTAATATCTGAGAACAGTACCGGGACTTGTCATGGCCGGAGATGGGAGCGGTGTAAGGCAGGCGAGTATGCTTCCTCCAGCAACGACTATGTTACTCCAGTCCAGTTCTGATAAGGAAGACTGAGAGAAAATCTGCCAATTTTGCCTGAATACGTCCAGGCTGGAGACAACAGAGGGGGCGCCATTGACTCGACGGTGCTCTGGCGAGAGGGGCATGACAACTTCGGCCAGCTGGTCCTCCTCATCTCGAACGACACGAGCGCGCGTAGCAAAAATTTCGGCACCTGCATCAAAGACATCAACTAGACCAATATAAGGGTCGAAAAGCCGGTCATTGGACCTATCGTTGGCATACAAGTAACGAAGCTCAGCTTCGTTCTTGCTAGCCACCAAGCGTACGTCGTCGAGATGTACGCCTGATTGAAGCTGATAGAGGAAGGGGTCTGGGGAGTTTAAAGCCATGTGTTGTGGTTGGGCGCAGATTGAACATCGACTACGCTTATAGCTCTCTGATAACAATTGATCAAGAGCCTTATTGTCCTGTAACACTTGGTCTTTATCTGACTTACAGGTGTCAATGTCAAATGAGAAGGAAGGCAACAATAAGCTGAGAACAATTACTATTGTATCAACGTCGACAGAGTTGGCTGATATCAGAGGTCTTTCCGAAATTTCAGCCAGTCGCAAACGTTCAACGTTCAACAATTGAGATGCCAAGACCATCCTCGACTTCGGTACGACCCAGGTTCCCGCAACCAGAATTGCGGTTTCGGAATCACTTCTTGTACGTGAGATCTGGATCAGTTCAAACACCAAGCTTCCACGAATAATTGCATCGGGTACCACGACTACGTCCACTAAGTGTAAACACGAACTCTCCAGATGTCCTAGCAGGCTGTGTTCCTTCTTGGTCTTCCATTCCGGGAGGTGTTTTCATAATACTCTTCGTTGGTCTATCAATGCACCATCAACATTCATCACACCACAAGCATAACAGACGAACGGTGCCCTCTTCCTCTGACCCAAAACATGCGGCCAACGTGTGGACTCCCTTTTGAGGAACGGATTCATCACGCCAAAGATGGACGCCCACTTTTGGCGGGAGCTTGTTCACAAGCGAAGCATGATCCCGTCGTGTATGGTAAATTATGGTCCTATATCGCCCGCTAATGACGGGCAAGTTGCGAAGTCAGCAAATGGTCTGGCTGGGTGAGGCGCAAAAGAGTAGAAACGGTTTGCAGAGTACACGAATGAGCTCTCCCAGATGTTTCGTGGCGTACAGCTTGATGTGCCGGCCGAGGTCAGTGAAAAGTTCGATGCACCACGCAATGCAACTGCGGACCTTGTAGCTTGCAAGTCAATGCCCTCGATAATTGATACGTGGGTGGCTGTCCCTACTATAGGTTACGGGTTCAGAATCTGACATTGAGCCCAAAGATTACTGACATTGCGTAGTCAAGGTATTCGATATACCCTTGATTATATCTTCGCGACTTCGAAGCTCGCTGAGATGATAGAACGCGGTGAAAATCTTGAATTTGTCCATTAGTACCTAGGTGAAGACGAAGGCTTACTGAATTCCATCCTTATGTTTACTCAAGCGATACTTCTGCCGTTGTGAGTGAGAAACTGATCCTGAACCGAGGAAGCGAGCGCCGTCGGCGAATGTTGTCAATGTCGTGAGAAGCGAACGACCCGAGCGCCCATTTCATGTTAGCCTGCGAAATAGTCAGTGAAAAGACTCCCCTTGGAAGACGAAAGAATCACCTTGATCTTGAGCATGTCTGAGAACCGGTGACTGAAGGGGTGGAAGAAGCCCATTAAGCGCTTCATGAACTTCGTCGCCCTCATCGCTTCCTCCATCCGCTTGGGATTCAGCAGTGGGTTTTCGATCAACTTGAGCAGTAGGTTGAAATTCCTCTTGGTGTGGTCTTTGTACGCGAAGATCACCTACTTGCGAGTGTTAGAGTGCAACCACTCAGCAAAAGCTCAGACCGAAAGATGCACCTGCGTGTCCAAGATCGCAGTGTGGAAGGTTTTATCCTCCATCTGCATGCTCATCTTGAACTTCACTTGTTCGACCTTCCGCTGGCCACGTCGGACTGGGTCCTCGACGGAGTTTGCCCTGCGCAAACACGAAATCGAAGCAATGGGAGCGTTGCAATAGAGCCTTACCGAGCTCGGGACTGCTTTACGAGTCCTGGTTGCAATCTCGCGCGATTGCGGTCGAGACTATTGATAGCAGACATCGTGAATGTACCAATTACACGTTGCTCTCCATCTTTGTAATCCGTCGCCATACCGAATATTTCGGGCACTGTTTGGATACGGGCTGCAACTCACAAAGGAAGAACACGATTAGCAAGCTGCAGAACCTCGGCAATCAGTAGAGTCGCCTTCCGAGAGAGATTCGACCCGGTCGTTGTCTCAGAAACCATGGTGGTCAGGGCCTGGTCACACTGTCAGTTACACGAAAGGTAAGACGCCAGAAAACTCACGTCCAGCAGCCCGGCATTTGTGAATATGAGCACCAGGAGCGCAATATATTGATCAGTCAGCCTCATAGTCTGTGATCGCCGTTCGCCTTGTTCGGCTTCTTTCTTGGGTGCTGGAGGCCGAATATCTTGACTATGACGGCGTTTCTTGTACACTTGGAAAACAATTATGAACAAGCGCGAGATCGACTCCATGGGGTTATCTTACTTGTCAACCGTCGACCGTCGATGAAGGTCTGATACCACTCTGGTGTCTTGATCTTCAGAAGGTCGAAGAACATGTTCAGTATGATTTCCTTCGCAGACTCATTAGCGAACAGGACCGAGAGGAATCCAACAACATACTCTCGACTCCAATGACGGTATTCGAAGTGTGTCAATCAGAGACCGGAGCGCACGCATGTCCGCCATACATAGGTACATGAGCCCTTCATACCCATGTCAAACATTGCCAGAGAAAAAGCAGACGGGACGTACCACTCCAACTTCTCAGCATGCCTTGGATAATCTTTGTACAGCTTTTCATACGTTCGGTATGGTCAGGCCCTTTGCCATAGGCGTCCGTGATGGCAGCCAATGCAATCTAGTGGACGCTGAGTGAACTTTTAGCCGATTGTACAGAATGCCCTCACCTCCAGGTCAGTTCCCACTGTGAAATACGTACGTGTCCGAGGGGAATCGATGATATGCAAGAAAGCGGATGATATAATTGGCGACAGTTCCACCGGGCCTTCACCGAGAACGTGAAGCAAGAAGCGAAAACCTCCTGTTCGCCACACGAGGTCGATGTCAATGAGAACTGTACATAAGATGCGTGAGATGCCAAAGACAGTATGCAGCCGTGAGTGCGGACATACGTATCTCGGTCAGTGTCAGTATGCAGATTGGCCGGAACGGAGATTCGACGTGCTCGGCAACTGCTATAAATGCTCTCATGACGGGTTCTGATAGCGGCACAAGACCAGAAGAGCAACCGACTGGGAGTGCGTCATTGCGAATAGTCCCGACATCCACTATTGTGCGAATCAGCTTAACAACCTGCTCCTTCTCGACGGTGTATTTGCTGTCCCTTGTCAAGGACCTGTGGATGTTTAACTATAGAGCCGCAGGAGCGTCTGAATCGCGTACTTGACGATATACCAATCAAGAGGCTGTTCCCCGAGACGATTCACAGAATCGTGGTCGACCAGGGCTAACCTGATGACGCGATATGCGGCTGAGTGACATTGTGTTGATCGCTTATCGGCAAGTGCGGGAAGGACGCTGTGTGACGGTGGTTAAATAACGTGGCCAATTGGGAGAGAAGGACCGTACGCCTGGACGATATCGGTGATGCTGAGTTCATAGCGAATTCGCCAACTCTTTTGAAGTATATTCGCAAGCCTATGCATAGTCTCAATCCACGGCCTATCAGCTTCGGGGACGCCGGAATTTATGGGGATCGAGGTGGACGAGGCGCCAGCATTCATCACCGGAGGGGAGGTGGGCCGGAGAAGTGCAACAAGATTCGACACGCAGTTGTTGGCATTCTGCAAGGCAGTTCGAAAGTCCTCGCCTGCGTATGGAGATCAGTGGGGAAGGTGTGCACGAACGCCGTAAGCGTACCCCGTTCGTCCGTAGCACTGAGCGAAGGGGAATGACCATTTTGGAGTTTCTTGCGCGCGGCGGCGGCACCATTGATCTGTTTGCCCTTGTCGATGGATGACTCTGCAGTGGTGAAGATGAGCTCGCGTGACGCGAAGAGTAAGTAGCGTGCGCCTACGTATGTCGGACCGTTTGCTGGTGATAGCCTCAATCCTACTCCTGGCTATGTCGAGTTCGGATTCCACTTGGAGACGCAGGGCGTCCTAAAGATGTACATAAATTTCGATGCGCAATGAACAATAATTAGCACGCCACCGTCAGAGGCATATTTAGCATGTTCTCCGCCCCTTCCATGATGCGATTCTGCTTCATTAGTCTGTTGTTGAGCTCGAGAAGCTAACAAAAGTCGTCAGACATGTGTTCTGCGCCGTTCAGTGTAGTATCGCACCTGCCGGGCTGGGTCCTGCCCGTCCAAATCAGTGAAGGAAATCGCGTCGTCATTGTCGATTAGTTGCCCACTGTTCACGAGTGTTATCGACGATGATGGCTGCGATGCAGACAGAGTCGGGACGTTGAGATTGGCGGGCATGACGGCCGTCGTCGTCGTCGTCGACCGTGATGGTCGACGTCAAGAGCCAAAATGGAAATCACCGCCGAAAGCCCGGGTTCGTCTCTTACCACCATCGGCTTTTTGGTGCTACGATGCCTCTCTCTTCCCGCGATAAATTTCCTGTAACTGACAGGCGCGACTAGTCGTCTCAGCGCGGTTACAAATCCTCCAGCTGCACCATGGCTACCTGCTGGGCCCAGCGGCTCCAGAGCGGTCTCAAACGTGAGAAAGTGAGCGTCCGAGACATCAATAGATTTTGTCGGCTCATACTTATCAGCCACTATCCAGAATCTGGTGTTCCCGCTCGTGATTATTGTCAGATTTTGATTGTAGCCGATATATACGGATATATAATGATTTTTATAAACTGGTCACTCGATACCACTAGCTAGCGAGCCGCGCGTCTGGCGAAAGGATATGGTAAGCAAATGTCGCGAAATCGTGTAAGCTGCGCATGTCAATACGGTCAATGTCCATACTAGCGAGCCGCGCGTCTGGCGAAAGGATATGGTAAGCAAATGTCGCGAAAGAGAGAAGGCAGGCGCTGACCTTTCGGACGGCGCGTTCGGCGCGACGGAATGTAGGCTTAAGGTGTGTTGTTGCCAGATTGCCTCGGTGCCAGGGGCGGAAGACGATTCAACTAGCCAGTGATTAGACCAGGTCAAAGATAACCGCAACAAGCCTCACCGAATGTATGCGCCGGAAAAGTTGCCAGGAAAGAACTGCAACACATGTGTCAGTATGGTGCAGACCGGGACACGTACTGTGCAGCAGCAGCCCGGGCGTGACAACGACACGCGCCCGAGCGGCATCTCGCTCACATGTGCGCTCCAACTCAGAGTCATCGTCGGGCTTGAGTTCATTGAGACACACAAAGGAGGACAACATGCAATATCAGTGATGTAGGTACTGGTTACTAATACAAGGTGGTAACGGTGACAGTGAATACCTTTCAGGGCTGGTATGAGGGAAGCGGTGCCTCAGTGGGCGGTGCTGCGCTGCGCTCAAACTCGTGCGCGCTGTGTGCGAAGGTGAATTGAGGCGTGATGCGGCCGATTCCGGTTACGTCCCGCAAAATATCGCTATCGTCAGCATTCCCTCATGGTCGTCCTTGTTTGCTGCAGGTCTATGACTGTCTCGACGCTCCTCGTCCTCGCCATCCTCGTCAGGGTAGTAGTCCTATCCTCGTCGTCGATCCTCGTCAAGAAAGGATATTGTACTGGCACCTCAGCGTCGGTCGTCCTCATCCTTTTGCATAGCCCCCCATCGCCGCAGTCATACTACACCGTAAATCCTCGTCCTCGCCGTTGTCTGTGCTCGTCCTGGTCCTTGTTCTGGTCCGTCCTGGTCCTAGTCTTCGTGGTTGTCTGCCCTTGTCCTTGTACTCGTCAGAGTCTGTCATCAGCCACATATTTGACATAGTCGTGTGTTAGGTGTCATCGCTTGTCCATGTCTCGCTGTTGACTGGTTGCTGGCGGGGAGTGTTGACTAGCTGTCCTTTGTGCTGCTGTCACCGCCATCATTGTATGTCGTGTCGGATCCCAAGAGTGCGGGATATTGTAGGCACCGCTGTCGAGTGCAATAACAATAACGGCGCGATGGCCGTGCAATTTAATCCGAGATTTGTGACGAGGTAATAGTAATAGGAACGATGCACTAGCAATTTTGTTAGCAGGTGTAGACGTATGGGAAAGGATGCGCTCACCGTGTCCAAGGTCAACACCAAGGTTGTGAGCGGAACGGAATTTGATGGACGGAGTTGCGGTCGCAGATGTATGCCATCTGCAATGTCATTAGCAACGTTCAAGATTAAGAACGAGAGAAGACTTGCCTTACTTGCATACGGCCGACGGTCGTCAAACCTGTGGGACTGACGGTCATCAAATCAAGGTCTGGTACACGGAAAGCAAGACCTGTGTGGAAGTCGTGAGTGTTGCGGACATAGACAGAGTAACAAGATGCACTGGAATATGAGAGTGTTCATACATTGTCTGTCCATTGTTGTTGAGGAGCGTTTGCTGGAAGGAAGGCGGGGTAGTAAGCAGTCGCGAGGATGGAAGGAGATGATCTACACACCTTGACGCTGGGAATCTGCCTTTAGTGAAGATAGCGCGGTCAACGGTCTTGAATGAGTTCTTGAGATCCTACAAGAAAAGGATCGTAAGCTAAGGCTGGTTCGTCGAGAGAAAAGACAAAGCGTACTTCGAGGCCAATGGAGACCTTCGTGTCCGTCACAGTATTTTGGAAGTCTGATACATTAGAGAGAGAGTGCCTATCGAGACTTGTGTGCTTGTGCGCTCAACGGTTGCAAAAGGTCAGGTTGTAGATGGGAAGAAAAGCTCAGAAACACACCTTGTGACCAAGAGCTAGTTTGAAACGGACCATGCTCGTAAAGAAAGCATACTCGTTGTCTTGAAGCGCGCTTGAAGACGAATTATGTAAGTTGTCTCGAATGTCAGATTTGGAAGGGTATTGAAATGATAAGGTCAATGTGTGAGGGAGGTAGGCGGAAGAAGGACTTACGCGAAGGTTCTGGAGAGTCGCTGTGTAAGAGAGTAGGAGCCTTAGGCAAGAGGTAAGAAATGGTAGTGGTGGTGGTGGTAAGAGGAAGTCTTACCCGAGGGAGCCCGACCGCTGTTCGACCTTTGATGGAGGGTCTTGCCGATCACGTTTTTGAACGCGTCGAGCAAACAAAGGGCGGCGAGCGCGTCCAAGGCGTATACAGTGCTTGAATGATGTCGAGATCATCGTGGTTAATAAGCTGAAGATGGTGGAGAGGAAGTGAGAGGAAGTAGAGAGAGTAGAAGGGAAGGATTCGAAGGAAAGCATAGGATCTGTTGATGGATTAAACATCCTCCTCGTCCTTTTATACCATTCTAGCACCTGTTCCAAGCAGTCCATCAAGCGCGCCAAGTCAACTTGATTAAACGATCGAACAGTCATACGAGTAACAAACTGTAACAAAACACTGTGGCGAGGAATCCGGACATTTTAAACAAGTCCTGGATATTTTGCGAACGGCGATTCAAGTCGCCGCGCGATTCAAGTCGCCGCGCGATTCAAGTCGCCGCCTCCGCTTGCTGAGTAGAGTGGGACAGTTGCAATCCACCTTGGGAGACTGCAGCTGTGTTTATAGCCGGCATATGAGGCAAAGCGACAATATATACAGGCTAACAGCAGATCATTACACTTTTACTGAAGGAGCTCATCTATTCCCTCAGCCGAAACCGCGGACTGTAATAATCCTCGTCGTCGGAAGCTACATCACCCTCAACGTCACCGTCTCCTGGCGTCACCAGTGCAGACCCGTTGTAGAGGGCAGCGGCCGGGAACCATACGGGCCGTCGGTCAAAACTCCCGCAAGACGGTCGTTCTCAATCATCGTCATGAGACAGTCCCCCATCTCCATCTTCAGGAGACTTTCCACCATCCGAGGGTCCTTCAAGCTTCAACTCCAACCTGACTCCAACCTTCGCCATAATAGGGTAGTTCAAAGTTGAATTGAAACGGCACAAACGCCGTTTGTTAGTTGCAAAATAGTCACTCATCCCGAAATGGAAGTCACACGGACTGCCGCCGTTGCGCGCCGCCCTTTGCTCCCGCCCATTGCCAGTGGGCTACTATATATGCCAAAACGCCCAATCTACTGCAAGCCTCAAGGTTTGAATCCAGCAGAAAGAGTAGCAATGAAGAGCGCGACTTGAACAAGATCGGCAATCTGACTCTTGGAACACAACGAGTTCACAAATCCTTGCCCAACATTGCGCCACTCCAGCGTTGCTTGCTGATGTTGGTGGAAAGGATGGCGGGTGCCCTGAGCTTGAATTGATTATAAGTAATACCTACATTTTCCTGCGCCGAAAGACTGCTCAGGTGTGTGTCATTTTGAGGAAGAAGCAGTACACAACACAAAGAGCTAGATCTCATCACACCGGGAACGGTGAGTAGACAAGTGGGTATGAGAAAGATATATTTTGATTGACTGAAAACATAACGCTGTACATACGACAGGCTCATGCGAAGGGCGGGCCTGGGGCGGGCAGAGGAGGAAGTGTCATGTCATATGACCTTGTGACCGTTTGCAACGAAACGGCGTTTGTGCCGTTTCAATTCAACTTTGAACTACCCTAATGACTCACGCTCTGTCACGAGTGCGGGGTCGAGCCGGTCAACGCATTTACGGTGTTCATGATGCCAAAGCGCACGCGAGGTAACGCCTTAACCCAACCTTTCTGGTTCCTGTCAACATGATAACGGAGAGCCTGATTTATCGTTTTATTAGACCGCCCGTCTGCGGATGAAACGAAGAAGACATTGCCAGGCGCACACCGTGTACCTCGTCCTCCACACTGGACGTGCAGAACCGGCAAAGACGCCAATCTCTAGGGATGCGAGGCCGATGTTGCCCATCGGAGCGTCGTACCACTTTCACACCCAACTTGTGGTCGGAGAACAGAAGCCTGGTCATAGCTCTTCTGCTGTCCGGAGAATCCAGTCACAGGTAATTCCTGAATTTGACCAGAGCGGGGCCCTTTGACCTCTCGAGCTCTGAAGGACAAACGAGTTGTTGGCCATACGCATCTTTTCGCGGAAACCGTTCTGAGAGTCAGGGATGAACTCCCTAGCAGCAGCCTATCGCTGATGCGACCCTCAATAATGAGTGTGAAAACTACAGACACCATCGCAAACCTCATCAAGGGCGTACCTTCAGCGCTTCAGCAAGCACGATTCCAACCCAATGAGACGGTAACTAGCCGGATCCCGAGTTTCAGAATCCCAATGAGGGTCGTTGTAAGCCAACCGTCCGGGGCGCCCTGATTGATCAGACATGCGTTGAACAGTTCTGCCAGCACATCGTTGGGAATCTTCATAATGGTAGAATAAGCGACCTTCTCCAGGCCGGTCGCGGAGCATTTGGGTCGAAAGCGTATCTTACGCTTTCCTGCAGTGACCTTCGCCACAGTGACAAGAGTTGCAAAGAACAGCTCCGGGGATGTGTCCACTGTCCGACTGGGGAGTGAATCATACGACGGCTTGAAGAACTGACGCAGTTCGTTATCGAAATGAGCCGGCGGATCCTTTGGATTGATTCTGTCGTAGAAATCGCCTCCAAGGGTGTCAGCGAAAATATGAGACGGTCTCTTTTGATCTCCCAATAGACCCTTTATCGTCTGCCAGAATTCGCCCTCGTTCTCGACATTCAAAAGCAAGTCCATGTTTGCGATGTGAGCTCGCTTGACAGACGCGCGCGTTTTCTGGGAAGCTGTGGAGGAGTCCTTCCATTGTGCCGCAGTCCTCTTCTTTCGCGCAGGCTCATGCGTTGGTAGGCAGAGTTTGGGTGAAGCGATGGTGCAGTCGTTGAAACCGTGAGGGCGTCTCCCGTGAATGGGTAGTGCTTCAGGGAAATACACCCGTCGTCTGTCTCCCCAGTATTCTTCCGCTTCCCTCCTTAAAGTTAATGTGCCGGAGCGATTCAGGGCGTCTTCAGAGTCAGGCAGGCAAAGCTCCACAGGAGCCTCCCGTTTGCGAACGGCTGCCACAAACTCCTTGTAAATCCCCCCCAGAGCCGATGGATATCCGAGATGTTCTTGCTTGACCATGGCCACTCCCACAGTTTCCACAAGTTGTTTTGAAGAGGTTGTGATAACCACCCGACAATAGCGGCTTGTGCGTCTGATGCAAAATACCAGAGCATGCAAAAGACCGACCATGTTTGCCGTTTCAGAGTCAACCCCAGGACGACGCCTAGAATGCGACTCAACTGTGAACCTAGAGACTGAGGTAACAACCTCACGCACGTCAAAAGTCGAGCTGCTCACCTTGCCTCTGCCCCCACCACTTGTACAAGGTCCATATAACCACTCGAGTGCCTCCGAGCCAGTGAAGGCGCTATCGGCGGCGTCTTTTGCCTGCTCGTCAAGTTTAGGCCAAGTCTGGAACCACTCCGGACGGCTTTCCCGCATGTCCTTCCCATCGTTGTCAATGGATGGGATGCTCACAGGCCTTTCCGGGATAGGGATCGCTCGCGCATCGCACGGCAGCGGGCAAGTGATGTAAGCGTGGTCCGACAAGGTGTGTTTTCCAGAGACAATCGATTTCGGAACTATGATGTAGTCGATGGTTGAGCGGTGGTACACACCCTCCTTCAACTGGAAGGAAGAGTAATGGCCTGGTGAGACGCCCTCAACCTTTGTCCCGTTCAAGATAGCCAAGTCATAGTCGGCACATAGCTCAATCAACCATCTACCCCTTCTTGAGACGGCGCCAGTATCCGCACTGACGCGAGGGTAAAGGTTTGACGGCGTTAAATTTCATGTTCGAGCGTTGAGATCCCCCAAGACAACGATATTTCGTCTAGGAACCAGCAGCGAGACATAAACCAAGATATTCGTCAATCGGTCCTCGGGGTATAGGGCACAGGTAGACACCGATATAGATCGTGTTCCCACCAGGAAAACAGCAAAGTCCGGTGCACACCACTCCTCGAGAAATGTGACGAAGATGTCGGCATGGTAGATGATAGCCACACCGCCGGATGAAACGTTGGAGGCAGAACGCTCCGGGCGACTGAAAGCCTGAATGGAGTAGCCGCCACCGCGACGATGCCGTGAACAGAAGGGTGACACATTTTCGAAGCGAGATTGCCGCTGATACTCCCTGAACATATGGAGAGCGTCTCCTGCGTTTCGAGGCCAGGAGCAGAGTCAGGACTGAGAGGAGCATTGAAGTCTGTTGTCATGTCACAGGCAGTGCCATCGGGAACGACAGACAGTGTTGCTGAATAGTCATCGGCTCGAAATACACAGCGGGATGAGGTGGGCGGAATTAAGGCATCATTATTGCATCTAGTAAACGGTACACTAACACGGAGATCATTGCCAGCCCTTTTGAGCAGATACAGGACTAATTACCGATCATTGACATAGGCAATCTTTCCAACCAGGGCCTTGTGTCCACTTGTTAGCCTTGACGCCATCGACAAAGCCGAGCGCCGTCTCCATGTTGCGAAAACGGACAGAAAGAGAGTGCGAGCGACCGCCGGGAACACGAATCCATTGGACCAGGACACGACCAACAACATCATTCCAGGTTGCACCACCGGCGGCGGTGATGGCCTCTTTGACAGCAAGAGCCATGTCGTTGCAGTCAATGACCCTGCCAAAATGAACCTCCACCGTGTCGCTGGAAATGAATGAATTGTCGCCGCCGCGGCCATCCAATCGTTGGATGGGATCGTCGAGACGCTGGGCCGGCTCATCCAGCCTGCGACGTTTGGCCTCGAAGTCATTGTACATGTTGACGTCCAAGAGATGTTTCCCGGGGGCTGGGTTGGCTGCGTAGAGTGCAGATCCCAGGGCAGACGACTGAGCTGCGTAGTTCTCAGCATTAACGGAGCCAAGCGGGGGAATGTAGACGCAGCGTCAGGTTGCGTCCAAAAAGCGCGTCCAGACCTTCTTTTCCACGTCAAGTTTCATCAGAATCATAAGTTATTACGTAACTCTTTTCCGCGTTCGAGCGCTGAGGCTGGAAATCATCCATGGCAATCTGGGAGAAGTGAGCGAGTGTGCGGAGGTCATAGCATGAGTGCAAATTGATGGCGATGAGTTGATCCGAGATCAAGATACATGCCGAAGTGTCGCCGACTGGCGGGCGCTGAAGTGCTGAAGCGCTGAGCGCTGAGCGTCGTACCAGCGGCCGCGATGTAGGAGCTGGTTTTTCATCTGTGGTATACATGTCATAACATCAGTTGTGTCGCAGAAAAATATAAATATCACCTGTACTCAACTAATGAACACATGTGATATTATGTATTGTTTCCATGGAAGGACCACTGTTGGTGTATTGTAGCCGAAAATCCTTGTGAAAATCTGTAGTGTTTTGATAGATTTACATTCACATCTACTGGATTGTGGCTCAGAGCATTTCTATGGCAAGAAACATGGGCAATTCACAATGAAGTTTAGTGGAGATGTCGAGTAAAATATCCAACCGCCTTTAATTCCTCAATTCCGACGGGCGCACAGGTCCTCTGTTCTCACGCGTGTTCAACAGTATACCCGACAGACGGAAACACCGACTTCGGCGGTGTGACTGATTTCCAAGATATCGCAGTTAATTGTCACAGCTCAAAATAATGTACAATCAACCATTACAGTGTGTATTCAATGTGTGATGTGGATTGATGCTACACAGACCACGGAAAGAAAAAGAAGAGAATAATGACAACAATGTGACAGATAAATCAGAGCTTGATCTCCTTGAGACCATCCTTCCAGAAAATGAAGTATGCTGTTGAACGATGGTAAGTGAGAGGCAGAACGGAGTGAGATAATTGAATTACGGGTAACACCATCCTCCTGTAAATCGAGACATGATGAGCGACACATATGACTAGCTGCGAAGGATGCTTACACGGTAGTTGAGGAGGGCAACCATGCCATCGGGGTTCATGTTTTCGCCGGTGTACTGATTCACTTATCAATTTGGATCCGGTGGGAAAGTCAAGGTGATACTCACGAATTCGTAGTCCTTGAAGTTGGAAACGATCTTCTTGGCAAAGGCCTGAGCACCCTTTTCAAAGGCCTCAACACGGTCGGCGGGCAGCTGGGCCTTGACAGCCTTCATGTAGCCCTGGAGATACAGCATCAGCCATCGGCAGATTGAATATACTGCACGCTGGGCACCTTGAGGTAAGTAAGGTATGACTTTTTGTCAAAGCTGGTCGACTGGAGACGGAAGGAGTAGGCGACGTTGTTGACCTGGGTGGCACCCTCTTCGAGCGCTTCCTCAGCATCCTCAGCGGAAGGGTTGGCACCTATAGCACAGCAGTCAAGGGAAGGTCGAGTCCATGGACGGCATAGCCGTACCAATGTCGATGTCAGCACCGGGTTTTACAATGATCATCGCACAGTCCACCTCGTAGGCGATGTCGTCGACGAGTTTTCTATGCCACGATGAGACCAAGACAATTGAAACATGATGAAAACTCACAAGGGGAAGGCATCAGAGAACATCTCATCGCCGGTGAGGATATCGGAGTACAACAGCATTTTGAGGAGATAATAAAAGAAAATGTACAAGTCGACCACGATGGCGGAAGGGAGAGATGAAGAGAGTGCTTCGCTGGATCATTTATCGATGATCAGCCACGTGCTTCTGCTTAAAATTTTGACATGACCTCGTGGCGATTTTCCTCTGCGCTTGGGCATGGACTACCAGCCCGTCGTCGTAAAGGCGCACCCCCGCCCGTCGGCCACCAAACATAGCCCCGAATCCCGCTACTGGCGCCAGTTCCGCTACCCCGTCTTCGTCAAGGAATATGCGCCAATCACCTCTGTCCACTTCTCCCCGTCAAAACCGCACCGGTACGCGGTCACTGCCGCTACCCGTGTGCAGATATATGCGCCACGCACGCAGAAGGTTACCAAAACAATAGCGCGCTTCAAGGACGTCGCGCGTAGCGGCACAATCAGGGCGGACGGCAAGCTCGTCGTTGCCGGAGATGACACCGGCCTCGTCCAAGTCTTCGACATCAACTCGCGTGCCATCTTGCGTACCCTCGACTCCCACAAACAGCCCGTCTATGTCACGAAATTCTCCGCCCTGACACCCACACAAATCCTCTCCTGTTCCGACGACACCACTGCTAAACTCTGGGATGTCCCTTCTCAAGCTAGTATATCCACCTTTACTTCTCACACCGACTACGTTCGGACCGGACAGGTGTCCACCTCAAATCCCAATGTCGTCCTCACTGGCTCTTACGACGGCACCGTCCGCATGTTTGACGCTCGTTCCGGGGAGTGCGAAATGGTGATGGGCCAGGGATCCGGAGAGAAGACAGCGGTCGAGCAAGTGCTCATGTTCCCTTCCGGGACAGCCGCCGTATCTTCTAGCGGTCCTATTATCCGTGTTTGGGATATTGTTGCCGGAGGTCGGTGCACAAGAGCGCTGTCAAATCACCAGAAGACCATAACATCACTCGCGTTCAACGCGTCCGCAAGTCGTCTCCTCACAGGTGGACTTGACCAAATGGTCAAAGTATACGATGTCAGCTCTTACAAAGTTGTTCATACCATGCGCTATCCTGCTCCCATCCTTTGTCTTGCGGTATCAGTAAGTCCAACGCGTCTTATCCTAATGAGTTGCGGCTTATGGTTGCTCCAGCCGGACGAAAGCCATATCGCAGCTGGCATGACAGACGGCACACTTTCCGTTCGCCGAAGACAGCAGAAAGCCTCCGAACTATCCTCAGATCCCTTCTCCCAAGCGAACATGCAGTCCGGCGCGTTCAACTCCTTCCTTGGCATATCAACCTCAGATATCGGACAAGGCAAGGTCAAATCAAAAGTCAAATCCAAGCCGCTCGGCGAGACGAACGAACTTCGCGTGGAGAGCAAACGGTCAAAACGCTTAAGAGAGTACGACCGTTTGCTCAAGAGCTTCAAGTATTCAGCTGCGTTGGATTCCGTGTTGCGACAGGTACGTCGAAAGCTTATTCCACCTTTCGACGACGACAGTCTAACGTGTCACTTACTACAGAAAGTACCCCCAACAACGACGTTTGCGCTTATACAAGAACTCATACACCGTGACGGACTGCGAATAGCCCTCGCAGGACGCGACGATGTCCTCCTCGAGCCCGTCCTTCGTCTTCTCGTCAAGCATGTAACCGACCCGCGCTTTGGCGAGATGGTGTGTGATGTCGCAGGAATTGTCATCGAGATGTATTCGTCCATCCTCGGGCAATCACCTCTCATCGATACGCTCTTCCTCCGCCTCAGGAAGAAAGTCTTAGCGGAACTCAAGTTCCAGAGAGAATTACTGAAAACCAAGGGCGCGCTGGATATGGTGTTTTCTTTGACGTCGCAGGGTCCACGGTAGTCACATGTGAGGCAGAACGCTGCTTGACAGGGGGACAGTGGGCCCTCCGAGGTGACGAGGATGGTCCGACTTGGGACGAATGTAGGGCCATCGAGGCTCTTGAGGCTTGCAGGGAAAAAGGCGCGCCGTTCCGCCTTCGTGCATGCTTGGGGTATACAGGTAGCTTGGTTGGCTATGCTGAGTCTTCGTTTCAGTGACACGACGTTTGTGCATACAATATGTTATATATCGCATCTGTACAACTAATTACACCGACGTTGCTGGTGGAGGGTCGCTGAGAGCACCAATAAGTCCCTCCAATATCACTTTCCGCGACAGACCTTGGTCTGGATCTTCAGAACCATCTGCGTCGTCATCCACGTTGTCGTAGTAGACCTGCAGAGTCTTTATTATGTCCTGCAACGTTTGATTCCGGCGGTTCATCATCTGCAGGGCGTGTGTCCTAGCCTATTTCGATTGGAGGTGTCATTGAGGTCAAGAATGGGAAAGGCAAGATGGAACTTACGCCGTCGTCCTCCATGATCACCCAACCGAGGATGTAATCGACAGTCTGGAGAGTATAGAGTCCACCGCTTAGCCTACGCAAGTACCAAGCGTCTTCTTCCACCGCGACGTCTTCGCCTTCGTCCATTAAAGCCTGCCATAGAATCAGTTGACGGAATGGGGTGAGGAAACAATGAAGAGGACCTTCTTGTCTTCTTCAATCTCAGACTCCGTCTCCTGAAGACGTGTCTTTGCTGCGTCTCGTATCTCGAGAAGCTTGTCAACCTTCTCGTAGTTATTCTCAACGAACTTCATCATTAACCGTGTCCGTTCAGGCGTATCCGATCCAATGCTGGAGAAGAGCGAGGCGAGAATGCTGAGCGAATGTGACGTGTCTTCGGATGCTGCGATCTCGCCAGTCTTTTGCTTCTTGTGGCCCTATAGTCGATATAAGAGAACGTTACACGGGCTAGTGACTACGAAGTGAGCTCACCTTGCCCATGAAGACAGAAAACAGTGTCTTCAGCCCCAGTGCTTCGATGAATGCCTCACATGCAGATGTTCCGTACGGACCAGACATGGCGTAGTCTAGTGTCTTGATAGCCCGCGACCGTGATTGTAGTTTCTCCCTGCGTCAATTTAGGACACGAGGACCGTGAGCTATTTAGATACGTACTTCATCATGAGGACCATAAGATCAGGACCTTCCGCTTTGAGGAAGAAGTTCTTTATCTTGCGTTCGTTCAGAGCAGAGCACAGGGCGTCGAATGTATTATCCATGAACTCGACTTCGTCTGCGTCATCTGGATCTCGCTTGCGGTACGTCTACAGGCCCGTCAGTACGGAAAAACTGTCGAAGAGAGAACACCATACCGACAAAACCTTGAGCACGCACTCCACACCATCGTCGTCACCAAATTTGAGACGGTTTGCCTGGTTGTCCTGCAGTAATATAGAGATGAGCTCCGCGGCATACCCTCTATTATCATCGTGCTCTTGAGCTTGTATACGATTTAGCAACCATGACATGATCTTAGTTTTCGCGACAAGGTCCGTTGATAACGAAGGATTGAAGCCAAGGATGTTTTCAAAGATACCTGGAGCGGTATGAGCATTCTGCTAAGAAAGAGATGTAGACATACCGAGGATGTGGAATATTCCCTGTCGATCAGATTCCTCCTTCTCGTTGAACCTCTTGAGGTTTTCGACGAGCAGTTCCAGTATTGAGTTTTGGAGCTAATAGATGCGTCAGACATTTGGATAGGTACAGGTAATTTGCTCACCAGAGCTTCGATGAGTGTCTTCAAGGCTTTTGCGGTATCTTCGTCGTCCTCGTCCGCTTCGTTGCCAACATCTTCGTCGGTCAATTCGTGCACCACCTCCACAACGTCTATGGCAATGTCCGCGTTTTCGTGACTGAGAAGGCCAACGAGTAGCGCTACCGTGCCAGACTTGACAAGTTCGACGTATGCCAAGACAGGAGCCTGAGCGAGTGGTAAGAGTGACTTTAACGCGCTATCCAGATCTGCCTCCGAGTCAATGAATCTAGACAGCAAGTGTTCAATCTTTATCGACGAGTGTAAGGCAGAACTGACGAACTTTGTTGGATCATCTGGGTATTTCGATCGCTGGTCTTGGTTTTTGTTGGCGGCTCGTTCAAACCGCAACAAGGTGCGTCGAATGGCAGTGATGGACAGCTCTCCGGGCTACGCGCAGAATCAGCATCACGTTCACCCGCACTGGATGTGGCGCTCACATCATCCTGGATGCCATCCTCTCCTCCAACATTGTCGAATATATTCAGAATGTCCTTCTGCTCCGAGGTCAATCCACTTCCGTAGAACCGACCGTCCTGGTCCTCCTCCTCGAAGTAGTCTGCATCTCCTCCCGGTGCAAAGCTGTCGGCGCCATTTTCCATGTCGACATCCTCGTCGACGTCTTCAATGGTGACTGCCCGCGATTTGCCCTTGCTCGACGTCGGTATTGGCTCGGGCACTGGCTCCGACGGTGTGTCCATCCGCATTTTCTTCAACATGTCCGGCGTTGGATTGTCTGGAAGCTTTCGCTTGCCAGCGCCTGGAGGTAGTTTTGGCACCTTGAAATAAGTAAGCAGTCGACCGGATAGCGCTTTGCGGCGCACTTTGAATAGTTTATCGATATCCATGTTGTGCGACCAAGAGATAGAGCAAGTCGACGCGATGAGATGAAGGCAAGACGCGTACCGCCGCCGTGGGAGAGTGCCTGGCCTTTTGACCCCTTACCACCACCACACATGAGTCGCAACAATAATGTCCGAGGGCCAACCTCGGCCTTGACTGAATTTCTGAGGGTATTTCGGCAATTGATCTCACATTAAAACTTTCCCTCATGTCGCGCCAAAGGAAAGCGGCATCTCCGCCACTTCGGTCGCCAATCGACGAGCAACAGTCCCGGTCCCGCCTTCAGAGCCAGCTCAAGAACCGGAGAACCCCGAGGCACCTGAAGAGCAAGACGAAGAACAGGTTGAACCGTCTTCAAGACGCGCCAGACGGGGACGGGACCGGACTTCGGGATACAACTCTGACGAGCTGGATGACCCCCCTACGCCCGCAAAGAAGCAAAAGACAACCAAGGCTGCTGAAGCCAAGAAGGCTGCAGCTGCCAAGGACAAGGGCAAAGGCAAAGGCAAGAAGGGAAAGAAAAATGACGACGAAGACGACGAGGAAGACGCCTACACTGCGCTCTCGAGGTCTCTCTGGTCCAATCAAGGCGCGTCTTCGTCAAAGCCGCCCAATGGCAGCTTCGACAACTGTGCCAAATGCGGGGAGCGGTACACTGTTGTATGTCTCTTCTGCTTCATTTCACTACGCCTCCTCTAATATCACGCCACAGACCAAGTATACCATCCCCGCAATCCCAGGACCTGGATATCTCTGCCACGCCTGCGCTAAATCAGGCAATGTAGATCCTTTCAAGAAACCTGCCGCCCCGAAAAGACGCAAGACAGCCACCGACCGGAGAACTGTCACGCATTTCGAGGAGAGACTTTTCCCTTCATTGGCCTCCTTGTGTATCGAGGTGAGATTTTGACCTCCTTACATTCTTCCCTTGTATTTACTTCACTGCTCTAGGTGGTATCGCGTCATTTGAGCGACATTGAAGCCTTTGGAGACATCGGGACTCTGAACATGCAATCCATCTCCAAAGCAATCTCCAAGAATCGAAGCTTGTTCGTACATCTTCCGCATGATATACTGTCATATATTGACGCGCTATCAGATCGTCTGAGAACGCTCACTTGCTTTACGGTGCAGAGAACTCAACCTTGTCTTTATACGACGCTACGAGTAAGTTTTATTGTGGTCTTGACCACCGCCATACCTCGCTGAACAGACACACAGAGCTCAACGTCAACGCTCTGACGACGTTGGCCCATCTCAACCCCAATCTAACTACGCTCCGCCTGGACTTTTGCGGTCTCCTCACTGACGCGGTCATGTCTGCGTGGTCAAACTCTCTGCCCAACCTCGTCTCCCTCCAGCTCCTCGGGCCTTTCCTCGTGAAACCTGCGGGCTGGATGGAGTTCTTCAACTCTCATCCCCAGCTCGAATGCTTCTACATCACCCAGAGCGCTCGCTTCAACCTAAAGTGCCTAAATAGCTTGATCGAGACTTCCGGGAAGACTCTTCACAAGCTCGGGCTCAAGGAAGTGGGCCAGATATCTGACGAGTTCCTCCAGTCTATCGAGCGCCTCGCCGGTGGCCTCACCTTCCTCGACATCTCAGATCCCAGCGTGTCGTGCAGCGACGATGCCTTGATCAACATGCTCGCCAAGATTGGCCCAGCGTTGACCCATCTCAACATTTCGGGCCACCACACTGTCTCTGACAATGTCCTCATCCGCGGAGTGCAGCCAAATGTACAGAAGCTGACGTCTCTGGCAGTAAGTCGCCTCGGGGAGCTCACGAACGACGGGGTGGCCAGTTTCTTCTCGGGATGGACCGATAATCCTCCTCTGACTTCCCTTGACATTTCTCGCATCCCGAATCTCAATAATGAGGCTCTTCTGGCTCTCCTCGCGCACTCGGGCAGGTCACTCCAAGAGTTGAACTTGAACGGCTGGAAAAGCGTGGAGGCAGAGGCTCTAGAACAGGTTGGTGTTCAAGCGCCTGAATTGCGGGTCGTCGACTTCGGGTTCTGCCGCAATGTGGACGACTTCACTCTCAAAGGGCTCATCGAGAAAAACAACGGCGTCATCAAGGAAATCAAGGTCTGGGGATGCAACCGAGTTGAAGGTAAATGGTCGCTCAGTGGTCATAAGCACGAAAATCTCCGCATCTATGGCATAGAATCGTTCAATTGATGCATCGTCGTTACCCTTACATTGTATATAATCACTTCGCTGTGAAGGGTGTGGTGCAGTAACGGTGGCTTCGGATTGACGGAATATACTTACTTGATAGTGAACACACAAACTCTCAGAACGGGCATGTGATGGAAAGGTGAGCAAAAGCGGCACGTCCAATTGAGCATACATACACTGCACCCCATTCAACGTCTAATAAGGCTTGTGTCTATTCTTCTTCAAGTTTCTCTCAAGCTGCTGGGCTTTGCGATGACCGATCTCGACCGGTCGGATGGCAGTGTCGTCGGCCTTCTTTAGTTTGATGGGTCTGTTGCCGACGTATTTACCTGTGTAGGAGAATAAGAGAGGCACAAGAGGATAATCGAACAAAAGTCACGAACCGTCCATTTCCTTCCAAGCCTTCAAAAAATCCTCGGGGTCAGAAAAAGCAACAAAGCCAAACTTTGCCTGGCAACAAAGGGTCAGAATGAAGAATGTAAGACAATGAAGCGACAAGGGGTACCTTTTGACTCAGCCTGTCTCGGATGACCCGGGCCTTGGTGAACGATGTGTACTTGTTGAAAGCGTTCGCAAGAACGTCGTCAGAAACATCATTGCTGAGATCACCGACAAATAACCTGAACCACGCTAGAAGCAAGTCAATCGATTTCCCATTTTGATAACAGAGCATGGACGCACACGGACTCCACTCTAGCAGCGTTTGGTCCTCCCATGTCTTGCCGGCGCCTTTACGGAGGACGGTGGTGCGCTTGCCACCCTTGGCAACCTTTCCTCCTGCACCACCGCGCTTGTCAATCATGGCGCCGGGGACATAGACACTCTGCTGTGCGAGAATGCCGACATCGTACTCGTAAGCGTTGGCAGGCACTGGGGCGCTGTGCGATGAAGAGCCAGGAATTGGGTATGCGGGACCCTGGTACGGCTGGTGGTAGGGGTTATCGTAGGCCGAAGCCTGTTGGCTGTAGTTGTTGTAATTTGCGCTGTAAGGGTTGTTGGCCATGGTGGCAAGAGACAAGGCGGCAGGTGCTGACAAAGCGCCATCACGTCTGGAAGTCGCCGGGATTGCCGAGTGCATGGTGGAGATGGACAGTCACTATGTAAGTAAGTCTGAATCGTTGTCAAAACTTGCTCCTTACGACGACGGGCCTGATCCTGACGAAGACAAAGACAAGAAGACGTGATCGACTAAAACGAAGCAACTGTGACCCCCCAGCAGCCTCTGGCAGCCATAGAAATGTAGGTGAACACATTTATACTGCTTTCAATTGCTCGACAACTTTCCGCGTCCAGCAGTGCTTATCAAGACAGAATGGATCTCTCAGAATCAAGCAAGAGTAAGATAACCAAAGCCCGGTATGGACTCGAGCGAACGTGTGCGGAGCGTATGTCCTCTCTCCGTATCCCACAAACCACTTTGCGTTCGGAATCTTTCCCATCTGCGAATCTTTGCTGCTACTATCATCTCTAATTTGAATGAAAGCGTTCCCAAATGTCTGACGACGAGAAGAGTGAATGCTGCTAGTCGCCTCCCCCTCGTCTCTTTCACTTACGAACGTTTCCTTTTGTCTAGTTGTTGGTCTGTCGAGTGCGGAGCTTACAGCTCTCAAATTTATTGGTCCCGGTGAGTACCCTTCGTCCTTTCGCATGTTCATCCCTCACATATCGTCACGCCCTTAGCCGCTGCCCAGCAGGTCATAGAATTCATCACGGTGATTAGGAATGTTCCTGACCAGTTCGACTGTGAGTGTCTTCGTTTCTTTTCTCGTCTCTATAGCACACTAGGACGAATTTCGTGTTTAGGGCTCACCGTGTTCCAGCTCCAGTGCCTCAGCAACCACGTGAAATACCATCATCTGGCTGCTACTAGTACTCCTGCGTCCCCCACTGCCTCGCCCGCGTCCAGCGATGCTACGCTTCTCTCCCACTTATCCGATACCACAGCCGTTGAGCCTGACTTAGTCTCGCTTCTTGAGCGTGTCCACTTCTACACCGGCATCCCGGACGACCCTCCTTCCCTCCTCCACCGTTCCGATCTCCTGCAGCGTCCTTTGGTCATCCCTCGAGACAGGTTCTCCGCCATTCCAGAGAAGACCGCTCACGGAGTCGTCCACCCGGTCCTCAAGAACAAGTTCTGGAAGGAAACTGTTGCTCCTGAGATCATCGCCCTGCTCAAGGATAAGACTCGTGGTGTTCGCGTTTCCACGATGCTGCCTGTACGCTTCTCCACCCCCGATGAGAACGGCAAGGATGTCCTCGATAAACACGTCGTTCTGTGGAACTCTGTTCATACTAACACCACAAAGGAGACCTCCTGCCGCGACGCCAACACCCCCATTCTCGCCATCCTCGCTAAGCACGGCATCCATGACGCAGCCGTTCACTGGATTGAAGGTGCTGTTGAATCCCTGGCCGGCCTTCCTCCTATGATGCGCGTCGTCAGAGACACAAACCCGACCCACTGGGTTCGCCGAGCTCTGACAGCCGTCTTGGGCGTCCCCCTCGCTGCAGAGGAGTTGAAGGACAAGGATGCGCAGGGCTCCCTCGGCGTATACTTCCACCAGGGCCAGGACCGCCATGGTAACCAGAGCACGAGGGTGATGGCGCTCACGAACAAGCACGTTACCTCGAAGGACACCACGGCCGACTACGAGTACAGTGGCCGCCCTGGTGCGCCTCGTCAGTACATGCGTAACTGCGGTCGTCGTCGTTTTGAGGAGGTCGTCAACGAGACACGCGCGCTGATTGCTACGAAGCTCTGTGACGCCAAATTCTTCGCCGAGCAGCTTGCGACACTGTTGGCGAAACCGGCATCCGATGACGACGAGGAGGCGGCGGAAGACAAGTTGGACTTGGAGAGGAAGGAGGAGGACTTGAAGAGGGCGAAGTCACGGTGGACGTTAGTATTCTGTACGACTTCCTCAAGCTCCTCAACTCTACGTGGAGTGACGTCTACTAGCGAATCGTCGGTGGCTCGATTGGGCACCCAAAATCGCTAACGATCTCGACAACCGCCGCTATACTCGAGACATAGGCGTCATCGCGCTTGAAGAGGACAAGTTCCTGAAGAACTTCAAAGGCAACTATGTCTATTTCGGTGCGTTCTGCCTGTATCTCTCTTCTTTTTTTTAACTTCGTCTAACGGAAACATGAATCCCTAGCCGGCAAGTTCACCCGCGACGAGATTGTCTCGTTCTTCTACCCTAATGCCGCTAACCCACCATCCTTCGAGTACTCAAAAGATCATCTCTTCAGAATTTCGGGTTACGTCGAGGCCGCGGGTCTGACGAATCCCTACTTCTGGGACAAGCAAGGCAACCCATGCTTCATCGTCGCCAAGGTTGGGCAGACGACCGATCTTACCTTTGGTCGCTTCTCCGAGTTGGAAACTTACACGTGTGACGAGTTTGGGCACGATTCGTGGGAGGTCGCTGTCCTCAACTTTAACAGAAAGCACGGCAGCTTTTCCGACCATGGTGACTCTGGCGCAGCCATCTTCAACGCCAAAGGCAAGCTGGTCGCTATCTTGCATTCTGGCATGCCTAGGGGAATGTCCAACCACGTCACGTTTGGCACTCCTGCTCACTACGTCGTCGAGCTCGTCAAGGAACACTACCCCCACGCCGATTTTGACCGCCTCAAAGTTCACCGATCCCTGACTGCAGAACAACGCGGTGCACAGAGTTAAGGTTCGGCATATCGATTACCTCAAGTCAGCAAGAGTGTCCTGCGAGATGGAAAAGCCTAGTGCGCATATGAGAGTAATCGAGACCAGCTCGAGCTGGGAGACTGAAGATTGGAGGGAAAATGAACGTTTGACACTCCGACGCAATCAGCCACACGACACACCGATATACATAATCCGACTGCTCCACCTCAGTCAGACAAGGGATTTCTTTCCGTAGAGCCTTCATGCTGGAGAGGGTTAGGTAGACATATGTCAATGGGCCTGAAAATGAACGAGACGGATAGGGATAGGAAGACCAATAGATTCATAAAGCTTCCTTGGAATCTTGAGCGAAAGTCGACGGCCGCTTTAGAGACTTGGACCCACACGATGCACTAGCAGGGCTTCGCGTCCTGGGAGTACAGAAACACAGGTTTCCCTGAACCAGTGTTAGCTCGTCTTTGAGCACAAGGCATGTCAATCCACTACCTCGAGCGCGCTTAAGGTCCGAGTCCAGCAGGCATGAGAGGGCCACGACATAGAAGCATAGAGTAGCATGCGCATGGATTCGTGAATCGTACAACAGAATGATGGCAAAGCATATGTATGGCTACTCTAATCTTCCTCCTCCTCCTCGTTCGAACTGGAGTGAAGATAAGGAAAAAGGAGGAACAACCGGAAAGCATTACGCACGAGATGTTGTAGAAGCGGAGCTGGTAAACATCCTTGGCGGAGGCAACGACACGGATCCAGTCCCGGAGCGCGTTCTTCTTCAAGAACTTTTTGGTGAGATACTTGAGGTAACGCTTGGAGAAGGGCACGTTCGAGGTGACCGTGATCTTGGTGTTGCCTACGATCCTCTGTCAGTCTCTTCCTTCCCATAAAAATAAATAGGAAAAAGACGCACCATCACGGACAATCTTGACGTTCTCTCCAAGCTGCCCGGTCTTGCCCTCGACCTTGATGCGGTCGTTCAAGAACTTTTCAAAGTCGGCACCATCGAAGACACCATCGCCAGCGGGCTTCGAGTAGTCGATGACGAACTTGTGCTTGGAAGCGACCTTGGATGCAGCGACTTTGGGCTAGAGAGGAAGGAGAGCGTAAGCCTACTGAGATGGGAACTCAGCAAAGCGGAAGCTGACCATGGTGAAGGATGGGCGGCGGGACGGCGTGGGGTGTCTTGAGGGTGGCGGTCTGAGGAAAAGAATCTGATCGAGTAAAGTTCGGACAGTATCCGGCATGTCGGATGCAGCCGTTCGGCGACGGCTGCCGAGAGTAAGCCGAAAACGAACCTTATTGGTGCTCGCTCGACGCTGATAGCTGGAAGGCAATAATTTATTTGTTTTTGAGATTCTGTCCATGTACTGTACTGCGACTAATATGTCTTCTTGCTCGACACCTCTTCTGCCTCCTTCAAAGGCTTCGGCCATTTGGCTGGTGGGGCATCCCAAATTCCTAATTCCTTCTTCATCTCTTCGACGTTCTGCTCCCAGCGCTCCTCCCAGTAGACAGTGATCATACTCTGCGCACTGCCGCCACATTTCAACGCCCAAGGAACATATTGCGAGAACAAACGCTCCCGCCTGGCCTTGTTCAAGCGAATGGGAGCGAACAAGGCCGAGAATCCTGCCATTGGTAGTCCAAGATTGGCAAACTCAAAGTACTTGATGGCCAATTCGGATTCGACGTTCACCGGCATGTTGCAGATACAGTGGTAAAAGTCGTGGCATTCGCGATACCGCTGCATCACATATGCGAGTTCGGGGTCGTCAATGTAGTGCACCTGTACCAGCCTTGAGTGTAGGGACCTTCATACACAGAAGGAGCTCACAGGAGATCTAGTGTCGGGCGTCACGCCACATCGTTCGAGCCATGTAACATATTGGCGTCCGAAAGTCCCATGAGGAAGCTGCGCCAGTTGGTTCATATCAACAGTCTTGGTATTGATACGCGGTCTCTCTTTGAGAATCTTTCGACCCTCCGAGCTCTCTAGCATGGTATCACGGAGACGGCGGAGGGATGGTCCCGCAGATGTCTCTCCCACAGCAGCAACCATGTCTGAGAGCAGAAATTGAAGGAGGTAGATGTCAAGTCTGTCTGACATGCTTACCGCCACGGTAGGGATCAGCAAGTGCCATGAGACCCGAGCCAACAAACAGAAAGGCGTTCTCAAACCAGTTGAGGTGGATGTGGCCGGGGTAGTTCGGGCCAGTGGTTACATGTCTTCTGCCATAATGTATTGGAAGTTGCACCGCAGGAAGCAGGCGCGGTCCAGCAACGCGGGCAGACAGCCTGCAGAGTGAGGCCATGGCCGTAAAGTGGTGAGATCGGAACAAAGAGGCGCGCTCACGTGGATACGCGGGGTCTGGCCGACTCTTGAGTTTGGCCCGATCAGGCAACTGCCACCCTTGCTTCTCTGCTACAACGATGATGGTCAATGCACGGGCCACCCTCAGACCGAAATGGAAGTCACACCCTGGTGCATTGTGCGTCCCTGTGGACAGCGTTCAGCGCGCATTGTTCGATCCTGGTGGCTTTGCTCGTAGCGTATTTGGTCAACAATGGCGCCTCGTGGACGCGTTCGACGCGAAGGTATATAAAGCGCACTGGAAATCTGCTCATCTCCCAGTATCGGTATCGCACACCACCCAAGTTCAATCCCTCAAACCCCTTTATCGCCTAATTTTCTCATTTTCCCTACTGTTGCATAATGGTTTCCCTCGCCGCCGCCGTCGCCTCCATCATGAACGACATCGAGATGTCGCCCATCCAGTCCCCGATACAAACCCAGGCCGAGCGCAAGAAGCGCTACGCTACTTATTTCCCCGAAAAGCTGGCCGAAGCGCTTGCTTCTACCCCCGACGATGACGAGAGTACCTGGGAGTTCCGGCCTACCTTCCTCCCTTGCTCTCGTCCTCCCAGCCCGGGTCCTTTATCCGATGATGGAATGTCACCCGCTCAGCAGATCGCTCTCAAGTACCGGGAGGGCTTGAATCTGACCATTGTTCTCAATGGCGATGGGTCATCGTCGTCTAGGAACAGCACCAACTCCTCTGCCGGAACTCTAGTTGGTGTTGACGAGGGCAAGGCTAAGGACGAGGGTGACTCCTCGAGCGTTTGGGAGGACGCGGCATCTCGCTTCGCAGTCGATTCCGACATGTCCAGTATTGGAGATGTCTGCGTAGACGACGTTCCCACTCTTCGCCACAGCAAGTCTTGTGCTGAGGCCTTGAATGAGCTGGTAAGACTCTCGTTTCATCTGTTATGGCCCACTTGACTGACACACGCAACGCAGTACGAAGAAGCTCTCGAGGAAATGGAGAAGTGCGGTGCCACCCCCGACGACGTTCTTGTGTGTCCCCGTGCTGGTTGCCGGGACACCGTCAGGAATGTTCACGCCCTCAAGATGCATCTGGCAATACACAATATTGCGGACCGAGTCGACGGACTGTACGCGCAATCCTCCTCTGTGTCGGCGGACCTCAATACTGAATCTGACGAAGACCATTTGGATGCGCTCACTGTCAGCAGCGGCTCGAAAATCGGCAGGCTCTAGCTATGCACTTGTGCTCTGGCAGCACTCTTTCCCCGCCATCGAGCCCCATTATTGGTGAGTCTGTGCGCGTGCCGGTGATAACAGTGCTGACTTGTTCACAGATAGCTTCAAGCAAGTCTTGTCTGTAGTGACGGCCTTTACCCTCTAATGTTCTTTCATTACGACCAACTCTCCTTAAATATTGTAGTAGTACTCTAATTATGCGCAATTGTATCGCTAGTCCTTCATTTTCCAATTGTACCGCCCAAGCCCAAGTGGTAGTTCGGGATATGTCCCGCCTTACGATCCCCTCTCCATACTCGCGTCCCCTGCTCGGCATTGCCCAAGCCCAGATCTTCTTCTTTTGTGTCGAGTATCCATTCATATTTCATTCATTGCCTGACAAAAATCCTGATACCCTCCACATTAACGCGCCAATCCTCCTTGAGTACTCAGTCTGAACAGGTTTGAACCGTTCTGAAGGGTGCGGACATAAGTCCGAGATGTCCGGACCCTAACCCTATGTCCATGGCCGACGGCATGCCCAGTCCTTGTCCATCCTCCTCCTCGAAAACTTCCTCAAGCTCCCTCCCTCAAGGTAATGCTGTCCGTTTTCACAGCCAGCGACAGCCAGCACCGCCTGCCGCCGAGCGTCGCTTTCCGCACACGCGCGGATCGACTGGATCGCTGGATGTGCTACTTTGCCTCTGGATGTCGATCTCTGACCTGTCCTCCCGCAGATGCCATTCGTCAAGAAGGTCAAATCCGACGCCTACTTCTCGCGGTTCCAGGTTAAGAACCGCCGTAGGAGAGAAGGAAAAACCGACTGTGCGTGCGCCGTGCCCGTCTGACTGGCGCGTTTGCTGAATTTTGTGCAGACTATGCCCGCAAGCGGTTGGTGACCCAGGCCAAAAACAAATAGTGCGCCAGGCATCCCCTTCCCTCCGGCATATATTCATCGTATTCTGCACACAGCAACGCCCCCAAATACCGCCTCGTTGTCCGCTTCACCAACAAGGAGGTCATCGTGCAGGTCGTGTATGCCCGCCTCCAGGGTGACTTTGTCTTGACTGCCGCACGGTCAAAAGAGCTGCCACGGTATGGCATCAACCACGGTCTGACCAACTGGGCTGCCGGTGCGTTCTCTCCTTCGACATAGCCCGAGATTCGTTACTCATCTATTGCTGGAAATAGCATACGCAACTGGCCTGCTATGTGCCCGCCGGGCCCTGACAAAACTCGGTCTCGCCGACAAGTACGAGGGTGTTGCGGAGCCCGATGGTACTCTTGTCCTGACCGAGACTCTGGATGAGGAGGATGCTCCCCGGCCGTTCAAGTGTTTCCTAGATGTCGGTCTCAAGCGGACATCAACTGGTTCGCGTCTGTTCGGTGCGATGAAGGGTGCATCAGACGGTGGTCTCTTCATTCCCCACTCCGACAAGCGATTCCCCGGCTTCGACCCCGAAAGCAAGGAGCTGGATGCCGAGGTGCTCAAGAAGTACATCTACGGCGGACACGTCGCCGAATACATGGAGAGTCTGGAGGAGGAAGATGACGAGCGGTACGTCTTTTTCTGTCTGAAACCGTGTGTCTTACTCATAACGGTCCCAGCTTCAAGAAGCAGTTCGCCAGCTACCTCGCTGACGGTGTTGGCTCTGAAGATATCGAGGAGATTTTCACCAACGCCTATGCCGCCATCCGTGAGGACCCCGTCTTCAAGCCCACAGACAAGTCCAAGGACTGGGCATCAGAGAGCAAGAAGTACATGACACCCAAGCTCACCTACGACGAGAAGAAGGCGCGCATCGCCGAGAAAATTGCCAAGTTCCACGCTGGCGGTGCTGCTGCCGAGGAGGAGGAGGACGACGAGTAGATTACTTTCCATCCCTCCCGTTCTTCATTATGCTGCTGTATGTCTGTGCTACTATACATTTATGACTATGCGGTTTAGCTCGGCTCAAGGGCCCTCGTAATTATCTGTTCGACCCATTCAAGTAAGGGTATTGCGGTCATTTGGTATGTATGTATCTCCCCGGACTTTGTCGTGCTTCGGTCAAGGCGGAAAGCAACACAAGTGATGCGGGACTTGTCCTCGAACTCGATACGGAAGTTACTGTTGTGGCGTGAGGAGGGTGGATGGCCGAACAGGTGTGTGAACTTACAATACACAACCCTCCCATTTCCCGATACACCTGTTGAGATCAAGGAACCATATCCCGCTCACATCCTTGGCTAGCTCTCGCCCGAGCTCGCATATCCGGTCCAGCAAGAATCTTGCAACATCATCTCTGAGTAGCTGACCAAGCTGTGGTATGGATGTTATCGTCAATGTGGCTTGGGGGAGATGAGCTGTCAAAGTCGAAGGTGATTTGAACGAGAAGCGGACAGAGTGTCTGGATGATTGTATGAACATGTGAGAGTTGCTTTCCTGGCAGTAAAGAAACTCACCTTTTGTCGATTCGCAAGATACATTGCCCTCCCACAGAATGTACATGCCTATCGTCGAGCAGTTTGACCAACTCGTCACCCACTTGTCCGACTGGCTGCATGTATACGGTGCACAGTACGCCGCTTTCCGTGAGCGCCAACACCATGGTGTCGATTTCGGCCTTGATCCTGTCACAGAAAACTTCGTACTGAAGCATGTCGATGATGGGTTGGAGGAGAAGCGGAGCGTCGATTTTCACAAACATTGGTCCTTCGAGGCGTTGCTGTTTGAGATATGAATGTCGTCGAAGAAGAAGGACGGGTAGGGAGTGGTATATTAGATCGCAAACGGGCTCGGTTGGAGGGTCTCCTGTATCGTCTCCTTCGATCTAGCGGAAAATCATGAACAAGGTTGTGTATAGAATGGAAAGAAAGAAATCTTACTAGTTCGAAACGAAGCTCTATTCCAAGGGCTGCATCGATAGCGATGACACGTTCAGAAACATTCGCGGCTGCGCTGGGTAGACTGCTTGCTTCGTTGACCAGATAGGAGAATATCTCTTGCTCTGCCATCTCGCGTTGAGCCTTCCGGAGGAGGTTGTCTAGTGCTGCGCTATTGTTTGCATATGTGGCGCTGTACGTCGTTCGTATATGGCCACCCTCATCAGTCCTCACAAGACAAACACGAAGTCGGGTGTTTTGGCGGTGGGGAAAGACGATGTCCTCAGTGGTCTTGCTAGATGATGCCATCCACGCGATGGCTCGTCGACGGAAAACCTGGGATGCTGATCCACGTCAGATCGAGGAAAGTGTGCATAATCGAGGTTGGCAACTTACATTCTTCTAGACCATATGTGACCATGAAATCCTTCGAGGACTTGTCCGCGCCTTTTCCCATTGCAGCGCCAGGCGGTAATGGCGCGGGCACCAATCCCCAATTGCCTTTGCGAATCTTGAGTGCGTCGGCCCAGTATTTCTCGTCCTTGACACGGTTGTCTTCCATTCGTTCTGATGCAACTTTGAAGACATCCGCCGCCTTCCGTAACGACTCGTCCTTGTCGCCGATGGTAAGTTGAGCATTGAATGCCTCGATGGATGTTGTCGGGGCAGGCTTCTTGACGAATGTGGCGGTCAAGAGTGTTGGTGTGGCTTCGGGAACCGGGGCTGGAGCAGCTGCTTGGCGCAGTGGTGCAGCCGGATCATAAGCTGGTGCCGAAGGAGGTAGGATCGCGTCCAGTAAGGCCGCCCCTTCAAACAGCTCTCCTTGCGCGACACTTGATTGACGAGGTTAGAAGATGTTTGGTTGAACACGGTAGACATACTTCAGAGACTCGGCGATTTTCAAGTACATTTCGCGCAGCTCTTCGGACGTCATTTCCGTGGGTTCGTTCTGGCCATCGTCGTCGGCATCCTTCTGTTCGACCTTGGTCGTTGACACAGTATCCAGCAGACTCCCGTTCTGTGTTTTGTCGAAAAAGTCAAAGCCACGCTCAGCAAAGACGCGTTTGAGATTTTGAGCAAGTAGTTCCGATGCGCTTTCTTTCCTAAAGATCGACTTGAGGATGGATCAAGTACAGGTAACAATAAATGATTTTTGTGTACCGTTCGAAGAATTGCTCCCCGTTCTGATTTATGTCGTACAGAGTAGGTACGAGAACGCCATTTTCATCTTTGTAAGGCCGCTCGAGAGAGAGGCTGAGCTTTTTCCAGGGAGCGCTGTCGACGTCGTTCATGAAACAAGAGATCAATTCGGAGACCCGGACCGTGGACCTCTTAGGACGGATGCTTATGTAATTTCCCCGACCAGGGACGCGAGGCGCGGACCGAATTTCTACTGGAATGATAAGATTGGGCCGAGTCACCCTCTCTCATCAACTTCGACGTCCCCGCGCGATGGTCAAGCAGTCCATCGACGGCGCCTCGACGCCCTCGACGTCAAACAAGCGCAAGAAGATTGAGGACGATGACAGCTTTGCTGGTAAGAAGAGAACCCGCGTCAGGTTTGTACTTATCTCCAGCTGCAAAATCCGAACAAGTTGGATGAAATCTGATTTTCCCCCTATTTTTCCAGCTTTTCGTGCGGTGAATGCCATCGAAGGAAGCAGAAGGTAATTTCAGTCTGCTATGCCAGTGACGCCTTGAACTGATTGGCTTTAGTGTGACCGCCAAGTGCCCTGTGGACATGTGTGCATCACTTTTCCCTCTGTGCGCCCTCTTGCTCATCGTGGAACAGTGCGTTGCCCGCAAAGTGCCAGAGCTATGCAAGGCATATACTCCGGGCAAAGGCGACCAGGACCTTGGCGCACGTCTCGCCAGAATAGAGCACATAATTGAAATGGCCCTTCCTCAGTACTGTGTACCTACAACCCCCGGCGGGTCCTCATACGATCTTCACAATCACGGCGATTACCGAAACTCAGACGAGGACAATCGCTCTCAGCCAGAGGATCAGGATCCAAGTGGAGGCACCTTCCAAAGCGGTAAGTGGTACGGGAATAGTGCGTCTGGGAGCATTGCCCCAGGGTCCATTATTGAGCAGGTATGCGCCCGTCGGTGCCGACAGAATGGCCTACTTAAGCTCTTCAGCTGCAACATGCACTACCTGGCCATTCCTCTGGCCACGATATCAAGCTACACCGCGATGGCCGCTTCGGTGGACCATCCACATCCAACATAGATTCAGTGACGGAAACCACCGCTGCCGATAACCTCAAAACCCTCGTCCAGGAATGTGGTGTCTCACCCCACAAGATATCAGAGTTGCTCCAAGAATTGCCGACCTTACGGACAGCCAAAGTTCTGATTGACTATTATTTCGAATCTGTGTACGCACTATCTTGTGCTTCCTGGCGGTCTGCGCTCATCATCCGTCATGCAGCAATTGGACCCGTTATCCAATATCAGAACCAGACTTTCGACAAGCGTACAATGCAATATACTCCCATGGCTCTCACGGTATCTCGGCGACGAACCCACAGGATGTCAGTTTCTTGCCGTTACTGTTCGTTATCTTTGCCATTGCTGTCAGGCTGGCTCCCGACGAAATTGGCGGTGACGCTCGTGTTCGGCGGGTCACTTCCCTTCGATATTATTGGTCCTGTACGTAACGTCGCCTTGTACTCATCAGCACTCTCTTACGCTGGCTTGATTAGCGCGACGCTCTCTACTTATTGCAGCAGCTATACAGCCTGACTCTTTAGACATCGTCCTTACGCGACTTCTGGTGCATATATGCATACTATTGTACCTTGCCGAAGCATTCTGACCATTGTTTAGAGCGCTCGTTTCTTGACTTTTGATCGTCGAATAACGGAATGCTGGAGTCAGTTAGGTGCGGCCGTGCGTACTGCTCAAGCGTTGGGTCTGCATCGTGACGGTGCCTCCATGGGTATGGAGCAGTCCATGATAGAATATCGTCGTCGAATATGGTGAGTGCCGGATGCTTCGTCACAGAAGATCTCTTCAACATTATTCACCTAGGTCGTACCTATACCATGCGGATCGGTCTTATGCTCTTGTCTTAGGCCGTCCAAATTCTATACAGGACGGCTACACATCTACACAGATACCAAGCAACGTTAATGACGTCCACGAAACTCACTCTGCTCCCCTGTCTTCCCCAACCAAGATGACATTCGTCGTACTACGCCACCAGCTTGCCGTTATCATTGGACGCATTGTGCATCACTTTCAACAAGTCCGTGCTACCCATTACTCCGAAGTCTTGGCACTTGATGACGAGCTACTCGCTTTCATCCGCATACTTCCCCCACACTTTTCCCTAGAACCCGACCGGTCATTAGACGAGACCAACCCTTACATCCCAATCCACCGCTTCCTCCTTATCACCGAAATCATGTTCGTTCGAACAAGTCTTCACAGACCGTACATTCTACAACGCTTAGGATCTGATCGCTATGCACGGTCAAGATCTGCCTGTTTCGAGTCAGCCATAGTGGACTTCCAAGTACGGCAGGCATTCAGAGAAGTTGTACCCAGGGAGACGAGAGACTCTCTGAGCAATGCATACAGGGAGTTCCAGACTGCCATGATCAGCGGAATATACCTTGTCTTGGAGCCTAACGGGAAGGATGCCGAGACTATGCATGCTATTCTGGATTCGTTCATGAAAGAACACGAGGGTATTCGCGAGATGGACGAGACGACGCGACGCGAGCTCAAGACCATCGAATTCTTGAAGAGCAAGGCGCTGAACCGGTCTAGTTCAGACACCACTCACGAGAATCCGGCGCAACTCCTTTTGGGTCTACACCAAGCTTCGCCACCGACTGCTTCTCGCGCTCCTTTCCCTTCCATCTTGAACATGACAGGTCCACAAACTCCCCCAAGCGCCATTGGGTTCTCGGGCGGGATCAATCACTCGCCTACATTCCAGCGCTTGCAGGCGTCGACTGCGGGCGAATTCGAGAACTCGCCGACCGCGTCTGGAAGCCCGAGCGAAGACGACACTGCTGCACAGTCACTGTTGGACCACTGGTGCAACACGGTGAGTGCGCCGTTGGATGGGCCGAGCTCCGTGCCCTCTTGGGGTGGACTCGGGAATGGGAATTATGCAGGGTGGGTTGGTACGACCTCGACTGTTGTTGCGGCTCCCGATCCTCGCATCCTAGCTGGGCTTGATGGAACGGAGTGGGACTACTGGGAGGCGCTGGTGAACCAGATTCACCGACCGGCGACGAATGGCGCGACGACCAATACTTGATTCCTTTGTGTGCTTTATTATCATTTATGCTTTCTTGTATTATTTCGACTCTGATGTTACCAGAATGTTACTAGGATTGTTGGAATGAGTTGAAGCCCAGAAGCGCGACTGCGAACGGTCGATTTGATGCCTCCAGGAGCGTGACGTCAATCGATGATCGCGTTCAAAATCTCGCGAACTGGCTACGAACGTGGGTTGTCCTTCTCTCTCTCTCACCATGATCCATATTCCAACCATTCTGCTTGACATCCCGCGCACTCCCGTCGTCGCTGTGGGGCTGCCGCTCCTGCTCGGCTCGCTGAGCGGGTACCCGACGGCGCAGGTCGTCAGAGGCCCGTGGTACAAGGTGGGTATCCTCAACGTTTCTGTGCTGGCAGACATTGAGCGGAGCGCAACCAGGATCTCCATATGCCGCCCTTGCAGCCTCCCCGCCAGGTGTTCCCTGTTGTGTGGCCACTGTTGTATATCGGTGAGCACGACCGCGCCTATGACGCGTCATGCGTCTCACATCTAGTCCACAGCGATGGGATATGCCTCCCATATCGCAGTCAAGACGTTGGATACTCCCTTCCTTACTCCCACCGTACGGTAAGTCGTGACAATTCGCGTCGCGCCTCCAAGGATTGACGCGTCAAACAGATCAAACGTCCACCTTGGCATCGCCTTGTACTACGCCCAGCTTGCGTTGAACCTTGGGTGGACCCCGCTCTTCTTCATGGGAAAGAACGTCAGTACCTCCTATTTGAGAATCTCGCGAATGGATCTAACGTACCCCTAGATTCGATTGGCTCTTGCGGATAGTCTTTTGTTGGCCGGAACGACTTGGTACATGACGGTCAGTCCTTATGCATCCTTCCACCGTATCTTCCGAGTCTTGACTTCTCACTTGACAGTACCTTCTCCATGGCCCCACCAATGCGAGGACTACGTATTTCCTCCTGCCATACTGTGCTTGGCTCGGGTATGCAACCTATCTCAATGCAGGAATCTGGTATTTGAATCGCGGACGTGCCGTAGACGGAGGCAAGTGACCTGATTGCGCGTTAAACAGAACCGTCTTTCCTTGCAGCCTTTCGGAACTTTAGCATGTGTAGGTACTGTACTTTGGTCAATTAGACACAGCATAATAGGTCTCAACTGTACTTCCAATCATTGTCACCATACACTCGATGTTGGTTGACTATATGCCGTTTGAGATCTTGGAGACTCCATGTCATGAGTGTATCATTCACTGGCAGTCGTAGAGCGATACACTTCCCATAAGTCCATCTGAATGTCACCAGTTTGTGTGTTTTGTACGTCGTGGTTGGCAATTGGTGTGAAAATAATGATAAAGATAGTAAGAGCTACATCAAATACACGAAACACCAGGTTTCGGATGGAGCGTTACGCGTAAAACCTACCCAAAGATACAAATAATCGTCGCGTCGTGCTTTTAGAATAACCCTGGAGACACGTTAAACATGGTGAGTATTCGCGACGAATCACGAAATACTCACAATACTCGGAAGTATACTTGACGGTTATGTCGGCAGATCCTGCGGTACACTATTACAGGTGAGTGCCATGGTTAAGAGAAGAGCTCAGAGGATGCTTACAGAGGCAGGGGGCTGTCCTCCGTGGGTATCCACGCGGAAGACCTTCGTTGCCAAACTTCCCTCTATTGAGGAGAGGGAAAGCCAGTCAACATCAGCAGAACCAGAGGGGGCGGCAACATTGCCCGTCTTCGCGGCAACGACGAATCCGGTGGCGCCAAAGTCCCACTTGGGACTCAAACCAGATCCCGTGATGGGGTTGGGGATGAAGTAATGATGGCCGAGGACAGCTGGCGCGAGGATGCGCGAGTTGGCGCCAATGGCAGAGGCGTCAGAGCTAGGGCTGGCCGACCAGATAGAGAAGGCCGTGGCCGCGATGTTGTTGAATGCCGGGGTGCCGACGAAGCACGACGTATCGAACAGTGTCGCAACAGCGCCGACGGACCTGGGGTGTGGCGTCAGGAATGTCATTTCTTCAACCCAAATGAGAGCAATCATACGTGTAGGTTCCGGTGGAAGCACAGGTGTAATTCTGTGTACCGACGCCGAGGCCGACGAACTTGGGCGCGCCGGTGGGGGCAGTCAAACCCGAAGGAACGGTGAGGACGGCTGAGCTCAAGTTGGTGCATTTAGATCCAACGAAGCTCTGTCCTAGGCCTCCCCGCTGGGGAACGATAGGGAACGGAGCTGCAAAGGCAGACGCGACAAAGGAAAGTGCAAGGGATGTGAAGACTAGCATCGCGATGATGAACTGAATGTGATGAGGAAAGATTGAAGATTGAAGGGAATGGGAAGAAGGAATCGAATGCAGCAGGAGAGAGCATGGGTCAGGTTTTTATAACCATCGACAAAGCAGGGACGATAGCTGACCAAAAGACGAAACACTTGACTTGGATTTGTCCGACAGGGTGAGTAGCCAACAGGGAGAAAAGATATGCAGGATCATTGCAGGATTTTGCAGGATGAACTGAAACCTAGGTAAAGATGTATTGATTTGACCGTGAAGCACCCGTGAAGCATCACGTCCCTCGAAAAGCGAAGAGGGTTCGTGGAAGAGTGCCTGTAAATTCAATGGAGCGGGTTTTTTTCGTATGCATCATATGAGCGAGCCAGAGCCTTTTAGCGCTTAGCCCTTTAGCCATTTAGTCTGCGGCAACATGAACGATAAGAGGCCAGAGACATCTCGGCTCAAAATTCGCTAGGTTGAGACTCGAGAGGTCGGCTGTTAACAGTTATATGCTGTGGAATGGCGGTTGTGAGTTCGGTCGAAGAGTGGGCGCCACAAGCTCTACAACGTGGCGTCTTGAAACGGATGTACGGTGGTTGCCATATGGCAATTCCTTATGAGTCAATGTCATGACCAGACCAGGAGACCGAAAATCCTGAATGGGTCGAATTTCAGATTGAGATCACAAAGCATTGCACGCGCCTGCACGCGTCGGCGGACGGAGTGATCAAGGAGTGGGTGTGATTTTCAACACCTCAGCGATTCAGCGCTCCAATCGAGAGCTATTTGAGGGCAACGTCGTACTTCCACTGAGCCTGACTCGGTTAAGAGTGCCATGGCGGCGTGTCACAAACCGTGGCTCGCGTACTAGTACTACAACACATGTTGAGAATCACCCCCGGAAGGGGACGAACACGCCACACAGATTGGGCTCAAGAACGATATCGATTTTACGGGAAAGAGACCTGGAAGTTCTGGAAGGCCACGGGGAGAAACTGATGTTATCACTCAATAATCAATCGTCGAAAAATATCGAGAGGTTCCGATTTGAGGAACCACCTACATACTGGCCTTGTCAGGCGTGAGAGACAGAGGGCTCGGGATGGCCGTACGAGGAAGAGGCAATACGAGGAAGAGAGGTGACCAATAATAAACGCACATCTCAAGTAAGATTAGCAAGGGGGACACAAAGTGACAAATTGACGTTCGGCTTTATTTTTACTTCGTACCTCAGTGAAGACCTACATAAAGGATTTGTGAATGCTTATACCGACGGCCAAAGGAGAGCGAGCGTTCTTGATGGACAGAGTGGGCAAGCGATCAAGCTTCAGATGCAATATAATTACATATGTTCAGGCGTAGCGGCACGACACGACAGTAAGGAAGCGAAGCGAAGGAGCACAAGACAGCATATAAGGATCAGCGCAGTAACAGCTGCTGCCAGTAGAACCGACAAGCATTCGACACAGACAAAGAAGATAGGAGAAAGCCAAGGGGTCTCATCCAGAAGCATACCGATCCAGTAGTTGCATGTAAGTCTCAGATATCTGGAAGGTTCTCAATCAGAACGGGCCACCACGAAAATCACAATGTCGGCTCACCTGCTGAGCACGTTCCTTGCCACCGGGAACAAATCTGCAGATAATCGTGGAAGATTCAAACCATCGTTTCGCTTCATCGAGCGCCGATGCCCTATAAAGAATGCATCAGCCTTTGGCACGCACACGCGAGATGTAGATCGATGCGCACTCGAGACATTCAAAGCCAGTATTATAAGATGTACTGAGGAGCCAGAATCGCTCATCCATAGGATATGGCTGAACAGCCCGTCAGAACGAGGTCAAGACAATTAACGTAGACCTTCGTACCTCATCGGTGTCGATACTCTGCTCAATGACATTGACAGCCTGTTCAACATACCCGATGGCCTTCAGCCTATCGGCGGCAGAATTCCGGGCGAGAATTATAGTACATATCGCTCGAAGCCATCTTGAGAACTTGTCAATCGAAAGAGAACTGTGGTCCAAGCTGGCCCGCAGGATGGCCTGAAGAGTTGTAAGATCTTGTCCGTGACAAAGAACCTTTCAATGTCACCTCAAGACTGCCGTAGAGCACTAGAAATCGGGCATGAGCGTCCAGGTCAGACTTCTGTACGTTTCGTACTTACCATCAACGGGGCAATTCTTCTCCACCCACTGCAGTATGAATCAGTATACAACATGAATCGGCACAAGCAGTGACAAACCAGAATATCACTTATGGCTTCATAGGTGCTAGCGGCCAAGGGACCAGCTGAGACGGCATCCTGCGAGCAGTGATCAATTGTCACATCCCAATCACGCGATCTTCGGCGACGTACACTAACTATCCCTGCCATTGCGTCCCAGTCGTTCATGTGAGCTAGCAGCTCGACCTGAAAGACGCGGAGTGTATGCACGAAGTACTGTATCCGTGCAATATCACCTTCTTCCGTGATGATGGCCTTATCCGAGATTTCCTGGACGCGCTTGCGACACGACTCGAGTTCTCCAGCTATTCGCCTTACTTGGTCCTGCGAAAACTCTGTTAGTGTCACCATGGAAGCACCGAGCAAGAAGAAAATTTACAGAGTCGGCACCTTCGTTTGCTTCTTCTCGATCTTGGCGAGAAGCAAAAACTGATGATAGACAAAGAGCTCATTTCATCGCCCGCAGTTATAAAAGGAGACTTACCTCGACCAGATACGCTAGAAAACGAGGCAATGATTAGATGCATGTAGACATCAGCGTCAGCTTCAACGGGCGACGATTGACAACACGTCTCTAGCAGCTGAGTGAGCGTGAGTACCCGTTCATGGTCAGAACACCACGCGAAAAGCACTGACGTCCCGAGTGATTCCGAACAAGTCTGAGATTCTCTCCTGCCGTGTCTCCCATTCTGCACAACCCTGTACAGCGCAGTTGTACGCCGTTCGCCATAGCCAGGAAATATCCTTGGAGATCAGGCTGATCGTCTTGTGTGTACGCGAGGTTTCGATGAATACCATTGCTATTTCAACTCAGCTATTACTCAAGGGGCGCGGATAGGACACTCACAACTGCGAAAATGCTCCAAAAGGGTGTCGACAAGAAGGGGTCTACATAGAACACAATGTCAGGGAAGAAACGGATACCCACAAATGATACACACTTGTTTGCAGAGGGCTCAGTTAACAACCTCAACACAAGCTTTATGATACACCGAATAAGTGTCATGGCCTCGACGATCGTCTCACCGCCATCTGGATTTGGCACCTTCAGCGTGCCAAGTAGAGACCTCAGAGCCGCTAGAAGTATCAACCTGTTCTCGGACTCATGTGACAACTGAGTGGCGAGTAATAGCATCTTTCGATCGAAGTCGGGACATTTCACCATTTCCTGTACAGCTTTGACGGCTATGGCAATAGAAAGATAAGAGTTTCAGCGTGCTGACGAGCGAAGAAAAACCCCATACCTTCATCGTCGATCCCTAGTTACGGTCGTGAGTACAAAGTCTTGTCTGCGACCTCTAATGAATCTCACCTTGATGCACAGCAGTCAAGAAGATGATATAATGTGTTGCAGCCTCGTTCATGGGACAGCGGCGCACCATCGCAGACGCCTTCGCAAACTCCCTATGCTCGATATAACACAACGCTGCTTTCCGATAGCACTTCGCCCACGCGCTCGTAGAACTGTTCGTTCGGAACAGCTTGTGACTGCCAACGGAAAACCACTCGGCAGCCTCCGTCCAGCGCTTGGCATTATAATGCCTATCGCCATATTGCCAGAGAAGCTGATCATTGCGTTGGCAGATGTCCAAAAAGCGAAACAAGAAACATACTGTCAGACAGGCAGTCGCCGGGATACTCGGCAGCTCGTACTCAGCCTCGCAGATGGCTGACAAGATGTGTCGGTCATGTAGCAGGATCAATGACGGGCTAACCAGAAGGACTCACCAGAAAATGCCGAATCAAGCACCGTCATCGCACGAGCATGATCGTCGTCCTTGGCACAATGAACGATCAGCGATAAAAGCAGACGGTCTGTTAATCCAACACCATCCCCAGGCGCCATACGTGCTCGTTTGAGACAAGCCTGGTGTACTGCAGTGACCAGAGTATGCTGGTGGCTTATGGTTCGCAAGTCTTGGAGGACACTATGGGGCGTGGGCGGTCAAACGAATAGCTTGGAGGAGCAATGAATTCTCACTCAGTTAATGTCGTCTCCGTTAAATCCATATGCTCCACTATGGACTCGAAAGCTATTGGGCTGTGAGCCAGTACATCGTGAATGAATTCAAGACAAGTTGCTACCTCCCAATAAAGCTGATTCTCCAGCTTTGCGCCTCTTGAGAATAGCTAGACGGAGCCATCGCAGCTCTTGATATCCCGAATTGTCCTTCGTAGGACGGTCAGCACCACAGTCATCAAGCAGTGCGATGCATACCCCGTCACTGCCACTACCACCACTGCTAGGTTTACCTCCGGTCCCGACGGCTCCGCTATCGATAGTTGGTACCAATTCGTCCAGCGTCGCTTCAGCACGATCGTACGACCCAGACAGGAAGTATGCCCTTGCCAGCGTACGTAGAATGGAGATCTACAACCCATCAACATCAGAAATTGCAGGGTTTGAGCATAAGAAACCTACCTTCAACTTTCCATTCGCGTCCATGCCCTCACCCTCAGGATCTGACAAGGAAAACGCCTTCTGGAGCCAGCCTACCGCGTCACCAGGGTTTGTGGGTAGAATGACGCGACCAATCTCGTGAAATTTGAGGGCAAGGAGCGTTCGCTGCAGAGATACTCAATACGACGCGTCAATGGTGAGGTAGGAGAAACAAATCACGTCGTGCGACGGCAGGAGACGGAGCCGGGCCTCATCGCCTAAAAATATGGATCAGCACTGGGGCATCATGGAATATAAGACTATACTCCTACCAGCGATCTTCTGCGCCATAAACTCCGCGACCGTGTAGTTCTTTTCCTTCGCGGCCTACCAGAGAATGAGAACTCGATAAGTGGCAACGAAGGGGAACATACAGCTTCCATGCGACTGGAGAGATAGACTATGATTGCGCATGCTCTCGCCTGGCGGTGTGTTCCCTCAGGGTCATCTGCATTCCGCAGCAGTTCTTCGAACTGAGGGTGCTGTGAAAAAGAGTTTCGAATTGCCGTGGCGTACAAAGCGCACCTTGGCTGCGCTACTGAGAACGGTTCCGGCAAGATCGTTGCGTCCATGCTCTGCATGAAGATGAATGGACGCTCTACATAATAGCAGAATATGGTATACCGGAAAGCGTTGCTCCCGTCTTGCTCGCAAGCTGAAGGACGTGCAATAAGCCTAGCATGATGACTTTAGCCCCCTGAAAGCGGCTATGAGCAGAAATGTTCACTTTCAATATCTGGGCGTGGCTCCAAGCCTGCTTCTACCAGTCGAAATGCGGCCAATCGTACTGGCATCGCGTATCAGCGAAGCATGCTAGGCGGAAGGAAGGAAGAAGGCGCACGTCCACCGATGAGCTCGCCATCGTCCTCCGTGGTGTCTGCACTGCCCTTCTTCTTATCGTTGGCATTACTTTGAGATCGTACCAGACTGGATATGTTCCACAGATTGACGCCTACGACCATGTCAATCTTTTAGGGAAATCTACAGCCGCGGCAAACGCGCCTTCCTGGTCCAGCCAATCCCGTTCTTCTTCGCTGGCATCTGAAATGCCCTCTGCCAAGGCAGCGATGCGATGTAAGCCTTTCAACGCGCTTTTTGTGTCGTCTTCGAGCTGCGACTTGGTTGTTCCGATGAGGTCTGGAAAGCGTCGGCTGATGTACGCGCATGATGCAGGGACGTTAGCTACCCTTGATGGCCTGCAGGTTACCGCCGCCGCCGTTCTTGCGCTTCTTGCCCGTCGACATGGGCGCTGGGCAGAGTAACGCGCGTCTGATTCAGAGCAGTGGGAAACGGTTTGGCGCGTGATGGGTGTCGTGAGCAAATCAGAAGCGGATGGCGTCGATCAACAATTAGATGCACTCGAAATCTAGGTTGATTGAATTGTTGTGCTCGAACGAATGGCCATCACTGAACTTAGTGAGACAGTGGCGGTAGCACCACAGGGTTCGAAGCGTACAAGTAAACTCTGAACAATGACACCAATCGCTCATGTAAGGACGGTGGCATCAAGTATTACCTTCAATCATGCTTTCTTTCCGCGCGCGTTCCATCGACACGAAGTATTGTTATATTGTGATCAACTAAGATTGCGTACGGCCGTATCCAGGCTTGCCATTTCAATTAAAAGCGGTGAATCGACAGGTATTTTTATGGTGAGGCAATTAGAACAGAAATCACCCTTTCAGAACAACCCTGTAACATACTATGTAAGGAAAGCCCGTAAGAAATGACTGTTTACTCACAATACAAAGCGGTGTACTTCACGGTCAAGAGGCCAGAGCCCACGGTGCACTGTGAATGGGTCGGTACAAGACTGCGTTGACGAGCAAATCACGAACAGTGCTGGGAGGTTGACCACCCTTGGTTTCCACCCTGAAGATTTGCGACGCCAGAGTACCCTCAACGGAGGAAAGTGACAACAAATCAACATCGACAGTGGATTTGGGTGCAGGAACATCCCCGGTCTTCGCACCGACAACGAAGCCCTTCTCGCCAAAGTTCCACTCAGGGCTCAAACCCACCCCGGTGACGGGGTTAGCAATGAAGAAATGGTGTCCCAAGACGGTAGGTAAGTTAATCCGCGCATTTTTGCCGACGCTGGTGGGCAGCGTAGCGCTGGGACTGCTCGACCAGATATAGTAGGCAATAGCGGAGAGGTCGTCGAATATCGGAGTGTTAACGGCGCATGACGCATCGTACAACGTAGCCACAGCCCCCGCAGATCTGACGGAGTGGCGTCAGCAGGTAGATCCCAGGTCTAACAAGAAAGTCGAGCTTACGTGTAGGTACCAGCATCAGAACAAGTGTAGTTCTGTGTTCCAACACCCAATCCGATGAACTTGGGTGTACCGGCAGGGGTAGCCAAGCCAGTAGGAACGGCGAGAGCAGCGTGTTGCAGACTACAGCTCTTGAACAATCCGGAAGGGACTGCGAAAGCGTAGGCGACGAAGGAAAATGCCAAGGATGTCAAGAACAGCATCGTAAAACGAGAGAGGATTCTACGTTTCTGTATGAGCAAAACAATGTATAGAAAGGAGTGGCGAAATGACGCACTGGTGACGGTTTCGGGGGAGCAAGGAGCGAAGGTGAGTTTTGTAGGTAAGACAGCGAAGTCCTGGCGTTTCGTCGGGGAGTACAGCGAACCTTTATACTATAGGCTCCACCTCATCTTCTCCCTCGGGGCTGGCCGGTTTCAGGAATACAAGAGAGACCGCCCGGCGTCGGTCATTTCTATCAGAGAAGAACGCACATCATTGAAGGACATAGGACAGGAAGATGATGAGAAGGATTCCTGGAAAATGTTCGTGATCAACAGGGTGATCCGTGTTCATGAAATTCCCCATATCATTATCACCGTGGAACGTTGAACGTTTATGACCGTTGTATTGCGTATATTAGACTTTTCTCCGGACACGCTACGAGCCTGACAAGACATGAAACGAGTCAAACGACAGATGGAGTATATTCAGTAGGACGCACGTACGCAGAGTCTGTACGCATGTGCCCTCAGAAAGACTGACTGCCAGTGACTGAACTCTTTGATTCGTGGCTGCAAACGCGTCCGCTATCAGCAGGCACTGACGAATCGTTGATACATTGGCTCTATCGGTGTCACTGTGTTGATCATTCTTGTAGGGCCTGAGCAGGCTGCTGAAATGCAGAGATTGAACCTGGTTACGGGCAGCAGCTCGCAGCTTGACGACGAAGTTGAGAGCTATTCTTTTGATCCTAGCGTGTGAGCACATTGCATCGCCAACAACAGAGTGTTATTCGGAGCTCGGAATGACACAGACAGCGGCAGTCAGCAGGCAGTCGGCGCATCATCGATTGCTCGGGGATACATAGAGCTACGTGGCGCTATGTAATATAGAATACACATGCGCCAGTCAGACTTGAAGATTGGTGACAGTCGGAATACCGTAATGCAACCATGATGCATTCGCTCCGTCCAAGTTGTAGTCAGTCTGTAACATGTGGCGAGTGGAGTTGGGCTTGACCTCCTCTATCAAGCCCACCTCTATCGAGGAAGACGCCAGACTTGTCTTCGAGCTATGAAACAGAGGGTCAGGGACTTCAATAGGCGGATGGCCGGGAAATCGAAGGTGTTGTCCGTCAAGAAGCTATCGATATCCATCGCTTGCCATACGGAACATGATGGAGAGTGTTTGAAGTTCGGAATTGAAAGCCAGTTACAGGTCAAGTTGCTTCTTCGACTGACGGAACCTGATGGGAAACTCGTCAAAAATCATGTCAGAACACTGATGCATATCAGTTGGACAGAACAGTACTCTGATTACTGGGGCACTTGCATGGCGGATTGACGGGTAAGTAGTATACTGACAGTGACACTGACAGAGAGTTGCAGCAAAGTTTCGAAAATCATGTGGCCCGAGACACGGCCACGTGCCAAACAGCACCGCTAACTTCTCCAGATTGTCTCAGATTTGAGGAGATCAGGCGTCAGTTACACTGACAGTGCGGTGGTATCTGACAATAGACGCATCTGTTACTCATTGACACTGCAGTCTGTCTCAAGTTGGGATCACGATAAGTAGAAGCTTCAGATGAATGACTTTGTTCAGGCTATAAAATTACATTTGAACAGCACGTAGATATTATACAGATTGCGATGGAAAGTCTTTACGATAGTGATATTACTGAGCAGCTTCATCAGTTGAATGAAATACGCCGAATTGTGAAATACTTACCGAGAAGTACATCAGCCGGCTCTGATTGTTATGCAACGGTCGGAACCCACGGCGGAAGGCGTCGATGGAGTCGTTGGCCTGCGCGGTATCGGCCTGACTGGCAGAGTCCGAGAAGTTGAGGGAACCACTAGGATCATAATGGTTCTTGGCCCGCGAACAGACTATGTCCGCGTCTATGGAGAAGGTATCAACGAGAGCCTTGTGTCAATAATGAAGAAACGAACAATACACGGGGGCCGGTATAGACACCGAGCGGGTCGAACGCGCATACACATGGCAGAGCGCGAACGAGAGACTCTGGATGGCGTCAGGATCGAACTTGTTCTCATCATACAAGACCTATTTCCAAGTCAACAATGCACATAACATCATAACAAGAGACTAACCGAGTAATGCGCCGGGCGAGAGGTTCCCAGCAAGCCACCGTGGCTCTGAAGATAAAAGTCAAAGTCGGTGGGATGTGTCACATCTTTGTCAACGACCGTGCCTGCGGGGCAGTTTCCAGAGCGGTCGCCTTCTCGCTCGTTTGATGGGAAGAACCTAGGAATTAAATCAGACCGGGGCTGACCGTGTACTCCAAACGAGGCTTACCGGACATGGTGGCGTTTTCCGACGACGACGATGGTGATCTTTGGGGTGATCCTCAACTCCTGGCAGGCATCTAAAGGGTTGTGAGCTGAAGGAAATCGGAGCAAAGGTGACAACGAACTCTTCAACGCCACCAATTCTGTGAAAAATAGTTAGCCTCATTTTGCGAAGCGGAGTGGAGAAATATACCTTGCTCGAGAACCTGGGAGAATTGTCCTTCGGACACGCCATCACGATAGAATATGATACGCTTGGGAGCGCCTGAGCCCTGCACCTTTTCGATGTTCTTGCGGTAGCCCATGTAACTCGAGAGGGTATGCTGAGCATGAGATCAGTGCAAGTGTCATGACAAGAGTGAGGAGGCGGATACTTTGGCCATATCCTTGATGTCCTCGATCATCTCAACACGGCAGTTCTGGACGCGGGTAGCTGAGGACCAAATGAGATACAAGGATTCAAAAGCAGGGGAAACAGACATACTTGCAATGTACTTGGCTGAGTCAGAGTCCACGTTAGCAACTAAAGCCGTGAACGAGGGACGTCCGTCTGATCCAGGCGCCGGATGAATAACATCGGCACCTAAGATGAGATGAACAGTGAGTAGGTAGGTCAAGAAGAAATTTAGCAACACATACCCATGACTATGGTCGGGTTGCTGGGGTCGCTCAGCGCACGAGCGGATGCAGCGTCGGGAACAACATTGATGCCGCCCATCTTCACGTTGATCCTATTCGAAGGTTTAGCAAAAGATAAAATGGCTAGAAGAGTTGCTCACTTGAGGCACACATTCGCATAATACTGAGATTTAGCGCCCCAGCACTTGTTCGACTTGAGGCATTGGGTCGCAACACCGGCCTGAAGATAATGAGCAGAGCGTTTACATCAAATGCGACTACACACCGTGATGTCCCCGAAGCTAGAGTCGAAGATTAAAATCAATAGCACGGCAATAACAAAGACTCACTGCTTGACCGCGGTATAAATGTCGTTTCCGTTGTCGGGGAGGACGACGACGATGAGTTGGGGAAGCGCTCCAGTCTTGGCACGACATGCCATGCCCGCGTTATACAACTGTTCGTGGATGACGCCCTGTCCATTCTCCCATTTTGTGTCTACGGGATCCTTGATGGCAATGCCTGTAATCAATGAGATGTGAGCTCGTTTAGCATAGAGTCTATGCATCAACGTACCGACATCCTGGCACGATTGGCGCAACCCTTTGATTGCCGTCTGGCACGCACGGTCGTCGAATCGATTTTTGCGCTCGTACACTACGAGGATCCAAGAGGCGATTTGAGTCGACTTGTAAAACTTCTTGTCGATCCTGAGGGACGGTGTTACATGCCGCTGAGCAGAGGGATGTGTCACACATACATATTCCAACTCCCGTCGCGCGGGGTGACGGTGCGCTGGGCACTGCCCGGACCATACTTAAGTGTAGGCGGGGTGAGCACCCGCGCTTGAATCTGGAGCGGTCCATCGGATTTAACCCTCATTCCAAAGTCGTTCACGTATTGCGACTGTCCATATGCGAGGACCTGCCCACCAAGGTCAGAGATGGAAGCAGATAGTGACTGAACACGAACCCCGAGACCTTCCTGGATGCTCTTTCGCCTGTCGCTTGGCCGCTTCGTAGCGAAGCCCAGTACGTCCTTCGTTAGATGAGCTGGGACCTGCTTGCGCATGATCTGGCCAGGTGGGACCTGGCAGAGCTCCAAAGGGATGAGCGCTCCAGAGCCAACCTAGAGAGGTTGATTAGAGAAGAGCCAAACATACAAAGCGACAGACATACCTCGACACAAAGGACATCCGGGTGTTTGAGAGGACGATTGAGAGTGGCTCTGAAATAGTCCGCAACCGTCATACTGCGACCCTCCTTTGTCTGGAAAGTGAGCGAGTTGGCCCCCGCAGGGCTGAGCTTCTTGATGACGCGAGGGGTTTGGTCCTTGCCCGGGGCGCCGCCGGGAGTCAGCACTCGAATGCCTGTGATGAAGCGCTGCAGGCGCAGTCGCTCACGGTCGGGGAAGCCGTGTTTGGGAGCCAGAGCCATGGGCGTATCCCGCTGGATGAACTCGAGACACAGGGCCAACAGGCATCCTGGTTTGTACATCGTCCCCGTCGAGATGTCGATGTTGATGAGCATACGTCCCATGGCGGGACGCACCGACTGGAAGTAGCCCCGCCACAAGACGAGCCCGGAGCCAATGTCCTTGTTCTCTAGGTCGGTGAAGAAGGAGCGGACGTTGAATGGATACAACAGGGAAGGTTTCATGCGAATGACGACATTGAGGGCCTGCGACGAGGATGAGGAAAGGTCGCGAAGAAGAGTGGGACATACCGTGATCGCCGTTAGCACGGTGTTGTCGTGCGACGCCCTGCCTTGAACAAATTGTTGGAGGACCCTGCCCAGAAAGATCAGATCAGACAAAGAAATCAAGCGAGAAATAGACAGCGTACTCTGGATTGATCTCTGCCACTTTGGTCAAGCGAATCTTGTAAACCTTGGGGCCTCGGGCGGTGGGGTCGGCCGGCTTCTCGCCCAAGGTGACATCGAACTGAGAGCGAGGTCAGCAAAAGAGCGAAGAGCCGATACAAAGGTGCTGACCTCGCGACGACCTTGCTCAAATGGGAGCTCCCTGATTGCGAAGATATTCTTGCGTCCATCGTATACGACGCGGGGGGTGAAGATGTCTGGCGCGATTTTCTCCTGGAGTGCTTTGATGAGGTCCATATTGAAACGGGCTGGGAGCGTCTTCTCCGAAGGCAGGATGACTGGAAACGGTGATCAGTGGCGATCGCGACGCGTCAAAGACAATACACGCACCGACTGCGACAACGAGAGGGACACAGCGAGGAAGATGAACGGATCGTTAGTGCAAGCTAGCGAGGACGAGTGGCGGACATACCATCGTAGTGGTGAATATAGCCGTTGGGAACAGACGTCTCGTAGAAATTGACGTGGATGTTCATGGGACGCCCGCCACGACCGAACTCGCGCCGCTTGACACCGATGGTGGTGACGTGATCGGCCGGCAAGACGTGCTGGCCGCCTACGCCGACCGCGCCGCCGCCGCGACCACCAGTGGCACCGCCGCGCCCACCGCGAATGGCAGGGCCTCCTGCGCCGCGAATGGCAGGGCCTCCTGCACCGCGTCCTCGTCCTCGTCCGGCCATGTTGGATATGAGTGCGTAGAAGGTTGACGGGGAGAAGCGCCGAGAGGAAAAGACTGTGGGAGACGAAAGCCCCCCCTCTTTTTGCCCTTTTATATCATGAATGGCTATTACTCCCGATTGACTTTTTACTTTGTGAAGTATGAAAGAAGGAGTGTGACGGACTGCGTTACTGACTTCTTTTGGCAGATGTCCCACTCTGCAGCTCTTCCGCCCAGTCCTGTCCTGTTACGGAGCATCTGTATTACATCTCTGCACTCTGGATGTTGAACGTCTTTCCCAAAGCGAAAGTGACTCTTTCGCTTCCGCTGATAATAATCGCATCGTGGTGATGCAGGTTACTTCTTCCTTACACTCTCAACGAATCGCGTGGGATGACCCAGTCACAGATCTTGAATCGTCTGGATCAATCGCCCGGCGTATTTCCCTAGCAATTGAGAAAGTGTGTCTGCTCTCTTAAATCTCTTCAGTTCATCCAACTTCTTACTGAGGCGTTCAATGTGATACACATATCGACATCGCAAAGAACCGCCGAAACTGCAGGACCCGTGGCTTCGAAACAATAAGTAGCAGGACCTGCCCACTGCCCATCGATCGTGTCATCGTTCTGTTCCGACGCGACACACAAAAAGGAAACGCGTCATAAGAAGGCGACAAAGGAGAATAAGGCATGACTCCCCCTCGCTACAGTATTGGCAGCCTTCAGGGAGACATTCGTGGTAACATTGACGTACGGCGAGGCCCAAACTTGAATGGAAGGACAATCTTCTCGCATGAACCACCTACCTTACAAATAGGTCATGAGTGAGTCGATTCCCAAGGAGATGAAGACTTCGGGCGCGTGAGGGTGCTTGACGCGTCTTTCGCTCAACATATCGTTGTCGAGAACGAGAATCGATGTCGCCAATGACACAGGGCAAAGGAGGGGCTTTGTGGCACGTCGCGTCACAGTGGTTGATAATACCGAATAGTGCGCCGGGCGCGATGTATGCGGAAGCCCAAATCAAACTCCGTCGAGTGACGAGTCTGGGTCGAATATGAACCTGTGACCGGGATGATACCACGTTGGCCGCCTCTTCGCGGGGGAAGCAACTGAAGATACCGTAAGTCTATGACTATAGACAAATTATAGACAAAAGCTTACCGGACATGGTGACGCTTTTGGGCAAGACCACAATTGAAGCCAGTCTCAGTTACCCAGAGGCTTCCAGATGCGAAGTTTTATGCCAGAGGGATGGGTTGGGATACGTACCTTCATAAGGCTACTTACCTATCTCACTTTGTTTCTGTCCGATCGCGCAACGTGAAACAGGAGCACACATTTCAAGCAACACTAAATGACATTTCTTGATAGTAAGGTGCTTCGTACTGTGGGACCTTCAATTCTCAGGCGCGTCAGGGCGGAGCCGTTGTATTTGTCCATGCTTAGCGTGTCGGTGCAACCTTAAATGCCATCAAAGGCGAGGACCAAACCAGAGAGCGTGATAGACGCATGGAAGACTAGGACACCACTGTTAGTCGACTTGAAGGCCGGGGTAGATGATGGAATAAGACATACGCCAGCTTATACACTCAGACCCATGTAAGCGGATCAGGAAACAAAGTCAAGATATAACAAGACAACGTTAGAAGGATATGCGATGAACAGTAGCCAACAAGTTGAATGAGCAAGTACAGGAGAGAAACTGGCAAGAGTCAGGTTTGAGGAGCAACTGAGCGGGGAGCGACGCGTAACATAAAACAAAGTCAAGTCAGGATGGGGAGGCAAACGACGCGATGGCGGGCACGACGCCAGTACTGTATCAGAGGTTGGTTATGTTGGCGGACTGGCGAAGAGCTAGAAGCAAACCAGTGATTAAGCTGGGAAGGAAGGGGTCGGACGTTGGCGACGACGGGGATGGCGACAACAAACACGTTCTCCCAGTCGCGCGTGTATCGCGCGTGGAATAAGACACTACTACTGCGAGGAGGGCGCGCTAGCTGGGTAAACCCTGAAACAGGTCAAGTCATGGGCGGGAAGCGGTCAATGAGCAGCGGGCCAGCGGGCCAGACGTTGTAGTGAACGAGAAGCATAGGCGCGGGAATTTGCCCCCCGTGGCTTGCCCCGTGGGGCAGATTCTCACGACGCGCGTTTGAACCTGTTGTTCAACGGCCTCAATCAACACCCTTCGCTCTTCTTCTAACTCCCACCTATGTAATATTTTGGGCACCTCGGTCTGGTTTGGCAGCATGGGACAACAGCACCCGCTGATCTGCGAGGACGGCCGCCCCCTTCCACCGCCACATCAAAGGGCCGACTCCCATGGTTCAAGGTCATCTTCGGAAATCTGACTCGTTCATACTTCCAAATGGCAATGCTTCTGTGGGACTTTCCGCGTACAGTTTCCAGCCTCCATGTGTACAGACGCCGAAGGGCTTAGCTTGTCGGTTTGCACCCCAAAACGTGGCCCGTGGCGCTTAATTAACGGCCACACACACAACGGCTCCGCGTGTTTTGTTCATTGTCGCGCCAATATACCCTGGGCTACGCGTCATTCAGCAATCGTTACTGTAATAGGACAGCGCTGCAACCGCCGGCCTTTGTTGCATTCATTCAAAAGGGCTTTGTGTCGTTCCCCGGGTCTTTGTCTTTCTTGGGTCTACCTCTTTTCAATCGGCTTCTCTACCTCTTGGCTGCTGACTATCATCTGAAGGCGCCCTTGTCATGACTCTGGAGAACACACCCGCCCAGTCCAGTGAAAGCCTGCGTAGGAAGATGACTTACCGCAAGCCGGTTCCCGAATTCGTACCTTCGCCGCCGATGTCTCCCGCTGCTCTAGAGTGCTCAGAGGCCACACCGACATCTATCCCGTCGCTGCCAGGTACTTCGCATCCACCGGTGGGCCCACTCTCTGCTTCTCTTGCTACCACAATGACTCAGGCCACTCAAGTTACCAGAACATTGGCGGAACACCATCGACCGGGCTGTCTCGATACACACACCTGAACGAGAGGGCTTGAGTCGCAAATCATCAATCCTCACTGACAACAGTACGCTGTATGACCCTCAGGCGTGTATGCTCCTGTTCGTGATGGACTAGTTTGGCTGAACGAGTATCATTTAGATGTCGTTCATTGGCCGCGGGTCGGTTTCCAATGAATGCCCCCCATCTGCCTATCGCTCCCGAAGCCCATGCAGGAGTCCTCGAATGCAGCATCAAGTACGTGTATGTTCAATTAGTGATGCCGCCTCCACATTCCTGAAACAACCTCACCTTAGTATCGCCCCCCAACACCGCCTATACCGGCAGCCCACCGAAAAGAAAGGATTGACGACAATTTTGACTTTACAAATCATCCTGTCAGTTCAGTCTTTCGACGCTGTTGCACCGGATTTTCATTGACGGAGGGTCTATAGTATGGAGCGTCCAAAGGCAGCGGTGACTACCCGAAGCTCACTGGACAACCTTCGTTCATGACAGTATCCTCGTACGGCCTTGCGTCGACACCTACGCTTTACTCGGGAACAGATGCAGATCGGGCCTATCGGGGTCAGGATGGGCGTGCCGTTAGCACTATACTGCCCATGTACATCGTGGCGCGCCCACTCCCGAAGAAGACGCAGCGCCGCGGTTGCATATCAGGCTTGTGGGGGACGTTGTCGACTGTGTTTTGCTTTGGGTCTAGGCAGTAGGCGCTCTAGAACGAGGCCGGGAAGAGGATTAGGGCATGTCAACAACACTATCGTAATATCGCATCTGTATTATATCTGCTACATCACATTTCTAATGCTACGCTGAACCGTGGCGAAGTGCATGTAAGACCGAGTCGTTCATTGGTTGAGTGGATGCAGATGGCAAGCAGAGATAAACAGGCACCAGTTCCGCCTGAAAGTTACGTCGACGTTCTCCAAATCTGATCCCGACGCTTGCTATCTAGCTGCCTCGATGAGCGTTTGAAGTAGGCCGCTCGCGCCTTTACAGCCACTATTCCGAACGTTTCCGAGGACGGCGGCACCCGACTTGCACATCCACCCCACTGTTCGCGACGCGCCGACACTTGAATGGGCGACCGGAACCACTACGTAGCTACGACGCAATCCTCCTCGCGATCTCAGCCGCGTACGTTGTCCGAATTCCGGCAAGAGGAAGGCAGGGATAACCGGAAACGCCGTTTGCAGGCCTTGTGGCGGCACATCGTTGAGCGTGGTTATAATTTTGATCAGGACCCCAAATGCCAGACGGCGGGCGAGGTTGAGACGACCAAGGCGGAGCAGCAGCGGACTGTATACGAGAAGGAGTTTGTTGGGCGGGTGGGCGGACACGCTGCACCGTCGGACTCGCCCAGAATTGTCGACATTGAGTGGAAGGACTTCAAGAAGTACGCAGAGGCCAAGGAAGTCGGTGCGTATCTTATCTGTTCTCGGCTGTTTCCTTGACACAAGTCGTGCAGAGCTGTGGTCCATTTTCCACGACGAACTCGACCTCGATGGTGACGGCCATCTCGACCAGCATGAGCTCGATTCCGCGCTCCGAAAAGCAGGCGAGCACACCCTTCGATTCCCGTCCTCGTTGTCCCGCTAATGTCGGCACCACAGACATCAAACTGTCACCCAAAACATTATCCGAATTCATGGCGTATTTGACGCCCGACACACAACCCAATGACGGCGTCACATTCAGCGAATTCCGCGACTTCCTCCTCCTCCTGCCGCGCAAGGCATCCCCTGCAGAGATCTATACGTACTACCAAATGAACAAGTACTTGGGTGACGACGGCAGAGGAGTCGCCAGAGTTACCATGGAGGGTCAGTCCTCCTGCTCCTCCAACACGCGTTATTTGACACATTCTCAGGTGATGTCAGTCTCAGTGCAGAGGACAAGCCTCCGAGCCCTCAGAATGCCGTATCCACCTCTGACGCGCGTACCCCAAACACCCCAATCGATGCCAACTCCCACCCTGTGTATGAAGACGAGGAAGACGAGGACGGAGATTACGATGAAGAGCCCCACGGTTGGCTAGACGGTCACACGGCGCTCAAATTTCTCTTGGCTGGTGGCGTGGCTGGTGCTGGTGAGTTCATTAACATTGCCACCTCACTTCGTATCTAATTTACCATGCAGTTTCGCGGACGTGTACAGCTCCCTTCGATCGTTTGAAGATATTTTTGATTACGCGCGCGCCTGACGCGGCTTTAGCGCCTCCTGCGCCTGTATCTGCCTCATCCCAGGTCGGTGGAGTGAGGCTGATAGCCGGAGCTGTTTCACGAATATACGCTGAAGGTGGCGTGCTTGCCTTCTGGACCGGCAACGGCCTTTCCGTGGCCAAGATATTTCCCGAATCCGCCATCAAATTCTTCACCTACGAATCCTCTGTCAGTCTTGCCACTACTAGTGGTGCACTTCTGTCCTCATGTTATTTCCTTCTAGAAACGAGCGTTCGCGAAGTACTGGGATCATGTAGAGGATCCAAGGGAGATCAGCGGGTTCAGTCGTTTCGTTTCTGGAGGTATTGGAGGAATCAGTAGTCAATTGAGTAAGTTTCATGCGCTGAGGCCATGATTTGCCTTGTCCTGATTCTCTGCACAGGCATATACCCTATAGAGACGCTCAAGGTTCGTTGCAGCATTACCCTCTCCTGAGATCTGATTAAATCCTTGTTCAGACCCAAATGATGAGCAGTACGGGTGCTCAAAAGCGGACATTAATAGCCGCAGCGCGACACGTCTGGGCGCTAGGTGGCATCCGTAGGTATTACCGTGGATTGTCGGTAAGTCCCCACGGTCTATCGTAGACCTTCCGCTTAGCTCGCAAACGTAGATTGGTCTCGTTGGTGTCTTCCCGTTCGCGTTTCGCTTCGTTGTTTCTTGTTGTACGCTCAATTGACTCTAGCTACTCGGCGATTGATATGTCCACCTTCGAAGCACTGAAGTTGGCGTACCTACGCTCGACGGAGAAGGAGGAACCCGGAGTGCTTGCACTGTTGGCCTTTGGAAGCATATCTGGCAGTGTTGGAGCAACGAGCGTCTATCCACTGAACCTCGTTCGGACACGTTTGCAGGCGTCAGGGAGCTCAGGTCATCCCCAGATATACACCGGAGTGTTTGACGTTGCACACAAGACGTGGCGGCGGGAAGGGTGGAGAGGTTTTTATCGTGGACTATTCCCTACACTGGCCAAGGTACGTTCCTCGCCATATCCAAGCAACCCTATCCAAAAAAGTTGTCCTAGGTTGTGCCGGCGGTTTCGATATCCTATGTCGTCTATGAGCATACTAAACGAAGGTCAATTTTTCTCATCATCGTAGCAATGCAAATGGCTAATTCGCAAGCAGTCTCGGTGTTTAAGATATACTCTAATTATGCATTGTTTAATGAGCTATCGTGCTACGTACACATTGTATTATCCAGCATTATCATACTTGTTTCTTGTTTGGGTTGAGTCGCTGCGTCTACGCGCCAGTCTTCTATGTAAGAACGTGCCTGACCTGACCGACCACACACTTGAAGAGCAGTAGTATACATAACGGCGTGTTTACTTCCCAGCACAAAACTAAATGAGAGCATGGTATTATAATTATAGCAAATCACTGTGTAGGGCAACCTGGTCCCTCTTGACCGGTCTGACCGGCCAACTCGGCCATGTCAGACATGAGCTTGTTGGCTCTCGGAAACATATCCATCATGCCCATGCCTCCCATGCCTCCCATCATCGGCATCACACTTGCACTCCAAGCGTCTACTTGATCATCCGTCATTTCGCGTCCTGCAGCCCGTGGCACCTCAACAGTCCTATCCCAATTATCGACGTTTCCGACATCGACCATCGCGGAACAAGGGACCTTCCAGCTTTGGATCTTCCAACCAGCAATGCTCAGCAGGCCGACCTCATATCCTCCCTTGACAAACGAATTCAGCCGATCTTTCGAAAGAAGCACAGTGCACGTCGAGGTTTCGCTGTCATACTCAAACGTCGAGACAAAATGGAGAGAAGACTGCCATGGAGACTTGACAAGCTTCGAGCGCACATCCATCGAGACAGCGTCCATGTCGTTTGGTAAACCGAATACCAGGAGAAGGATCATGTGTGTAGTAGGAACATGGGCCACTGCGCAGGATGCACTTATCAGACATGAGCGTACGACAGATGATAAGTCGACCTACACAGAGCTATCTGCCGGAAGCGAATCTTGACGGAATACCTTCGGACGTCTGCTACAGAGATCATAGCTTGTGACGCAATGGGGAAGAGCCTTGGTTCCCAAAGCGTCGCTGCCACTTCAAATTCAGCGACGAACGGTAACGTGCATATAGGTCCCAGAGGCTTCTTACGACCCGCAACCGGAGCCGGTGCAGTGTCGTGTGGGGTCACAGATCGTTCCAGTCGATTTTCCAGGATGCGCTCGACAAGATCGGCAAGAAGGTGGTGGGGACTAGCGACAGGTGAGCGAAAACAAAGTCAGGTATTACGGATGTCCTCTTACTATCCGAGTTTCACCCAGCTTTCTAGAGCGCGGAAGAAGGAGTGAACATTGACTGTTTCACGGACTTGCATCGCGCAATTCATGAGTCTATGAAAACTGTCAGCAGATCGCGTCAGTCAGCCTCAAATCACACACTTTTTGTAAGGCGATGGCATGACCGTACGCCAGAAGCACGCTGTTGCAATGGAGGTAAGGTCATCGCGAGATAATAGCCGCGGTACTTTGTCAAGGCGTTGGAACATATGATATTCCACCGGAGACAGACATCTTCCAGTCAGCGCTACGCCGAATGTCGACTCGATGTCACTGAAAATCGCCCCAGTATATCTGTTCAAGGCCAGTCATCAAACGCTTCATCGGTGATACAAGAGGCAGAAACACTGACGTGTAAATCTGAGAGCTCAACGAGAGCTCATAGAGATCTTCACGCGTCATACCACCTTCCCAAACAGAAGCGTTGAGCAGGTTACAGGTTGTGAAGTAGGCTTGAGGGTGAGATTTGAGAAGCGGTGTCGCAGATGTGAACGCAGCCAAGAAGCCCCCACTATGGGATCTTAGAAACATCAGAGAAAACTAGCGGTCGCGCTCACACATAGTCTGGAACATTCGAAGCATGAATGCGGTCAAAGAGGACGGGGAAATTCTGGGAGCGTGTCAAGGTCTTCATCCTGATTTCGTCCATAACAGCAAAGCCATCACCCAAGATTAGTTCAATTTTGAGGTGATTCTTCATCTTTCTGAAGCCGGCCGCGGTCAACCAGAAGAATCGAGAGCTGACGCTGTAGAGGCCGCCTTTGTCATTTGGACCAGAGAGGTGACCCAGCTCTTTACAGAACAAGTTCAAGCAAGCAGAGAAAGGGTCCTGTTCGATACGATCTCTTTGTAACAACCTTATTGAACATGAGCGGGAGTGATCACAGTGTGACGAAACCTCACCAATTCGCGTCTAGTTTTGTGTAGTTTATTGACCATCGATTGGCAATGAATTTTTCGCGAATCTCTTCTGGTGTCATCCCGATTTTCATCTCGTGATCGTTGTTGCGTATGGGCTTGAACACCTTGTCTTCCAGCTTCTTAGGTTCATCGATACCGGCGGGTGGTACCAGAATGCCCAGGTCCGGGTAGAGCATGTTTTCGAGCACAGCAGCACCTGGCACGGTCATCTGCAAGCGATCGAGCTTGTTGAATTCGTCGTCCGACATTGACTCCCAGTCGGCAAAATATTCTTTTAAGGTCTGGCCGTTTTTTGCCGCATTTCTCTTTGTTTGCTCGAGGTGTTCAGGTGCTTTCAATTCCTGAATGAACTTTCTTTTGGCCTCTTTCTTGCGCGCCTGTCAATGCGTCAATAAATGTCCAACAGTGATATCCGTGACCTACAAGTAGTGTATCACGGTCGGCGGAGCCAACTTTAGCTAAGATGTTTGAATCTGCGTCATCTCTGAGAATTCTCAATACTGGCCGGATTAGAATGTACCTCGCAGTGGACTTACAAAACCGGGAGCATTTGCTCAAAGGTTTGAGCTGTCTTGCCCTCGGTGCGCCACCACTCTAGACTATTGAGAATGCGCTCGCACGACTTGGGTTCGACATAGAGCCATCCAACGTCAAGGGCTGTCCCATTGCTGACGGCTCGAGATACGTGGCCATGGACTTTTTCCACCATCTCGTCGAGAACCCGTGCTGCCGCGGGAGGCATGAGGGCCGCCAAGTACAGGTAATGAAGCATGGTCAAGAGGTACTTCGGCCGTTTGGACGCTTCCGGGTTCTTGAATGTGGCCAATTCATCCAGGGTGAAGAGAACAACAAGATCACGAGCCAAAGCAGTCGGGTGAACATCCACCTGGTATTGCATCCCTCGTCAGTTGCGTTGAGGTGGGAGGAGATATAGAGCCTCACAGCAGTGAAGTGCACATTGAATTCTTGTGGCAGAGGGGTAGGACAGTCCTGTCCGAGATCCATGATGGTGCCGTACATGTGTCTCGCGTCTCCGATCCCGCAGAAGAAAGTAGAGAAATTGAAGGGTGCGCCATTGCGGGGTATCTTTATGTGTCGGGCCTCAACGTCGGGGTGAGAAAGATCCAGACCGGTGTGTTGGCTACGAAGCATAGAAGTAACTGGATCATGTCCAACTACGTAACTGCGGGAATATTTTGGGATCGGCATAAATGATAACAACGATGGATCATGCTAAGACTCACTACTCGAGGATCTCTTTTTGTGCAGCTCTATACCGAGGAATGGAGGCAATCCGGCTGTTGACGCGATTCGTCTCCATGTCAAGCTGCCCCGCTACTTGCCTTTGAAAGGCGCGAGCCCTTGAGGAATCGATGATTTCGGCTTGGTCATCTATTAGAGTTTGGTGGTGAGACGTGAATAGTCTCGACTTCTCCAGGCGTTGCTCTATTTTGGGCCGAAGTGCGGTGTCATTTGAGGGAATCATGCTCAACACTTGCAGGCATGTCTGGCTCGCTGCCCAGTACTGCCCGTCTTCGAACTTGGGAAAAATCAGAGGGTGAAAATACAATACACCTATGACACTCACTTGCGCAGCAGAAAGATTGGAAAGGTAGACCTGTTGAACGGTATGCAACGCGTCAATCTACGCGTTTCGGAAAAGGACGTACAGGAACGGTTGGCTCAAGCTCAGAAGCCTGCTTATAAAGCGAAATCGCATCCTTGAAATTTCCTTGCTTGTAACTCTGGGTGCCCAACGCTTTGAGTCCCTCTGCCGACAACATGATGGTGCAACAAAGAAGTCAAACAAAGGTCAAATGTAATTGGAATTGCCTCGAGCCGATCGATATCGGCGCATCTGGCCGTTCGGCAAATACGCTTGAGACGCATTTAGACGCGTCGTTCAGTGTGTCAATTCCGCAGGAAACAGTTAGAATTGTGAGTACTACAAGAAAGGCCCCGAGTTGCAATTCTGTCGCGCTGAGCAAGGGCAACAGGATCACACCCATTACCTCAGACGGCCGGTACGTAAAGACCTTGTGCAGTTGCAGAAGACGTTATACTCGACGTCCATGAATCCACTTGACTGCCTAGCATCCCCCGTCCTGCTTCCACCGGCACATCAATAGTCTTGTTCCATATGTCAACGTCTCCCACATCCGTCATTTTCGAACAAGGAATTTTTGCGCTCTGAAGTCTCCAACCAGACGCGTTCACCAAACCGACTTCGTACCCCTGATCGACAAATGCAGACATACGCGTTCTCGAGAGGAGAACAGTACATTGTGAGGTCCTGCAATCATAGTCAAACGTGGACACAAACTGGAGTGATTCATCCCAAGAGGAGTTGACGATCTTGGAGCGTACGTCCATCGATTTGGCATCCATCTCCTTCGGTAAGCCGAATACTAAGAGAAGCACCATATGAGGCGAAGGTAGTACATTTACGACTGGAATGGGTACACATGAGAAGCAGGAGACGTGGATAACACGGAAACTCACGCATCCTGATGCGTTGGAGAGGTATTTTGACGCTATACCTCCGAATGTCTGCTGGGGAGATCATAGCACCTGAAGGGATGGGGAAGAGCCTAGGTTCCCACAGCGCCGCAGCGACTTCAAACTCGGCAAGGAATGGGAGGGTACAGACGGAGACCGGCGAACGTTTGCGGTCGGCCACTGGTGTGGGTACCACAGCATGCGGAGGAGCTGAACGCCTGAGCTGATTGGTCAAAATCTGCTCTACCAAATCCGAAAGGATATGCCGAGGACTGTAGATGCCCAGACTTCAGTGCGCGAGATGTTAGTAGAAGAGGGAACATACTATCCCAAATCCTTCCATAATTCTAAGGCACGAAAGAAACTGTGCACATTCTCGACTTCCCGAACTTGCATTACACAATCCACTAACCTGTAGGTCTGCTGAGTGGAACTGGGTCGCTTTATGGAAGACTTACTTGGTGTATGTGGCGGGAAGAACGGTCCTAAGAAAGCACGCAGTGGCAACAGCAGTAAAGTTGTCTCTGGATAGAAGTGACACCTTTTCAAGTCGCTTGAACATATGGTATTCGTTGGGCGGGAGTGGTTTTCCAATCAATGAGATGCCAAACGCGCTGCCCATTTCTTCATATAATGCGCCTGTGTACCTGTCATACTCACGTTATATACCACGAGCCTCGCAGTGAGGAAGAAGAGCTCACGTATACGTTCTCGAGCTCAAGCTGAGAGCAAATAGATCTGGACGCAGTAGTCCACCTTCCCATTTGCCGGAATGAAGAAGATCGCACGACGTGAAATACGCCTTATCGTGATGTTTCAGAAGGCTGGTACCCGTCGTCACAGTCGCCAACAGGCCGCCTCTGATGCGCACTACATCAGACTTTGGTTCTGCAGAGTGAACTCACTTACACATAATCAGGGACATTCGAGGCATGTACCCGGTCAAAGAGTAAAGGGAAACCCTCGAGTCGAGGCAAAGTCTTGAGTTTGATTTCCTCCATGACCGCGAATCCATCTCCGAGGATAGCTTCAATACGAAAGTGACCTTGCAGTTTCTTCATACCCCGTGCCACACCCACGAAAAATCTCTCAGATATGGTGTACAACCCTCCGGATCTTTTGGCGGTCATGACCTTATACCGTTCGTCTTCATCTCGCGGTAAAAGATCCATACATATGTCAAATGGATCTTGTTCTGTTCTGTCGCGGTCTTCAACCCTTGATGAAATGCAATGTCATCAATCAGAACTGATACAGATGGTCGGGGACGTACCAGTCCTTTGCAAGTCGCGTGTAGTTTATCTTCCACCTGTTAGCGATGAACTTGGCATGTGCTGCTCTGAGGATCTTCGGTGGTATTTCCTGCGGATCGCAACTTCGTATCGGCTTGAATATCTTCTCCTCTAGAAAGGTGGGTTCGTCGCAGTCGGCAGGGGGTACTAGAACCATTAGATGAGGATATGCCATGAATTCGCCTCGAGAAGCGGGCGGCTTCATCGCTTGGCTGCTCATTCGATTGAATTCTGCGTCAGACATGTTCCTCCAGTCGTCGAGAAATGCTTCCAAGCTTTTCCCCTCCAGCATTGCGGTCTGACGCGTCATTTCTATGCGCTCAGGGCTCATGAGGCTTTCGATGACCATATTCTTCCTTTCCCGTTGTTGTTGCTAAAGACAGTCGCGCGTGAGTATTGGTGGAATGATGGCTGACCAGACCTTACGAGGATCAATGCACGTTCTGCAGCGGGGAGCTTGCTCATCATCTCATCTTCATTGGCTCTGATAGAGGTTGAATGTAAATTCGAAGATGCGTCAAGAAGGAAACTTACGACAATGGAAGCATCTCATCAAAGTCTACAGCTGTCTTACCATCTGTACGCCACCATTGCAGTCGCTCCAGGATCCCTCTACAAGATTCCGGTTCGATGTAGAGCCAATCATTACTCAAAGGTGCTTCTGCCTGTACCGCAAGCAGAACCTGCTCGTATACGCGCGTCAACATCTGGTCAAGAATGCGCTCAGCCAAGGGAGGCATAACCCATGACCAATAGACATAGTGTAACATGAGGAGGAGATGCTTAGCGCGTTGAGATTTCCTGTTCTCGATAGACGCGAGTTCGTCAAGGGTGAACAGTACAATCAGATCACGGGCGAGCGCACTGGGATGAATGTCGATCTACGGCGGCCCATTAGTATGGGTTGAGGCATAGGAATGCAAGCTCTATTGCTTACGATTGTGAAATGGGCTTTGACATTTGCAGGGACTGGTGTTGGGCAGTCTCCGCCCAGATCAGCAATAGAGGCATAAAGATGACGGGCATCCCCAATACCGCAGAAGAGGGCCGAAAAATCGAATGGCTTTCCGGAGCGAGGGATCTTCATGTGAAGAGATTGTGGATGACTGTTCCCAGAGGGTCCCTGGTGTCGCAAAATGGACACGGCTTGATCGTGGCCGACTACGTAACTAGACATGATGAGCGTCGAGGGAAAGACTCGGTGTACGAGGATGCTCACTACTCGAGTGTATCATCTGGACTGTGTCTATAACGAGGGATAGAAGCGATTCGACGATTGATGAGATTGTTCTTCATCCCCTGTTTTGCGATCCTTTGACGTTTGGCCGCCTCAATCCTGGAGATATCGTCGAAATCGAGGGCAGCGTCAAAATCTTCATCATGACTCAAGAGCAAGCGCGTCTTCTCCAAGCGCTGAGAAACCTTCTGGCGAAGAGCCAGATCGTTGGGCGAAATTATGTCCAAAGCCTTCGTGCAAGTTTCCTTTGCTGCATGGTACTGTCCATCTTCGAACTAGAATAAGATCAGAGAGTGTATGACAAGACTTCAGATAATGTTATACCTGTGCAGCAGCTAGATTTGATAAATATACCTGTCCGATGTTAGTCTGACGCGACGCGACGCGCTCGGAGCACACGTACAGGAACAGTGGGGTCAAGTTCAGATGCCTGCTTGTAGAATGAGATAGCCTCTTTGATCTTTCCTTGGCCATATTTCTGGTTGCCCAACGCTTTGAACTTCTCGGCTTCAGACATGACGGTGGTGAAGAGACTGGTAAGTAGGTCTGGCGAGAGACTTGGTGACTGGTCAAAGAAATTGGCAATAGGTCTCGGTGATTGCCGTGAGAGTCTAGGCCGAGAGTCCAAGACTTTGACCTCTGACTAGTGTTGCTGCAAGGCGAGGTCACATCGAGGTCGAGGCACATCGAGGTGCCGGATAAGGAAATTACAATCACCTCGAGTGACATCGAGGTGGGCCGGCTCCTCGGCACAGAGCCATAACTGATGGGGGGATGAATTCTCGCTACTTGCAAGACTCGCTGGGCAAAATTGCACCTAGAGAGTGCTTTAAGAACTGCTGTGCTCGATTGACACAACAAATCTGAGCCAAAAACAGGCTCCCTGGCGTTTGGTAGAGCAATATCGTCAAGCTCTGAGACGCCCACCTTCCTGGGCTCGATGCATACTTGAATGTGGTTGCAAGTGAGCTCATATACTGAGAAATGTCTACTATAGAGTTAGTTAGCTATTGTGAAGTATTTCCCGAGGTTTCAGTCAGTGATCAGAGGTGTGAGGCTGTTCTGTCGAGTCGGTGGGGAGCGGCCACTGATTGGATTTCCTATGGTGCCAGTCACCAAGTCACAACCAATCGTGTGTAGAAAATATAGCTGCCGGCCCGATGCCGGCAAAAAAAAGCCCTCTTCCAAAAATGACCGTATTGATGAACTGAGCATTTCTGGAAGAGGATTTACTAAATGGGTAAGTTTTGACCGAGTTATAACCGATTCTTTCGGCGGCAGTGCTCGGCAGATTTTGCGCCGTCACGCCTTGGCAGACAGTCACCCCAGGTCACAGGGTGCGTGACACAGCCAAATTTTGTCCTCGCCAGATTTTGCGCTGCACAGCCACTACACATGATTGGTTGTGACTAGGTGACCGGCACCATAATCGAGCACATCGAGGTGCATCGAGGTTTTGATGGCGTCACATCGAGGTACCTCGGCCTCGCCTTACAGCAACACTACCTCTGACAGGCTCTGAGCTCAAAGGCTCGCGCAGGACTCGAGTCTCGCGGTATTCAGCATCGGCATCGTTCAAGATACACAGATCGCATCGTTCAAGATGAGATGCAAAAGACATACAGTAAAGATGGTGAAATCGTTTGAACGTCCTTTCTGTTCTTCTGTGCATGTCAAATTATGCTCAGAAGGATTCAAGCGCGATAGAAGGCGCGCAGCTTCATTGGTCAACCTTCCCAAAGTAGTATACACAACACTCAGTAGCTAGTATTCACTTCAATGATGAAGGCAACAAACTGCACAGAGGTTACTGTGTTGGTCCACCTATACAAACGCAGGGAAGAGGGAAGACAGCGACTCGCCAGTGTTTCCATTCCAGACTGTGAGAGTCACTTCTGCATCCTGGACCTCTGCATCCCGAGGCAAATGCAGAGCTAAGCCGCGGAATTCGGAGAGGCAGGGAAGGACCCCAAATCACACAGTGCGCCACAAATGTACACAAGAATGGAGGTTGAATGTATTGCGACCGGCCTGTGATAACGAAGAGCGGAACCGATAGACCCCAACGTGGGACGAAAAGCTGTGCAGCTGTATAGCAGCCACAATCTCCCTATTTGGACAAAGTGCGGCACGTGATCCTGGAGCACCAGTCCATTTTTGGCCTAGCCGTCACCCCGACCAGCAAATTCCTCAAGACTCGATAAAATGGCCCGCACAAGTGCGTACCGCTGTCCTTGTCTCTGGTGGTGGAAGTGGTGTTGAACGGGGCGGCGAACGACGGCGGACTCGACATTATGGCTGGACGAATGCTCATATAACCCTTTCTGCAGACTTGCGCACCGGTCTCAACAAGGGCTTCCCGACCACCCCCATCGCCAAGACTGTGCGCCCCAGCCAACGCAAGGGCATCCAGAGCACGAAGACCACCTTCGTTCGCTCTGTCATCCGGGAGGTTGCCGGATTCTCTGCATACGAGAGGCGGGTGATGGAGTTGTTGAGGAACTCCAAGGACAAAAAGGCGAGGAAGTTGACAAAGAAGAGGGTGCGTTGTTGTGCTCTGCACTTTTGTCGCCCGGCAGCTCATCGCATCATCCAGCTCGGTACGCTTTTGAGGTCAAAACGCAAGCTCGAGGAGCTCTCGAACATCATCCAGGAGAGCAGGAGGGCCGGCCACTAAACTTGCACTCGCCATGTCCCGGTTATGCTCTACATATGCGCCATGTAATACATGATCGTTATGCACTGTCTGCGACGCTGTATCCCGCCCGGTGTATGATAAGAGGTTTTGAATACTGCTGACTACTCATTCCATCGCTACGGATTCATTGTCGTGCACTGTCCGCGATGCAAAGCGAATAGACCCCACCGTCGCCCGGCATTCTACGGCTTGCGACCCTCTACGACTGTGGACAGTAACACTCAAAGACACTGCATCTATGGCTCATCTGATAATCGACCGCAAGCAAGACGGCTATTGGGTAGATTCCCTATTTGAACGTGACTTTGTATGCTCATCCAGACATGGTGAATCTTACCGCGATGTGCGCATTGACTGGGGCGTATATGTCGCCCAGCGTTCCATAAGGCAAGCGTATTGTGCTGAGAATGAGGACAAGCACCTGTACATCGCTGTATCAGTACCGGTGATTGCTGGGCACTGCAGGACTTACACAAGAAGTACAGTACAGAACGCCCGATTCCAGGAGAAGTATCATTACTTGCAGGGCTTTCGATTCCCCGGTGCGTAACTCTCTATGTATCCATTTTCGTTGCCGCCTTAGGACACTTCTTCAGTTCATCGAGCATGCGTCTTGGTGTAAGCTCACCAAGCCTTGACTCCAATCACAGTAGTGGCCAGAATGTTGGTCAATATTGACAGTGATATGGCTATGATCTGACCATTGTCTATCACGTCTGTGCAAAACTCGTTATCTGCGGCGTGAGCCATAAGCGCTATCCGAGCGCCTATCGTCGTCAGAAGGGAAACTGCAAGCGAGGTCAGGGTTCTCAACGAGATGCTGATATGCAAGAGACGAACGAGTGCTGCAAGCTAGGAATATCATTGACATCCACAGTACTCGCCTGGCCGTTTGGCCGTCGCAAAGCACCCAAGCACGCCAAACAACAATGCAATCACAGATTTCGTACTGTAGATGCGACAAGTCAGCAGTTGTTGATCCATAGGCGGTACCGGTGTGGCACACACATTGAGCAAAATGACAGAGTTGAGCAAGGTTGGGTACTCTATCTCCTCGTTGATGAGTCGAATGAAGCGATTCGCCGTCTTGTGGACAAGGCCAGCAACATTCACAATCCAGTTCACGATCTAGAGCCCGAACATGAATAAAATCATGAAGAAGAAGAAGCGACGCGTTCGTGAATGGAGTCCCTGCTTTCTGCAATTTTGCTTAGCTTTTGACTAGTGGGGCATAACAGTTCGTTCGTACATCATCTTCCGAGTTACATAGCCCACAAGGACGATGTATATGCCTGAGATTGAAGTTCACCATTCACATCCTCGACTCCAGGAGATGACAGGACTCACCGAATATCAGTGTCTCCAAAAGCACCTGTACGCTATTCACGATTTGGCGAACGCCATATTCGTGCATCAAGGCCACAGACAGACTGATATTTGCCATGATGAATGATGGGGGAGAAAGGCAGACATCCACAACCCTTGCAAGACGAGTGATCCAGAGTTGATCATGAGTGCATGAGCGCCGAAGATTCCTTGATCAATTACCACCATCATACATCATTGCCGATCGTGCTGCAAGTCGGAAGCTACTATGCAGCTTTCTGCTCTCCAGGTATCAAAGAATTTCTTGAATAGTATTCATGGCGCTTAGGCTGGTATCAAGACCGAGACCGAGGGGATACGTGGACTCGAAGCGATGCAGAAAGTCGACTTGTTGAGTTCAACGATCGCGATGGTACGGGCACAGGTTCGAACTTCGCCTGTTCGAAAATTATTCTCAGGCTGATGCCAGTGGCATCGAACAATGACAGTGGCGTCTCATAGTCTTTACTTCATTCTCTGAAACGGCGCCGACACCGCAAAACTCGGCGAGCAACGGGCTCACGTCACATCTAAGTTATAGCGGCTCGTGTCTCGTCATAGAACAACTTCTAGAGGGCTCTTGAGGTCTACACGAACGTGCCGACTACTCTTCTACACCGAGCTGCTTTCTGTGGCTACCGCTCCCACCGACGCGAATCGTAAAGACTCGAGATTTGATCTGTCAGCCGGCTGGGATCTACTAATGCTCTGGCGTGTTTGACCAGTGCTCTCAAACACAGTACCTCCGTTCCTGCTCTGGTGGTCGACCGCTAGTAGGACGACAATCGGGTATATTCCCTGCCTAGGACGTTAGGTAGAGGACACATGGCAGCTCGTCAAAAACTCACGGCAATTTGTACGTTGATGGGAGTGTACACGTCCCCTAAGGTTCCACCAGGTACACGTATCAAAGAGCTGACCAGTACCGTCACCTGTCGTCCACGTAAGTGTGTAGCACCACCATGTCCATCGAGAAGACTTACACCGGAAATACAGTAGAACAAACCAGACTCGATGAGGAGAATCATGATTTTCTCCCCTCTGGAGTTCTTTGTCCGTGCAATTCCTAGCTCTTTGCGAATCCATTGTCGCTGCCGCCTGTGCGTGTCGTTCAGCTTATGCTCTCTCTGAATATGGATTCCTTACCACGCCTTCGATGCGATGACAGAGGTGGCCGTGATATTGGTCAGGAGTGACAAGACCAGGTTTGCAACCTGGCTACAGTTGATTGCCCTTTCAAGATGTACATTGCCTGCATGTGCGAAGATTACTATGCGGAGGCAAATTGTAGTCATGACCGATGCTTAGGTCCCATGGATCAGCTATATTAAAAGGGTGCGCCACAAATAAGACAAACTTACCACTGGTACCAACGAGAAAGCTCATCGACACTCGAAGCCACCTCCTGTACATCTGGTCGTCACTACAGAGGACCCAAGCACGCCAAATAACGACTCCGTCCGTAAGCACGTACTGGAGGCCAACATGAAGAGGGTATGTGTTTCAATAGCTGATTCACATACATTTATCAAGATGATTGCATTCAGCAAGGCGGGATAGGCAAGTTCTCCGTCCGTGTGTGTAATGAAGCGTTCGATTGTTCGTTGAATGAGGGCCGCAACATTCACTGCCCAATACACAGTTGAAAGCCCAAACATGGATACCATTGTGTAGAAAATGAGGCGTCTTATTCGTGAGCTGAGTCCCTGCCTCCTGTAGTTCTGGTCAGTTTCTCTTCCGTGCAAACAGAGGGCATGAATGCACCGCATGTTGTGGGTCAAGTACCCCGTGAACACTGTGTAGATTCCTGTCAAACGGTTAATATCGTGACACCGAAATAGCTCGCAGGCCTACCAAAGAACAGTGTCTGCAGCACTAGCTGTAGGGAGACCATGATCTGTACAATGCCATCCTCGCGTAGCTGGGCGTCGGATGCTGCATCTGCAGTGATGACCGGCATCGCAGATTAGGCGTTTGGAGTAACTCACTCGGACCTGTGGTTGAGTTATATATGTTGGATTGAGCACGTTTCAGCACCAGAGGCAGAAATAAGAGGTGCATCAGTAACCAGGAGAAGTCATCGAAAGATTATGTGTATGTATCATCTGTCAGTCCATGAGAGGGATAAGTATAGCGATTGAACTCGATCTGCCTTACTAGCGCCACCAGTACGCGTTTGGCACCCATACTGGACTGGTGGTGTATCTACTTATGATCATCCCTGTCCGATGAAGTTATACGGGTGGCAGAGACTCTTCCTGACGATTCTCATGATCTTGGTCCGCCCGTGCAACACTCAAAGAATTCGGCGGGTTCGGGAGCTGCCAGTGTTTGCCATCTATCTTTTACGATGTTTCGGTGTTACTGATACGAGGCTCTGCATTTCGTCGTACCAATCAACATTCTGGGGCAGTGACTGAACTGGTAAGAGCACCCGAGGAGCAGCTGAAGTACCAGTCATGATGGACTGGTAATGAATACATATGGCTCTGTTATAAAGAATCTTGCCCCTGAATATGAGGACAAATTGTGACCGTGTGCAGTCTGTGGCGGCCTCTGGCAGAGATATGCTTCAATCATGCGTTCACGTCTCGGGAACTGGCCGTTCAACGTGTCGAGCGAATGGCTCAGAGTTTATTAACGTGCAGTCATCAGCTGTCAGTCTCGTCTCGCGTTACCTTCCACCGAAATAGGGTACCTACAATCTGATGCTCTTTCCACACTTCGCCTCGTCAAGTGTCACTGTAGGGACATGCCCCGCTCTCATCTATGCAAGCTAGACGAGAAATGCAAAAAGCAGGGACTCCATCAAAGAACGCGTCGCTTCTTCTTCTTCATGATACTTTACATGTTCGGGCTCTCAGTCGTGTACTGGAACGTGAAAGGACGACTATGGACGAAGGAAAGAAGACAGATGTTGTCACTTGGCACGCGATCTCGACGCGTTGGGATGCAGTAAGCTGCTCAGTTTGGCTTGTTGATCTGACCGAGTGCTTATGGAAGCTTTCCTTCCTGTTGAGTCTTTTTCTTCATTACCCTCACCACCTTCAGTCATCCCTTATATTGGGGCTGAGTGGGGTTCGGTTCCTACCGAGCTCACTGCTGGTTAGCTACTTCATCTTTGTCCCTCCGCCTTCTCCTGCCTTCCTCCAGACCCGTGCTCACCAATACATTGCATCGCATTATGTCCATCCATCCACGTCTCGTTATGTCTATCTAACGCGTTCCACGCGTCTTACCTTGCAGGCGTTTGCGGTACATAACTCCAATCAGCACCTATACTAACCAACTACGCGTCTCCGACAGGTCGTAAGTATAACGTGTTGGGTTGGGTTTATCCAAGTTGTGTTCCTACTGTATATTACGGTGTCATCCAGTGTCAAGGCCAACTCCTTGACTATTTATGTGAGCGCGTCAGTGCAGCGCATCAATCCAGCGCCGAATCGGGAGCGGCATGGGACCTTGACACCTTACAAGTGCCGACATTGATCGACCTTGGCTCTGCCCATCCAGCAGCTTTGCAGCAGCTCCTAAGCCGCAGCGAGCCATGATGTCCCCTTCGCTGCTATTGCACTTGTCGTCCCGCACATCCAGCCAGTCGAAATGACTCACCTCTCATCTCGATGGCCGCAACGCGACAACCTGTCGACGAATAGATTTTAGACCAACGGGCGGATCAGTACACAACGTGTTCCCCGGGTGTTCCCTGAGATCAAGGTCAGTCTACAAGCCGAATGTGGAGACGACGAGCTCACCAATCGAACAGCCATTCCCATCGTCAATGAAGCCAGTCTGCGCAAGTTCAATTGGCGTTGTCTGGGTACGACTCACTGCCTACAAATGGCCGTTAGCCAAGCCCAAACAACGATCAACGATGTCCGAGTCTTACCTCTGGGCACCTTTTGGCTGACTCGAATTGCCTGTCACCAACTTGTGGTCAGTGCACCTCCTGTTTGCACGTATTCATGCTCTCCCCCTCATAGCATCAAATCCTCTTCGACCTGAACGCTCCTTCCCTTCTTTCATCCACGCCCTCTCGCCGCGAAATGTGGAAATCCAACCGGGCCGTCAAATACTCCCCGTCAGCCTCGACGAATACAAAAACTACCGTACACTCGTCGCAGCCGCCGCCACCTTCCTCCTCGGCCTCGCGTCCATTCGCACCAAGGCCACGTACAGCGACATCGTCCAGTCAGTCATGGGCGTCTTCACTTCTCATCACGTATCTGTCGCCGGAGAGACAATTTGGTGTGCTCAATTTGTTGGCCGCCATCGGGCCGCAAGGCGGGCATGAATGCGGGACTTTGTATCACAATGACACGTCGTCGTTGGCCTCAAACACTCGGAAACGTGAGTCCACGCCATTTTGTGGTACGTTGGTCAAGAATCGGTTGTCATACCCTGGAACGGAGCTTGTGTCGCTCCCATCCGATCCGATCCTCCCTGTCAAGGTTCATGCTGTTTTGACTCTGACGAGGCGGTGGTGAGGTCTGATGGGGTGAAAGAGGACAGGTGGAAGGGTTGAAGGCGTTGTTGGCGGTAAGCTTTGATCAATTCATCACCACCATCACTCCCGATCGCGCCAAGTCGGAAGCTACTATGCAGCTTTCTGCTCTCAATCTCGAATAGTATCCATAGCACTCAAGCTGGTATCAAGTCGCGAGGGCATACGTGGATTCGAAGCGATGCAGAGCTTTGACCTTCGAGTTCAACGACGGTACGGCCATCGAACTTCGCCTGTTCAAAAATGATTCTGATGGTATCGCTATCATGATATAGTAGTGGTTTTAGGGATGAGCGCTCAATGAACGTCAAAAGAACAAATGGGTATGCTGATTCCTCGAACCATGACATTGGCGTCTCGCGGTCTTTCTAATTCATTCTCTGAATTGGCGCTGACACCGGAAAACTGGGCGAGTAATGGCTCACGTCACATCTTGATAGCAACTCGTCTCTCGTCATAGAACCGCTTTTAGAGGGATCTCAAGGTATACACAAACGTGCCACTACTCTTCTACATTGAGTCACTTTCTGTGGGCACCGCTCCCACCGACGCGAACCGTAAGGACTCGAGATTTGATCTGTTTGCCGGCTGGGATCCACCAATGCTGTGGCGTGTTCGACCAGTGTTCTCGAACATAGTACCTCCGTTCCTGCTCTGGTGGTCAACCGCTAGTAGGACGACTATTGGGTATATTCCCTACCTAGGACATCAGGTAGAGGACACATGAAAGCTCGTCAAAACTCACGGCGATTTGTACGTTGACGGGAGTGTACACGTCCCCTAGGGTTCCACTAGGTATACGTATCAAAGAGCTTACCAGTACCGTCACCTGCCATCCAGGGTAAGTGTGTGACTCTATAATAGAACAAAACAGACTCGATGAGAAGAATCATGATTTTCTCCCCTCTGGAGTTTTTGGTGCGTGCAATGCCTAGCTCTTTGCGAATCCATTGCCTCTGCCGCCTGTGCATGTCATTTAGCATCCGCTGGCTCATATCTTTTTGATTCTGAGTTCACTTACCAGGCCTTTGCTGCGATGACAGAGGTAGCCGTAATATTGGTCAGAAGCGACAAGACTAGATTCGCAACCTGGCTACTATAATTAATCGCCTTTTCAACGTTCTCATTGCCTGCATGTACGAAGATTACTATGCGGAGGCAGATCGTAGTCATTACTGAAGCCTGGGTCCCATGTTTCAGTTATAACACGGTGCGCCACAACCAAGACAAACTTACCAATGGTACCAACGAGGAAGCTCATTGAAATTTGAAGACACCTCCTGTACATCTCGTTGTCACTGCAGAGGACCCAAGCACGCCAGATAACGACTCCATCCGTGAGCAGGTACTGGAGACAACATGAAGAGGGTATGTGTTCCAATGGCGGACTCACATACATTAATTAGAATGATTGCATTCAGCAAGGTGGGATACTCAATTTCTCCCCTCGGCGTAATGAAGTGATTGACTGTTCGGTGAATGAGGGCCGCAACATTCACAGCCCAATACACAGTCGACAGCCCAAACATGGATGACACCGTGTAGAAAATAAGTCGTCTTATCCGTGAGTTGAGGCCCTGTTTCCTGTAGCTCTGGTCGAACTTCTTCCGCACGCGAAGGCAAAAAACGTACCGCATCTTGTGGGTCAAGTAGCCCATGAGCACTGTGTATATGCCTGTCAGGCGGTTAATATCGTGCAACCAAGATAAATCGCAAAACCCACCGAAGAACAATGTTTGCAGAACTAGCTGTATAGAGTTCGCGATTTGCTGGATGCCATTTTCGCGCAATTGCTGGGCGTCGCATGCTGAATCTGCAGGGATGACCGGCATCGCAGATCAGGCGTTCAGGAAATAAATGACTCGGACGTGTGGTCGATCTTATGTATGTTGGATGAGCGTGTTTCAGCACCAGAAACGACAGAAACACTGGCAAGAGGCAAATCAGCCACCAGGAGAACGCATCGAAACATTATGTGTGTGCATCATCTGTCATTCATGAGAGGGATAAGTATAACGATCAAACTAAACCTGCCTTACTAACGCCACCAGTACATACTCGGCACCCATACTGCAGGTGGTGGTATCTAGTACTTGTCCCTGTCCGGTGTTATACGGGTCGCAGGAAGTTCTGACCTGACCATTCTCATGACTCCGTCCGCCCGTGCAACACCCGAGGGCTTCAGCGGTACGGGAGCTGTCAGTGTTTTGCCATCCATCTTCTACGATGTTTCGGTGTTACTGATTTGGGCTTTGCCATTGCAATCTGTCGGACCAATCAACACCATAGGGCAGTGACTGAACTAAGAGCAATCATGATGGACTGCTATGGCTCTCAAGACAAGGCCACTGTACCTCCTTGGAGATTCTTTGACCTGACTACGAGGACAGTTCGTGACCGTGTGCAATGTGGCGGCCTCTGGCCGAGATATGCATCGATCATGCGTCAATGTCTCGGGAACTGGCCGTTCAACGTGTTGAGCGAACGGCTCAGAGTTGGTTAGCGTGTACTCATCTGCAGCCAGCCTCGTCTCGCGTTACCTTCCACCGGACTAGGGTACCTACAATCTGATCTTCTTTCGACACTTCGTCTTTCAGCCCCAACGATTATATTAGGTTTCAACCTGATAGATTTTCGAATGCATGGGAATAGAATACAAGATGCGGGATAAGGATGCATACTAGAAATACAAAGTACCTACTAATGATAATGCGCGATCGTTGGCTGATCTTTCCGTGTGTCGATTTTTCAGATGGCCACGGAGATCCGTCAAGTATCACTGCAGGGATTACACGATATCGTGATTATGGAGGGGAAATGATAGACGCAGTCAGGATATAACACACCATAATTCATACACCTAGGGTGTCATAGCTTTCCTTGTGTGCGCCTCATTGTAGGGGGTCACGTCTATCAATCAACATACAATGAAACGAACCTCATCTTCACCCCGCCTCGTTATGCTTCTCGCTCAGGTGCCGCTCCAACGTGCTTTGGGATGAATAGAACTTGGACAGCGGACATAGCGGACATCGCCAATTGCTACCGCGTCCATGTTGGCGGACCTCGTGCCGGAGGCGGTCGTGTTTCCGGGAAAAGCCCTCGGAGCACCCAGGAATGGTGCAGACAAACGGCTTGGGATCATTTGACCGTCGGTGCGTCAACATGTGTACGTTGCGCGTGTAGCTGCGCGTAAACCAGCGACCACAGTCCGGGAAGAGGCACGGATGGGGCCGAAGCGCGTTGCCCTCAGTTGCTGGAGGGGACACGGGTGGTGCTGTTGATGAATCCGACAGATCCGAGCGCGCCGAGGATATAGGCTCATCCTTCGTTGAGCTCGGGGGAGAGTATGAATGCGATGTCAACGCTGGGGTCGACACATATGATGAAGCCGCGGATGAAGGAGTGTACGACGAGGACGGCGTTGAGACCGGCACGGGCATCTGCGGTGAGGAATGCGACATGCCATATGAAGCATTTGCAGGGAGTATGTCAGATGCGGGGGAAGGGGGCAGATAAGGTGTGAATGACTGCTGCTGGAGAGAAGACATGTCTGGAGCGTTCTCCGAGCCATCCAAGTATCCTGCGATCCAAGAAATCAGGGTTAGGTTTCTAAGGGACGAAGAGGCAAAGGCTGACCAGGTGTAAATTCTGACCATCCCAATGTTTCGAGTGCTGAAAATGCGTCCGCTGAGAATGGGTCCAGCGGCAAGAAAGACTCGGACTGGAACGCTTGTCTGTTCAGGAGTGTGTCGAGCTCGCTGGGAGGTGTGGGTAGTTGGAAATAATTGTTGGGAGCTTGTGCTGAAGGATCTTTGTAGGATATGGGATCCATAGAGGCGGGCACCAAAGAGGTGATTTGGGAGTCCATGTAAGAGTCTGAGAGCAGACGACGGTCAAAGCAAGTCGCGTCGAATGGAAGACTAGGAAACTCACTGTTCTCGTTGTATTCGTCTTCCCAATTCCAGCACGAAGGCTCTGTGAGCTGACCATCGCAGTGCGATCGTGGTGTAGCCCACATAGTAACTAGAATGTTGTCGTCTTGCTTGACCGTGGATAGGCGAAGATGAAGGTCGGGAGGAATTGAAGGCGTCACAAGCGATGATGAACTGGGCTTGTTAAGCAAAACGGCATTGCCATCTGAAATGGAGACTTTGAACTGGGCCCGCCCTCGAGCGAGTTCGCTGAGAGGAATAGTAAGGGCCATGGCAGGAATCCGAGGGGAGTTTGTGGGCCAGGGTCAGCCGAACGCACTGTTATACGAAGTCCGTGGATCCAAGGACTTTGCATTCCGCCCAGAGGGGAAACAATACATGGCCGTTTACAAGCGATGAAACTTTCTCCGTTGAGAGCCGTCATGTCGTCGTTAGCCGACACTCAGTGTAGCGTTACGTCGAATCATTCATTTTGCTGCATTCCGGCCCAAAAGTGGCGAACCCGCAAAAGCACCTGATTCTGGCCAATTCCAGAGGCAGACAGCGCACACCACGGGTTTTCGACAAGCAAGTTCAGTTGGCTCCAGCCCCAAGACGCTGCCAAGTATAGCGATGTGCAATGATGCCCTGCATGTCGAGGGCAAAGTCAAGTGCAGTATGACGCACAGTCCATGCTGCATTGAGAGTGCTTCAAACTCCGCGGGGGTGCACCCCCTTCGTCGCATTTCTTTTCTCTTTGTTATCCTTACGGTGATGAGATCTCTCGAATTCTATCACAACAGCCACACGCTTTGCCATTCCGCCTGGACATCTCGTCGCCATTATTCGCATAGCGGGCCCCTCACCGTTTGAGCATGCGTACGACCTGCCAACGATAGGCGGAGTTTTTCCGCGTTTCCCATCCGGGCTTTGCCCTCCCTGAACTTCTAGACGAACACTCCTTTCAACTCTACTGTACACCTATCGGCGTGGATCTTCAGGACTTTGTCTCTTCCATCATCTCACGTCCCTCAGGAATAGACTTTTGGACCCAGATTCCGGAAGCGACACTCGGGTCCAAGGACGTCTCTGCTTTTGTTGTGGCGCAACTGATAAATTTACCTCGGGTAGTGTACTAGCCTAGCACAGGCGCCTGGCCATGAGACTGGAAGAGTCAGAGGTCGGCCAAGGTGGGGCGGTCCACTGGCAACCGAAGTTGACTCCACATTATACCTCGCGGCTTCCGAGGAACTGCGCCTATCCCGCGCAAGCGCCTCGGCGGGGTACCTCCCCCACTGCTCTGAATCACTCTTCCGTGACGCGTTCAGACTGTCATCTAGCCTTCGCCTCTCTCACCATCTACACACTCGGGTTCGCGCTGGAATCAAACGCCATTGTGTCCGACCATGCCAATGGATAATTGAATGACTTCCGCAACGATAATCTCGAGTGACTACATGCTACGCCTCTGCTGCGAACCTTGGCCCTGACATGTTTGAACAGGTATGACACCATTATTAGGATCGACAGGCCCCAGGCGAATGGGGATGCATTCGTTTGATGGCTCTTTCTGGCAACAGCATGCATGGCATTGGCGTCCTCGTACACCTTGGGTACGTACGCTCTCGGGTGGGTCCACCTCCGCCGGCATGCTTCGACACCAGTTAACAACGTCATATCTCTAGATATCCGTCGTGTGAGCGCTACCGAGATTACACCTCGAACACGAGCTACACGGCTGACTTTGGCCTCTCCTACCATCGAATCTGGTCCTACATGTGAATCCATCTGGGTGCTTCCAAAATAAACATCTCGTGAATGGTTGGCGGTCCATTGACACGCCTCTGAGTTACTATTTAGGGCGGCCTGGCCACACGATGAGTGGCGATGCGTGTGTAGCGGAAAGGGTGTCTTCGGGGAGATCTTGCGACGCTCTCGCTTGCCTATTCGGTCTTTCCGTCGTCAGCCAACTGATTTTCACGGCGCAGACGATGGCGTTTCGAGGTCACTGCCTCTGCGGATGCGCCGTTTTTGCCGTGTAGATACAATCACAATGTGAGGTGCCTAATCCGATCTTGTTCAGTTTGTGTCTGATACCACTTCAAGACAAGCGCTTTGCTGTATACAAAATGATGTGTCGAGCTTCGAGGCCCGTGTAGTAAGATCTCTCACGAGAACAAGGTGACAGCCGCCCACGATTCACGATACTTATAAGTAACAACCAAGTTAGTTGTTTCCAAGATGGAGTCTCGAAATCGCGGCAGAAGACCTATTTCCGATTGTTGTGGTCCCCTCGCCGCTAAGCAAACACTAATATTCGCAATTCCAACACAACGAATGGGATTATACACGCGGATGTTCCAGGATTCTCCACCCCCAGCTCGTCCTTCCATGTACTTCTCGTTCGATTGGCTCGGACAATGATCCACCTTCCCACATCCACCTTCGTTCTCAAGCATCGTGCATCATCGTTACGCCAATGAACTCTATACGCGTTCTAATGGCTTTTTTCAATGGGTAATTGAGCAGACCATTCAAAGATTCTACTCGGCGCCATAATACAAACCATCCACGATGGACGCCCGAAATCCCGAAGGCCAAAGCAAACGTGGCGACATCTTTTGATAGGCGAAGCGAGCAGGTCGACCAATAAGCCCGTTTGACGTCGCTTGTGCATGATAGTATTGGGAGATTCACTGATCGAAGATGTCTAGGTGTGTCCAATGTCCATACGCTGACGGAGCAAGTACGGCTGCAAGTTCGCCGTCTGAGGACCGGTACGTTCATCCGAGATAGAGCTTTCAGCTGAGTTCTTACGGGCGGGGAGGTCTGAGGTCCAAATGCAAGAATACACGAGCAGATGATCTTGGAACTATATCATTATATAAGCAACGCGCTTGTGGCGCTCGCGTCTAGAGCGAGCAAGATATAGAAACGCGTGACGCAAGCCAGTTCTAGTGACGACTCTTTGGCTAGACGTTGATTGACATTGAATATGTTCCGTCTGCCATCAGTATAGAGCGTCGTCATAGAGGTACGTTAACTTGAGGTATTGAACCCCCGCAAGAGCACACTTCAATCGTTCAGATCAATCTCCTTCAATTCCGTCGCAGCGAGAAAGTCCCGACCTTCGTTGAATTGATCAGTTCGTTGAATTGATCAGGATCATGTATCAACGTCAATTGTCAACAGGCGTACAGTCGATTCTTTCCCAATAGTGCATAGCTAGAACGCGAATATACAAAGGTATCAACAATAGATAAGCAACTAAACCAAGAAATCATGAGTATACGTCGTGAAAGCCATTAATCGAGTGTATGATGGTGTGGTATAGCTATGTGTATATGCATGCGACTGTAAGGACCGTGTGGATACAAAATGTGCACCGAAGGCGCAGTGCTCTAAGCCCGTATCCCGCTTATCCATCCCATCTTGAAGCTAGCAAGCACCTGTCAATATGCGGACAAGGAGATGCTGCCGTTGCTGGCTATGAGGGCAAGGTGTCCTCTAAAGCGCGCTTCTCCTCTACAAGTCTTTCCAAACTCCGGCTGGGTGACGGCATACGTATTTTCGATACCCAGGTCCATCTACCTCGTTTTTCCGTTGCCTCTTCGGATGATGATTTCAGGAGGGCACGAAGATGATCACGTCCGAGGATAGGGGCGAGGGAAAGGAAGGATAGGAAGACCAGCTTGAGGATGATCTCTGGGGAGAGAAGGAGAGACGATATGGTTTGGGGAGTGGGGGATGGTGCAGAGGCGACAGTCTGTAGGATGTCTCCGATCTGATAAGAGGATTAGGACGGGGGTTCGCGGCATGTGTGGGGAAGCGGCTTTACCTGACAAGTCACAGCGGTCCACGGTAGTGAGCCAATGAAGGCACCCAGAAAACAGTCGGCGATAGCAACGCCAGTCACACCGCACGCGATGTTGATGCCGGACCAGGGAACGACACCAATGAGTCGAAGAATGGAGAGACGTATCCAAGGCGAAGTCCCGGACTCCTTTTCCGTCTCCTGCTCTGACTTTGTTCCTTCGAGCGCTGACCGAGTAAGGTCGAGCGCTTTAGGGAAGAAGTGCGTGAGGAATGGAGCAAGAGGCTTGGAGAGGAGTGTGGCGCAGACGGAGCCAATGGTGGTAAGCAGGGTAAGGAGCAGGGTGGCATACGCAGGAGAAAAGAGAGCGCCGGCCAACACGTTCTGGATTGCAGGTTGAGCCAAGTAGAGAAGAGATAGGAGATGAAGAACGCACCCAAATGACACTACCGGGTATCGACCAGGCATGCTTCCAAACGGCGGTTATTGAAATTATGGCGAGAACATGCGCCAGCTGCGCTGACCCACTCTGTGAGTAGCCATGCAAATCGCGCCCCAATTGAGCAACGTCCGCCAAAGTGTGCGGCCATGGTACAGCTATTGGCAGAGAACGGAATAACACGAAGACAAGGCCTGTTGATATGGGGAAGAGACAGATCACCAGGAATATGGGGAAGTGAACTGAAGGCATGCGGGGCGATGCACTAGCAGGCGGTTTTTCGTTCATCACATTGCCAAAGGAGGTCTTCGAGGAGGACGCTGACATGGGAAGGACGAGCTCGTCCTCCTCGTGTGGCGTGGTGGGCGCCGACCAGGGTATCGAGTGGGTGGGCGCATGCAGAGCATGGAGGATGCGCGAGGCAATGAGAGCGAGCATGGATGGCGCCTCCAACGAGCTGTCGGCGTCTGGGACGGCGACGTTGAGCTCGGCGAGCGGGGTAGGGGGCGGTGGCTGAAGAACGGGGATGCTCCGACGACGGCCCAGAGAGCGGATGGTGAGCGGGGGGCGGAGAGTGGTGGACGACGCTCGGTGACGGATGGGAGGAGCAGGAGACAGACAGGCTTCAGTCATGGCAAGTCGCAGGACCAGAAAACTTAAACACGGCCTTCTCATATATCTAAGCGTGATTACTAGCCCATCTGACCCTGACGCCTAATTCTTGGCGACAGCGTCCGGCCGCGCTGCCGAGCAGCGTCCACCACGGTCTCGGCCCTTCCGCCAGTTCTCCCGCTCCCCGCCGCCGCCGCGCTCACCGCACAGTGCGTCGTCCACGCCCTCTCCTTTCGCGCCAGAGTGCTCCTTTCCTTGCGTCGTACGAGCCCCGATCGCTTCAATTCATTTGATCACCGTCTTGCCGACTCTCAGCCGCCCGTGAGTCATCACTGATGTGGCATCGGAAGCCATTAGGAAGCACAGTGACATGCTCCTGGCTATTTGCTCTCAGTCATCCGGCCCCAGAGTCTCGGGGGCTTACCAGCGGCTTACTCCCAATCCAGCTTGCTACCCTCCCCGACCAGGTCTACCTTTAAGCTGCCAGCTACTCGAGTATCCAAGATACGCAGTACACTGCTTAGCGCAGTCACTCTTCAAGCCTTCAAACACCAGGGAGCTACACGAAACAGGCATAGACCTGGTGTGTATATTAGCTTCCAGCAGCGTATTAATGAGCAAGCGGAGCTCGCGCTCACGATCAGGATGATACAAGACGCGTCATTACGCCACATCACGAGGTCAACGGACGTCTCGAACGCGCTGGCGCTACAGTTTCCTATAGCTCAGACAGCTTTGTGTCCTCAGTTGGCTACCATCAGAGCAAACCCGCGATCATAAAGGACACTTTCGTGTCCACGCCAAAATTCTCCTGCATGCTTCTCCCGCGTTGGTCGCGAGCGCATTCGCAGCGAGAGTGCGCGACCGATAGGTTTGTCACTCTGAAGTTCAGCCCCCAACTACCCAGGTAGTTTCTTCCGTCTTCGGCTATGAGATAGTTCAGTCCCGAAGAGAATGACATTCCCGCATCTCAGCTACGCCTGATCTATGGACCAAACTGTAACCGTGCACCGTGTGGTATCGGATTGATGTATCTGGCGCGGACGCGGCGCTCGACCAGAGATTCTTCACCGCCTCTCGTGGATTCCGCCGCTCATAGACTTTGAGTGCCGTAAAACGATGCGCAATATGAGCCTTCCGATACTAAAGGATTAGCGTGCAGTGTCGTCTCTCTCGGAATAATTTCAATCAGGAAGCCTGCAAACGATCACATACGACAACCATCTCGACCGGGACAGTCGGTCAAAGCGGAGAGGGTATGGAATGCTGGGGAAGCCTTTGCCCTGAGTCGAAATCTGGTCGAAATCCAGTGAACACGATCCTATATTTTTTAGATTTGGAACAATAATAATTTAGCCCACGAACATCACCCTATAGCCGAACCTTAGCATTTTCGCCAAACACCACGCCTTTTCTCCTCCTCACGATATTCGCGCATCACCTGAACCGCAACCCAAAGGCAAGGCACGGTCCCGGCTAAGAAGCGCAAGCCCTCGAAACTCCACAAGGCGCGCACAGCGGAGAGCCCTCCGGAAAATCCCACTAAATTGGCTGCCATCATCAGAAGAATGTTGAAGGCACCGAGGGTAGCGTGAGCATGTCGTTTCCACGTCGCCGATTGTATCGACCGAATGAACGGTGTCAATACGATTTCGGGTAGCACGAACAGGCTCACGAGCCATCCCCAGGCCAGCAAGCGCGCTTCGAGGTCATGCCATAACGCGACGAAGGTGAAGACGGCGAGCATGTTGCGCCAGGGATGCTTGTTTCCGCCGAGGGGAATATAGATATACTTTATCACCCAAAGGTTGTACGACCGGTGCCACCCTCTCCAAAATGCTGAGGGGGAGTAGTTGTTCGCCATGCACCGAATCATGTTCTCGGGCGGATCTATCGCTGGCGAAGGCATCATGGACCACAGGCGGAAAAAGCGCCATGGAACGAGAAGCTTCAGCCAGATGAGGATGAGGGACCAGAAAGATAAGAGGGAGCTGTTTAGTGGTGAAAGTCCGGTATTTGGGAAGGACCATGCATGAATAAAGTGCAGAATGACCTCTATAGTAAGAAGAGGGATGATCAGGCGGATGATGGGGCTAACGAGGGAGACTTTTGGCGGTGACTGGCGTTGCGAGGCAAAGTCGGAGTATGTGATGATTGGCCCCGCAATGTAGAGAGGCGCGTATAGTGCGTAATCCAGGAGCTGGATGAAGGAGCCGTCTGGTGCGTCGATGTTATAGGAGATTAGGCGGAGCATGGTAATGTTCCATGAGACGTGCCAACGAGGGTATAAACCACCGTAGGAGTCAAGCCAAGCCAGGCTGGGGTGTAGGGACGCATAAGGGAATCCACCGAAATATGACGCGGCAAATAGCAGTGCGACATTGAAAGTCCAAGTAAGAGCACGGGACCGTCTGACGCTATATGAAATGACGAGAACTAGCATCACTTTGGCGATGGAAGTCCCATGTAGAACCGAGATAAACACCAACGAGAACAGCAAATTGAGGTTCCTTCCCGTTGGAAGACGCGTCAAGAGTGCATGCCCGAGCGCTGCGCCCATTAGCGCTGGGAGATTTGCGCGAAATGAATGATATTGCGCGTCGTTTAGGTCGATGTTACGACCGGGGATCCAGCCCGGGTACAGGTTCCACGACGGGGTATCTTTGGTGGTGTCGTACCCCACCCATGCCATCCATGGGACGACAACCGCGATTATGAGAAAGTAGAGCCGAAATTCGGTGGTGCGCCATCGTGCGGGCGTCGTTGAGATGTCGGTTTTGGAGGTGGGTACTGGGACAGTCAAAATAAACTGTTGGGTGGGCGGTGAGGGTGGCATAGACATGGATGGCTGGGGCTCAGAGCATGGCTGGTGGTGGTGGCGGGTAGTGAACTGGTTCCGTGCCACGTTTCCCGATTGGGAAATCACAGTCCACAGAACTTGGCACTTTTGTCAACAATCACCATGTACATATTCCCCGCTCCAGCGTGCAATTGCTCGCATTCTATCAATTTCGCTCACTTCAGTCGTTCATCTCCTTCGCCGAGCACTGGCTCAATGGCGACCCGCTTAGCAACGTGTCTTTCTTGCTGTCTTTCTTGGGCCAAATTCATGGTGAATGCACCTCAATCACTGGACGCCAGCCGCGAAGCTGAAGAGCAGGAGAGACCATCGAAATGTGATGGATCGTACTCCCAGATAGTCTTACAGAATCGAGGGCTCTGGATTGCACCACAACACGTCGAACAACAGGCAAAGTATACTAATAGCCTTTGACTAGAAAGTCGCCGGACTTGCACTGTAACTGAGAGGTTATTCTTCTGTAAAAACTAGACGCCTGGGCGAATACCACAGATGGGCTCAGCTCATCTTTCGCTTGTCGCTTGGGATGTATCTCCCCCATATAAACTGACTAGATCAGCTGTAATGCAAAAAATGCCATCGTCCATTTCACCATTCCCCGTCCCAGTTGTGATGATGCCCCTGGGGGAGTTGGTATCCTTTTCCAGCCGCTTTTCTCATAGAAGAAGTTGGCGACTGGCTGATGCTGAGACGTTGACAGATGAAGGCTCTTCAGGCCTTGCGATCTCGCATGTTCCACCAGCACGTCCAACATCATCTTCGCTATACCCCTCCGTCGGTGGTGGGGCGACACAAACATTCTTCGTAATTGTCCTGTTGACTCTGCATTAAGATGTTCTGTATTTCATTCCGGTTAGCTGATGCTCCAGTCATAGAGAGAAAACTTGCCTAGGCCGACACAACCACCAATTTCGTACGACCCACTCGTCGACTCAACTTCAGCCACCCAAAACTCAGACGCCCACCCGTTACCATCTCTTCCGCTCTGATAGTGGGCTGCAACGTCTGCAAGATCTGTATCCGCAACAGAATCCTCTATTGGCAGCGTTGTCAATTTCCATTGGTAAAGAAAGGTCGCAAGGACCAAAGCAGCTACAATTACACCTGCAAAAGGGTTGCTGGGTGCAAGAAGAGTGACATCGCCAACGAGCGTCATGCAGGCGACAAAAGACATGGGATGGACAAGTAGCGCCTTCATCGCTCCTCTGTATGGAGATTCCTCTGGGGAAGTATCAAATTTGACGGTGCCCCAAGATTCTAACACTTACGCCCACGAGTCATTGAATCCCAAACGAGGGTTTGGACGTCCTTGAGTTCATTGTGGCGGAATGGACGGACACGGATAGTGCGCTTTGCAGTCGTTTGAGTATGCATGATTATGAGAGGTGATATGCAGACTTGGAGCCTAGCATGAAAGGTTTCTGGTTCGTCTAAGTTGAGATGAATAAGAGAAGATCGGGCGCCAGTAATAGCTCATAGCGCCGCTGTAGTCGGATCCGGCCACATAGACGAGAACCCCTCATAGCACCTAAGCAAAACCGAGACATTCCTCAGTCCCCGATGGACCAGAAGACTTGAGGGCTAAGCCCACCAGATAGTCCTGCCAGTACCAGCACGATACTGTCGTGCGTCGGGCATACAAATGCCACCCGGGCGATGATTAAGATGATTACTTAGCTGGTCTCTCTGTGAATTCACAAGACGTCAAGAAATGCCGTCGGGTGCTACGGCGTTCTTTGCTCTGCTTCGTTCCATCACTTGTTCTGAGATCTTCTGCAAGGCAGCAATGTACAGTGATACGGATTGTTGCGAAACTTGACGAGACGAGTCAGTGTTCCATCTGCCAGTGAATAGTATCTAGACCGTGCTAATTCACGAACACAAACCTACGAATCCAAACCATAGAAGAAAATCGTGACCGTCAAAATCCCGGCCCTGAAACGGGTGGGGTATTCAGGAATAGTGCGCCACCCCTGCTTATGGTAGAATGCCTTGGCTGCTGGCTGCATAGAGGTAGTCCCCAAATACAGACTCGCGAGCCCCTGCGCCTTTCCATGCTCCACCAAAATATCCATGAGTAGACCCGCGATGCCACGCTTTCGATGGAGGTAGGATACGAACATCTGACGAACGTTTACCTTCGGTATTGCAGTCAAATGCTCTGTGGGCGCGTATCAGCAACGAGCTCGGTGAGAGAAGAGCCTCAACCTGACCAAGACCGACACAGCCAACGATATCAGACGACCCTCTGTCACGGGCAGCCACCATTTCCGCGACCCAGAACTGACTTGCCCATCCGTCGGATTTGCGAAGTTGATAATGGGCGGCGATGTCGTCCAGATCGTTGCCGGACATGTAAAATTGGTGGAGGCTTGCAGCAGTCAGACGCCATAGATACGCAAAAGACAGGGCGATTGCACAGGCGATTGCGAGTGCAGCGGTGGCTTGCGACGCGCCACAAAGACTATATCGATGACTAGCGCAGCATAACCGAGGCGGGTTATTGGGTGGGCATGGAACTCTCTGACTAGACCGCGATATGGGGAGGCGCCTATAGAACGGTAAGAATGTCGAAGCAGGCGAGGTAAATGTCGTACTGCCACTGACGACGGCGGTGAATGCAAGTTGACGTACGCCATCAAGGTCGCTTGGGCGAAATGGACGAACACGAATTGAGGATTGGGGAGCCATGAGTGGTCGTCTGAAACTGGTAGCAAAGGCGATGTTTTTATACCTGTAAATTGTGGTAAGACCTCAGTAAGCGATCCAGAAACCAAATTGATTACCGCCAACGATTCTGCATAACCGGTACAGAAGGGTAAGGGGAAGGAAAAGAGTGACTTGGATAGAAGCGTCTATAAATTAGGAGGTCCGTAAAAGATATACAACAGTAGATATACAGGACAGCGAGACAAAGAGGCGGACAGCGGAGTATCCCAGCGTAGCCAGGCATATTGGTGGAACTCGAGGTGTTTCATGGGCGAAGGGGACGAGAAACAGGTATCAAGCAACATATCAGTGATCATGCACCATGGCTGCGAAAACAAGTGTGAGCTGATGATATCGGCGAAACAAAGGTCGTACATGGTGTCCAGCCGTCCTGCTGCAAAGACCCACTCTCGACCTTGTCCAAGAAAGATCGCATCTTGATCTCGTACGGCGCGTAGAGTTCATTGAATTCTTCCCGGCTGATGCTTGTTGGCGGAGGTCCAGCCGGGGTGAGGGCACGCTCCATTCCTTGGCCGATCTCGAGCAGCAGGGCATTCCTATGGGCGGTGTGTGCGCTGGGAAGCTGGGACGATCGTTGGTCTTGGACTCCCGCTGCAGTGAAACGAAAAAGAACGTACTCTGATCTTGAGTTTGAAAGGAGTGGAGACAGGCGCAGGGAGCTCAAGGTTGCGTGGCAAAGGCTCTGGAGAGAGTGTGGGAGTACTGGTAGGACTGGGCAGCTGGCGTTCTTTCGCGCGACGGCTGCTGACCCAAAAGCGCAGGGCAGTTGCGTCGATTTGGAGCAGCCTGGCCCAGGTATTGACCAGCGTTGTTGAGGCGTGCGGCGTCCCAGTGTAGAGTGTCTCCAAGTCCTCCATCGTCCTCTTGGAGACGCCCTCGATATAGTCTTCCGGGCGATGTTCGGGCGATGTACGATTCATACGCTGCCCTTTCGTCTTCGCCTCAGATCCTTTTGACTCTGCTCGCCGTTGAAGCCGATGGTAAGATGGCCGGAATCAGAACACGCACTATTTGCTCTCCGCCATTTGAACCAGTTGCCGCATCTGTTAACGTCGTAGTCGGCGTCCGTCTCGTCCTTGGAGGCACGTTGTCAGCGGGATGGTATATTCTGCTGAGGAGACGCAATACATTTATCTGCGCCACAAGATCCCGTATTTGTTCAGCAGTGGGATGATGGCTGACGTTCTTGTAGAAATCTGGAGCGCTAGGTGAATTGCGGTCTTCTTCCGAGTTGTCCAAATTCGAGCGTACTCTTCAGAATCGCTGCGCCAGCCGGGGGTATCCGTTTTTTCTCTTCGGCCTGCATCTCGAGGGGTCTACGTGTGTGGATGATACATTCCAGGTTTTGGCGGTGGTGGATCGATGTCAGGTGAACACGTCGGCACTTTGGCGGGAACGGGATCAGGTGCCGCTTTCCGTGTCTGGCCACCAATAAATTGCTCCTTTGCTGGGACGCGTCTTGCTTTGTTTTTTATTCTGTATGTCGCGAATCTCACAATGGGCTTCCGTATTGAACGCATATGTGCCACATCAACCGCGTCAGGATAGGTGCCGGAATCACCGCGTCGCGACTGTGAAGATCGTCGCCCTTCACATCACACCTTTATCATGAGGACCACCTTCTGATACATCGTTTCCTACTCATCTTGAGTCAATGATTACTCGAGTAGAGCCGCCACAACGCCTGATGGCGAGGACGATTACTTAAGCGAGACCGAGACCGAGAGCGGAGTAAATCATCTTGTACCAGTACTCTCACTCATATGGCACCCATACGAACCCATAATAAGACGCGCACCGGATGCTTGACGTGCCGAAAGAGAAAGGTCAAAGTAAGCATAGGATCTTTCACCAGTATCGCACCATTCTCACCAAACCTTATTCATAGTGTGACGAGTCGTCTCCAATTTGCAGCAACTGCTCTTCCAGACAGATCGAATGTACTTGGAACTCAGACGCGACTCCGGGTCCCCCAAAGCACTCAACCTCTCCATCTCCTGCGACGACCTCGGCGCCGAAAGCCAGGAACATACCCGTGCATGAGCATGATTCGATACCCCTTCCCCTTCCCGTCCTCGCTCCCACTGTAGCACCTTACACTTACACAACCACCCTACTGGACATGGAGTTGATGCACTATTACTCCACTACAACATGCACTACACTATGCGAGGACCCAGACGCCGTCAACGTTTGGAGAACAGTCGCACCACACATCGCATTCCAGCCCAACAACCAGTTTGTTCTTCATGGCATACTAGCCATCGCCGCTATGCACAGACACACAAACACGTCTACGTATCCCCTCCCCGACATATACTCCGCCGCCGCGTCCAGTCACCACAAACTCTGCCTCGAAACATTCCCCTCGGGGCTTATGGAAGACGCGATCCCCGCCTTCCTGACGCATCTCCTGATCGGCATATACGGTTTCGCGTCCTCAAGCACAGTGGTGTACGGGCCGACCAGATGGCTCGCGAGAATTCGCGAAATACCCGTTGATCTCCTCTCGAAATGGCCACAGTTCCAGGACGGCCCCACCGCGCCTTTAGCGCGTATAAACACGCCGCAGACGCTTGACCCTCCGGTTTCAAACTTCCCCGAGTCACTCTCCACTATCCACATCGCGGGGCCGGACATTGAAGAAGTGCAAGACGTCGTCGTCTCTGCGGCATACGAGAATGCGGTGATTCTGCTCAGGCGGTCCTGGGAGGCGTCATTTTTCGTGGACCATCACTTGATAGCTGCTTCGACGCTTTTGACGATTGCCTCTGACCAATTTATGATGCTACTGAGGGAGGGTAGAGCAAGAGCTTTGGTCATATATGCCTACTTCTGTATGATGATGCGGCGAATGGAGAAGACTTGGTGGACCAGGAAGAGTTGGGGAAAGGAGATTGAGAGGATAGAGGGGGTTCTGGATCCTCGATGGAGAGGCTGGATCAAGGATCCAAGCGACTATGACCCGATTCTGTAACATCCGGCTTGCTGCAGAAGCAGACCTCCCACAGTCGCAATACATTTGCTTCCGCCCGTTTCGGAATCGCAGATCCCCCTTTGGCCAGCTCATCTCTTTCTATGGCGGCTGTCTGTCATCCACTCCATGCTGAGCTTGATGTGAACTCTGCCGTAGCCTGTCGTAGGCGATGACAATGTTGTACTTGGGTGGACATTCAACGACCTCACAAGACATCCTCAAAGCCGGAGCAGTTACTCCGCGAATGAAAGAGGGTTACTGTTCATAGGTGCAGAGATTGTTCTCCTTTACACCTGCCAGTAAGGCCGGCCCAATGATGAGGAGCAGGAGGAGCTGAGCAGTGACATAGCTCCCGACAGAGTACAACCACTTTTTCCGCCCCGTCAGAACAGATATCTCAACGGCAAACGTGCTGACTGTGGTTAGGCATCCGCAGTAACCGTCGCTCAAGCCCTGCAAGGTGGTGCACGCGTCACGGTTGGTGCTGTCCAGCCGTTGAAGGACGTGGAAGATACCCAGAAGGGCAGTCCCAGCCGAGTTGGCAAGATATGTGCCCCAAGGTATGCGTCCAGCGACATTGAGCTTGACAGAGAGCACGTAACGCGTGAGGGCGCCAGGCACAGAGAATAATATCGCGGATGTGGCCTGATGGCGATACGCCGGGGAGAGGCGGAAATACAAGGGAAAAGCAGCGGCGTACAGTAGGAGGGAGATGGCCACTATACACAGCTGGGTAGTGCGCGCAGGATGAGGGACGGACACTTTGACGAATGAGCCAAGGTATCTCCCGAAGAACAAGGATGCGAGGGAGATGGAGATGGTGAACACGCTCTTGGAGAGGCCATCCATTACAGTCCGGAGACGGCCGTGACGCGCGCCAGTCGAGTTGAGCCATGATTCGAAGATGTCCACTTGCCAGCTCGAGAAGGTCGTCACCGAACCGCAGAAGCCTGGACGATGATCAGCAGATGCACCAAGAGAGTTAGGGTAAACGCACCAGTAGTCAATGCGACGAGCACAGGTGAATATCCTGAGATGCTTTCCCTGCAAAAACCCATTACAAGGCAGCCGACGGCCTGGGCGTACGCGAGAGAGAATATGGCCTGGCCGTCATATGTCGCGAGCGCATTCAACCCAAGTCGCGCGAGGACGCCGAAGATGGCCGCCGGGAAGAGCGGGGCAATGATATCGGGCGAGAGAGCGTGTATTGTCTTGGGCGGATGGACGGGCGTGTGTGGTTCGTCTTCTGGCTTTGGGCTTGGCGCGGGATGGCGGCCGTCCATAACCATTGAACTTGACGGCGAGCGTAGTCGGTCAGAGGTATGCATGCGCCAAACTCGACATCGTGAGTGGACGGCGGGATCAAGGAGGACTGATTTCCGCTGCGTGATGCCATAACACTGATGGCCAACCCTATTTTTAGCACTACTTACATGTTTCTTCCCCTTCTCATCGCCGTTCTGTTGGGTTCCCTTGCTTACATGTTTTCCTTCGGTAAAAAGTGGGATCCGAAAGGCAAGGTGTCCACTCTGCCTTGATGTCCCTGCTATAGGGCGCTGAACTATCCATCCAGCACTGCTATGTCACAGGCGGTTCTCAGGGCCTTGGTCTAGCGCTCGCCGTTCTGCTCACACAACGCGGCGCGCACGTCTCCATCGTCGCTCGGGACAAGACAAAACTGCGCGCGGCGTTGGATGAGCTAGAAAAGTACCGCCAGACGCCCAGCCAAATTCTCGCGTATTACTCCTTCTCTCTCAATGACGCCGACGCGTCTTCGGCCGCCCTTGACGCTGCCTCTGCCCCACATGAGGGGCGCGCCCCAGATGCCCTCTTCCTTTGCGCTGGCTCTGCGCGCCCCGGCTTCTTTGTCGAAGAGAGCGGGGAGTCTCTCAAACAAGCCATGGACAATATCTACTGGGTTCAGGCCTTCACTGCCTTGGCTGGAGCAAAACGTATGAAGGGCGGCAAGATTGTCTTCGTCTCTAGCATCCTTGGCTACTTTGGTATGGTCGGGTACTCTTCATATTCCCCCGCAAAATTCGCACTGGCTGGCAAGTTATCACTTTGATCTCCCAGCGTTACATGGCTGACGAGGACTCAGGTCTCGCAAACAGTCTTCGTTCCGAGCTCATCCTCTATGGAATTGATGTGCACGTCTTCTTCCCCGGTACAATCTTTTCACCGGGCTACGTCGAGGAAAACAAAACCAAGCCGAAAATCACCCTCAAGATCGAGGAAGATGACAGCGGTCTCACTCCAGACAAGTGTGCAGAAATACTGCTCGGTGGTACCTTGTATCTTTTGTTTCTGTTTCTTTTCTCTCACCCGCTTAACCAGGTGTCCAACGCGGCAACTTTCAAATAACCGTCGACTTTCTCGGTCACCTTTTCAGATCCACCACGAGAGGCTCGTCCCCCTACAATAACATCTTCATGGACACTTTGTACAACATTGTTGGATCAGTCAGTCATTGTCGTGACGCGTCGAGCAGACCTGACCGTTCAACCTAGATTGGTATCCCCATATGGCGTCGTACCGTCGACTCACAAATTAAAGGGCATCGTGCAGAGCACCAGACGTATTTGACGTCAAAGGGTCTCAATGCTTGATTGATCATTTAGCTACCTCTATCTTTGATCCTTGAATTCATACCAGACATTGTCCCGTGCTTTTTGATCTACAAGAGGTCTTTGTCGCCACTCGCGACATTCTTGATCAATGCAACATTCTATAAAACGGTCACCCAGCAGCACTCAAGTTATCAGTTTACCAACATGTCCCAGTCCTCCTCCAGCTCCCAAGTACCACCCCAAGCACAACAGGTAAGAAAAGCAGCTTCTTGTATTGTAGTCATACACTTACCAACAAATATCCAGACTCAAAATGGTCAAAACATTCCCAATCCTCCACCCCAGAACGTCACGATCATCCACGGAAATGTCTTCCTCTCTCCGCCCCATGCGAACATGACACCTCAAGCGCACTTCGCCAGACAACCCGCCTTAGCACAGTTCTACAGCTTGCTCCGCCTCCCACCAGCCGTGAGGAGCAACGACAAGTGGAAGAACGCCCTCATTATCACTTTCTACCGGCGCATGAGCGAAGCCGAGCGGGCACAGGCGCTCTGTACGCAGGACGTGCATAAGATTCTCATGGGACATTGGCTTCCCCAGGGATGGGAACGTAGCCCGCATCTCACTGACCAGGAACTCCTTGAGTGGTCGTATGTTGTGGACGCGCCGACGGAGATCAAGGATATGGTGAGTATGCTCTCGAGGCTTAGCAAATCCAGAACTCATGTCTACATAGTGTCTATGCTGTTACGCGCGGGCAAGGGTGTGTGTTTATACCAACGGGAAGGAGCGGGGTCTCTGGAAAGGCTGCCGTGCGTGCAGAGTGCTCGGTATCCAATGCAAGCCCATGCCAGTTCGACCGGACAATTGCACCTCAGATAGTTGAAGGGAATTATCTTGTCATTTAGAACATCTATCCGAAAATCATCATTGGATCAACGCGAACACTGGTGGGAAGAAACACTCGAGAATATGAGCTTACAGTACGGTGGCATTCCTATACCCTACGCTTGAACGCAACCTAGTAGTGTACGTGGATTTTAGGAACGATCTGCATTGAAGATCACGGTCATGGACGCGTCAACGGTGGACGCGTCAACGGCGAAGCGCGAAGGTTATGCATCGTGATGCGGGCCGGAGGAAATATGAACTCGAATGATTAGCCACGTGTACCTATACGACTTTCTTCCCACTACCACTTTGCGCGCGACGCACTTCTGCCATCCGTAAAATGCCTTGCTACTGACGACTGCAACATCGAGCTATCATTTCAACAAAGCCGCCACATTTGCACGAAACAACCGTAGACACCAACACTCAACTGGCCACGGTGGAAGGCACCCAGGGTGCTCGTCAAACAGTTCAACGAGGTCGCTACATCACACGATTTATACCTATTCTCTATCGTTCCCTCGATGTTCATCGGTTCAGGCCTAGAAAATCAGCACCCGTCGGAGTCATACGAATTTTTCTCGATGGCAAGCGCGCTCAGATGACCTTTGTAGATGTCCTCGACCTTCCATCCATCCAGAGTTCCTTGCGCTCTCCGCGGTTCAGGCTGGGTCACTTGTTCGACATATTCATCTCGTTCCCTCTTCATTTGGCTTTACTCTCAGCACTCGTGATCGTTCATTCTGGGGCGGCTGAATGGCGAGAGACTATGGCAGAAACATCGCAGGCGATTCTTTGCCGTGGATTGCTATAGAACCAAGGCCGTTTCGCACGAATGGTCCCCTCGTTCGACACGTCAGCCCGTTTACTTGTCTACGGGATGACTCTGAACCCCCAACTTCAGAAATCCTCTGCAGGCATCCACGAGTTGTCGGGCCTTGAGCTCCATTGGCAGAAGCGGGTTATGATTGATGACTCTGGAGATCCAGTCTGATGGACGAGCTGATTGCGTGGACCACTGGTGAATGAGGAGCAAGAGAATCTCATGCGATCAGCGCCATCTGGTATGTATTGAGGGTGCCGCACTGAATCCAAGCTCAGATTTGCCAATTTTGCCTTGGGGGACGCTCTTGATGAATCCACGGCCCATGAGTGATCACTCCGTGAGCGTTGCGCGGTCGGCGACAGAAAACCTCTGGATATCAGGATCCTAGGACGGTCGTACTACCTCTCAATACCACAACGGAGAAAGATCTTCAAAAGCGGCGATATAATGTTTTCCGGCTGTCTGCCAATTGTGAATCAAATCTGTTCTGGAGTTAACAGTTGTCGCGTGCGGCGTGTGGACGTTGACCGGTAAACTTGCTGAAATGTCTCCTTGTCAGGTCGAGTACCTAAGAAGGACGTTTGGTTATTGATCGGAGCTGCTTTACGGCTACACGGCAGAGACCAAGTCTCGATGGTACTTACATGTGGCGTCAACCACGCTGTTCCGCTTACCACCGGCAAGGTGGCCGCACTTCCATCGCCTCGCTTACCCATCGGGCTGTAGTCGACGCTGACATTCTAACTATGGGTAAAGTATACCTATCCATAGCGAGTGCGTCGACATCGGCCCATCACTCCTCTCAATCGGCGTATCATGAAGGATGAGGAAACACGGGGATCAAATGTTGTCACCGGGACCGTCTTCGTGTTTTCATCTCCACAGTCATCTCTATTAGCTATAACGGCACAAGCTTCGACAGAGCCAAAAAGCGTCCTTTTCGCTGAGCGGAATGGTTTCATGGCGCAAACCTAAGACGCCGAGAAGACTTATGAGCCTTGGTAGCGAAGGATTGCGCCACTGTGTAAGTAAAGTTGCTTGAGGAAGTCTCGCTATCCCTAGGACCACAACCACTCAGTAGTGTGTGTGTGTGTTGTTTGACGTAGGGAATGCTGGCATCATTCCTCTGGAGACCATGTCTTATTAACTTGGCATAAAGCCACGTACATATTGCTAGATGAAGTCCTTTTCTATACCATAGATAAATCGTCCCGTCCCGATGGTCATTTGATGTTTTGCTTGGCGAGATATCCGTCCCTCGCGTCGACATACCGCCCGATACCCAAGTGCCAACATATGCGAGGAACCATCAAGGTAAAACCTATACCGACAGTCGCCCAGAGCATCCCGGTCCAATTGTAGAGGTCCCACTTGTGGTCTCCTAATGACCACAGCGTGAGATAGAGGTGCATGATGTCGCCCATCAAGAGGGGACAGAGGAGCGCGAAGACAAGCTTCTCTTGGAGGGCGGGATTCGCGGATAAGTGCCTTCGCGCGGCGGTGAGGACGAAGAGATTGACGACGCCCATCAGGGCGCAGACATGGGCGAGTTGGATGATCGTGACCAAGCTTGCGCGGGGCAGCACGTCCGGGGGCGGCGCGTTGATGGGCCACGGCGCTTGGCCATCGTGAGTCTGTGGCAATAATCAACAAGATAGTTCATTTATCTTTGCAACGAGAGGTGCTCACGCTCTTGGGATCGCTGCGATGAGGGTCAGAGACACGTTCTACTTGGAAGACGAGGAGATTGACATACGCTAGTGCTCCCAGGAAGCCGATAATACATAGAAGGGGCTCGTAGGCCGCAAATACGAAATAATAAAAGTCGGGGAGGGCGGATCTGGGGGACATAGTAAAGAGCGGAGACAGCTGAGGCTTTTTATATCTGGTTATATACAAGTTATAAAGGAACGACTGAGAAGGGACGCGACAGGACGGTCCTGGGTGCAGCCCGAAGCGAAAGACCCATGAGCTGTTCACCCGAGATTCCGAATTTCTAACCCATCTTGGATTCTGTTCCCTGCATTACGTAATCCATCACTTCCACCGGCCCTAATGCGCCTGACAAAAAACTGTTCAATCAATCAATGGTTCCTTATCTTACACCACGGTCCTCTTTAAAACCAAGGCGTGCAGGAGGATCTTGCCCTTCCTAATGGCGAGGACCAAGAGCAAAGAGAGATTTATAATGCTCGCGTTCAGTAGGATCGTCGCAAGCCGGTCACAGGAGCTTGAGCTTCGCTATCTTCTGACATTCAATCATGATATCATTTTCGTGAATTGTTTCAACTTCGTGTGGGATCCCGTATCGGCCACACCTTCCCGCTATCAGCAAGGCTTGTAAGCCTTGGATTGCACTCCAGTTACCTTGTTCACAACATGCTACCATCCTGATGTACTTGGTCATTGACTATAAGCTTTTCAGTCAACGACCGGCCGGCGCCACAGCACGCTCCTCAGTGGCATGGACGCCACTGGATTCGTTCTCTATTGCGGGCTTGTCGGAGGACCCATGTGAAGGTGTCATGTTTACGATAACCCATCTTTCCTTTGCAGAAGCTTGTTCGTGGGCTATAGCCGTGTAGAGATCCGAGCTCATCAAGGCCATCCGTGGCGTGTTATTCGATTGCTGATCCAGCCACATCTTCTATCCGCCTGTAAGCATAGGCGGATGGTGCCAAAGTCGGCGTTTCCGCTGAGAGGAAGACTAGGCTCGGCTGAAGAAGGGAGATACTCGAGCTCAGATCTATGGCGCCGACTTAGCAAAACTTCACATCATTCCCAAATTGACCGCCTGTATGAACCGGATTTCCACGTCAATTGCGGCAAGCTTGGACAATTGATCCGTCGCCACACGCTCAACAAGGTTTCCCGAGACCTCCGAGAATCTATACAGTAAGTAGATGTACAGTCGCTTGCACCAGCAATGTGGCATAAGCGCACGTCTTTCAAAGTTTATGAATCACGACATATTGCTATACATCCAGCGTACTGAGAATCCTCGACGATGATGGAGCTGGCCTCTTAGTAAACGAATCTGGGCAAGTACGTAGAGTTCTTTTCGTTGGCATCTGGTGTGTGAGTGCCGACGGTCGAGGTAAACTGTCAGCACACACATAGTAGCATCTATACACTGCAATGATAGCCCAAGACTCGATAATGACGATAGAAGATGACCCAGTTTCAGGGAGTGTGAAGGACAGCGCACCAAATTGACTCGGTAAATAGTAGAGAAGCTTGAACCTCATAGTACTAGTCTTCAGCGAGTTCTTGCATGTCCTAGTAAGCGTCGTTCGTAAATGAGTGAAAGACAGCAGGGTAAACAAGGGGCGTGACATAAATGAGCGCTGCCGCGGGCCAAGCACTGTCATATGTGGCGCAGTAACAATATCTATCGGCCAACCCACCCTGCCGAGAACGGTGGGGAAATATGAAAGTAAGCATCGTTAACATAGCCGCCAGACTATATCTCGTACAAGTCTTCTTCCAGAAGTCGGCTTTGTACAAAGCGAATTTAGTACCCTTGAAGTTGTAGGGTGTAAAGGTCTGCAAAGGTCTAGGATCGATACTCGGTCCAAACTGTTCAACGCGTTGTCCTTCACACATGCGATTGAGCATTTCGAGGCAGTGCATTTGAAGGATAAGTAGCAGGATACAGCTCAGTCAGTACTACAAGCTAAGAAATAGTAAATACATGTTTGTGATCATTTCAGGTAAAGTACGGTTGAATATCCAAGAAATTGAAGGATTGGAGAGAGTAAAAAAAACCTTCAATACGGCGCGTTGACAATGTTAGAATGGCTCCTGCCTCCGACGTTGCCCGCCAAAGACGCCCTTGTTGGTCTCTTGAGGTTCTTCTTGTTGATGGCGATGACGTTGTTCTGGAGAGCAACGATCTTGACGAACAAAGATCAGCAGAAGACTACAACGGCGATCCGATGTAAGACTTACAATCTCCTTGTCATCCCCGAACTTGAAGTTATCCTGTACGACCTGATCCTCGTACTTCTTGATTTCGTAGCGGTCGAGCATGCCCTTCTTAACCTTGGAGAAGTCCCACGCAACGATGAATTGTCCGGTGGACGTCACAATCGCATTTTCAGTTGCGTTCTCCCCTTGATTGAATCTAGAAGCCAAATGAGCGTCTAGGGCGAAAGCGATAGAACCGCAACTTGCCTCGCTGGGGTAAAGGAAACATCATGATTCATATACGCCACATGCTCACTGCGCAACTGCAGCCGCCTTGGGATTGGCTTCGCATCCGCAGGGAAGCTCCGATCAAAGCCCAAGCTCCCTTGGTACTTGCCCTCTCCGATAAGCGTGTCAATCAATAGCAAGTAAGTCTTTGTAGTAGCAACAATCCAACGTCCATCGGCAGTGGTATCTATGCCGAGGATAGGATCTCCCAAAGGCGGCAAGGCGGTCTTGGCATTCTTCCCGATGGAGTCAAACAGGCGAATATCACCCTTCTCGCTTGCCACCGCAAGCTTCCCGTTGGCAGTGGTTGCGACACCAGAGAACTTGTTCTTGCTCGCGTACTGCTTGAACTGGCTGTCCACCATCTTGGTGCCCGACACCCGAGGATCGATACGGAAGAGCGCATTATGCGAGGCACCGACAAGAGTCTTCTCGGTGGTCGTCGGAGCAAACTTGTTGTCGGGTGCAATGTGATCCACCATAACATCGTCATGGACCTTCCACTCTTCGACTATCTTGCCGCGTTCTATGTCCATACTGAACAGCGAATTGGGCTCGATAGGATTCATCAAGATCATCTTTGAGTCCTGATCGTGAAGCATGACCTAAAGCTAATTTAGATAGATGCTCTCTTGATCACTATTTACTTACCGCCTTAGGCACGAAGGTCTTCCCTTTAGGCGTTAGAAGGTTGGCCATGGTAGCCAGGTATTTCGCATTGCTCTCAGAGTCGTGGCTGAAGACACCGATGTTGTTGCCACGAACGACATATGAGCGGTCGCCCTTGTAACCGACGGCGAGCATTGAGTTCTTCTCCCCATTGAGAGCGGGAGGTCTGTCCTCTTCGTCGTCGTCGTATTCACCCTCAGAGTCTTCCGAATCTGATGTAAATTGATTATGAGAGAATCAAGGAGAAAATCTTTATGAGACATACCAGAACCAGGATCCAACTCGGACAATACCTCTTCTTCATCCTCTTCTTCGTCTTCTGGGTCAGCCATCTCGATATCTTCCGACGTCGCACTCATAATGTAGTTTCGTTCGTCAGGCTGTTATGGAGGCATAAGCATTGCTCATGTCACGATCAAGGTCCTCACCTTGATTTTACTCCACGGCGCCTGGAATTTGGTCTGCCATGCAGCAGCCGTGAAGACCTCCAAAAACCTGCTATAGTCTTCCTCGGTGTTGAACCTGTAGACCCAGCTCGTCATATCTGTGTCGTTCTCATCCACTTGATTCCAAGTAAGTGAGATCATCTTCAGTGACCACTTCTCGTTCATGTTCGCCTGGATGTCGTGCATGAGAATCGTCTGCCCGTTCTTGACACCAGTCAACCAGAACCGATACTCCCCGTCGCGTTGTACAATCTGGGCGGTGAGAGACTCTCCGTCTCCTTGGAAAGAACCATGACCATCAACGACAGTCCAGACGAAGAGCGTCGCTTCTGCGCTCGCTAAAACAGTGTTGGAGTGGTCCTCTGTCATCGCTCGAGCTTTGCCCTTATCGGCTTTGGGTGCTGTAGAGGCAGTGGGAGGAACTGGTTGAGAAGCCTTCTTCCGAGGTGTAGGCTTCTTCGTGTTTATAGGGTCCGGTCTGATGATTGTGAGTCACTGTGATGGCAGTCAACGAGACTAATATCAAACTCACTTCCACATGAACTCGTCCAAGTCGGAATCATCAAGATTATCAGCGCTGGCTTTGTACTTGCGTTCGTACATGGCGCGGTACATGCAAAGCTCGAAGAAGGTCTTAGTGGGGGAGTTCGTGCCCTGTGCGACGTATTCAAAAAATTCGTCGACGTCGCCACGAAGATCACGCCAGGTGAAGGTGGGCTCGCCATCTGTCGTCCCGGTGCGAAATTCGAGCTCCTCGCCGATCAAGAACGTACGCTCTTCGTCAGCTGAGGGGACTATGAGAAAACACAAGGTCAGAGAATCCACAGGCCACTCACTTTCGTCCGAATCTTCCAACAGCTCCTGATCACCATCATCGTACACTCGAGTGATGACGAGCTGGAAGTTGTGCTCGGCGGACGGAACACGGCGGATAGTCGCCATGGCGTCATTATAACTGGTGTAAAATTGAGATTGGGGGAAGACAATGATGATACGGTGATACAAACATGCATTCTCGTGAAGAGCGAATATTGCCCGGTCGGACAAGATAGAGTTGGCCGGTGGATATTTTCACGACTGGATGGCGATTAGATGTTGTCTAAGCTTATCGCAGCGTACTACACACCTTCGGCAGCATTTGGATCCTCTATCGTTCAAGTTTGAGTCAACTAGCCACAAAGATTGGCTGAATTGGACGTACGCCACACTTTGCCAATTACTGTTCCGATAGTATATAAGTTAGCAGGAAGACAGGCAGAGAATAAGACGCGACTGACGGCTCTTGAAGAGATTCATGGCAGCGGACGGTGGCGGTTACAGTGAAAGAGGGGAAGTTCAGTCACGCAGCTTTGTCCCGTTTCGGCAACGGGTGGCTCGCGACTCCGTTTCCACTGCCATGGCTACTGCTATTCCCGCCACACCAATAGGTAGACTCGCCTTCTTGTCCCGCAATCCAGCACACTCATCACATTCCCAAAGGGCAAAGCGACCCACTCACGCCAAGCTCAACGTTCCGAGCGCGAAACTCTGTGACTGGAGAGGTGCATTGCTTTGTGTTCATTGACTTCTGACATGTCTAACGGTCCAGCAAGGCGCCTTCGCCGACAGACTCTGTATTCTCCGAATCCCGCCTTGCGCGCGAAGCGTCTCGGTCCACGTTTGCTGCTCTCAACGCGTCCAGCCGCTCGTCAGCCACCATTCGCTCTGATCCCGCCATGCTTACGTGCTTTGATCCAAACGACCGCGAGCTGTACGAATTATGGGCACCCAAGAACTAATGTATATACGATTTACGCGGCAAACACGACATTTTCCTTGACAATGGTTGTTTTCAAATTGTAAGAACAGGGTTAGGGTTAACACTCTTCTTGAATCGACCACCACATTCTACGCATTTCGTCGTCTTTTTGGCTTGAACCCCGACTGTGTGGACTCGTCTTATCCATCAACTACCATCCAGCCTCCCAAGTTTCTTCGAAAATGGAATCCCTGCTACGCTGGGGCATAATAAACTCTGACCCGAATGCACCACCTCCCGAGCCAAGGAAGGACCTCGATCCCGCTGTCATCGACATGATTCTCGGAAAATCAGACGCAGAACTCATGAAAGAAGATATGGCCGTCGCTCTCGACGTAGCTAGGTCGGAGGACGAGCGGATAGACGCACTAGATCACCTTGAGATGGTGCGTTTGCATTCTTTCGAGTGTCCTACCTTTGATTGACGAGACCCTAGTTGATAGAACAAATTGACAACGCCAACAGTGAGCCCTTCGTTTTGCCACGGGGATCGGACCATTGAATCCCTCCTGCAGATTTGGAAAAACTGAAAATGTGGCCATCGTTGCACACCCTTCTCACATCTGAAGACGCGACGGATCCCATAGTCATGCAAGCCCTCTGGGTGATAGGAACCGCTCTCCAAAACAATCCTGCTGCGCAAGAGTCGGTGCGTTCTTTTCAAGACTCACAATCAATCATTACTCATCTGTGTTCAATAGTACCTCGCTTTACACCCACTTTCAACCTTGACATCCTTCCTTGTTCCCGCCAGCTCAACACCCCAAATACGCTCAAAAGCACTCTACACATTGTCTGGCCTCTTAAAGCATAATGCGCCTGCCGTCAAGGCCCTTGACGAAGCAGAAACGAACGGTTGGCCGAAGCTTCGGGATGCCTTGCAAGGTATCTTCTATGATTAATCAAATTTGACGTCTTCTTACTTATGTCCTAGATCCTGATATAACCGTTCGTCGGAAGGCTGCATTCCTGCTTAATACCCTACTCACGCCCAACGGCGAATCATCAACTTCAACGGCTGGTGGTAACGTGCATGGCGGTCAGCAACAGCCCGTGCATCCAAACTCACATGCTGCTAATCTGCTGGATCCGTCGCGTACAAGAACATCGCTGTTGGCCATCAAGGCTATCGAAGAACAAAACATACTGCCTGTCGTTGTCGATGGACTGACACAGCCTCTTCCCTACGGTGAGGATGGAGAAGTCGAGGAGCCTGATGCCGATCTCGAAGAGAAGCTTTTTGGGTACGCCTTCTAGAGTTTTGTCTTGTTGAAGATTATTGACACTGGCCGAAGGATCCTGAATACTTACGCCGTTGCTTGCAATCTGGCCTTGGACGAGGCTCATAAGAAGTCTCTGAAGACCTGGATTGCGAAGGAAAAGCCGAGAGCGAGTGAGCATCGCTGGGGGCTCAGTGACATCGAGCTGAAGCATCTCGAAGAGAAACTTCAATAAACTACAATAGAGTGTGCTTTGTTTGGTGCTTGTAGGATTCACAACGACGACATGAATTGAGAATAGCAAGTCTGAGCGCACACTCTGGGCTGGCACTTTCCCTGGGAAGCTTTCGGATAGTCCAATATGTGCGGCAATATTGAGTCTGAGCTACTGTGAGGATGAAAGCTCGAGCCTCGACAATGATCGGAGTTCAAAATACCCTGCTCTGTCACTGACAGCGACCTCAACATCGCGCACGGCTTGAACGATGCCTAGAAACCCGCCGCCTGCTGATCCCGAGCCCGAGATTGCTGAGGATGACGATGGCGACGACGATATCATGGACGACCAAGACGAGGACGGATACAGTGAGTGCCCTTTCCTGCAACACCTTCCCCTCCTCCATCCTCTGCCGAGTTGGCTTGATTATTGACTTTCAGCCTCGTCGACGCCCACCTCAACAGTCACCTGGATCAGTTGGTTCTGCTCGCTGCCGGGACACGAGTACTTCTGCGAGGTCACGGAAGACTTCATCGAGGACGATTTCAATCTCACGGGGCTGAACGTGTTGGTGCCGTTCTGGAAGGAGGCAATGGAGATGGTGCTGGATGTCGAGCCAGGTGCGTGTATCCCTGTGCCGTGCACAGGACGCGACCTGATGGGCGGGCAGATGAGGACGCGGCGACCAAAATACCGGATGTCTCAATTGTCGAGTCGTCGGCAGAGATGCTATACGGCCTCGTGCACCAGCGATATATTCTTACCCGTGCAGGCCTACAAGCTATGGTACATTGCACTGTTTTCTTTAGACAACGAGCTAATTGTTCTTCTACAGATCGACAAATACGAAAACAACGCTTTCGGAACTTGCCCACGCGTGCACTGTCGCTCAACCAACGTCGTTCCCTGCGGACGCTCAGATACGCCCGGCTACGACACGGTCAAACTGTACTGCCCCAACTGCAACGACATCTACGCTCCTCCCTCTTCGCGCTACCAGGGCGTCGACGGCGCATTCTTCGGCACCACCTTTGCTCACCTCTTCTTCCAAAGCTATCGCGAACTTGCTCCGGCGCCGTTCTACAAGCCAGGGACTGCGTCTTCTGGCGGCAGCTCACCCGCGAGCGGGACCAGCGGAAGTGGGGCCGGAACGGCGTTCGTCAACCCCAATCCGCATGGTGGCCAGAAGCGAGCCGAGGGCATCATCTACATACCCAAGATCTACGGCTTCAAGGTTAGCGAGCGCGCCAAGAGCGGTCCTCGCATGGCGTGGCTTCGTCTCAGACCCGAGGCACCCGAGGAGCTGGACAAGGTGGACTGGCGCGGACGATGGCTTGATGCCGATTTTTCTGATGACGATTCGGACGAGGACGAAGACGACGACCATGGAATGGAGATGGAGGAGTTTGATCCTGTGGGCATCTCTCATTTCTCTCCCTCCGATTGTTCTGAACCTGGGCTAGGACGTCACTTATGATGATGACGAGGACGAGGAAGAGGAGGAGGAGGAAGAAATGCAGGCGGAGCAGGCATATACTGGTGGGCGGCGGGTGGCAGACCTTGTGGTCCAGCAGACTCAATCCGCACGGACGGCGCCTACCAGCGCGGCTTCACGCCCAGCTAAGGATGCATCAAAAGTGTCGGCTCCTGCGCATGTACCAATACGACTCGGACTACCGTCCGGACAGGTCCGCATCGTACGCCAGTACGTCCCGACTACAGCATAATGACGGGGTTATGTAGTTCAGTGTATTATATCGTTTCATTCGATTTTTCTTGAGTTCCAATCTTATCTCTGTATAAATGGCGTCGATAGCATGGTAAGGCTTTGACTTTTGGTGATTCATTGATTCACCGACCCCTTCTCCTTGACAATTTGGGCAGAAGTTAAGAAGTTTTCCGCCCATAAAAGAACAGATTTTGACCATACATGGAGGGGAAGCGTCACTCTCGACAGTTCGGTAAAATGATACTCAAAGGGAGCGATGTATAGAGGACGACATAGCGGAGCTGATCTGATTCATCAAGACGTTCGGAATAGCCGCGAGAGAGGGTATCCTTACGATGTTGCCTTTGACGCTTTGCAAGTTGAGGCGGCAGTTGACAAGACCGTCACCGTGCATGGGCGACAAGATCGAACTTTCGATCAACGGCGAGAGAGTATACCTAGGCCGCTCGGATAGAGGTTCAAAATGTGAGTCATCGTCTCTTCTCTTCGCAGTCTGTGCTGATACTGTATGCCAGAAGTGTTGATATACTAGGAGATACATAATGATAGAGCCCCAACAACCTGCATGTCAGTTTATACAACACATTTCGTTTCGGCATGCAACTCTGACGATTAGCATGTGCAGGACGCCCAATATGAACGTAGATGATAGACCGTCAAATAAGCTGTCCATGCTTGCCAGAAGGACGATGAGGGCGAATGTTGCCATCCCAACCTTATGAGTAGGACAAAGAATCATCTCAGGCAGGCCAGCTGGACATATGTAGATAATGTGTAGGACCTGTGGTATTAGAAAGATGAGGCGGGCAGGTTGAACACGGCCAGAGAGAACCACATACCTTGAGGATCATAAGATACGTCTTGGCTAGCCTGACCACGTCAATGCGTTGCAGATTGAAAGACCAATTTCTCCGCGGATAATGCATTGCAGCTGGCGGAATCTCCGGAGCAGGAAGGGTGAGTAGGGTCGTCTTCTCACTCATAGCAGGTTCAGCGTCAAAAGTGGCTTCTTCCACACGAGGAGTCTCGACGGGAGTCGCCATCTGAGTAGGCGTGGCGGAGTCCCTGGACTCACTTGAGTGCCTTCGAACGATGGGCAAAGGAGATGTTGCATTGGTTATGGATGATGTGCCTGCACGAGAACGTTGGCGAATGGGGTCTAACTAAGGAATCTGAAATAAGCGAAGGAAGGCGACTGTGAACGCAGACGTACTCTGCCTTCTCGGAGGGCCGATAATACTCTGTCGCAGGACGGGCGTGATGCAGGTATGGGATTCAACAGACCCTCCAACAAGATTAGAAAAGCTCTTGGCAAGCTGCGAGCTTCGAATGAGGATGTTATCGTAGGGTTGGACTTGAACCCGGGATAAGAGAGGACCTCCGCTTCCAGGCGAGACATCTTGTCATCTTCAGCTAGGCTATTAACGGTACTTCCGCTGGCATCACCCGCTGCGGCGTAGTGATACGGTAATTTGAAGAAGAGAAGCTTGTGGAGGATCATGCCCAGCGACCACATATCGGCTTTACTATCGATTTGATGAAGGATGCCGGTCTGTGGAGACGGGAGCGATTCTGGTGACGAGTATTCGAGGCTGAACAATCCTTAACTCAAGAAGAACAAGTGGAGGAGCTTCACTTACGTCCCCGTGTTGCCAGATCGCACTTTTGGGGTATTGATCATGTCTCGAGATGTCCCAAAATCGGAGAGCATGGCACGAGGTCTAGAAGGTGGTAAGACAGCGTCAATTGCACAACGCTCAACTTACATCAAGCGTCCTTCATCCCAGGTCAGCAATACATTGCCTGGCTTCAGGTCGAGGTGAAGAATCGACTTTGCATGCTGAGGTCCATGCTTGAGGGAACGATGATGACGGATAAGTTACAGAACTGACCAAGAAAGCCAAGCCCTCGACGACGTCGCCGAACAGACTTTTGGCTTCTTCGGCACTCAATAAATGTACCGCAGTCCAAGTCTGGCGATACTTTGAGCTGCTGCCACCATCCATCCGACGTCTTACACGCTCCTTCTCTTCGGGCGATGCACGCTGATACATTTTGTAGGCACGAATCCGGGCAGAACGCGACAGTAAGTCTGGATCCTCATCCGGAGTTGACGGGCTGAGATGTACATGTGTCTCCCGGCCCAGACGAACATCAATGAAGTCGTCAAGGCTGCAAGCCAGGTGAGTTCAGAACGCGGGGAGCTATGTGCAGACAGACCTTCCGCCCTCCGCCCATTGCATGAGGATGCTGAGAACATGTCAACAAGTCTGTTGTATTCCCGAAGAAATTGCTTAACTGTAAGGTAGGCACCTTCGGTCCGAAGGCAGAGAACTGGGTCGTTTCTAGCCAAGAGTGACTGGATGACGCGATTAGTGAGGCACAAAATGAAACAAAGTAGGGGCCCACTGGTATGTGATGATATTGGGATGATGAAGGCTCTCTATCAGACGGACCTGCGAGGATTATTTGAGTATGATCTGAAGGTCGGAGAATAACGAAGTAACCTCGCGTAGGATGTTGATCAAATAAGAGTGAGATTCGCCTACAGCAACCTTTTTGACCGCAAAGTGTCCTAGAGGATTTCCGTCCAGTACATGCTACAGACGAGGTCATGGAGGTCGAAACGTGCCAAAGTACGGTTGATATACCTGGCAGAGATACACGCTTCCATTAGCACCCATTCCCAGTTTCTGCTCCTCCGTGAAAAAGGCCTTGAAGTAGCCGTCCGCTAGAGCTTCGGGTGAGAATGTGCTGGGGCCAGCTTGCGCATTACCGCCAGAGTCAATTGGCGGAGGTGGTGTCGAAGGACGTGACCAGGTGTCATTGGCGATTGCGAGAAGATGAAAGTAATTGGAGGCTCTCGAGTGATCGTCCTCGACGTCAATTGGGGTATCCGGCTCTGCATGGAGTCCAGCAGGCAGTTTCTGGTGGCAGGCAGGGCAGTAATGCTCCCGCGGCTGTATTGACGAGGCGCGGATGGCGAGAGCATGATTGGTCGGATTGTAGAGCACCACTTGATTGGAGGCATGAAAGATTGGCCGCCACGTCGTCAGGGCTCCATATGCGTTGTCCTCGCCACCATCGGGCGACAGAGGGCCCTCAGCGTCGGTGTACATCATGAAGCGCAGGGTCGAGGCTCGCGTTCACCGTATTAGGCTCTTACGTCACATGCGCCAAGCCCTAACCCGACTGGTCTAGGATTTTTTCAGCAGCGCAGGTTAGCCTTGCACCATGGCCAACAAAATGGCCATCGATGCTGCCAGTGCTATTCATCACCCACTGCACATCGACCTCGCCGGCCAAACGCAGCTTCTCATCTCAAAAGTACCTTCTAATGCCCACGCATCCGTAATTTCCACCGCGCAATCCACCGCAGACCTCCTCCGGGCCTTGTCAGACGCTCTCGCGGATCCATCCCTCACCCTCATCATCGAAAATCTTTTCCGGCCCATCCTGTTCGATCTATGCGCTCGCTGGATAGCGCTTCCGCTTCTCACCGAAGATCAGCTCGTTGCCATATGTCTGCTTTTAGAAGTTCACGAAGAACTTTTCCCGTGAGTCAAAAACTTCAATCTGCCTCTAGAATCACTCTAACTCTTTCGATCAGTATACTGCACTCACTCATAGCGAAACCCGCATTGAAAGAGGGCCCACTTGCGGGATGTCCCCAGCATCCAAACGATAAACGTCGCGTCAACAGGCTTGTCCTCGCGTATTACCGCATCCTCCAAGCCAACCGGCAGCTACCCACTCAACTCTGTTGGCCACACAACCATGTCTCCGCTATTATGTGGGATCCAGCATTTGACAATGCCTCACGTCTCGTCGCTCTACACTGTTATGCTCTCCAAACCGGGATGGGTGAAGTCGAGCGTGTCAAGATTGAACAGGATATTCTCGGAGAGTCTTGCGGAGTCGAGTGTCCGCTCCACTACGAAGACAAACCGAGTGGTACCTCAACAGAGGTCGATGGCTGGCTGATGCCCGTCATAGAGGTGAAACGCATCCAGGCAGCTCGCGAGGAGATTGCAACCTCCAGCCAGTCTTATTTCTCCCAAGAACCATCCATGCTGCTGTCAGACCTGAGGTTAGATTCTCTTCAGCCAATCTTCCTTTGCTATATTCATCGGTTTTCAGCTCGTTCGTCGTGGACGTAGAAGGTGTTCTACTCCTGCGATCATCAAATGTCTCTGGCGAATCCACCCCCTTAATCAAGACGCCCACAACACAGCACAATCTCCGCGCTTTGGCTCATCACCTATCACTGCGCGTTCCGGTCCTCCTAACATCACCTCCATCCTCTGGCAAATCAATCATCTTGTCGCATCTCGCATCTCAACTCTTCCCTCGTGTCCAGAATCATATCATCACTGTCCATCTTGCAGACACCTCTTTGGATCCTCGGTCATTGATTGGCTCATATGTATCCTCCTCATCCCAGGCGGGCACGTTTGAATGGAAGGAGGGTGTTTTGGTGCGCGCCATGCGTCAGGGGAAATGGATCGTCTTCAAGGACATCGATAGGGCCAGCCCAGAAGTACTGGGTGTCTTAAAGCCCTTGGTGGAGTCGTATGGCATCACCAAATGGATCGGCGGTTGCGCGTACCTTGACGTCTCAGGTCGCGGTAGAATCACCGCCCAGCAGAGTTTCGCCATCTTTGCCACGAGATCGCTTGCGCCCTCTCGCAAGAATACATTTCCACCACCGCTGTTTCTTGGTGCCCACAAGTTCTCGGAGGTTGCCATATTGTCTCCGAGCCTTGACGACCTCCAGATGGTACTCAGTGCCAAGTTCCCAAGGTTGGCTGGCGCGTCAACGAGCGCGCTCATCCGGCTGTGGGAAGGACTCAAGGCCGTACCATCGGCGTCTTCCATGCGGGTCATAGGCCTACGGGAACTAGAGAAGTTCTGCGTACGTGTTGACGCGTTACTTCCAGCGTCGTTCCAGCCCATCCATACCGACGCATCTGAGGAACATTCCTTACTTTTCTTGTTTCCCAACACCCATTTCCGTGAACAGATATTCCTGGAAGCTCGCGACATCTTCTTTGGCGCCGCTGCCCTCACGACGGCTGCCCAGATCTACATCGACTCCGTGGTGAATGTCATTGCTGAACACCTTGGACTGGATGCCGAGCGGCGTGATTGGCTCTGGAAGAGGTGGTCTCCCGAACTGAAGGTGGAGAAGGATGTCAATGATGTTGTAGTCGGTGTTCGCTCAGGCAACACTCTCTTAACAGCACGCACGACGAAACCCGGCATCCCTCTACCACCATCGCGGCCGTTTGCGATGCACAAGCCTGCTGTATTGCTCATGTCGCGTATCATCACCGCGATATCCCTCGGAGAACCCGTTCTCTTGACTGGTGAAACCGGTACAGGAAAAACCAGTGTCGTCACCCACCTCTCATCCTTGCTACGGCGGCCTTTGATCTCGCTCAACTTATCACATCAGACTGAGTCCTCTGACCTCCTAGGTGGATTCAAGCCTGTGGATGCGCGAGTGCCGGCTTCCGCTCTGCAGGAACGCTTCTTAGACCTTTTCGGGTCCACGTTCAGTCGGCGGAAAAACGAGAAGTATGAGATAGAAGTGAGGAAGGCGGTCAGTGATGGGAAATGGAAGCGGGCAGTTGCCTTGTGGAAAGACAGTGCCAGACGGGCAAGAGACCGGATCCGCGAGAAAACGGGAGAGCCATCGTATGTTTCTCCGTTGCCCTTTCCACCATCATTTGACATCGTTATTAGGATGGATGTTGTACAAGAGCGGGAGAGTCAGACGCCGAGGAAAAGAAGGAAGGTGGAAGGGACGTCTGAGGCCAGCTGGAATGCGTTTGCACACGACGTAGCGGACTTCGAGATTCACCACGTCCACGGGAAGAGCAAGTTCGCATTCGACTTTGTGGAGGGCCCGTTGGTTAAGGCTGTCAGAAACGGGGATTGGTTTGTGCTCCTCGTATGCAACATTGCAACAGTCTGACGTTTGTTAGGGTTCTATTGGACGAGATCAATCTCGCAAGCTCAGAAACTCTGGAGTGCATAACCGGTCTGCTGCAGAACTCCACTTCCTCGATCACTCTCACAGAAAATGGATCCTTGGAGCCTGTTCCACGCCATCCGGACTTCAGGCTTTTCGCTTGTATGAACCCGGCGACCGATGTGGGAAAGAAGGACCTAGCGCCTAACATTCGATGCCGCTTCACTGAGATAGATGTCCCACCTCCAGATGCGGATCAGGAGACCCTCATCAGCATCGTCACGCAGTACATCGGGCAGGTCGCTGTAGGCGACAAGGCAGCTATCCTCAACGTCGCCGAGTTCTACGTTGCAGTGAAACAGCTTTCGCAGTCGCGCACGATAGCGGATGGATCGAACCATCGCCCCCACTATAGCATGCGTACTTTGGCCCGGGCGCTCACATTCGCCGCAGATATCGCCAGCACGTACGGTCTGCGCCGTGCTCTATGGGAGGGCTGCCTCATGGCATTTACGATGGTGTTGGACGGTCAAAGTGCAGAGGCCGTTACTGCATTAGCTCGACAGCATATCCTGGCCGGTGTTCGCAACCCGCGCTCCCTCCTCGCCAAGGTTCCCTCTGCTCCCTCTTCAGATCACTTCGTCAAATTTGGGCCCTTCTATCTCGAGAAGGGTCCGTTGCCCGTTGACTCGGCTGACGAATACATCATGACGCCCTCAGTTGAGGCGAAGCTCATTGACCTTGCTCGGATCATCCTTACTCGCCGTTTCCCTGTTCTTATCGAGGGCCCTACCTCGAGTGGAAAGACGAGTTCAATCGAGTATCTGGCGAAGAGGACGGGTCATAACTTTGTTCGTATCAACAATCACGAACACACCGACATCCAAGAGTACCTCGGCTCTTATGTCGCGGACCCTATCACTGGCAAGCTTGTTTTCCAAGATGGCTTACTAGTTCGTGCCCTCCGTCAAGGTCATTGGATCGTTCTCGACGAGCTCAACCTTGCACCTACCGACGTTCTCGAAGCCCTCAATCGTTTGTTGGACGACAACCGGGAGCTTGTCATACCGGAGACACAAGAAGTTGTGCGACCACATCCTCACTTCATGATCTTTGCCACTCAGAATCCCCCTGGTTTGTACGCCGGCCGGAAGATCTTGTCGCGTGCCTTCAGAAATCGATTCCTCGAGGTTCACTTCGAAGACGTCCCAGAGGCGGAGTTGGAAACGATTCTCTGTCAGCGGTGTCGCATTGCGCCGTCCTACGGCAAGAAGATCGTCATGGTCTTTCGCGAACTTCAGAATCGCCGCCAATCTGGTCGTGTATTCGAGAGCAAGTTTGGGTTCGCGACCCTCCGTGACCTCTTCCGGTGGGCCGGACGTGATGCTATGTCCTACCAGGAGCTTGCAGAGAATGGATACATGTTGCTTGCAGAACGTGCACGGCGCTCCGACGATAAGATTGCCGTGAAGGAGGTCATCGAGAAGGTTATGGGCGTTCAGATTGACGAGGTTTCGTTATACAGTCTCACCAATGCATCGAAGGACGTCGAATCTTTCCTTGGGTGCCCGCTTCCCAAGGACAGTCCCATCATCTGGACGACTGCTATGCAACGCCTATTCATTCTTCTTGGCCGTGCACTACGATTTAACGAGCCTGTCCTACTAGTTGGTGAGACAGGTTGCGGCAAGACCTCTGTCTGTCAAGTCTTCGCTTCAGCCACCGGTCAGAATCTACACGCACTCAATTGCCACCAAGGGACAGAAACGGCTGATTTGATCGGCGGTCTTCGGCCCATACGGAATCGCTCATCCCTCGAAGCCGTTATCTTTCGCGACGCGTCGGCTCTGCTTGGGCAGTACGCCGAGCTCCCGGATCATGCCTCCCTCGAGTTTTTCACTGCTGAGATCGACAAATTGCGCCATTCCCCAGCACTAGACGCAGCGGCACTAGAGGAGGTCGAGGACATTCGCCGTCGTATCGGCCGTCTCAATGCAATCTTCGAATGGCACGATGGGCCTTTGATTCAGGCGATGGAGTCCGGTGATGTTTTCCTGCTTGACGAAATTTCGTTGGCAGACGACTCAGTTTTGGAACGCCTCAATAGCGTCCTCGAATCATCCAGGACGATGGTACTCGCTGAGAAAGGAGGGGATAATGCTAGTGACTCTGCCATCACAGCCTCGGAGTCGTTTAAACTTGTCGCGACCATGAATCCTGGAGGCGATTATGGCAAAAAGGAACTGTCACCTGCTCTCCGCAATCGCTTCACCGAGATTTGGGTACCGTCAGTCGATAACCGGATCGATCTGGAGGTCATCGTCAACTGTATGTGGAAACACGACGAGTTGAAGTGCTACACCTCCCACATACTCGATTTCGTGGACTGGCTATGTGGGGTGGTCGGGGACCGCTCTCTTATGAATCTTCGGGATGTCATTGTACGTGTCTCCACTGCTTTGAAGTTCAGTCGGTCTTATTACTCGTCACAGGCATGGGTGGATTTTTCTAATCGTACCTTTGTGAACGGGCAAGGCATACCTCCTGACGTCATCTTTGTACGCCACATTCAAATCTCAAATTTCCTCGGGACATGGCTAATCAACCTGCATTCTAGCACCACGCGGCTCATATGACTTACATCGACGGGTTGGCATCCATGTCTCAACTGTCCGGCTACTCCAAGGAGGGTCTGGTTCAGTTACAACAGGATGCACGGCGCAAATTGCAAGATCTTGTAACTGTCGTGGACGACATCAACTTCCCTAGGGGTGTCTTGGATCCATCAAGCGTCCTGCAACTTGGTGCATCCAGCATTACCAGAGGAAAACTCGTGTTGCCTTCTGCCATCTTCAATTTCAATGCGCCCACGACCAACGACAACGCTACTCGCGTCATCCGTGCATGCCAGCTTCCCAAGCCCATCCTGCTGGAAGGGAGTCCTGGGGTTGGAAAGACAAGTCTCGTCACGGCACTCTCCATCGCTGCGGGGCACCATCTTTGTCGTATCAATCTTTCCGATCAAACCGACCTTGCAGACCTCTTTGGGTCTGATCTGCCGATTGAAGGGGGACGGCCAGGTGAATTCTCCTGGAAGAATGCCGAATTCCTCGACGCACTCGTGGATGGTCACTGGGTGCTCTTGGATGAAATGAACCTTGCACCTCAGGCAGTGTTGGAAGGCCTCAACTCTGCCCTGGATCACCGTGGCACAGTTTTCATTCCGGAGCTCGGACGTTCTTTCCCTCGTCATCCCGACTTTCGCATATTTGCTGCCCAGAACCCTTTGAACCAAGGGAGTGGCAGGAAGGGACTCCCAAAGTCTTTTCTCAATCGTTTCACGAAGGTTTACGTCGATGAACTCACGGACGCCGATCTTCGTCTCGTTTGCCGACATCTCTTTCCAGATGCGGGTGCTGATCTTCTTCAATCGATAGTCACCTTCAATATGAGGTTGACGGAAGAAGTCACTGTCAAGCACTCGTTCGGCAGAGAAGGTAGTCCTTGGGAGTTCAATCTGCGGGATGTGATCCGCTGGGGCACCTGCCTGAACCACCCCCCACATCTCGAGCCAACACTCTCCTTCCGTGCAGTGTACCTCCACCGGTTCAGGAATGCCGAAGATCGTCGTCGAGTGTGCGAATTATACGAGCAGGTCTTCGGCATATCCTCCTACGCCAGCGTAAACCCCGCAGTTCTCACCTCACCCGACTATTGCCAGGTTGGACTCTTTGAATCCGCACGCAACAATTTGTTACCGACTTCACGCTCGGGTCGCGTCCTCAAGATGCAGCTCACTGCTCTAGAAGCCGTGGGTCTGTGTATCAATCATTCCTGGCTTTCCATCCTTACAGGCGGCCGTGACACCGGGAAAAGTCAGATAGTCCAGCTCTTAGCCGATCTAACAGGCAATGACCTCCGCCTGTTGTCGCTTAGCTCTTCCACGGAAGCCTCAGATATCCTTGGCAGCTTCGAGCAAGTTGACGCGGATGGTCGTCTCATTGCTATCGCATGTGACGTGCTGAGTATCGCCGATCGTCATCTGCGCTCAAAGCTTGGATGTCGGTCAAGCTTAGAAGGCCTTGAAATTCTACGAGAGATATCCTGTTGTCGCTCACTCTCCCACGATCATCCGACTCTCATCAGCATCTTGAATCTCATTCTCACGGAACTAGACGGCTTCTATGGCTCAGAAGTGGACGCCGTTCGCTTGGATATCCAGCGTCTCTCAAGAAGCGGACCGGCTCAGTTTGAGTGGTTCGACGGACCACTTGTTGATGCTATGAAGCATGGTCATTGGCTTGTCATGGATGGTGCTAATCTTTGCAGTCCTTCTGTTCTAGACCGACTCAACTCAGTTTGCGAAACTGACGGCCGTCTAACTCTGAACGAGCGAGGACATGTCAACGGAAGTGTCGTTGTCATCAAGCCTCACCCCAAATTCAGGCTATTCATGACCGTAGATCCTCAATTTGGCGAACTGTCTCGTGCGATGAGGAACCGTGGCATTGAAGTCGCGCTATTGGGTGCTCCTCTTGCTGATGATACTCAGATTATATCGGACTTCCATCGACTCCCTCGCTTGGTCAACGTGGACAGCATACACTTCGATGTATCCCGGCGTGGCCTTCTTCCAATATCTCCTCGCCAGGATTGTCCTTCGTCGCTCCTCTCATCTGGATTTGCGCTTCGCCATGACTCCGGCTCTTCATACCTACTGGATCAGCTTCCTGTCCTCTTGGAATCGAAACTCGAGCCGGCCATGTCAATGAATGCCATTCTGCGTGTTATTGGTCGTTCTATAGTCCCAACCTTCGTTCCGCGCTTCGTCCGCCTTTTGAAACACCTGTCGTCACCCGATCTTGAACCAATCTTGTCTTTTCTACAGAACTTTCCGGGACCCGGTCAAGTCACGATCGACAAGATGCGAGTGCATCATTCTTCAATACGGGAAGTGCCTTTAGCCTCCATCTTGATGCAGGTCAGCTGATTTATCCATTCCACGAGCACTCGCGTTAATTAATTTATGTTGTGTATTTTCAATATACCGATTTTAGCCCATGATGTTTCTTCAATCCTTTGAGTCAGCCAGCAGTCCGTTCAAACTCGCACAAGACGTATTTCTAAGGATCCTGGATCTTTCAGCGATTCTCGTTCTAGAGCAAGCCGAGATGCCTGCAAACCTCTCTTGGTCATCTGAACTGCATCAAAACACTTATGGTGATGTCGTTACGCTGTTTGCCAGAGTGCGGGAGATGTCACTCGATGTCCTCAATACGGCTGCAGTCTTCGACAACGATATCACGGTGAGATTCCACTCTGCTTCCCAGATATCCTTCTGACGGAGGTGTCAGTCAATCTATGAGTTAGCAATGGCCGTGCTGCGGTGCTCGAGTCAACTATTGGTCGCCGTATCGAAACCCCACTTCGACTATTCTCTGGTATATGCCATGGTGAACTGGTTGATGAAGGCTTTGGACCAATGCCGACCTCCATTCATTCCTGTTCTCTCTTCTTCAGTGAAACTATCGAACACCATCTCCTTCTCGTCTGGCGTTGGCCTTTCGCAGTTGTGGTCTCAATTCCTGCTCATGCCACAGCAAGGATTCGCTTCCGAGATATTACAGCTAGATGCACAGAATCGTAATGCAGCGTCTATGGACGGTAAGGAACCTTCTTGCGTGAAATGCAAATCTGACAATGACGCCACGTTAGGTCGTCGCCGAGTGTTTACGTTGATGTCTTTGCGCCTGACTGGGCATGGCGAAACAGAAGTAGTCGAACGGTTGATTCAGGAACAAATACAGGTACGCTCAAACGCTCTATCACAAGTCATAAGCTGGACACGGCCACAGCCTTGCGACTTCGACAACGCAGTAGATCTAAAGATCGGCGATCGCTCAATACTGGTTACAGAGCTGGGCGTCTTGGCGGCATCCCAGCCCAACGCGGTACGTATTGTTCAGCTCTGCGACTTGTCGGGACCTCATTTTACTCCAGCTCTCAATGAAGACTTTCTTGGAAGTGATATGCGACCAATCAGAAATTTCGTTGCTGCGCATGGTTCCTTATCAAGAAATCATGTGGCTCTCAGAAAGTAGTGATGCTCAACCCGCTGGTGAATCGGTTTCCGTCGCGTTATCTGTCTCGTAGATCTAACGTCAATCCAGATTTTATCCCGATAGTTATTCGACAGCAATTGCGGTGGTTGAAAGATATATGGGCTTCTGGGTCATCCTCCGTAAGCTGAGAAGGAATACTCGCAGAACTGTCTTCTCATTTGCCATGGTCAGATCACCGATGGTCCCTCGTCTCTTCTTCGTCCTGTCAATCTCATGGATCAGTTGTCCACCTGGTGCGCCCTCTTTCTCTTTGTATTCCGCGACCCATGACTCATTGAGTACTCAGCAACCCGGCTAACTCGCCCATGAACTTATATGCGGAATATCAGCGGCGCATTAAGCTCAATACCAAGCTCATTCTATTGCAGTGCGACATGGACACCTCCCGAATCAAACAGCTTCGTTTATTAGTCGAGAAGTCCACCGACATGGTAAGTGGCGCCACGAAGATTTACGCTTTGGGACTGAATGAAAACCAGATACACGATGCCTTCCATCAACGACCGTCTGGGGAGGATTCCCTCGCCAGATCTTCGCCGAGATTCGCTGACGCCCAAGAGCGCTTCATGGGACCGGCCCTTTCGGCTTTACAAACCACAGCGTCCAAGGATCAGGATATGTCCGCTATAGGTCTTGCGTGGCTCTCTCTGGCAAGGATGGTCCTTCACTTGGCCATCCCCGATGTCCCAATTGATCCCGCTGCAGTTCGCCACAGTGAATACCAGTTCATAGAAAGCGGCGTTTCTCTGCTTTCTGAGCAGATCACTCTTCACCGTCAATTCGACCAACTGCTGGCTGGCAATACTCAAAGTGTCGCTACGTTCTATCTCGAAGGACAGCGTGATAGTCTTCTCCTCACTGCTGGTGCGAAGCCACGAATCTTACGACAAGACGTGTCTCGTCTGCACATGTTTTGGTCGGAAGTTACACAGTTCCAGAAGACCATATCGTCGGCGAAGATTGACGAGCTACTGCTGCAGCTTCAAACAGCAGGAACGTCTGCGCTTGCGAGGGAGGAATCCATGCAGCAGACCATCCAGAGTTTCATCCAGCGCCTGGAGACGGCTTACGCCGACTTCGAGGACCTCGGAGTCATCGTCCAGTTCGCGTTACAACATCTGCGCATGGGATTGCGCATTTTGCGCCATGCGTTTGTCGGAAAGGACGTGACAACTCTCACAGAGCAATTCACGATGGCACTTACCGTCTTTCCCTCGATCAAGAGTGTGCCGTTCTTCATGAACTCATCCTCTGTTCCTCCAGGGATTGGTATCTGCCAGCATCATCTCGTAGCTCTGTCGGCTGTTTCCTTCGAGATTTGCGCCGACGTCGTTTGGCAGGAACAGGCGTGTTTCATACGTGAAACATACGATCGTATCGTCCGCCTATGGTTGATGGACCAAGAGAAAGCAAAGCGCGCTGATGAGGAAGCACAATCGCTTTATAGGCGGACGGACTCTGCGTATGACGACCTCAGCGATCACGAGCGAGAAGAAATGGAATTCCGGGCATTGTTCCCTTCCTTCGAAGATGTTTTCGACGAAGACTCTACTTCTCAGAATCCCTCCACATCGTCACAATCGCTGGTATCGGAAGCCCAAATGACACAATTGCTGGATCTTCATTACTCCATCATTTATGGTCCAGGCGATTCACCAGAAAAGAGCTTGCACGAATACTTTGCAACCCGCATGCAGTGTGTTTCGGACATTCAACTGCAGTCCCTTTCCGGCGCGATAGACGACTGTCGCATCTTCCAGTTGAAGCTCTTGTCTCAATCCCTTCCGGGTCGTCATCGCCATCATCGGGAAACCTCGGTCAACTTTTATACCGATGCCAACATTGAAGAGGTCAAGAAAGCTGTCGCCGTCGTAACCTTGCTCCACGAGCGTCTGCAACGACTGATCGAGGAATGGCCGGAGCAGATGGTGCTGCATCATCTTCAAGCACGCTGTGATAGTTTCTTGGCGCTCAACCTAGACAGTCCAGTGGCGAAGGTCCTCTCTGGCTTAGAGCAGCTCTTACTCCAAACCGAGGACTGGGAGTTGTTTGCTAATCGCAACAACAACTTGAAGCCGGAGCGTACGATGCTCATTGAGCTGATTGTTCAATGGCGGCGGATGGAGTTGTCATGCTGGGATAACCTCCTTGACTCGGAGCATCTCAAGTTCCAAGGGAGCATTGCTGAGTGGTGGTTCCGTCTCTATGACACCCTGGTTCGTGGATCATTGGACACGTTCGCTCGGGAGAGGAATGGGGATGTTTCAGCTTCCGACTACTTGTCAACTCTACTTCCCATGCTGGATGAGTTCATCCGAGGTAGTCCTCTGGGACAGTTTGCCTCCAGATTGAGACTCGTCGAAAGCTTCGCGCTCTACTGTCAGCGCATGGTTCCCACACTTCCCCCTTCTGATCAACCTGTGATTGCGCGAGTGCAGTGTCTCTTAAAGTCTACATGGGAGACTTTTGATCTGTACTCGCCAGTGATAGAGGCGTACCTTCATAACCAGCGTTCCTCTTTGGAGAAAGAGGTCAAAAACTTCGTGAAGTTAGCCAGCTGGAAGGATATCAACGTCCAGGCTTTGAAGGCCAGTGCTCAACGCACGCATCATCAGCTGTACAAGATTATCCGCAAGTTCCGGGACATCTTGCGCTTGCCAGCAGCGGATCGCCTTCTTCCTCAATTTTCGCGAAAGGAAGACGACCATAACATGGAGCCTCTTCTTCCGGAACATCCTTCACCGCCGACACCAACCTTCCCGCCTAGAGAGAACCCGTCGTCCGCTCCGCACCTCGTCAACCTGGATAGGACATACACCAGGTTTGTTGACATCTCCCATCGGAAGCTCAGAGCTTTCGTCTCATCCGCTTTGCCGCTTCATGTCGAAAATCTAGCAACGGACATCATCACTGGAATTGAAAGCTTGTCATCCTCGCAAATCCCCCCTGATATATCCCCAGAGAAGCGCACCAAGTTTCTCAAGTCTGTACTTACGCGGAAGCGAAAAGCATGGAGTGACCTTTTGAAGGAACTGAAGCGCGCTGGTTTCGCTACCAATCTCAAACCTGAAATCTTGCAGCAGCACCAGGACAGTCGTTGGTTGAGGGAACAGCCGAACATCTCGTCAAGAGGAAACGAACATTCTATGCCCTTCGTCAAAAAGGCGGACAATTATTTCCGTCGGCTAGAGGAAGGTTTGAAGCAGTTGAGGTCGTCAATCCCTGGTCACCATTCGGATTTGACGACTCGGGAACTTCAGCGGGGCCACACATTCCTGGAGTCATGCTTTGGTATGGCTGTTGAGGCTAGAGCCCGGTGAGTTTTACGCTCGCTCACACAAGCTAGCTCCAACTGATGTATTTTTGCAGCTTGGCCGGGTCGCTTCAGAAGTCAGGCGCCTTACACGATGCGGTACAACGACTTCGACTGGTAGCGTCTACTCCAGTTGCTTCTGTGGGAAGGGGTGCCCTGGATCATATTCTTGGCGTGCGCAACATTCTTTGTCGGCTACACAATGCGCTGGAAGAGTCGTCCATGACTCTGATGTTGCTGAAAGAGCTGGACGCCCTTCCGTTCCTGGACGCGTTACTTGATATCACCACGGATATGAGAACAAGGGTTCAGCATATGGTACAAAGCGTCAAGAAAGTTGGCGATCACGTCAAATTGACCGCCTTTCCGATTGTCCTTTGTGGTGAGTTCTTTGAACTACAGCGCAGACTCGTTCCTTACACTGGATCCCCTAGACGAATCTCAAGTCCTGGCCGATGCCCTCAATCTCGTAGAAGATATCAAGACAAAGGTTGACGAGATGTCCAAAGAGCACCCACGCACCCGGGAGATCTTCAGCGGCCTTCATCAACTCCTGTCGGAACAGCTCATTCTTACCAGGTGGTCCAACGAAGAGCCCAGCGTCCTTCGAGTCGATCCAGATGCCATCATTGACGCCTGCCTCATCGCAGTTCAATCTCTGCTAGGAAAATGCGGTGATCTAATCCCAGACGCATATGACAGAGACAACTATATCCGAAGCGACTTTCACGCTGTCCGTGATACGACCCAGAACATCGGGGTTGGAACAATCGTGGAACTGCTCGACGGTCTCTTCCGTTCAATGTCTATCGGTCAGGACTACACTTCTCTATCACGATTACTTCCCTTTCTGGATCGATATGAAGAGCTTCTGGATGACCAGTTGACATGTCACGCCGCTTGGACGAAGGCGTTGTTCAAAATGTCGCATGTTCTCTGCTCCCTCCTCCGAACGTTGTCTAAGGACGGCTTCTGTAAACCTCCCGATCTCGACGAGTCTGGCTCGGGTGGAGATCAAACCGGTGAAGCAGATGGACTGGGAATGGGTGAAGGCACTGGGTCTCAGAACGTCAGCAAGGAGATAGAGGATGAAAGTCAAGTGGAGGGACTCAAAGGCGAAGAGAATCAGGAAGGGGATGTCGACGAGGATGATGACAATGCGATCGAGATGGCAGACGACTTCGGCGGGGACATGAAGGATGTCCCGGATAACGGCTCGGAGGATGACAACGAGTCCAATTCGGATGAAGAGGAGGAGCATGACGAACAGGTCGGAGAACTGGAGGCGAGCGATCCTGATGCAGTCGACGAGAAACTATGGGGCGACGAACAGGGTCCCGACGAATCTGGTCAGGAAGAAAAGACGGACAAAGACCACTCTGAACAGAAGTCGGGCGATTCGGAGGTCGTGGCCAAAGAGGGTCAAGACAAGTCTGACACGAAGGATCAGGAGCCGGAGGGGAAGCAAGATGGTGAAGAGCAGCCTGAAGAGGTACCTGAGGATCAGGCTGGCGAGGAGAAAGATCCTGAGGCGAGTGGGGCTCCAATGGAAGACCACATTCCCCAAGCAGATACTTTGGATCTTCCGGATGATATGGACTTGGGCATGGGAGATGAGCCGGAAGGAGACCACAGCGAAGATGTGGATATGGGTGAAGAGCAGGAACAAGAGCAGGACATTCCAGAGGATGCAGAGATGCAAGACATGGAGGATTCCAATGGTGGGAAAGACGACGATGCGAAGCCTGAGGACGGAGAGGGGATGCAAGAGGACGATCAGAACCCAGAGCAAGGCGAAGAAGATGATGGAGCAGGAGAGCCAGGCAGAGCGGAACCTCTACCCGAAGATGACGAAGAGCCAGAAACTCCTGCTGAAGAGACCGGTCTTGCCCCCCCGGACATCGGTACGGGCGATGACAATCTTCAGTCAGACCAGCAGGAAGTGGGAGAAAAAGGCGAGAATGCTACAGGTGAAGTTGAAGCATCTTCAGGAGCTGGCGGAGGAGACAGCGCGCAGGACCAGAAACCACAGAAGACTCCGTAAGTGCTACTGTCCTTTGTCCCGCCAAATTCGCTGACGACTTTGCTAGTTCTGGTCCATCCGAGCCCATGCAGACTCCGAACGACGCACAAGAGACCCAAGATTCTGGCGACAGTGGTTCGGGCGTCCAACAAGGTCAACAGCCTCAGACCGAAGCACCGCAGAGCAAAAGCGACCCTCTTCGAAGTCTCGGTGATGCGCTTAAGGAAGCCCGCCAGACTTTCAACGAGATCTTGCACAATGAATCCTCTCCCGACAAGCCAACGCAATCCGAGAATGCCGAGCAGCTCGAGTACATCAGACCCGACGAGGATGAAGAGATGCAGGCACTTGGTCCAGCCGAGGATGAGCAGACCGCGAAATTGAAGGACCTCAGAATACTGGACGAGGAGAAGGAGCCTGCTGATGATACACCGATGGACGTTGACATGAATGTCCCGATGGAGGCGGAGCCCCAGAGGCCACCCCAAGCTTCGAAGGAGCAGAGACAGAATGGTGACAATGAAGAGCCTCAGGACAGTCGAGAAGGCGCCATCGTTCATCAACCCACCCATGGCCAATCCGCTGACGGTCCGGATCCATCTGCTCCCAAGGGTGGTGACATCGAGATGGATGAGTCTCTTCCGGACGAACAAGTGGAGGTAGAGCTTCGTAAATGGCAAGGGAACGGCGCACCACTCGAAGGCGCCGAGCACATATGGCGCCTCTACGAGTCTCTTACCCACGACCTGGCATATGCTCTGTGCGAGCAGCTCCGTCTCATCCTCGAACCGACATTAGCCACGCGCCTGAAAGGTGACTACCGCACGGGGAAACGACTCAACATGAAGAAAATCATCCCGTACATTGCCAGCGACTACACCAAGGACAAGATTTGGCTTCGTCGGACGCGTCCCAGCCAGCGAGAGTACCAGATTCTCATCGCGCTCGATGACTCCCGCTCTATGTCGGAATCACACTCAGTACATCTGGCGTATCAAACCATGGCCCTCGTGTCCAAAGCATTGACGCGTCTAGAGGCGGGCGACATTGGATTTGCCAAGTTTGGAAAAGCGGTCGACATCCTCCATGGCTTCAGTGACGGACCATTCACCGATCAGACGGGCATGAAGGTCATGAGCGCGTTCAAGTTCGACCAGAAGGCCACCGATGTCCTCTCTCTTGTCGATCGGAGTCTCCAGGTGCTGGAAAAGGCGCGCGAAAGCAGGGCGACGAGCTCTTCATCATCCGCAGACTTGTGGCAGTTGGAAGTGATCATCTCCGATGGAATTTGCCAGGACCACGAGAAGCTGCGGTCTGTTCTGAGGAAGGCGGAGGAGCAGAGGGTCATGATCGTCTTCATCATCATCGATTCATTGGATGCAGAGCAAGGCTCAATCTTCACGATGGAGAAGGCAGAGTTCCAGAATCTTGACGGGCGCATGGAACTCAAGCTCAATCGTTATTTGGATACGTTCCCTTTCGAGTATTATGTGGTTCTGAGGGATGTAGAGGCTCTTCCAGGGGTTCTGGCGACGACGTTGAAGCAGTTTTTCGAGCGTATATCTGAAGAGTAGATGTCATTATGTAGATTTTTCTGAAGAGTAGATGCCATGATGTAAAGTATATAGAAGTGTATTTTATCAGCAGTGTATCAGTATGCAGTCATTATTATGCGAGGGCAGTGGCAGTGCAGAGTATTCCTCTTCATGGATCCATCAACATCCAAGTTTCAGCAGTCCTTGCCATACGCTATCCTCCCAATCTCGTCACCATTATCTGCCCTTCATTGCCAGCGAGCTCTGCGTGAAAACACCACCCTCGATCCTTCCGAGGACTCCTGTGCCCATTGCGGATTCTACCTTCTTGACGGACAAAGCACCGCGAGATTATCGAGAAAGGCCGACGGAACCAGGCTTCGTGAAATAACGTGTGCTGGGTGCGGTAATGCCTCAGGACACTTCATAAGTCGAGGTGCAGCTTCTCTGTTCCCTCCGCAGAGGCACCGAACTCGGAACGGCCAAACTGCCAACGCGCCATCGCTCTACGCTCCTCCTCGCAAGGCTATTCCCGAGCCTCTCATCGAACAACCGGCCGCGAAAGCGGTACCACAGCCTTCCGCGAAAGAGTCCACTGGCCCAACCCTCAAATCACGTCCAAAAAAGAAGTCGGTATTACAGGACATGCTTGCTCGAAACCGCAAGCGCGAAGAGAACACCAAATCGGAACCAGCGTCATCTGGAGGACTGGCTGCATTCCTCAGTGGCTTGTAGGCACGTCCTAACGCGTTCCGCTACACTCTAGTCACTGATTTATTTCTCAGAACATTGACATGCGTGCGCAGCTTGGGATTGTCGGCACTTCGCATGCCTGGGTAACTAGAGTATCAGTGTATAGATCTAAGCCAGCGATGGTAGCAGTGCCAGGCGGCTTAACGGTGAAGGCGAGAATGCCCGTACCGTACGTCGGCACACGCTAGTGCCGCGTGTAGTACGGCATGTTTCCGAAGTAAGAACAATGGCTCGTGGAGAACAAAAGATGGCGGCCCTAGGGTCGGCAGCGTAATGAAAAGCATATGCCCGTCTCACATATCACCCATTTCATTCCTTCCTTTATGACCATCATGTCCTCCTCCAGTGGCACGCGTCCCGCACGCTCCTCCCATGCTGTCTCACACGGTAAAAAGCCCAGTCTCTCGAGCTTCCCGAGTTTACCAGGCCGTCCATCCATACCATCTCTTTCCAACTCGATGCACTGGCTTTCACGCAGCTCTTCCGAGTCCAAGGTCCAGCACAAGGCATCCCGATCCATAGAGCTGCTTTCTGGGGCGAACCGCTCCGGTGCTCTGGGATCTGGTGCCACTGTGGTCAGAACGCCCGACGACGCACTCAAGGACTCAGGCGTCCGCCTCCCTATGTTTGCAGAGGAGAAGAGCCCATCGTCTCCCTCAAACTCGAGCCCAAGGGAAAGTCGGACTCTGCCGGCTCTTCCTTCAGAGCTGGAATCGGACGAGGATGGGGAGCGGATTGCGTCGTACCATATGTCCTCACAGGAAGACGTACGCTTTCCCGCTGCGCGCCCGACACGTGCCCCACCACCGTGCCCCATCGGCTCGGCCTCACCCCCTGCGTCTGCTGGACTTCTCCACACTAGTCACAGTGACATGGGAGAGGTACCTCCGCCACCATTTCGCGTTCTTCTCATGTCCGATGCCCCGAACTCGACCGTAGAGCGGTCGAAAGTTATAGTCACGCTGGAGACGTGCACCACGACATTCCGAACCACACTTGACACGCTTCTCGCGCAGCCGTCCTACCTGTCCGAGTATCTTCTTTCCATATTCCCTCGTGCCCGGACAGTCTCGCGTTCTTCGTCTGTGTATTCCACTGGTGACGAGGAAGACTCTGACGTACGGGAGACATATCGAAATCATCTGCTCTCACAGGGACTTTTATCGAAAGCTCCCTTCAACATCCACCTCTTCATAGATCGCCCTAGCGAATCGTGAGTAATCCCTTTTCCACTCCACCGTATTTGATTCACTAATATCACTTGCAGGTATCCTCTTATTCTGTCTTACCTTCGCAGTGGAGCATTCCCTCGACTCTTCACCTTGGAAGCTCTCTTGGACCTTCGAGACGAAGCATCCTTCCTGGGACTCTCCGCACTTCACGATCTATGTGACGGCGAGGTGCGGCAGCAGACTGGCATCAACGAGGGGCGGGCACCCTCTGTGCACAGTATGCATGCCTCCGTTCACAGTCTGCACGCGCTCATCGAACGTGTCGGACGCGAGTCGCAGGTGGATTATGAACAGGACAATGATGCGGGTCGCTCACGTCCTTATCACAAGAAGGGATCTTCTGAAGGTGGAGGATTCAAGCCCCCAACACCACAGTCATGGAAGAATGGGCGCTCAAGTCATGGACGCAGTACAGCATCCTTACGATCTCCAGCCGGCTGGATATGATTCTTGGAATGATTTATCTTGACATGCTTCTGTTACTTGTATAGTAGTCTCTTAATCTAGTACCTTCACCTTGTAGCTATAGTTTAATCTCTTTCTACGCTCTTTAATAAGACGATCTTTGTGATATGATAGTGAGTTGGATGTTAGAGGACGTGTTGAGAGTCTGTGATACTCTACTTACCCAAGCAAGCCACTCGCAGTTGGTGAGGATTTCTGAAGCGATCGGAACCCTTGTGGACTCTTACACACAGTCCATGTCTTTCTGAGCGCAGACCCTTCAAAGCTTCAGCGCTTCAGCAAGGACACAGAACTAGTATGCATGCGGCCTCCAAGATCCGGAAGAGCCGGCGAATGGACACAAGTAAAACAACAAGAATGTTCCATTTGCATGAGATTTTTTCTCTTTCTCGTAAATAAAGTACATGATTCGAAATTACAGTATTGGCGCCATGAAGGACTGAGCCACATCAGTACAGGAGTCTCGGAGTCGTAAGGAAAACATGGAGGAAGTCAAAGCTAAAAGTACAAGTTCCAAGTCCGGGGATCGTTTGCTGTTGCGGCAACGCGTTTATTTCTTCTCAACCGCATAGGGATTGACGCTGTAGACCTTGATCACAGGAGGCGACTTCGTCAAATCAGCAGTGACAATGACCTGGAGAACCGTTAGCAGATTGACAACAACGCCGATACAAACACTTACGGGAACGCTCGTGAGCTCTTTGATATCCTGGATCATGTGTCCTGCAGCATTGGAGCGCAAGCCCTCGAATTCAGGCTTGACCTTCGCCATCGACAAAAGCCTCTGCTTGGATGTCTCGTTCGTCGCCTCGACTTCATTACGACCCAGAACGATCTCATCATCATCGGCTTCGTCCTCGTCGAACAACGCCTTCTCGTCATGCACAGAGCGCGACGTAACCTCCATCTTGATGGCGTGCTGTTCGGCGTTCTGTTTGACCTTCTTCAAGTGTTCATCGTCGCTGTTCTCGGCCAACCAGGTGATAACGTCCTTGTTCGACCAGTAGATCTGGAGGGTGTGGGTATGCTCGTCGTAAACATGGTTCTGAATGCAGTCAGTATCAGCGCCCACTTCTCAAATAATGTGAACCTACGTCGATGGGCATTTGGTCAACGTGGACACGCTTCTCAATACCAAACTCAGGGACAAGAACGTCAAAGGCGGCATCGAGAACACCGACGACCTTGGCCTGACGAACGACGGGTCCGTATCGTTGAGTGAGGTCAGACACGAGCACGCAAAGGAACAGATGGGCAGATTGTTCTTGTGCAAGGACGGCAGAGTCGCGTTTACTGGAACGAGCATTGGTAAAGGGATGCGAATCGAGTAAGCGAAAATCACATACATGTTACACTGTTGTGCGACTTTGGCGACAGCATCGCGATCCATGGTGAATTTCGGATCGGCTGTGGAAGGATCATAAGACAACGAATGATCAAGCTGAGCACGATGCATACCTCCGCCTTGCAACACTGACTCCAATTGACGGTGAACAAGAACGTCAGCATATCGACGGATAGGCGACGTGAAGTGGGTGTACAAAGGCACGTTGAGTGCATAATGGTGGTACTTTGCGATATCGAGCATCCCGGAGCAGAAGTACTTGGCACGATGGGTGGCTTTGAAAGACAAGAGCTCAAGCAGACGACGAGCGGTAGGATCAGTGATCTTCTCGAAAGAGCGCATCAGGGCACCGGAAGACGAAGTATCCATCTCATAACCCAACCGAGCAGCGCGTTCCTTGAAGGTGACGAGTCTGCGGTCGATGGGAGTATCATGACGGCGGAGCAAAGCCTGCTCAGGAAGGTGTACAGCGATGTGCTGAGCCGCAGAGATGTTGCTGAGAAGCATGAACTTGAAAGTCAAGTTAATTCGAGTTCCTCGCAACGATAATAAATCAAGTACCTCCTCAATAAGGTCGTTAGCGTCTGCGCGCACATGCTGACCACAATCAGTCGGAAGACCATTGTCGTCGAGTTGGAATTCGAGACGAAGAGACTCCAAAGAGAGTGTTCCATTCTCAAACCTCGATGCACGCAACTTCTTCGCCAAGTCATCCAAAATCTTGATGTCGTGCTCGATGTCTTTGGCATTGTGCTCGGGTGCAACGGCAACACCGCCCAGAACTTTGCCTTCAATGACGTTCTGGGCGTCCGAGTAGCTCAGCTTGGCCGCAGACCTGCACATAACCGGTCAAAGGTGAACGAAAGATAGATGCAACACGTGTATATACCTGATTATAGTCTTGCCGAACCATTTACTCAACACTTTGCCCTCCTTGTTCATCGTGAAGACAACAGAGAAGGCAAGACGGTCCTGCCCGGGGAGAAGACTGCAAAGCTCTTCGCTAAGGGCCGGAGGCAACATCGGGACAGCGCGTTGAACGAGATAGACGCTGGTAGCGCGCTTACGAGCATCACGATCCAAAGCAGTGTTCGGCTTGACGAAGTACGACACATCGGCAATGTGAACGGAGACTTCGTAGTTGCCGTCGGCGTTGAGGGTAATCGACAGAGCATCGTCCAAATCTTTGGCAGTGTCCGGGTCGATGGAGAAGACACGCTGGGTGCGCAAGTCCTTCCTGAGCTCAAGTTCGCGCTCGGGAATGCTGAAAAGAATTGTTATGATGCATACGGAAAATCCAATGAATGCACTCACGTCCAAGGCATGGGAGGCAAGCACTTGATGACGTTCTCGGTGAAGTCCTCAGTCGGGAAGTTGCAATCCTTGAGGAGAGCGCTGGTCTCAACCTCGATGTCCCCAATAGGGCCGAGTTCTTCGACTAGAGTTCCGAAGGGATGCAAGGAACTGATAGGCTAGAAATACAATCAGACAGGTGATCTACATCAAGAAGTGGAACTTACATGACGCTTGATGCAAGCGACGAAAAGCTTGTCCACATAAGCCTCCGAGTTCTGAACGAAATCGGGAGGCGCTTGTTCCGTGGGAATGGCGATTAGGGGCACTCGTTTGTCCGTTGGTTTGAACCACACAATCTTAGGACGTTCAATAGGTGCTCTCCTAGGCTCGTCCCCACGGTCGCCTTCACGCTCGCGGCGTTCGGCTTCCTGCTTCTCTTTGGTCGCAGCAGAAGATGGACGCAAGAGGCCAAGTGTGCCGGAGAAAAGCTGACCCGGCATCCTTTCTACGACGGCCACAACATGGCCAGCGAACTGAGGCTTGACATCGTCGGTAACCCTTTGAGACGAGGTTAGAACAAGTCAGACAGAAAACAGGATAAGAGGACTGACTCTTCATCTTCAAACAGCAGAAGACCTTGGCCTTCAACCTCGACGTCGTCCTTCTTCTTGTCGTCCCTACGGCCAGCACTCGATCTGACGTCGTAAGCAGAGTTCTCTTCCTTCTTCCTCTTCTTTTCCTCCTTCTCCTTCTTCGTTCCCCAGACTTCATCGACATCGAGAAGCTCGACGGCCACGATATCTCCCTCCAACGCCCGATTACGATCCTTGGACCCACAGATGTAGATGTCGGCGTCCAGGACTTCAGTAGCAACATAGGCATCCGAGCGGTTCCTCTTGTTGACACGCAGAATGCCAACAACCAGTTTTCCAGCAGCCAACAAGGGTGGTAGTGATGCTTGAGGTAAGTAGGGGGCAAAGAGAGACTTGCGCTGAGGCTGGTTGGACTGTTGTTGGAGCTGGGACTGGAACTGTTGTTGTTGCTGTTGGAGCAAGTTGATACCGCCGAGGCCCATACCCATCATATTGGCAGCCATCATGTTGGGGAGCATGTTCGGGAAGCTGAATGAGGCCATCTTCTGGTGGTGGCCACCGGCAGCGGCACGAAACTGCTGCAAACTCTGCAGCTGCGCCTGCGCTTGAGCAAGATCGGCCGTGAAGCCGTTGGCCCCGCTGGTGGGCAGTCCACCGACACCACCGTCTGTGAGAATTATCAATAGACACTCAATACAGTTGGGGAAGGGACGTACTGATACGCCAGCTGGAATCGGCGCGGGAGGCTTGCCTGGAGTGACCACCGTTGAACCCGGGTGCGGCGAAACCATCATCGAAGCCGTCTTGAGGGACTTGAGGGAAAGTGTTCCCATTGAAACTGATGGATCCTTGCGGACCACCCTGTTTGTTGACAACGTTGACGCTGTGGCGTCGGCCATGGCCACGAGGAATGCCTTGCGTCTGTCCATCGAGACCCATGTTGTTCATAGCGCCGAAGTTGCCGAACTGGCCCATGGCAGCCTGTGGAGCTCCGAAACCACCCTGGTTGGCCATAGGCACAGTGCTCTGAACCCGTCGGTGCGCGCCTCGGTTAGGGGCAAGGCCGGGAGTCTGATAAGACAGAACCTGGTTTGAAGCCAACTGCTGCTGATAAAGAGCCTGCTGCTGTTGCTGAAGGGCTTCAATCTGACTCTGGAGAGCGATCTGTCAAGAAATTTCAGGATTAGCTTGCATGGTATAGTTATGGCTCACTTGTTCGGCCATGATACCCGTAATCTCGCCACTGTCAGTTTTACCGTGCTGGATGTTGTGCTCGCGAGGAGGATCAGCGGGCATGCCCTGCTGCTGAGGGAACTGGAAGCCAAGGTCCTCCTCATCGATGGGTGGGCCCATCATGCCTCCGCCGCGCTTCTTGGCGCCGAACATAAAACCGGGCGCAAGCTGCGGACGGCCAGTGGGACCAACGGCCTCTTGCTCCTGTTGAGCGGCAAGAGCAGCAAAGCGAGGAGCAGTGAAGCTCATACTCTGAGACTGGGAGCGGTGCTGGGGTGCCTGCTGTTGCTGCTGCTGCTGGGTGTAGTAATGTTCGTGAATTTCGCCTTCCTCGACAGGCATGCCGTTGGCGTCGACATCCTCCATCATCGAACCGAGGTTTGGCGCGAAGGAGTTGAAGTTGCCAGACAGACCAGGGACGCCCATAGAAACAGCCTTGCGATGTTTTGCATCCGCGGGATTTTGGATTCCGGGGTAAGCGGCAGCTCCTGGCTGGAAAACGGGAGCATTGAGAGGGAGCGTCGAGGTAGGAGGCTGAGAGGGTGGGAAAGATGCAGCGGGCGGCTGAGGCGAGGTGGTCCTGAGGTCGGCAATAACACGCTGGAGAGATGATAGCGCATCGCTCGAGTCCTTGGACTGGGCAGGGACAGGCGACAATTGCTTGGGAGGCTGATCCTTGGGCGTGTTCGAGCGCCCTCCCTGCTGAGAGGCAGAGGCCTGTCCCTTGCGGTGCTGCTGTGGGCGCCCGCCGCCGCCGGCCGACTGGTTCTTGTTGCGCTGGTCGGGTTTCCTGCCAGAGTCAGAGCCCTTACGCGAGGCGGACTCAGAGCCAGACTCGGCGGCTGCGGCGACCGGGGTGGAGGGCTTCCTGTTGTTTCCAGACGTCCTCGAGACTGGCCGGGGACCGCTCTGATTGGCAGAGCCTGCTGGCTTGCTGACGGAGGCGGTCCGCTTGGGCCCACGGCCATTGCCCGCAGAAGGCTTCTTGTCGTCCTTCTTGGGCTGCGGTTGAGGCGTAATTTCGTCGGTCATGTCGTTCGTAAAGAATTTCAAGCGAGAAAGGTGTTATAAAGTCTTTTTTTCGTTTTTCGTTACTGGTGGCTAGCTGTGAGACACGGTGAGCGCTGGTCGACACGCATATATGCGGCACAGAACGGCTACCTTTAAGTTGGGCAAGTTGTGGCTGGACGGCTTTGCCCTGTAGGGCGAGTGAGGGGAAGGAATGCGAGGTGGGGCTTATCGGAAAGACGTGTAAGAGCGCAACCTTGATATTTGGGTGTTTGATCTGGTCACTAGTCTAACATTCTCACGCTGTCCTTGTCGTTCCTGCCGCCTGCGGAGACGTTTGATGCGTCACACATCACAGAAACAGTCGCCATTTGACGCAACTAACATCCACAGATCTACACTATCTGTGCTCTCTAGCTACCGCAATCTTGTCTACTTGAGCTTGGCAACGATAGCATCGGTATACTCCTTCGTCGACGCCTTGCCGCCCAAGTCTCCAGTGATGGACTTGCCCTCCGCAATCGTCTGTCAGACAACAGTCAGACACCATTCACGCAAAAGCTAGACTGGACACGTACCGTCAAAGCCGCCTTTTCGATCTTGTCAGCGTGCTCAAACAGGTTCATATGCCTACCAAAAGTTAGTCGCAATCATTTCATGATCCGCATTGGCCCATACCTCAGCATCATCATCGATGACAACAAAAGCGCTGTGGGGTTGGCAAGGCCCTTGCCTAGTAGCGACGTTAACATACACACCTTGAACATTCCATACTGCCTACGTACCAGCGATATCAGGAGCCGAACCATGGACAGCCTCGAATATAGACGCGTCCTAAATGAGACGGCGTTAGACATGCGACAGATCCACGACTGGTAGTCCACATACACGACCGATGTTGCCGGACGGCGTCAGACCAAGACCGCCAATAAGGCCAGCGCACATGTCGGAGAGAATGTCACCGTACAAGTTGGGCATGACCATGACACGGTCAGAGTAAGGTCGAGGGTTTTGAGTGACCTGTATTTGTTAGGTGATGAAATGAAGTGTTAGGAGAATGCACCCACTTGGAGGCAAACACGGTCCAAAAGATCCTCATCATAAGCGATGTCGGGGAACTCTTTCGAGACTTCACGGCATGCCGACAAGAACATACCGTCAGACATTTTCCTGGGGGCTATGTGAGCCTACAGATTCGCGGCCTACAAGGGTTGCATACATGATGTTCGCCTTGTGAACAGCAGTGACGCGCTTTCGTCCGCTGGACTGGGCGTAGTGGAAGGCATAGCGAGCGACGCGTTCCGAGGCATCCCATGTGATGAGTTTGATGGACTGAACCACACCGTCGACAATCTACCTTCCGTGTGAGAGATGGCGGGGAACAGTGTCGGGCAAACGAGCATACCTCGTGTTCAATACCAGAGTACTCTCCTTCCGTGTTCTCTCGGATGAGGACAGTGTTCACATCATCATAAGGGGTCTTGAAGCCTTGAATGGAAACACAGGGACGGACGTTGGCGAAAAGGTTGAAGGTTCTGCGCAAAGTCAAGTTCAGAGAAACATGGCCCTTTCCGACTACCTCAAATTTGAGAAAATCAATCATTGATGAAAAGGACGTGTTCACTGACTGGGAGTGGCCAGAGGACCTGACGTCGGGCATTTTAGTTCATTCAAGTAACGTTTCAATCATGTAAACACACACCCTTGAGAGCCACAGTGTTCTTCTTCACGGATTGTATAGCGGCATCGGGAATGACGGTCTTTCCTCCTTTCAGAATCGGGGTGACGTCGACTTCCTCCCATTGAATAGGGACCTGCGCCAAAGTGAGCGTGAAAGACGCGGCATAAGGTTTTGCAACGCACGCCAGCAGCGATGTAGATGTCCTTAACCGACTGGCTGATTTCGGGCCCAATGCCTAGTTGCACGAATGAACATGTGTAGCTCATCCACGTCTGGAACCTACTAACCGTCACCAGGGATCAGAGTGACCGTGTATTTTCCCTGAAAAGGGATGAGAGGTATTGGAGGATGAGCTTTGTGATCCTTACATTGCTACCCTTCTGGCCAGCGAATGCTGCAGTCGGAGAGGCCCCGGCGTAGTGTCGAATAGCCTGGCGGAGGTGTAAGACGCTGAGGAGCAATATACATATGTGAAGCGCACTTGAGAACGTTTGAATGCGCCCTGCGCAACGCCAGTAAAAGACCGAGACGCCAACATGTCTGTACAAAAGCAAAAGTTTACCGGACCTCGTCGAAGCGTTTCCTTCCGATGTAATCACGTGTCTTCGGAGATAAGAACCGTCACCCAGCCGTCACCGTACAATGGCCCACAGCCGTAGGAAGGAGTCCTAACGGCCCTTGACATTGTAATTTGTAAGGACGTAACATATACTTGCAAGCAGCCAATAAGTTGTAGGTAGTAACGAAAGCAACAAACTATACAAAGCATAGGTATACAGAGAGGTGTCAAATACATCAGAGGCAAGTGGAGAGTGAAGAACAGCGAGAAGAAATATCAGCGTTGTCGCTTTACCACGACCTGACGGTAGTCCCCATCTTCGTCATCCTTCTTGCGTTTTCTCCCCTTACCGGACGGTATAGGCTTTACCGGCTTGAAGGAAGCCGTGACATCGTCCCTCAACGCAAAGATGAAAGGCCACGTCTGTTGGGTTACGGAACCATTCATGCGAATGTCTTGTATATTGTCCCGCATCCCTTTGCGTAGAGTGTAGATGGCGGTAGCGATTTCATCGTCTTCCGCTTGGATCTCATGTAGAATGTAGATGGCCGCGCCTGTTTGAGAAATGAGCCTCCGACCGAGAAACTTGAAATCAACTTACAGATGAATACAAACTCTGCGGGTGCTACTCTCTTTTTTATGGAGCGGAACACTTTGTTGTACTTCTTGTCAGAGGCAAGGGATATCAATTTGTTGAGCATCCACTCGATGTCAGACTTGAACTGGACAATCAGAGTGTCGGTTCTCTTGAGCCATTTCTCCACCATAGGGGCAGTGGCAGTAGGCTGGTTCTCTAGATAATCACAGGTGCAGATGGCCATAGCGATGAGGTAGAAATCACCACCATGTTTGGATGCTATCTCAACATGGCTCGCTACGCCGTTGTCAGATCGAACGTATGTCTCGAGGAGTTGTCCGAGCCAGCTAGAGAATGTTTTCAGTTCGTTTCGAATCCGACAAGACATTGCATACTCAGCGCGAAGAGTCGATAATGCTTGCAAGCGCTCTTGAGAAGACGAGTTCAGTCAGTCTATCGTTGATTTGTGGGCATGACCTACCGGCGGGTCTTAGTGCTACACCCATCTGTACCCTCTGGAAAATGTCGCGTATCTGGGCGTCGTTGATTTCTTCATACTCCACTAGGATAATGTTGGCACCGAACACGTTCTGCTTGAACGAACACCTACCGCACGGTATGATCTTCTTCAGAAACTCCTCCTTCCACTTCTTCGACATTTGCACCCGAGTTTTAGTCGCCGACGAAGTTGTGAACCAATACGGTTTCTTTGTAGTTGGATGACGACCTGGTGTAGTTCAGCAGGAGACTAGACATGAGGCAAAAAATATTGCAGACATACACGGTATCTGGAAGAAGTGAGAAATCTATGTGCGTAGAAAGTAAAAGAGTATACGAACCTGGCCATCAATGAACTTCTGGATGGACGTGAGTCTCTGCCGACAAGTCGTTACACTCGGGAAAGCGGAGCATTCGATATAGTTCACCTGCTTGCCATCCACGCAGACTCTGAGTTCATCGCCATCGTCGTCGCGAGTAATCACAAAGACGAGAGGTGGAATGTAGATGTTGTGGAAGAGCGAGTCGATCAGGTGACTGGTTGTCGTTGAGTGAAAGCATAATTAGTGCAATGCAAATCCAACCTCTGGTTGCTGTCCTTCCAGACGACATCTGCCATCGCGTGATCAGAATGCTTTTCACGACGGCGACGCGCAACATGCGAAGCGCCACTCACCGCGCTGCCACACCGGATTCAATTCGATCATTCCCTCGTGTATCAGATCTAGGACACTTTAGAAGAAGAATTCGAAAGGAACGCTAGCTCACCATGGAGTTGCTCGGTTGTGTAAACTTGCGACGTCGCTGGGGGTAGAGGGTCCATTGTACAGTATCCTGTAAACCGACCAAACGGTGTAAGAACCAACTACGCGCAACTTGCGCTCACGTACCTTCTTCGTCTTCGTCTTCTTCGTCTTCGTCTGAGTCTCCGTAGAGCTCATCCTCTTCGTATTCTATTTCCTGTCCATTGGTGTTCATGGCGGCCACAGCGCCACCCCGTCAAGCGTGGACGCGTTGGGTGAGCGGAGGTAAGAGGAGAGGCACGAGGTAAAAGGGGGCACGATCTCCAAAGTGTGTGCATGCTTCGGTCCGGCCGACCGATCTCCGCTTTGACTCTTCTCAGTCATCATGTCCAGCGAAACTAGAATGCCACTTCAGAAGTACTTGAAAGTTCTCACCGGCAATGGTGTTCCAGTCAAAAAAGCGATGCAGATATCCGGCAAACTGTATGTGCCCAGTGGATCGAAGAGCTTCAACGACAATCAATACCACTACACAGATACAAGACGTTCAATACCCCCGGCCAGCTATCCGCAATAACAGACTTGGACTTGGTTGGCCTTGGATTCGAAAAGGAAGACCGCAAACTCGTCCTGGCTGCTCTCAAGAAGGGCGGATACTTCTCAGCTCGCTCGAATCCCAACTCTACTAGTACTCCCTCTGAGCCATCCAGTTCAAGCTCAGCTCAAGCACTTTCTCCTGCTGTTACCGTCGTGGTGCGTTCCTTCATTTCCCCATCTTATAGTGTCTTACCACGATACGCCAGACCACGCCAACAAAGAAGCGCAAGCGCGTCGAAGACGTCAATGATTTTCTTCCTGGTCCGACAGATGAAGCCGCGAAATATGGTAGTATGGATTTCAACGAGGTCCTTGATCCAGAGGTTCGAGTACGAAGTGTCAGTATAATCGGTCCCCTTACCTCCTTACAGAAATTGAAACTGAAAACCTCCGTGGTGAACCGGGCACCTATAATGACGGCCTGGTCCATGATTGTCGCCGAAAGACAGGGTTTCAAACGCGAAGAGGCATTGAGCATAGGTATTCGAGCCATCGCTCCCATTCCTCTCATTTGAACGGCCCTCTAGCGTCCGCCTACACTGAGATGAATGCCCTCGCCAAAGGAGTGTCCCTTGGCGTATATAAAGACGGCAAGCAGAAAGGCATCGAAGCTGCCCGGGGCGGCACACAGCCGTACGTTGAGTTGATGGGCCGCAGGTACGCAACATTTCTCCATCGTGATTGTGCAATGTTTCGGGACTAACGGTCATTGTCAGAATGTACGTGACCTCGTTAATCATCGTGTATCTACCTCACCAGGTCATGAAACCAATACTTTCAGACCACTATATCAAGCACAAACTGACCAGTGGCGTGCGCTAGTCAACGGCACCCCCGCGCAACCCAGTGTCGCGTTTTCTTATATCTCCCGAGCCTTGCGACAAACGACACCATATATCATTGGCGCGATGCGGCTACTGGCCGAAAGCTTCGACCCAGCTGAACTCAATCAAAAGGGTTTTGCGCTGTATGCCGAATTTCGACCGGAAGTGAGCAGTTGGGGAGAAAGGGCACAAATCAGATGCGACGCTATTCTTTCCCTTAGAAAGACCATGGACGCGAGAAGAACGGTGAAGTTGGAGGAGAAACAAAGCTCTTTGCATCATGATTCAGAGGAACCTCCAGACAAGATGCGCAAGGTCGTCATCCAATCGGAAGAAACACAGACGGCAGGAAACGAGACTCTTGAATCGCCAAGTGAAGCATAGTTGGTAGTGTGGACGACAACATACGGGTAATAGTATCTCTACGGAGTACCCAATCTGGTTCCCTACGACTTAGAGGTTTTTGATGATAGCCGACGTGAAATCCGAGGTAGTAGCAGAGCCTTTTGATTGAAGTTAAGCGATTGAATCCATCAGAAAGAAACTCGTCATACCTCCCATGTCCGCTGTCCTCACCTTGCCGTCGTTGATAACGTCGAAGGTGGCACTGGCGATGTTGTTCGCAATGGAGTCGAGACTAGTGTGGGTAGCTTAGTGGTTGCAGTGTACCCTTGGCGACGATACATACCCCAGGTGCCTCAACATCATGGTAGCACTAAGAATCATAGCGGCAGGGTTAGCCTTGTTGGTGCCCATGATATCGCTTGCGACGTGACGGCATCCGGGTTCGAACAAGGCGTAGTCCTAGGTGAAATCAATATTTTGGAATGGCATTCTGGATGGAGAACGCTGTATTGCTTACCCGTCCCACATTACAGCCGGGCACGATTCCTGGGCCACCGACAAGAGCGGCACCGATGTTGGAAACAATAGCACCGTACAAGTTGGGCATGACCATGACATCGAACTGCTGGGGCTTGGCGACGAGTTGCATGGAGCTAAATTGAGCGTATTAGATTAGTTCTCGACCAGACAAGACCTAGCCCTCACGTGTTATCAACGATCATGTCGTTAAACGCGATGCCGGTGGATTTGTACTCTTCTGCGACGCGACGGAACGTGTTCAGGAAGAGACCATCACCGAGCTTCATGATGTTGGCCTTGTGAACACAAGTGACTTTCTGTTACACGGCTTGAGGTTATGCGTTGATGACCAGAAAGTAAGTAGAGCTGACCTTGCGGTTGTTCTTCAAGGCAAAGTCGAAAGCGAAGCGTGCGATACGCTCCGCCTTGGCGCGGGTAGAGACCTTCAGACTCTCAACCACGCCGGGGTAACTCTGATGCTCCAGGCCAGAGTACTCACCTTCCGTGTTCTCACGGATGATGGCAAAGTCGACATTGGAATGACGGGTAGGGACACCGGGGAGAGACTTGCACAGAACAACGGAAGCGTAGATATCCAGCTGCTGCCTCATGGCCACGTTCCACGAGATGTGTCCTGACTGAGATATGGGCGTGAAAAGAATACCTAATGGGCGAATCGTTGCAGCACAGGTTACAGAAAATTAGCGAGAATACGAACCCTTTAATCCCACTCTGTTCCTCTTCAAACTCTCCATGGCCTCCTTGAAGAGAGCCTCGCCGGAGGAGGACATCCCAGACACATCGTACTGCTCCCACTCTATGGGAGCGTTGACGTGTTCAAAGATTTCCTTGACAGAGTCCGTAATTTCCTGGCCAATACCGTCTCCGGGGATGAGAGTGACCTTTTACGGGAAGGTTCGGCTCGTTGAAAGATAGAGAGAAAAGCTGGATTCATACAGTATAGACACCGCCGTACTTTGTTGGGGCCTAAGAGTGACATATAAGTGCTTTGGACGTTTTCCTGAGCGGAGTCTACTGACCCTCTGGGTGACCTTTGGGAAGCCAGCGGAGAGAGTGGTGGCAGTCCTCTGCGATGGCTGTGAGCACGAAAGGCGTTGCAAAACGATGAAAAAAGCGCGCCTTGGAGAGGGCGGGACGAGCAGTCGCCGCAATCGCGTTACGGAACATGACGGGCGTTAGGGTAAGAGGAGGAGGGCGCGCAAACTCGGGGGCGAATCGGAAACGGCCGGAGAAGTTCTCGCCGACCCCGCGGCAACAAACTGGGATACGAAAATCACATGAAAGCATCACACTTGTCCCCTTCCACAGGCCCGGTCAAACCTTTGGGTTATTAACCTGGGCCTGTACTTATAAGCAGAGCGCTCTTAGCGGTTCCTTTCTCTTTGACGACCTCTTACGATTTCTGCAATTTACACCTTACCTCCACTTGGGCAACGCTAGGCTAAACATGGCTGTCGACATCTCAGAGGTCGAACTGCCTATTGCTCGCCGCCGCATTGACTTTTACCTCGCTCTAATCTTCCTCGTCGCCCCAGTCTGGTGCATTGTCCCCGCCTGCTGGGTCTTTTTCTTCTATACTACCGCGACCAGGAGCTTCTACACATACGGTTGGAAAGGCCATACCCTGTACTTCATATCTCTATTCGAAGTTCGTCGCTCTCCACAGCACTTCATGACATGCTTTGCTCACGGTGGCTCAAACAGGTCTTATTCAGCATCTACTATGCATACATGGCGAAAGTCATGGGTGCTCCTACTACTGCCCCGATACGAAGTGTGGAGGAGCTCGAGATTGCCTTGGATCGAGTCCTCAAAGCCGGCCTCGCTAATCTCTCGGAGGTCACAGATCTTGATATGGGGCAACTCCAAGACAGCAGACCAAGCAGCCCAGATGAGGACATCATTCAACTGGAACACGATGACCCCAAGGCAGTGGATTTCCGTAATGCTTTCAGAACGTCAGTGACGTTTGACATCCCCGCCCTTCCTCCGAATGGAGCTGATATACATCCTACTCACAGGTGGTTTCACGGCGCGAAATGGTCGGAGGTCAGGAAGCATGAAGTTCGCCAATGGTTGTACTGGGCTATCTTCAACTCTGCTCTTCCTCCTGTAGAAACACTCAAACCGGAGTTTCGTGGACCACTCGACCGTGCCGTCAAGCGAATGGAGAAACGCATCGGGCTCAACATTCCCGAAGGCTCATCCCCACACATCCGACCATTCCTTCTGTCACTCGACAAACTTAACGTCTATTCGCGACCTTTCATCGTTTATGCCTTCATCTATCTCATGAACGTTATGTCCCAAGCTCGCTTAGAGCGGAAATACCAACTTAATTTTACAACATATAAGGGCTTAGAGTGCGATGAATTCCTCCTGCTCTTTGTGACTTGCCGCTAACGGAACTTCCAGATACGCATACCGGATTCCCGATTCTTGGGACCCTAATTCAGATACCCGTCCAATCGTCTTCTTCCACGGGCTAGGTCTCGGTCTATCTCAGTACAAAATCGCCTTGTCCAGGATTATCCGCAATTTTGGTGACCGACCCCTGCTCGTGATTTTACAACCCCATGTCAGCCAAAACATCTTCCATCCAAGCTTCCTCAAACCTATGAATCGAGAGGAGACCACTGAACGCTTGGCTACTCTCCTAGACAAGCTCGGCTGGGCGAATCTCGAGAAGGAAATGTTGAAGGGTGATAGCTCAGAGAAGCGCATAGCAGCTCAGAAAGGTGTAACAATGCTCAGTCACTCCAAGTATGTTGAGTTTACTCAGTAATGATGGCCACTGCTGATTTACCTTAGTGGAACATACGGCCATGCCTGGATGCTCAAAGACTACCAACACATGATAACACGCTCATGTTTCGTTGATCCAGTTGCATTCTGCACCTGGGAAGGAGGTACCCCAAGTCCATCAATTGTTCAGATTACAATTCTCAATTATGTTTCTAGATCTCTGTTACAACTTTCTGTATCGCAGATGCACAACCGTGCGCGTTTCTCTCTACTCCCGTCCGTTCCCGTAATCTCATGTTATCCACCAGGGCCTCGACGTTGTTATGCGCTACTTTGTAAGCTCTGAGCTAGGTATCGCAAACCTCATGCAACGTCAATTCGACTGGTGTTCAAACGCGCTGTGGTACGACGAAATACCAAACGCTCGAGACAACAAGAAAACGCTCTTTGTACTTGGCGGGAAGGACTCAATAGTGAAGGCCCAAGTACGACATTTCCCTTCTATTGTCCAAATCTAACGCCTTTCTTTAGCGTGTAAGGGACTACCTGGCATCACATGGTGTCCGCTCCAGCTTGTACTTCGACAAGAATGGCCGACACGGGCAGCCCTTCATATTGGCCGGGGAAAGTCACAACAAAATCATGACGTGGCTCCGACAAGGCTAGGACTAGCAAAGACACTGATAATCTTTTCGTACTTTTCTTTCCGTCGTTACCAGTTGTTGATAATCGCAGATTTTGTACAACGTGTAATAGTTCATCAAGTAATTGTAATCACTGCATACAATATTGTCAAACTTTATTATTCACATTCTGGATTGCATCGCATGTCGTCCCTTCGACAACCTATCACGAAGCCTCGGGAACAACTTGAGCGTGTTTTCAGACATGACAGCCTCGAGCCTTCTCGGATCGTGCGCGTAGTACCGTTCAAGGTGAGTCGTGTACCACTCTGTCATTCCCCGACTGACAGCTTGACGATGATCAGCAAAAGATCGTCAAGCAGACGCTGGCAACTTGCCAGGAAAGTCCGTTCCGAACAACAGTTGCTCGGGCCCAATGAACGAGTCTGCCAGAGCTAGATTCGCGTCATACGAGCCCAAAGCCGTGTCAAAGTAGAAGCTCTTGAAGTCTTCAAGGATTTCTTCCGGCGTCAAGAAGCATCCCATATGCGGAGAAAGAACCGCGACGCGACTGGCGAGCATGGGCGTACTACCGCCCATATGCGCGAGGATGATCTTGACATCCTTGTATCTGCGTTTCTTTCCTGCAAGGGCACAATCAGGGATGTTGAGGTACCATACGCGAAGCTTACCAGTAACAACCAGATGACCCGCGGCTTTAAAGGTTTCATTGGGGACCTGGGGTGCGCTTAGCTTTTCTGTGATGCACACCGAATCACACCGCACAGCATACTTACCTCAGTCACCGGCAAACCCAAAAAGTCGTGTGGCCAGGGAATGGAGGACGGTGTTTGTGCGCCGTGCAGGAACACGACAGCCTTGCGTCTGTTGAGCTCCGCCCATATCCTGTCATATCTGTCATCTCCGATGTATGCTAATGGGACGTCAGACTCGTCCAGAACTTGAGGGCTTAGACGCGTCCTTACTTCCAGAGTCGCCCTCGCCATACGTCGAAGAAAGCGCGATGCCGTCAGCATGCAGGATATCCAGTGCATACGCGATTTCCGACAGAACACCTGCATTAGAGCGCGTGTCAGACGCGTTCCCGAGCTTATTTGAAAGATTCTGTCCTGCAGAGCATACCTTCGATGTCATCTAGGAACGGGACCGTCCCAAAAAACCCGAACCTATCAGGATACGTCGCGCAAACTTGTGCTATGAAGTCGTTGTGCTTCCTGGCTAGAGCACGGTTCTCTGGGCTGGGACTGCCTTCAGCGTATGCGGGGATAGAGAGGATCGCCATGTCGATGCCAGTGTCCTCGAGAAATTTGAGGCTAATCTGAGGTGTCCATGGAAGATTTTCAGGTGGAATGCGCCACCCAATGGAACGCTGCTTGGCGAGGGCAGGGGAGAAGAAATGGTGGTGGACGTCAATGCGAAGCATGTTGGAAGGATTGTTTTCGGACAAAGCAGCGCTAGCCTTTGAAGTCTGCCTTCCTCGATGACGTGCCCGCGACGTCTAAGGAAAGCCGATTAGAATGGCGATTGCTTGCGAGTAACGCAAAGGCAAAGGGTAAAATACAAAACTATAGAACGAGACCTGCCTATAATCACGTCGATATGGTTATGCTCTTGGTGGATGTCCAGCCTTGTGATACAGTATGTCTACCGCACCCATATCTGCGCCACTGTCGTGTCTAGCCACGACATACATCAATCAGTATATCTTCATCGTGTGATCACTTTGGACAGTCTGATCTCACCAATCCTAGGCGCATCAATGTCAAAAAGCCCCGGGACGGCATTCGCGAAGACGATGTACGCCACGCTCTTGAAGGGTGATTTGTCCGGACATCTACCCTCAGGCGAATGAGCCAAGACTGGGAGGCACTGTGGTCTGGAAGCAAGCAAGGACAGTGACGGAGCAGGCAAAGTATATCTGTATCCCGTGCGAGGCATTGTGAGAGCTCATCTGGACAAGCAAGGACTCGCTGAGGCAAAATCTTTTCAAGCTCGCACGCAAAGGACAACGACAGCAACGAGAAAGCGTACAGCAGAGCACTGGATTTTGGCATGCATCATAGGGATTACATAGCGAGGACATACGAAGACAAGGCAAGGTGCGTCTACTCTTCCTCCTCATCATCACCGCCCTCCTCCTTCTTGGCGGCGGCAGCAGCGCGCTTACGCTTGACACGACCGGGGCGTCCACCACCGTATGGCGAGGTGAGGGCAAAGTCGATGTGCTTTTGGGAGTCGAGACGGACGACGAAAGAGGGCACGTTGACAATCTGCTTGCCGACGCTGAGAAATAATTAGCAAAAGAAAAATGCAATTTTGTGAGAGGCCCTACCGGATGTGTCTTTGCCTGATGAGGACACGGGCGTGGTGGATGGACTTGGCCAAGCCGCTCTTGAAGACCTGGGTCTGGAGACGGCGTTCCAAGAAATCCTCAATCTTGAGGGCCAGCACGTAATCGAGACGCATGCGGCTCTCGTCGAGCACACCGATACGCACGAGACGGCGGATGAGGGCGTTTCCTTCGAAGAGACGCTTGGGGTCCTTGTCGTCGAGCTTGAGCAGCTCACGGGCGGCACGACGAATCTTGGACAGAATCAAAGCGATACGCCAGATCTCGCGCTTGTTGCGGAGACCATACTCGCCAGCGAGCTACCGGGCATTTTTCAGCGATGAAGATGGGAAAAAAGGCGGGGATGCACACCTTGAGCTCGGAGTCGAGGCGGGCGGATTCGAAAGGTCGGCGAGGGACCTTGTAGCTGGAGAAGGGAAAATGGGGAGCAGGCCGTAATCAGCACACTGCATCCCTCCACGCTAGGTGGATCTTGAAGATTGTATCGACACTCACGTCTTGCTGTGGTTCCTCGGTGCCCTGCGCGGTGGTCAGCATCACGGCTCGCAGCGCCAAAAGCAAGTCTTACCGCGGCATGGCTACGCTGTTTTGTCTTGAGGGGGTGAAGAGGGACGAGAGATCAAAAAGCGGGCAGACTGTCACCGATGCCGGCCATCCATTTCGGGAAGGGCAACTGTACAGTTCTGTGACCGGCCGTGCGAATTTCCGATCCGCTTTCGAAAACTTTTCCACGTCGACCTTGTGCGTATATCCTGCTTGCCGTCGCCGCCGCCGTCGCTCACGTCGAACAGCCCTCAAGATGCCTCACTCCTTCGGTTACCGCGCGCGCACGCGCCACATGTTCAAGCGTGGGTTCAAGGGTGCGTCGTACGGGGGACCTATGATCCTGCACCTGGCCTGACAATGCACAGAGCACGGTGCCATCAAGCTCTCCACCTACCTCATCAACTACCACGTCGGGGACATTGTCGACATAAGGCTAACGCCGCGCAGCAAAAGGGCATGCCCCACAAATACTACCATGGGTGCGCCTAATCCATCTAGGACTTGCGATCTCCCTCTGAACAGCATGCAGCCGCACCGGAATAGTATACAACGTCACCCCCAGCGCTGTCGGTGTCATTGTCTACAAGGTCGTCGGCAACCGCTACATCGAGAAGCGGGTAACCTCCGCGTTGAGCACATCCGTCACTCCAAGTGCAGGCAGGAGTTTTGGACCGTGTCAAGCGCAATGCTGCCGCTGAGAAGGTTCAGTCTGATGGTGGTGAATAGCCTTTTCCATTGCCCTTTCCAGTGAACATCCATCGCAGCCCGTGTGTCATTGAAGCGCATCGCTACCCTCCCCGGGAATCTCGCACCGTCTCCACCTCCGACAACGCACCCAGACATCACCCCCGTGCGGTACGAGAACTTCATCTAAAGTACTTCCTTTGGACCGGAGGACTCGCTGGTGTCATGTTGTGATGTTTTGCATGTATGTATGATATGCCACATGCCCCGAAAATACGAAATGTCAAAAAAGCGCACTGAGTTGACTTTCTCAATTTCACTTGTACATTACGATCTGAACGGTTTACAACTCGTCCCAGCTGACGCCTCCCGTTAAGAGAAGCAGGTGCTTCAAAGACAGTGCCGCTATGATGTTTCCAGGAATTTCGGGGGGAAGGAGCTCTCTTCCTGGTGAAGCTTGACGAACTTGGCATGATCTGTCTCTGACATGTGTTCCTTCCCATCTGGTCCTCGAATCTGGAATTGCATCTGTCTCAAAGAATCAGTACAAGTCAGCCATATCGGAAGGTGGTTACGGACAGCAGTATCAACGACACCAGGTCTTAATGCGATTGATGTGATCTTGGGTTCCTCCTCGGCGAGTGTTCTGAGATCGATCAGTTCGCGTGCGCGTCTGTGCTCTCCCAATCGCTACTCACCTACACAGGCTGTTGAGTGCCGCTTTTGACGCATTATACGGTCCCCAGCCAGGTGTACCCTTTACAGCAGCACCCGAGCTGACGAAGACGATCCTCCCGCCAAGCTCACTCGTGCGTAGAGAAGGAAGACATGCTCCAGTAGCCGTGATCAAGGAGAAGAAGTTGACGTCAAAGTGCGCCTTCCATGCAGAGAGAGGTGTCGAGTCTCCAATACGGCAGATGGGATCCAGTGTGCCCGCACTCAGTACAAGTCCGTCAATGTACTTGAACTTTTGTTGTACTTGGTCAATGGCTTCTATCAGCTTGGCTTCATCCGCTCTGTAGCGCGGGGAATAAGAGTGAGAAGGATAAGCGTTAAGAGGCTCACACGTCGCATTGTAGACTGAGTAACCTGTCCGAAGAGAGAGCCTTTAGCTCGGGAGATTGTGTGCGAGATAGAGCAGCGACGTAGACATTGAGACTCAAAAGTTTCTGCACGACAGCCAGCCCAATTCCTCTGCCTAGATTGAGCACAAACGTCCTCTAGAAGCCTTTCAGATTGACCTTGATGCCCCAGTCACAATCACCACAGCGCTACGACTCGACATGGCAAGGAACTGAGAGATAGTGCTCGAGTCGGGCCGGTGCGTCCGAAATTCTCGGCACCGTTGCCTAACACGGTAAGACGCGTAAAAATGGGGCAGCCGGATTTTTGGCTGGCAGTTGTTCCGTCCCCAGCCGCTCTCTCTCTCCAAAAACGATGGTCCTCCGCCTGGCCCTCCCCCGCCTGGCACTCGCCACCTCTCGGCCATCGCCCTCGTCGTCTCTATTGGCTCGCCATGCGCTGCGCTCAGCCCGCGGATACGCCTCGGCGTCGGACAATACGGTGCGCCCGTCGTGACATGTCCGCCTCCAAACCAGTCTCATTCCAAAGCCTTCGCAGATGACCGTCCGTGATGCTCTGAACGCCGCCATGGAGGAGGAGATGATTCGGGACGAGACGGTATTCATCCTCGGCGAGGAAGTCGCCCGGTACAACGGTGCCTACAAGGTCGGTTGCAGAGCTACGCCTATCCCGACCATAACCAACCGGAATGCAGGTCACGAAAGGTCTCCTCGACAAGTTCGGCGAGAAGCGAGTAATTGACACGCCTATCACCGAAATGGGTTTCGCTGGAATCGCGACAGGCGCCGCGTTGGCTGGGCTGCGACCAATGTTCGCCTTTTCGCTTTGCTGGCAAGGGACCGACGCTGACACGCTGTTGCAGCTGCGAATTTATGACCTTCAACTTTGCGATGCAGGCCATTGACCAGATCGTTAACTCTGCTGGCAAAACATATTACATGTCGGGCGGAAACGTCCCATGTCCGATCGTCTTCCGTGGTCCTAACGGCGCGGCCGCTGGTGTCGGCGCCCAGCACTCACAAGACTATGCTGCCTGGTACGGATCAATCCCCGGTCTCAAGGTTGTCAGTCCCTGGAGTGCTGAGGACTGCAAGGGCTTATTGAAGGTACATCGAGCGTGTTCATCTCGTTTTACCACCACTAATCTATCATTCAGAGCGCCATTCGTGACCCTAACCCCGTCGTCTTCCTCGAGAACGAGATGTTGTACGGTACCTCCTTCCCCATGTCGTCCGAGGCCATGTCAGAGGACTTCCTTATCCCCATCGGCAAGTGCAAGGTTGAGCGCGAAGGTTCCGACGTCACTATCGTCGCTCACAGCAAGATGGTCACCCACTCCCTGGAGGCCGCCGATGCTCTCGCTAAAGAGGGTGTCAAGGCCGAGGTCATCAACTTGCGCTCCATCCGTCCTCTCGACATCGATACCATTATAGCATCCGTGAAGAAGACCAACCGGTAATAGTCTTCAGAACGACGGCGATCCTGTTGACTGACGCGTTCCAACAGACTTGTCATAGTCGAGGGTGGCTTCCCCGCTTTCGGTGTTGGTAGCGAGATCTGCGCGCAGATCGTCGAGAGCGAGGCCTTCGATTACCTTGACGCGCCTGTCGAGCGTGTCACCGGTGCTGACGTTCCTACCCCTGTAAGTACAGCATTTCTAGAGTCCTCGATTATCGCTCATAGCGCCCCGTCTAGTACGCCAACAACCTCGAGGCTCTTGCATTCCCCGACACTGCACTCATCACCAAGGTTGCCAAGCGGGCCTTGTACAGGACCAACTAGTTTACTTAGCATCAGAGGCATACCTTATTCCAATAGACTTTTCGGGAAAACCCTGCATGGATTGAGTTGAGTGCGATGTAGGCTGTCCAAGACGCGGTATGACTGGACACTATTGTTGCATTAGTCGCTTTTGCTGTTTACTCAGTGTGCGCCAGAGGATAGAGTTGAGGGAGCGGGTGCAGTCATCTATTCCGCGGATAACAATATATGAGCAGGTAGAATACAAGGCTGAGGAAGCCAGCAAGCACATGAGTGAAGAGCTTGTAGCAGAGAAGCAAAGGTCTTACAGTACAGTGATTAGTATATCTCGTCGAACGGTCTAGTGTCCTTGAAGCAGCTCTCCCAGACTTCGTTGACCACTTTGCGGGCAGTAGCCTCGTCTGGGCAGTTGGGATTGGCGGTGACGGACTCGATGGCCCGACGCCGAACGCACTCCTGGTGTTGTGCGGCAAAGTTGACGATACCGCGAGAAAGTTCGCTGAAGTAGCGACAATCGCCGCTGAGGTTGTTGGCGCGTATCTCGGAGCACGCTTGGTGGCGGAGGTTTGACCAGTCGACCTTGAAGCGGCACTCGTCGAACATGTGGATGAGCTCGTGGCTGATGGTGCGCTCGATATGGCGGCGGCTGTAGAAGTTGTTGGCGCAGAGGACAATGGCGCCGCGCCCGGGAGCGTAGCCGCCGGCCATGAAGCGGGAGCAGGGCGCGCAGACGAGGTTGCGGGCGGGCACCTTGCAGCCGCTCAGCTGGAGGTGCTTGAGGAGAAAGGTGACGATGGGGGAGTTGTCGAGCAGCCAGGCCTTGTTGGCCTCGCAGCGGGCGACGGCGCGCTCATCGCGTTTCCTGAGCGTCTCCGGGTCCGACGGCGAGACGATCTCGCCCGCCCATTTCCGCCAGCGCTCGAAGCTGTCGCTCATCAAGCCGAAAATTTGCACAGCCACATATCTGCTTTTTCTCAAAAGTACTTCCACCACATGGGTCGTCTTCGTCGTTCCAGAGCCCATCACGCCCGCAGAGATGTCCACAGGGCATCGCGAACAAGGGTATGCCGCTCGCTGCTGGGCATGGATATCTGTTAACGGCTAAATAGGTCAGGACAAGAGACCTGGACCAGATCCAACTTATTGACTTGGACCCTAAAGTAAGATCCATCTTTTCCTTCATTTCTTTCCTTGACCTGGTGTCACAGAATAGAGCAGAGCTAGAAGCCCAACCGCTGGACTTTGAGACGCCTGGATTGGCCCAGCACTACTGTGTCGAGTGCGCAAAGTGAGTTCATCCTTGCGTATATCGACAGCGGCCTCAATCTTCAAACCAGACACTACGAAACCGACGTTGCATTGAGATCGCACTGGAAGAGCAAAGTGCACAAACGCCGTGTTAAACAGCTCAAAGAACCGGCGTACACCATAGAAGAGTCGGAGAGGGCTGCTGGGCTCGGACGGGACACTCGACGAGCAACACACGACACCGACGTTCCCATCTGATTTCCTTTTTCACCTTGTATATGTGCGCTCTCATCCTTTTTACTCACAACCCTCATCTGATTTTGCTCCAGTAGTGTAACAGTATAATGTACGAGTGGAGAGACCAGCTTTCCTATACAAGAAATACTTTGCCAGACACAGCCCTTGGATGCTCGTACTGCTGCTTCATCGGCTTGCGACCAGCCCAAGACGCCGACCGGAATCGTCCCCCAACCTGCTTTGGCGGTCTCAAGAAGCCATCCTTCAGATTCAACTCAGGAACCTCAATATCGACTTCCACCGGCGCAGAGAACGGCGTAACAGGTCCTTCGCTCTCCTCGTCCGAACTGAACCCATCGCAGCTGCTGCTCAAAGATTTTGCAATCTCCTCAATAATCGGCTGCGCTTCGTGCTCCCTGAGAGGCTCGTATGCAAGCGCTGGGCTGGGGTATATGATCCTCTCATCTGTGTCACTGACAGAATCCTGACTGCTTTTGCTACAAGTACTGGACTGCGATGTCGCTGGCTTGACGATCTTGGGCATCATAGGCGACATGTAGTACAGCGGCAGCGAAGGAGAGTTTCTGGCTGTGTACTGGATAAGAGGAGGACTACTCATGACAACATCTTCCTCTGCAAGGAAAAAGGAGGGAAGCGTAGCAATTTCCGCTCGGAGATTTGGAAGTGAGATACGAGCCATCGGGTTCAAGGCGAGAATCCGCTTGAGAACGCCCTGGCAGTCCTTGGAGATCGCCGCCAGGGAACACAGATAGTCGGGGTTATGAAGGTAGCGATTGAAGCCCGAGGATGACGAGGCCGCCTTTTCCCAAGGTCCACGACCGCAGATGATGTTGATGGCGACGACTCCAATAGACCAGGTGTCGCTTTGCTTCATGGAGTATGCAGGAAGAGTGAACTCTTCTCCTAGATGTTCTGGAATGCGGCATCGTCAGTCATTTAGGCGCAACAAAGGAAGACGGCGCTCACCTGGACTGGTATACATTTCACTTTCCCGCTCACATCCAACTTCAGTTGCAGTCGGGGAACTGGTCGACGCTGCAAAATCGCACAGTAACAGCTTCAAGCCATCCGAATCGCCTTTGTAGAGGATATTGGAGGGGTTGATATTGCCATGAAACACGCCCTGCTCGTGACAGTAATGAACGGCATCGATGATCTGCAACAATGCGGGGCGAACGAGTTCGGGATTGTATCGGAAGAGATATCGCTCGTTGATGGCTGTGAAGAGATTGCCGTCGGCGAGCTCGAGCTGCATGCATAAGGCGTTCTCGTCTTCGTACGATCCGAACAAGGTTAGGATTCGTTCATGGTCAGAGACCTTGGCGTGGTTCGCAATCTCGCTAGACGCGTCTGCTGGCTTTGCAATGCATTTGACGGCGATGTAATCCGGAAGATCTGGCTGGCGCGAAAGTGCACGGAGGACTTTGCTGTGGCGGCCGACGGCGACGAGGTCGAGCAAAGCGGGGCGCGTCTTCTCGGAGCAGAAGACGTAGCGATAGCAGGCGGAGAAATCAAGAGACATGAAAACAAGGATGCGAGCAAAAAAACAAAGAAGAGCGGGGAAAGAGTGAGGTAGAAATGTGGCGACTGTGGCAGTCAAGGCCAAAGTTGTGATTCACGAACCACCAAGCTCTTTCGGTCGATCGGAGTTCGCCGAGCTCGCCGCCACACTGAACGGTCTAATTTCGTAACAAAAGTGCCTATGGAACTGGAAATGCTCTACAGTTGTAGCGATTCTGTAAGTGTTTATCTGAGGGCTGATATAGCCGTGAAAGGTTCAGACTCCAATCGCGCAAAGGTCAACCCTTCATAGTCAGGTACTCCGGAAGGGAATTGCGCAAAATACATCAGTCCCGATGACAGCCGCGGTCCACAACCCTCCAGCTTTGCCAGCAGTCTCGCACTCTTCAAGACAGACAGTCGACCTTTCTCTTGGGTTTCTTTCCTAGCATCATTCTGGCACTTTTCGTAAACTGGGTCGTCCAAGCTTTTGAGGAAGACAACGGGCGGATACGTCGTGAAGTCCATGTGTCGTACCAAATTCATTGGCGCCAGTTTCTCATCAAACGCAAGAGTGCGTGAGATAGTCCGTCGTGCAAGTAAGTCCAACCAGAGAATTTCGCGCACACTTTTGAATGCTGATGTTGCACCACCGTTTTCTAGATGACTACGGTAAGGAATCCGAGGTATGTGAGAGGAGCCTGAAGAACACACCAAGGCGGTCTTGCTTTACAATCTTGCAATAGCTTTTATGCTGCTTCCAGTCCCTTTCCTGGCATTCTTTGGAGCAATGATAGCGAAGTCCACAGCCCGAGCAGCGGGAAAGAGTTGGCTGTACCCCGAAGTCATGGTGAGGGCAGCGCTACAGAAAATTGATCATGATCAAAGCCGTTACGATGCGCGCATAGAAGGCAGCTACTTACCAGTACCTCTTGACCTTCGCAGATGGCGCGGTAGGGCTCTTTGAAGGCCTCCCGATCCAGCTCTCTCGTCTCGATTTCCTGTGTGACAACTTTCCATATCTCAGACTGCCGCGGCGCCTTGTTGTTGAGGAGTTGGCGGGCTGCGCCTCTTTGAACAGCGTAGTGGTTCAAGAAAGGCCTGATTTTGTCGAGGAGCTGTTGCTGGAAACTCATATATCGTGACTGCCCGTCCTCTATGAACGCACGGAACGCTATTGCCTCGGGCTCAGGCAAAGCGTAGAGAAAATGCCCATACTCTCTGAGCTCATAAAGGCTGCCTAGATCGCAGAGCATTTGCGTGACGACGTAACAATGTTGCGTAACTATTTCAAGTTGCAGGGTTCTTGCGAGGAAAATGAGGGTCCTGGGACCCGTGTATGCCAGCGCTAATTTGTTGGCGAGAGTAGAGATAGCCGGCGCTGCCAGTCGGATCCTACGTGCGACGGCGACCAAGACCTCGCACGTCGTCGTGAGGAATCCACCTCTCAAAAGCGCCCGCATGTAGAAGACCTCATCGTTCGAGAGTGCGTGAAGGAATTCATAGACGCGATAGATGGGCAGAGTGTTGAATGTTCCGTTTGTGGTTACGGTAGACTGCAGGTCCGCGCGGAGATGATCTACCTGAACATAGAAAGTAGCGATGAGGACGTCGGTATTCTCGCGCGCATTTGGAGCCTGTCCAAGAAAGGAGGAATTTGGAGGATAGGAATCTCAAGAACATATCAGGGCCATAAGTCGCCGCGCAGGCTTTGTCGAGGAGTTGGAAGACGTTGGAGACAAAGTTGGTTTGGAAGTCTGGCGTCACGATTTGATATGTCAGGAGCATAGAGGGGAGCACCTCCTCCAAAACGTGTAAAATCTAGTCCGAAGCGCTGTCCAGTTCTCGCCGTCAGGCTTGGCCGTATGGACTGCGGACATAAATGCAACGACTGTGCAATGGGCCGAGGACTCTGGGAGACTGGCGTCGCGAAGGACGACCCGCTCAGAGCGTCGTTTGGCCACAAATACCAAGATGTAATGCGAGATGCAGCCCAACATCCTGTCCACCAACAACAAGGTTCGGGGCTCAAGCGCTCATGCCAGAGTGGCGAGTCCGACGGGAGTGAATGCAGATGCATGGCAGAATGCATCATTGCTTCGTAGTGGCTGACGCATTCGAGATTTTCTCCGGCGGCAGTATAATTAGGACGCCCAAGGAGGAGAGGCGAAACACGGTCAACCATAGCGCTGCTGTACGGGAATGTGGTTCAAGCACTTTGGTTGTGTGACATGACTGGCGGAGGCGACCTCCACAAGTCAATCCTCTGGCGTCGCATTTTGAGAGAAACGCTGCCAATCTAAGAAGAGCCTCAAGAAGCTGTCAACCTGGCAGACACGAGATACGCCAAAAAAGAAGGCGTTGCTCCATGGTTATCCTCCTCAGAAGATCCAGTGTAGAGTTGCATCGATGTTGCAGCCTGGAAGCATAGATTCTATCATGATAGAAGGGGACTAGCAAGAGTCACTGCCGATGGTCATGTTCAAGTGCAGGCACTTTGCCGATCGGAGATTGATGAAGAGACTGCACAAGGGCTTTTTCATTGAATAAGCCCAAGCTGCGTGACGTGGAGGTTTTGATTCGTATGCATACGCTGCATTCAGCGCGGAGTTAGGTTCGGAACAAGCCCTACTTACCCGGTTCCCGTGTCCTGTAGGGCGCAAACGGTACCAAACATACCAAACAACCGACCAAACAGCCGGTCCGGAGCGGGAAGGGGCTTGAACCGAACCTAGCGCGGAGTTGACTTCGAAGCGAACTGTTGCATCTTATTGAAATAGGCACAAATACCCATTGTCATTGGTGTTGTCAACAAGACGAATACAAGAAGCATGCACCTATCCATTATATTGTGCTCGAGCGGTGTACCAGACTCCCTGCGAGTCCGTTATCGCACGTCCATACTTGAGTAGCAGCTTGTCGCGCTCCTTCGAGTTTACAGCAATGTCCGACAGGAAGGGGGAGATATCATCTGCCTTCCACCGCGAACGCGTCAAGAAGAGGTCTGCGAAACGTCGAACCGGCTCTATTGGCAGCTCGGACGATGGGAAATATGTCAGAGAATCATTCACGTCGTCGTCCAAAGTCGAAGAGCTGAGATAGTTGCCCTATGTTGTAAAAGATATATCAGTCTCCGACTCGAACGTGTGGGAACAGAAGAAGGACGAACGGTGAGCAGGCCGAGAGATACGGAGTCTTGGAAAGTATCACCAACAGCCGACTTCCAGCTGGCAAACAGATCGTCTTTGTCAATCGCAGAATGCTGTAGACGTTCAGAAGGAAGGCGTGGGAGAATGTCATAGACAACGAACGCGATGAGGCCGCAACAAATTCAATCCAACTTCGCGTACGACACCGTTCACATCCATCTCCCAAGAGCTATGCCGTATCTCCCCAAACCAAGCCATAACCTGGGTTGAGACCGACCTTGGGATTTCATGGACGTCCGCAAGGGCGCTGGTGATTTGTTCGACGCTAGCGCTTTGATGTGAAAGACCATCGGAGACGAGCTGGTTGAGGATCATTTCCAGTATGGTCTGGAGATATGCATGCGCGATGGGCCGTAGCTCGCCGTTGATGTTCAATATACGCATGTCCTGAAGACCGCGGTCCAATTCTGCATCACTGGCCTGTATCGTGCCTCTGGTGTCCTCATACATGATACGTGTCCTCTAGAAACGCGTCAGACGCGTCGATAATTGAGCACACGACACGCACATCCGTGGACGACTCGTCGTCCTCTTCGACAGCATTCTCGTCGTATTCGCTCCCTCTGAGCAAAGCCCTCAGTTTATGCAGTTTCGGTACCACCGGAGTTAGCTCGATGATTTCGTTGATCTGGTCGCGGATGACGATTTTGTCATCGTCCATGTCCGTACTCGACGCGTCGGGGGGCGTTATGACGACAACCGAGTTGGATAGTTGAACGGAGCGCATTATGTAGGTCGTGTCGCTCGTGCAGAGAACCGCATCCTCGCCGCCTTGGCCTCTGATTGTCATTCTGTTCCGACTCAATCAGTATGTGGTAAGTATTCTTTGCGCGATGTGCCTACCGTGCAGGAAATCCGTCGTCAATGGATCGTTCAATGAGCGCGCATAGTTCAGACGGCAATTCCAGCAGCTTGAAAGAGCCGGCCTCCGAAGTTGACTGCGACGAGAAGTGAAGTTCGTGTTCCATGACTGTTCTGGTCAAAGATACATAATAGCACGTGGCCTCGCAGCTTGATTGCCATGTCGAAAGCGTGCCTCTGGCCCTTCGAGTTCACCTACAATCAGGATGTGGATCCACTCAACAGCCGTTAAATTAGTAGGATACATGGGTATCAAAAAAACCTTGGTCAGTGTGGCGCACATGAGTGGACCGCCTCATTGGTTCTGGATTGATGGCCTGCATAGATGTGCGTCTCCTCGCCAACAACTTTACCGTAGCCCAACACCGTAATTGCGGCCTCCCCTCTTATTCCATTAATGTTGTTGGAAATATAGTTAGATACAGCTAAAGTACAAAGTCCCGTGTCTGACAATCAACTGAGAATTCCGCTCAGAGTTTGTCGATATTTCTCCATCGTCTTCTCTGTCTCTTCGTCTTCTAGAGTCGTGTCCGTGGTCTAAAAGAGTGGATGAGCTTGCGCCACAGGTATAGATGATAGATGGCGCACCGGGACCACGTTGGAAACTTCGCCAGCCTCTCCAAGCTTGCCATTGGTCAAGGCGAACAGAACCTTGTCCACCTCCGCATCAGCCTCTTCCTCCAGTTCATCGTCCTCATCCATTTCAAGGGTGTCCTCCATCATCTCCTCGATTATCCCGGCCTAAGTATCGCAGTGAGTGGAAGGTAGAGACAGACAGAAAATAGCGTGCCTTGGTCATTTCCATGCTCATCTCCCGCATCGTGGCGCTAATTTGAGGGAGCCTGATGAGCGCATTGGACATCTTCATGATTTCGGTTGATTTCTGAAGCGAGCCCGTGATTTTCACCATGGCTATTGACACAATCAGTGCTGGATAAGATCGACGAAGCGGTGAACACACCAAGTTGTTGATTGAGCTGTGTACTTATAGAGCCCAATCTTGCCTTGCTCACAGATAGCCGGTCCTTCTGCTTGTCACTGCGAACGACTTCCCGCGCGAGTATCCGTGCAGACTTGACATCCCCCTTCTGTGCGAGTTGCTTTACGCTATTCCGGACTTTGGTCGTGGCGAGGTCGAGCTGGCAGCAAGCGTGAGTTGGACACGAATTGGGTGTGCTGTAGGCGTCCAACCTGCCTCATTTCCCGGTCGAGCGTGCGTGATTCGTGGCGTAGTTTATTCTGCCATGCCTTGACTTTCTCCTCCGGTGTGGGCCCATATAGAAAGCGGTTGAGCGACTGCATAGCAGACGATAGTGGAAGCGGGAAGGGAGTGGGCTCGGCAATGTCCGTGGCACGGGGCAATCGATCGCGGGCCATCAAATGACTCAATTTAGAGCAAAGCATCTTCAAAATTTCGCGGTCACTCCTCTCGTTGTCATGGCTGTCTTTCTGCCGCTACTTGACCAGGCAGCTGGGGATCTCTTTGCAGCCCTCGAGCGGACCGGCCCGGTCATCCTTTCGTCGCCGAATGGTCCCTTGCCAGATCACGCATATGTTCTCGTTGACGGCCCTTCCTTCGACTTGTCACTCATCACCACTCTCCTCGACGATGGCGCCGAAAAGGTCATTGTCCCGCTTTCCTGGGCGAAGGAACTTGTCGGAATAATCCCCACTGAGCGGATTGTCCTCCTCCTCGATGTGGGAAGCGTGAGCGCCGTATCGGACATAGTCCGAAGCGCCGTTTCCGGCGTCCTGCTCAAATCCCCCGCCTTCGATCTCGACCTGATAGCGTCCATATCAAAGTTCTTCGAAAACTCAGACATCTACGTTCTATCTGCTGGTCCCAGTGCGCCATCCAAATCGTCCATACGCGAGCTTTTGGGCATCAAAGCCACGCTTGTGATTCCTGGTGCTCAGCTCACGCTGGACGCATCAACTCCTTCTCAGATCAACGTCGCCGATGCTTTCGTGGCACCCTTAGTCTCGGACCGCCCTGATGGTCTTTTCCCGACCGTCGTCTGCAGCGAGATTGGTCAATCACTTGGCCTAGTCTATTCCTCGCTCGCATCCGTCAAGGAGAGTATTTTGACGGGACGGGGTGTCTACCAGTCGCGTAAACATGGCTTATGGCGCAAGGGAGAGACCTCCGGGGCTACCCAGGCTGTTACTAGCATCCGTTTGGATTGCGATTCAGACAGCTTGGAGTTCCGTGTCGTTCAACACGGCGCAGGCTTCTGTCACTTGGAACGGCAGTCGTGTTTTGGCGAAGCCAAGGGTCTCTCTGCGTTGGAGAGCACGCTCAAGTCCAGGTTCGCAAACGCACCCGAAGGTTCCTACACAAAGAGGCTATTCAATGATCCCACGTTGTTACGTTCGAAGATCATGGAGGAGGCCGACGAATTGTGTCGTGCCGAAACCAAAGAGGAGGTGTCATTTGAGGCCGCAGATTTATTCTACTTTGCCCTAACTAAATGCATCGCGTCCGGGGTTAGCATCGCCGACATCGAGAACTCACTTGACAAGAAAGCCAAGAGGGTGACTCGTCGACCCGGCAATGCCAAACCACAGTGGACCCAGCCATCGCAATCAGCCCCTCCCCCTCCCAAACAGACGCCGTCACCTGTCGATCCCAATGCACCTATACAGATGCGCACCTCTGACCTTTCTGGCATCTCCAAGCAAACGCGCGCCGACCTTCTTCGTCGACCCGTCTTAAAGTCGGACGAAATGATCGAAAAGGTCAAGCCCATCGTTTCCAAAGTCCGAACTGAGGGCGACAAAGCCCTCCTCGAGTTCACTGCCAAGTTCGATCGGGCGACGTTGACCTCCACCTGTATAACTGCCCCCTTCGGTCCCGAGACTATGCAGATTGACCCAGAAGTCAAATTGGCTATCGACCAAGCTTATAGCAATATCCACAAATTCCATGATGCCCAAGCGGACCGTTCGACACTGGTAGTGGAGACCATGCCCGGTGTCGTCTGCTCTCGATTCGCACGCCCGATTGCTCGTGTCGGTTTATACATTCCTGGCGGAACGGCTATCCTTCCGAGCACAGCATTGATGTTGGGTATCCCGGCGCAAGTCGCTGGATGCAAAGAGATTGTTTTCGCCACTCCACCGCGCGCTGACGGATCTATCTCACCTGAGGTGATGTACGTCGCTAAGCTGGTCGGAGCATCCACTATCTTGAAGGCTGGTGGAGCACAAGCCGTCGCAGGAATGGCGTACGGGACAGAAACATGTCCCAAGGTCGACAAGATCTTTGGTCCTGGGAACCAGTGGGTGACGGCAGCGAAGATGTTGGTGCAAAACGACACTGATGCCCTCGTTTCCATCGACATGCCCGCCGGTCCTAGTGAAGTTTTGGTTAGTATCTCCTTCTACACTCGATTTGGGTCTCTAACTCCAAGCAGGTCATCGCCGATCACACTGCGAACTCGTCCTTTGTAGCCGCCGACCTCTTGTCACAAGCTGAACACGGAATAGACTCGCAGGTTGTCTTGGTCGCGGTCAATCTCACCCAGGAGCACCTCGAAGAAATTGAGGCAGAGGTGGACTCGCAAGCGAAGGCGCTAGAGCGTGTAGATATCGTTCGGCAATCGATAGCCAAGAGCATCATTGTCAAGGCTACTTCCGTTCAAGAGGCCATCGACTTCTCGAACGACTACGCGCCTGAACATCTCATCATTCACCTCGAAGACGCTCCAGCTGCCGTTGCACACATCGACAACGCTGGAAGTGTGTTCGTTGGTTCGTTCACACCAGAAAGGTATGGTTCTCGTCTCTTTCCAATATCATGCGTCTTGTTGACTGGTCCTACAGCTGTGGCGACTACGCTTCGGGAACTAATCACACTCTGCCGACGAATGGTTATGCACGTCAGTTCAGCGGTGTCAATACGCTATCGTTCCAAAAACACATCACCTCGCAAGAGATTACACCGGCGGGTTTGAAAGACCTTGGACCTATAGTGGCCACGCTGGCGGACTGCGAGGGTTTGCAGGCGCATGCAAACGCTGTCAGGATACGGATGCGCGCTCAGCAAAAATAGATTGGGTCATGTCGATATATATCTATGATTAGTAGGTAGGGATTACTGTGAACACGGAATAAGAAGTTCAATTTGAAGTTATCTCCTTCATCACTCGGTGAGAAAGAGTGGGTTACGTCTTGCTTGTAACTTTGATTCATTGATTCAACTTATTGGTCGATTGTTTGAGTCACGAGTCGCTTGAACTACAGGGTCGACTCGCGAGTCGCTAGTCGACGATCACACACGCGACGTTCCATCGGCGCTCCAAAGGCGAGAGGCATCAAGTGAAGACATTCGCTGATTCCTCCACACATGGCGCGGACATTGACAGTTCTTCTATTCCCACCACATCTTTGGGTGTGACGCGTTCTGTTGCCAGGTGTCGCCATATACGGTATGCCTGCAACGACCAGGTCGGAGTCTACACCTCAAGAAAACGACCATCGGCTAGCCGACTTCTGGCACTACGTCGCAGCTCTCTTGACTAAATTATGTCGGGTGAAGAACAGCGTCGCAGAAGTATCCCTCTTTCTTCTCCTCCGTTGTTTCGCGGGCCGATTCAGTCAGCAACTCTGACCGGCAATGTCTTCTTTTTCTCATTGTCGCCACATCAGTGATATTGTAGACAACTGCCTTCCTTCCTCCCACCCGAATTTAGATCGGGCAGGGATAAAAGGACTTGAGGCATTCAACATGACAGACCTGCGCCATGCATTCCACCGTTTTCTCGTCAACGCTCTATACTCTGCTCAGTTTCTGCGCCATCTTCCTTGCTCATAGGCTATGGCGTCGTCGCTTCGTCTCCTCAACCCTCAACGGGCCCCCCGCTCCTTCTTGGCTTCTCGGTAACAATCCCTACTACCTTCGTCGACCGACTCTGTTGACGTCGATTTCCTGTAGGGCACGATGCGCTCATATTCCGCCAGAAGGAAGTTGGGGAGCATGAGTTCCCCTGGCTCAAAGAATATGGCACTGTACTGCGCATCAAAGGGTGCTTTGGTGTGAGTTCATCTACCTCCCACGGTTTTGCTTCTCCCTAACAAGCCCCAGGAAGAGAAGCTGCTCCTGGCCGATACTAGAGCTATACACCACATCCTCCACCTCTCGGGATATCGCTACTCCAAGACTCGCGACAACATACACTTGATGCAAGAGTTCTTCGGAAATGGTGTTGTCAGCGCTGTTGGTAAGGTTGGATTTTGAAATTGTAAGCTCGTTGTCTGACTGCTGTGTCTTCATACCAGGTGCAGCTCACCAGCGACATCGCAAAGTTCTAAGCCCCGCATTCACGACCATACAGCTGAAGACCTTTTCGTCTCTCTTTCAGCGTGTCAGTGTTCAGGTGAGGCGGGTGCTATCATCTCGACGGACGTGCTCAAACGAAATCATGCTAGTTCGCAAACAAAATTCGCGATGCTATACACCAGGAGGGCGAAGTCATCAACATCTACCGCTGGATGGGAAGAGTTTCCCTTGATATCATTGGTCTAAGTCAGTCGGTAATCCGTGTGGTGGAAGCGGTTTGCTGACACGATCTTGTACAGGTGCCTTCAATTACGACTTCGGATCCATTCACGACACAGGAAGCGAGCTTTTGCACATTCTCAACCACATCTCGTGAATCCCACTCAACCTGATGTTTCAATTTGACGAGCTGACCTCTGCATCGCCCAGTGACGATGCGGCAGCGCACGCAGACATCGATTTATTGCATGACACGCTGTGGAGACATCTTCCCTGGTCGCTCATGAAGCTAATCTCAACCCCAAGCAAGACGGCTGCACGCTTCCGCCATTTCCAGAAGCACTCTAAGCTCCTGGCAAGTGAGATGTTGAGGAAGGCAGAACAGGACCGAAATCTCTCTGATCCCGACTTGATGAAAGGAAAGGATGTCCTAAGTGTTCTTGGTACGCATCCCTTTTACTAAATGGCCTCCGTCTTCACACTGGAAATCTACCGTGCGTGCCAATGCAGCAGAGGACCAAAGACGCAAGTTGAGTGACGATGAAGTGCTGTCCCAAATGGCGTGAGTGGTGCTGGCATTGTGATTCCGTTTTGAGATAATAGCTCTTGAATTTGTAGAACAATCATTCTCGCAGGTCATGAAACCTCTGCCTCGACAATGTCATGGGCTCTCTACGAGCTCGCCCGGCATCCAGACCACCAGGGGCGCGTCAGAACCGAGTTGGCTGAACTCTTAGCGCAAAACGGCGGTGAAGAGAAGGAGCTAACACCACAGGACTATGATGGCCTTGTCTTTCTCAATGCCGTTATCAAGGTTTGACCAATCTTACCGAAGCGTACTTTACTCATACCTCATATAGGAAACTCTTCGTCTGCATCCCATTGTGCCCTCACTCCTCCGCGAAGTCCTGGAGGACGATGTGATCCCACTAGCTGAGCCAGTCGTCACTAAGTCTGGTGTCAGACTCACAGAAATACATGTGAGAAAGGGGCAGAGCATTCAAATCTCGATGGCCTATTACAACCTGTACATATCACCGCCGTCTTATGCTACCAGGCGACTGATGTGCTTCCCAGTAATCCTGCGGTCTGGGGAGACGATGCGAGTCAGTGGAATCCCGACCGATTTCTCAAAGAAATGCCAAGTGAGAAACGTATCTCGGTCGGTTTGTTCGCAAATGTGTATGTTCTCTCGCTTATGCAGTGACCGACTTACTGATATTCGTAACCCGTAGCATGTCCTTTGGTATGTTCATCCTCCAAGCTCTCTCTAGAGAAGCATACAGGCCATTGATCATGCCGTTTCAGGCGCTGGAGTTCGTGGCTGCATAGGATGGCGTTTCGCGTAGGTGAATCACTGTACACAAAGACCCCACTGACCTGCAGCTTCGTAGTGTGATGGAGATGCGAACCGTCCTGGCCAAAATTATCCTCGATTTCCAGTTTGCCGTGCCGGAAGGTTTAGATGACATTAGGTGTGTACCGGCAGGAGTGGGCTCGATACCTGTTGTTGGCTCTAAGCGGGCGGAGGGTCCTCAGCTCCCTCTGCTTGTCACTCCTCTTCAGTAAACGTCAGACTACTTCCAGCCAGCGAATTGTTGATGTACGCGTCCATGACGAGAATCAAGTTCCACATAAACACCAACTAGGGTGGCACCCGGCAATGGCGATCGAAAGGTCTCAATCTTCATCACGAGTGCGCTTCGCCCTCTTGAGCGTACTTCTTCCGTGAGGTGAATGCAGCAACACGTCACCACTGACTACAAGACAAAGCCCGGACGCGGAGGCGTCAGGCGTACTAACCGTTACGCCAACTTGGCGCAGATGATGCTGTTGTGCTTTCCTACTTCCTTTCGTTTCTTGGGCAGTCTCGGCGTGCGCGAGTTACTTGATTGCCAATATGCTCGTTTCTGCCTTTTCGTCATCAAGCCGATCTGTTGTGAGTAGAAATGGTGCTCCTAGCCGCACTCCTCTGACATATGTGTACCCTACCAACTCGTCTCAGCGCTCAAGTGGAGAAGAGTCGAAAGTTGATCACTCTTGCTGGATCGGCGATGAGCTCGAGTTGGTGGACCGGGCTCCTGGGAAGGTTGTGTGTTCGCGTTCCTGTCTATGACGGTCTGTGGGTCCAACGGGGTCCAATATTCTGATGATTGGATCGGCGTGCATATCCTCACTTCTTTCAACTCTGTGTCCACTTGGAAATTTGGAGGGAGTCTTCCCTCTGTGCGAAGCATGTCGTTGTTGCTGGAAACTATAAGAGACTGTTTCTGCACCACGTGTTATGTTTAGGCTACGTAGCTAAAGCAAAAACTTCAAGAAAAAGCGTCTCTGATCAGTATCCGATCTGTCCTCCCACCAGCTCATTGCTCCGGGCGCCGCCGCTGCCGCGCCCATCATGTTGCTGCCCGCCAGGCCCCGGTGGCGGCCCCGCCTTTAACGGGGCCTGCCAAAAGTGGTGCTCACCGCGTGGGACGATTGACCCCTGGTCGATCGTCAGCGTCATGATTGAATCGTTGTTCTCCAGGTGGCGTTTTCCTCGCCCCTCTCCTCTTCCCATCACTAGACCCATCTCTAAAGACATGCAAAATGTCAGCAGTCACTGCCTCTCAAGTACACAATAGCACTACCAAGACCTTCCTTACCGCTCTCGTGGCCAATGGCGGGCTGTTGGCTGTCGAAGTCGGCGCCTTCATCATACTCAAGCAAAGGCTGGGGAGGATCTACAGCCCAAGGACATATCTACCACCACCAGAGTGCGCTTACTTGTTATGTCGCTTCCATTCGAGACTGACACGTCTAATAGGAAACGTGCAACCGAGCTGCCGAGAGGAGTCTGGAGGTGGCTTCCAACTTTACTTCTGAGCAATGCGGAGGATATTGTGCGTCGCTCGATGTCCAGCGCTTCATCTTGCAACTAAAGAACGTTTAGATAGCCAAGAACGGGCTTGACGCGTGGGTCCCTCGCTTCAGCACGCAGGCCTTTCCTAATCGTCTCGCGCAACAGATATATGTTCCTACGTTTCCTCAAGATGCTGATATGGATATTTCTCGTCTTCACGATTGTCACGTTCGCAACAATAGCACCCATTGATATCGCTGGCATCCACTCTGGCAATACAGGACTTGATCGGCTTAGTTGGACCAAGTATGTCCTACGTCTGACGTTCAAATAATTGGAGTGCTAATCCTTGTCAATGTAGCATTGCTGCCGAGAAGGACCAAAAACGTTTCATCGCACACATCATCATCACCTATCTTCTCACATGTCAGTTCATTTCTAGCCTGTTGGTCCGACTCGGGCTCATGCCCTCACAGTTTTCGTGTTCTGGATCATCCGCCGCGAGATGATACACTTTGTTGACAAACGTCAACAATTTCTCATCAGCAAAGAGCACTCCCGCCTCGCTCAAGCCCGAACGGTTCTCATCACGTCCGTACCCGATGAACTCGCAAACGAACACGACATGCGACAGTTCGCCAGCTTCATACCCGGAGGCGTGGACAAAGTTTGGTTCTACAGGGACACCAAGTTGCTCAATGAGCTATTCGAGAAGCGTCAAGACCTTTGTGGCAAACTTGAAGCAGCCGAATCTTCTTTACTGCGGGACGCAACTAAAGCTTGGCGTGCCAAACAGAAAGCTCACAAGCGAGCAATGAAGAGTAAGAAGAAGGCGAAACAGACCGATCTGGAGGGGTCTAATGACCTTGAGCTGTTGGCGAACCCGATGACTCGCGAGCTTTTAGACGAGCTCATTCCTCCCAACAGTCGACCAAAGCACAGAACTGGATTTTGGGGTTTGTGGGGCAAAAAGGTTGACACATTGGATTGGTGCAAGGACGAGATTGCGAGGTTGAATACTGCCATCGACGAGCAGCGTGAGAAATCAGAGGGCAGGTTTCTTGGAAGCGCGTTCGTACGATGTAATCTGCAGATGGGTGCCCATGTCCTCGCTCAGTGTGTTAGCCATCACGAGGTAAAACTCCAATATTGCTTTCGCCATACTGCTGTTTGACTCTTCATTTTCAATAGCCTCTAACGATGTATGACAAGTGGATGGAGGCGCACCCGAAAGATATTGTTTGGCGCAATCTTGACGACGGCGCCCTCGAAATGCGGTCTAGATATGTCACTTCGTGGATTGCAACGATTGGACTCATCATTGGATGGGCGTTCCCTGTGACATTTATTGGAACCCTGAGCAACTTGGACGATCTTTGCGTCAAAGTTCGGTGTGTATTCTCCTCAAAGGCCACATCAGACTCGTGCTGATTTCTTCAGGTGGCTGAACTGGGTCTGCACTGCACCAGATCCGGTGCCCGCTATCATCCAGGGTATCCTGCCTCCGGTGTTGCTTGCTCTTCTCTTCGTTCTCCTGCCGTTCATCCTGAGAGGTGAGACTCGTTCACCAGGACGGCCGTCACGGTTCTCACGTCATGCTATAGCACTCGCCTGGTATGAGTGTATACCCCGCTACTCCTTGATGTCAGTCAGCGTGTATCGTCGTTTCTTCATATTCCTGTTGATGTGAGTACCCGTTAACGTGCATACGAAAGTTTCTCACGCCTACATGAAGCCATGGTTTCCTCATCGTGACACTGAGCTCTGGCATAACGAAAGGTACGAGAGCCCTTGCCTCTCGAAGGACACATGTACTGACCTGTACGTGTTAGCGATCCAGGATGTAAGCGAATGCCACCAGTGGCGAGGAAGACGTCTAACTTTTACGCTTAGATCGTTGAGCAGCCCACGCAGACTGTGCAGAAATTGGCGGAACAACTCCCTGGTGCATCTATATTCTTCTTGACCTATCTCTGTCAGTTGCGCTCTCTTTTTGTACGGCATAACCCTCTGATCTCACTAACATCTCACAGCCACGCAAGGTTTGGCAGCAGCTGGCGGTGCCCTGGCTCAGCTGGTTCCTATTATCCTTCATTACTTCCGGAAGTGGTTCTTGGGACGAACGCCGCGGCAGGCTTACGCTGTGACATTCATGATGCCATCGGTATGTACCCACTTAGCCGGGCCACCTCAAGTTTACTTAGATTTCTCATAGGCCGACTTCGGGACCATTTTACCTCGCTTGTCCTTGCTTGCGACGATCACCTTTGCATACAGCGTTCTAAGTCCGCTTATCAATGTCATGGCATTAGTTTCCTTCTGCATGTTCTTCCTTGCGTTCAAATTTTGTAGGTGTACTTACCTTAGATCACACATTGGCGCTGACTTCGTGGCATCTAGTGTGCACCCAAGTTTTCGATCAGCCGGACGAGAGTGAGACCGGTGGTCTGTACTTCCCCATGGCCATCTCTAATCTGTGTAAGCTGTTCAAATGGCCTGCGACATCTACATGGGCTAAAACACTCTCCAGTTGTCGGTCTCTACATCGAGCAAATTTGTCTCGCTTGCCTCTACTTCCTGAAGGTCTCCTTCAAGGGCGCGCGTACAGCGTCAATCATCGAGGGAGCTTTCATGCTTGCTCTTATCGTGATCACTGCATGTTTCCAATATTATGTGAACAATAGTTTCAAGCGTGCGTACTTTCGAATCTGGTTGTACTTTGAGAATGACCGTTACTATAGCAATCACCAAGTTCTTGCCCATGTCACTAGCGACGAAGAAGATGGCGAAGCGTTACGAACAAGCGAGGCTGCACAGGGCGGACAAAGCTGCTGAGGAGGAAGAAATGGATTTGTTCAGTCAAAACCGTGAGTGCGTCTCTATCCATCTACGTGTCTGACTGACACATCGGTCAGAGGTCAAACGTCTTCGGAGACGTTTCAAGATGATTCCCAAGACGGTGGATAACGGGCTTGAAACTCTGAAGACCAAGTTCGCTCCTTTACCGCGCATGTCGGATGTCGACGAGCGTGAACGACTGCGAACGTCCAAGGACAAAGCGAAGTCAGAGGAACCTGCTATGACGGATCTACACGAGAGTGAAGGCGGAGAGTCCAGCAAGGAGAATGTCGCTGCTGCCGCTGCCACCACTAGCGCAGAACCCGTTCGATTGGATGGTGCGCCAGAGCTATATCGAATGGCCTCAAACGCGAGCAAGAAGTCTGCTGCGTCGAATGCTTCCAAGAACTCGAGACACTCTACCAGGTCTCCTTCCTTGGCTAAAGATCGACCGGTGATAGCACCTCCACAACCCGCTGGAATCGATCTTTCTGACGAGGAAGGCGACGACGAAGGCGATTTGGATGAGCATGCGTTTGATCATCCTTCGACATATGTGGAGCAGCCGTGGATATGGATACCTCACGATACCTTGGGTATAAGTGAACTTTTGGTGAATGATCTGAGGAGCGCTGGCGTAGATGCTAGCGACGAGGGGGCGAATATGGACGCGAAGGGTGTGGTGGAAGTTACAAGGAATCCACCTGACGAAGACTGGAGTGGAGGTTCGACTTCCTCTTCTCTTGAGACATCACGCATGCTAACCTACTCGTGAACAGGTCATGACCGATGATGCGTATCTCAATACATATGACCTGTATACACGTTTATTATTGCTATCTTTTGTATATCTACACCGATGAAAATGGACAAGATACTAAATATCTCTAGAGCTTCTCAACCCCATAACTTAACGAGGCGAGAGTATTGCGGTTAACGGACGTTCAAGGTACTCTCGCGTGTTGAGTTAACACATTCTTTACCAAGGAACCGAAAGTTAATACATCACAGAGACTGGTGTTTTTGACCGACAACGGATGCACAATGCAGCACGGATGTCCTCAATGACATGCGTCAACCTTGCCGAGTGTGGCGCATTCACGCTACACATGACAATTGCTTCTTGGTGATACGAGGAGACGTTCGGCCAACACTTCAGGTGGGCCCGCGCTCGGGTGTTTCCGAGCTTGGGTGGGGAGAGAGGCCTGAATCAGAGACGGGAAATAGGGAGTATTAGCTGGAAGCTGAAAGTAGATTCAGCGAAATCTGATTCGCTGCCGCCGATTGATGGGCCAATGAGAAATTGGCTGGAAGACTTTCAGCGGCCAGCTAATACTCTCTAATGAAGTTTGATTTTTCCTAACCTAGAACGCGCTGCATGGGTGACAGCGTATAATCCTCCGTTAGTTCAGATTAGGTTACCACTCCTAGGTCATCTCAGCAGAGATCTAGACTGTAGCTTCGCTGTCAAAGGGCTCGATTGAAACCTCACGCGTTGCGCACTGCGCGTCGCGGTTGGCCGTAAGCCAAGATGATGGCTATATTCCCACACGCTTTACATGCCAGAAATTGTGTCGTACTCTGTCGTACTGCGTTCGGGACTCTGCGGTAAGACAGTTCCAGTTTAAACATGGAAGTCTCCTCTAGATCTTCTTCACCCTTCTGATATCAGAAGTACAGGTCGAGACTCTTTTATTCTTCAGTGATCCAATGCCTATCAAGATAGCGGTGCTCGCGAATGCTTGATAGACAGGTGACAGTCGACCTACATATGCAAGGACGAATCGAGTTATGAGCTCAGGCCGTCAGCCGCATGAGAGCTGAACGTTGGCGTTCTAAGTACCAGTGTTCTACCCCACATCCAAGCGGCCGGAGACTGAGCGGAGGCAAAAGAAGCATTTCCCAGTTTGGTCGACGCGCTGCCGCATGACGCCGAACGGTGTTACCCCTAAAGCGCGTTCTCCTTCCGGAATCCTGTGGGCGATCTTCTATACCTTCCATCCTTTCTTCCTGTCAGCCACCACCAGGACATTGTGAGTTCAGCGCCAGGCGCTGAGACTGCGGACACGGCGGCAGAGCGCATCCCGCCCTTAGCTGGTTTTGCACAGCGACGAGCCCGCTTGGTGACGACTTGTTGGCAAGCGCATGACTATCTTCCGCTTCTTCGACGAGGTGCGCTCCTTTTCATGTGCTCAAACCCATTTCTCCTGATATAGGGCGCATTTGCAGACACACAGATACTCATCAGGATGCCTAGTTTGCTCGCACGATTCAAGAGAGGCCTTTCGAGTGCCCAGGGGCCGGTCGAGTCGCCTGCAGCCATCGGCATTCCTTCACCATCACCTGTGGCAGTTGAATTGGGCAAGAAGATACATCCCAACTTGCAGGACCTGGTGCCTCCGTTCATCCCGCCACCTCCGCCGTCACCAGCAGCAGCGACCACAAGTGTTCCTATCAACGATGGCGACGACTCCAACGACGGCATTCTCCCTCTGAAGCCACGCCCAAGAGGGAGACCCACCCAGCCGTCGTCTGCCCACCCTCCGACATCATTCACAGGCAACCCCGACACTCTCCCTCACGAGATACCTCTCCCACCTTCACGATCAACATCCATTACCTCTTCCTATGATTATCATCACGACTCTTTAGTGCACACTCCTCCTCCCCCCGCCTCTTCCCAATCGCCAGCACCGCCTACTTCCTGGTCAACCTTTGGACGCAAAGTGATGAGAGGCGTCAAGTCGATACCCAACATCATTGATGCGTCGCGTCCCAGCACTGCCGGAAGTCGAACTACATCACAACGGTCACATACCCATACGCCGGCGTCTACGACAGATGGGATGCCGGATCCCTTGACGCCGTTTGCTTCAGTGTCGTCCGGGTCGGCGCCATCTTCAGGGTTCACGTTCGGACACGGACATATGGCGTCCATAGTCGCGCCCCCGATGCCTGCACTGAACCATCCTGCGTTCCAAGGAAATACGAGTCCGGCGACCGAAGACTTGGAGGATGATCGCGAGGTCGTGCAGTTTTTCTCCGAGAAACAGCCAGTGCATTCGCAGCCCCGTCCGTCGATATCTCTACCGTCAATTCCAACCAGTTCAAGAATGTCGTTGGGTTCGCGTCCTCGACTACAAGAAATCTTTGCATCAACCAGTCCATGCATAGAGGCTCCAGGTTATTCCCGACAGAAGTTAGCCTTAAGTCATGGTAATGATTCGCGAAGGAAGCGAGCAAGACGATCCAAAAGCGCATCCGTGCTTAACCAGCATGCTTATGTTGCTGATGTACCAGATGGCGGGACAAGAGAGAGGACGAAGTTTACGTACCTTGGTACCGGTCACCAGGCACGTGGGAACAGCGTGGGTGCATTCTCGTTTTTCAGGGAGTCTTTGTGCCTAATCTCATCTCTCTCTTTCTATTGGGCCTTTGTTCTCTTTTGTTCCAGTCGCAGGCTAGCGGGGTGTTTGGTCTGGGATCACCATTCTTATTACACAGTGCATCCGGTACGTCAGCTTGTTTCCTCCCCCTCGTATCGCTGGCGATACTTACCGTTTGGCGCGTGCTCAGCCCCGGGCTCTTATAACTTATCCACATCGACGGACGACGATAATTCGATACCTCAACCTAATACATCTTTGACTGGAATGTCCATTGACAATGCGACCCCTCACGCCGCCTCTTCCGCTATTTCCTCCAAATCCTCCAGTCCCCCAGGCAACGAGATGCCAGACGAGTCTCGGACGCCCCTAGATTCATCCGCGCAGCCTCGTCCTTCCGCTCAGCCATCATCCACTTTATTGATGCCTCCCTCGTTGTCTATCACTGGCCCCACGCCCGAATCATCTCCCGTAGTCGAGCCCACGACACCTGGTCGAAGCAAAGGAAAGCGGAAGGCCGACGACGTGGAAGGACCTGGCGGGACACCACCCGACGCCAAGAAGGCCGCGCATCAAAAAACGACTTTCGCCCAGGATCCTAGACGTGCGTGTTCGCTCGCCACGTCCGCGGTCCAAAACGCTTATTTTTGACTCTAGCTCACCGTGCTTCCGGGAATTCTGGCTCATCCCATGCCCCATCTTCTTATCACCGCAGCAAGAGAGCGCGTCTATCCGGAACGACGACGCCCGCAAGCACGATTGCTGGTAGAATGTCTGCGCTCGGCGAGGACAGCTCCCGGCCGGCTTCCCGGGCAGGGAGCAGCAGCCATCAGCAAAACGCTTCCAACACGGGTTCTTGGGCCAGCCGCGGAAGTACACCTGCAAGAACACAATCGCGGACGTCGGGACGTAACAAGAAGGACCGGACGCCGTCTGAGGCTCCCTCTCGCAGGAGTCTGTCCCAAGCGTCCATCCCGATTTCCGCCTTGATTTCGCCCCACGCGCCATCACTCTCGCACCGATCCACAACTTACCACATGCGCGATCCACGAAAACCTGCGCCAGTACAGTCGACTCCGTGGTCGCTGTCGTTACCCGAAAAAGGCTGGCAGCAGTGGACAGATGGGGGCGGGAGTCCAATTCATGCCTGGATGTTCTTCATTGGATTTGTGCTCTTTCCTTTGTGGTGGGTGGCGGGCTTCCTTGTACGAATACCAAGGACGCGTGAGATTGGGGCGGAGGCAGAAGAGAAGGGCGTGGTGCTGGACGATCCCCAGGTCGAACACGGTAAGCATCTCGTGCTATTTTCGCAATGGGCGACATACTGACACGCTGAAAGATGCTATATCATGGCGACGACGCTGTAGAGTGATGGCGGTCGTTTCCCTCTTGACCTACGTCCCATTCATCGTCTGTGTAGCCGTTTTCGCGCCGCGGTAGTCCCAGCGTCAGGCCTCGCGTTTCTTGATCCTTGCCCGCATTCTTATTCAGTCATTAATCATCAACATTGTATTAGCATTCCACATCGTCATCCGCCTGTTATACTAGACCGCCGCCCGTGTTACCTTGGACCATCGAGCCCTCAGACTTTCACTCGTTTACCTGACATTCTTTTGTGTTGTGCCCCTGCCATTGACGTAGAAAACAAGTTATGTATGCCTGCCGCTTTCCTGATAGTATGTTTTGTACTTCGCTGTCTATTTGTATCCGTGGTTTTGGCGCGATGTAATTTATCTTGTCTCCCAGTCTTGCGTAATACGGCACTTCACTTGGCTTTGAGCGAATTTGGTGCTAGGAAACTGATAGATTGATTATACATGTTACAGCAATATTTGTACACAAACACAAAATGATACTCTCGGTAAATGAGGGGAATTTAGGTGAGACCTACTAGTTGTAGTACAGATCAGTATCATCCTCCATATCCTCTTCCTCTGGAGTGAATTCCACACTCACACCTCCACGAGGGCCTGTGTGATTTGGCCACCTTTCTTCCCTCTGGACATCAAGAGGCGCTCCAGATGCCATCGCTTTGAGAGCGGCCATCGTGAACTGTAGCATGAATTGATTAGTGACTAGTGGCGTGAAATAATATCAAACTGACATGGGCATCGTTACCCGCATTGTGCAGATGCTTAGTCGGAATCCGAAGATGGTGGCACATCCGCTCGAGTTTCTGTCGGTTGGAAGATTCGTCGCCGAGCAGGGCGCCAAAGACATCGCTTGTGTCGATGATGTAGATGCCGGATTGAGGGACGTTATCAGGTAGGAGGTAGGTCATACCGTCGATGGGAGCCTCGATGTCGTTCAACGTCCTATAAGTCTCTTAATGAGTGACAGATCCATATGGAGTATCTATCGAGACTTACCTGATGTCGCCACTAGCATCGTGGAAGACGAGGAATAAGGCTCCAAATTGGCCCAAACGCTCGAACATATCTGAGAGTATCTTCACATATCCCTTGTTAGGATTTCTCCTGGGTATGATCGTACTTGTCCCAAAGTCATAGTTCTTTGATAAAAGCCGAGTTGGAACCGCTCGAAAAGAGAATGAGAGAGGCTTACTCTGCGATTATCCGTGACATGTCTGCCGTTGAGAAATTCGTCATAACTGAAGATGTAATGACCATCTTCCAGAACCTCCCGGCCATCCTCCCAATGGATGGCGCTTACTCCCATCTCCGTGATTATCTTATGCTCATACTCGTAGGCCTCGAAGTCCAACGCGATCCATACACCTTTCTTCTGGTTCCAGAGGTTTCGGACACGTTCGAAGATATCGCGACGCCCGGTGAGAATACCGTTGGAGTTCTTGAGGCGCTTATTGTTCCTGTCGATTTCCTACCGAGTATTAAATGCAGTCTACTATTACACTACGAACTGTGCACCTTTATCGCCTTCTTCAGGTCACCACCCGTCGCATATCTGGCAGGGGATACGGTCTTCAGCTCCGAGGAGAGAAGGAGGCAGTTCGAATAAGGCAAGGGCACGAGTGCCTTGGTGATTTGCATCTGATGAAGCCAGTAGCGCAGGTAGTCAACCTGCTTCGACGAAAAAAGAAGACGGGCCTCGCCACTGGGGAACGTGCCTACAGTAATGTTGAGATTTGGTACACCAGAACATTTCACAAAGGTACCCATGAACAGCTGAATCCCGTGTTCGCCTGGATGGAGGGGATGGTTGGGATGGACGAGGGCATCGTGCGCTTCCAATGGATCAGAATCAACAAGAGAGACACAAGCAATAAGAAGCCCATACCTAGAACACACTTTACTTTTGGTCCATCCTCGGGGTTCTCCACCGAGATTGCTTCGTGCCTATATTCAACGCGACGTGTCAGAGACGATGGGTCGAGACAGCGACGCGACGCGATCTTGCCAGTAAAACCAAATATCAGTATATCGGTAATAGCCTGTGAGAGTTGCCATTTTGTTATATTTTCTCAACGACCAGATGCGCGGAGATGGTGGCGAGAAGAAAGCAGGAAATCATTGGGTGACGCGCCAGTGCCGAGACTCCGAGTCTCCGACTTCCGCTTTAGGCAGTCGAACCAATTCCCGAATCTCGACAATGTCGCGCCTTGTCCTTTCCTACTACCACCACTATTGTACTTGAGGACATAGGATAAGTATAGATGACTACCTTTGAGGAAGTGGCAACAGACATGGCGGCCGCAAACAGTCATCAAAAAGCCCTACATGTACAATGCGCGACGATTCAGGCTTAAAATGGTCAAAAATGGCGCGTGCGCGTGTCAAATATCAATACATTCGGAAAACAAGTAGTCTTGAGACTTGTGTATTGCTCAGAGGCCATACACATTATCCCCTACCCCCCTTGTGCTGAGACACGCGCAGGCAGGTTCCCGATTAGGATATGGTTGAACAAAGAATGCACATCCCGTGATCGCGCTGCAGCTTGTCCATTGACCACCATGGCAGGCGCCAAACGCAAGAACCGGCCGTCTGGCTCGGATTCTGCGCCCTCACCGAAGAAGTCCAAGTCGACGGCGCGGAAAAGCACGGGCGGCAAGCTCCCACGGCCGCCGGCACACGGTGCGTTTCCCGCCCCTGCCACTCACTCATTCACTCCTTTCCAACGCCACACATGCAGACGACGGCCCTCCGAAAAAGAAACATCGATTTAGACCCGGAACGGTTGCGCTGCGGGAAATCCGGAAATACCAGAAGAGCACGGATCTGTTGCTCAGAAAGCTGCCTTTTGCTCGTCTGGTGCGCTATCCTATCTCCTGTAGCGGACACCAGGGCGCTCACGTCGGGAACAGGTTCGGGAGATTGCGCAGGACTTGACGACAGATACGAATCGGGGCACGGAAGACGGGGAGTATGATATGCGGTGGCAGAGCTCTGCTATTCAAGCACTCCAAGAGGCAACGGAGGCTTTTCTGGTCCATTTATTCGAAGACGCGTGCGTTTTGACATTCTATGCATTCGGACACTTCCTCAGATTTTTCCAGCAATCTGTGCGCTCTTCATGCCAAGCGTGTGACCATCATGCAACGCGACATGCAGTTGGCCCGCCGAATACGCGGTCAATGGCACGGTATTACATGATGTTTCCTTCAAATTATTTTTCACGCCATCTTTGTAACATCTCTTGTACTGTTTATCATTATCTACACGCGATACCTCTACCTCCAGATACAATGCATCCCCAAATCGTCATTTCTCTGCCTACAGACAACAGGAATCAGCATTTGTACAAAAAGGAGGTGAGCATGTCATATTAGATCAAGAAAACGTCAACGAAACCCAATCTCGAGGGAGGGTCTCTCCAACCACAGTTGTAGTCATTCGTGGAAAGAAGAAAGAGACGAACCTCTAATGCCGAGAAGACTTGGGTTTGGGCCGACTTTTCGCAGACCTTGCCGGTGTTGGCACTGGCGAGGGTGCGGCAGGAACGTGAAGTTGGTCGAGCGCCTTTTTGCGGGAGTGCTCCATCCACCAGGTCTGTACGAGACCGAATGCAGCAGAGACGGTCCAGTACAGCGCCACAGCGCCCGAGACCTGGCTCGCAATAACGATACGAGCGACAGAGATGAAGCGCAGGCCGCTCTTGATATAGTGGGCGGGCTTGATGGTGCGAACGCCCTTGGCCGCTTCCACCTTGGCCTTCTCCTCATTGACGCGCAGAGTCTCGCGCTCCTTGTTCGACATGAACCATGTGCTGGACTCTACGTTAGCGAGGGTTATGAGGCCGAGTCCGATGGGGAACGCGAGCGACTCGTCCGGATGTGCGAGTGATGTGAGCGACATGAACGATTCCGAATCGAAGCCGGAGAAAGGGTCCAGAGCACACTGGGTAAGCAGGTACGAGGACGGAATGAAGAGGGCCATCTGCACGACGGCGGGGACGATCGTCGTCGGGAGACTGCGGCATTTGTACTCGACGCAGAGCGCCTTCTGGTGCTCTTTGAGCTGAGAGGCGCGTCAATTCACGACAGGCCGAGAAAGTATTATCATGGGACTGACGACGGGTGAGGCGCGCTGAATGAACAGCTTTTTCCAAGCTTCCTTGTCGCCTTTGAAGCCCTCCGCGCGCAGCTGTTCGAGTACTTCACGTTGGACCTTGGGCCGTATTTCAAGCAAAGCAGGCTCGACATATTTGTGGTAGCGTATCATACGTTGATTTGCCTTCAAAACGCAGTTGGAAAAGGCGGAAAATGAGCAGTAACATAGAGCGCACCCATACAGTGACTGGAAGAATGCCCAGACGTGCTATGATGGTACCTATGATGATTGTCGTCGAATATGGCGGCCATGACGGCGGGTAGGGGAGGGCGGTGGCGAGCTCATAGAAGGACTCAGTGAGGTAGCCGCGTCGCTGTGCCGTTCGTCGTGCATGGATGACTCGCGGCAAGCGGTGGTAGGCGTGCAACATGGAACATGGCCAGGCCATCAATCAGACGGAGTGTGAATACTCTTTCGGGCCGACAAAGTTATGTACGCCACATCTTACGACGCATATCTCGAAAGTATCTACACGAGCCTTTCAGGTTTGGCTACTCAAGTAACTCGACACTCTCCAGCTTGTTCACCGTTCAGACTCGACTTCAACGACGTTTCTCATGTTTTTTGAATTTCCATAGTTTTTGACTTTGCAGCGCATGGTCATTGATACAGTAGAACATAGCATAAAGTCATATGAACCGCCCATACGTCCTCCCGCTTAGAAGACCATCTGGTGAGGGAACTGGCCCTTGGAGAGACCCCACGACGCAGAGAGGTACTTGGACAGGTTGTCCGTCTTCTTGACGGCGGCAAGGACGGCACTGTCCACGGACTTCTGGTCAGCCGTCTTGGACTCGGGAAGGGGCTCCTTGGCCTTGGGTTTGCCATCCTCGAAGAACTCAGCCTCGGCGGAGCTGGACTTCTTGGCGGCGGTCTTGGTGAAGTAGGCGTCGGTGAATTTGGCATCAACCTGAATGATATTGAGTGAGATAAAATGGTCAATTCTGGATGGATTTCGACGCACCTCGAACGACGACAAGTCGACCTTGGTGGAGGTGGCAATAACGTAGGCCTGGTTGACCCGGCGAAGGGGCACACCGTTGATCTTGAAGGGACCAGTGACCAGCAGCAACCCGCTCTCCAACGACTTCAAAAACACAACCCTCTTTCCACGGAAACGACCGGCGAGGAGGATAAGGACGGTGCCAGGGGTTATGGAAGAGCGAATGTGTGCGGGTTTGGGGGTTTTGCGGCTCTTCTTGGGAAGGCGCACATCGTCTGCTGGGTAGAAGCGGGGCGCCTTGGTGGTGGGCACCGCGCGCTTGCCGCCGTTCTTGTCACCGCCAACTGTCTTCTCCACAGTCTCCGGGGTGGGCTCCGCGGCGGGCTTTTCGGATTTTTTGAGGCCCTTGTGCAGCCCCCGCTTCTCTGCGAGTTTTGAGCGCGAGAAGCGGCCGACGTGGGGGGCGAGTTCCTTGCTTCGGGCCATCTGGGACGACGATTAGCAGCGCGTCGACAGCAGCAGCGAGCACGTACTTGTCTTGAGGTCGTTGCCGATGTACTTGGTCAAATCAGGCTCTCGATGCGTCTACCCGGGGCACAGAGACTGTACAGTTTTGCTGCCCAAATAAAGGCCAAAGTCTCACGCCTGATCAAATCGGAGATGGCCGAAATGTTGTTGACTCGCGGCTGAATGAGTCATTCGCCCTACCTCTCCATCTGACGGCCATCATATGCCCCCAATCAAGCCAACATGCTTTGCAGAAATACTGTTTTCTCGAGAACGCCTTCAGGAAGACCACCGTCAAAGTTCAAGCCAACAGTGTGCTGACGCGATGCTGATTTGAAGCTTCAATCCATCTTATCTTTCGGACCGATGTACCGATTGCTCTATTTGGAACTTCTCCTCTTAGGCTCGGGTCCATCCGCTTCTTCCACGTGGCTGCGCTATTCACGTTGGTATATGAACTCACTTTTCCCCTTGCACAAATCAGAACCAAATAAAGAACAAATAAGAACCAAACATGACCTCGTGCGTAAGGATCAATGTGAGGTCATCATACCGACTGGTTTACGAGTCTATTCTCCTCTCGCACTTGTCGTTGCAAACCGAACATGCAAGCTTAGCCTCAAGAATAGTCTCGATGGCGGATTCAGTTCCTACCCAGCCTCTCTACATTGACGTCGACGAGCTAGGTTGGATTTCGAGTCCATCATCCGCCATCTTGCAGTCACTCAGCTTCAAGTTTGTTTAGATGATGATGGCTTCGACGGCGACAAGACCATTCACATCGACCTCGATGACGACGACGATGAGGAGGAAGTGCAAGAGAGGCAGAGTGTCGTCTTCAACGGACTCACTATCCCTTCTAGAACCCACTCTACTGCCTCCCTAGTAAGTCAAAGCTAAAATGCATCCGCTCACGGTACGCTAACCCGACGCGTCAAGGCGTCGACCAATTGGACCGACGAAGAAACAGAGGCTCTAATGGTTGCCTATAGCGAGGAAGATGTAGATCTGTCCACACTGTCCACCAAATCAGCTCTAGGTTGATATCTGAGTCTGTGTCTCATGGTTCCCGGGCCCACTGACATTTGCTCACGTAGGAGCTGAGCCCAGTCGCGTCGTCGTAGGCCCTTCCAACTTGCAAGTCAAGCGGGCTGCTGATAGCAACTCCTTGTTGCCTCCTGCCAAAAAGGTGAAGCCAAATCCGCCCTCTGAGGAGGAAAATCTATCTGCTGTCGACGCGCAAACTCCGGTCATCATCGTATGTTCTGTTCACACACCATCTCAAGTCGTTTCGCAATAATCATGTCAATCAGTACCACAACAAACGCCTACAGGCGTGCTATGATGTGCGCCGACTACGATTCGGAATACAGTTCGAGTTCGCCCGACTCTGCACTACCAAGGACATCAAAGAGGAGGACATCACAATGCCCGTTCTCGACTCTTTGAAAGATATGACCAATACGATTGGTGTACCTGAGGTCTCGAGACAACTTAAGGCTTCATTCGAAGGTCGGCTTTCGTGTACTTTGACTCTCAACCTTTGCTCAATTGGTCCAGAAAATGCGTCGCTATATGCGCAAGAGAAAGAAGCTCGTGTAAGTCCTGCTCTCTACACTGAATTGCTTTGTATCGAGACTTTCGGCAGTTTCCTTGGAGGGAGCAAGACCTCGAGGACGATCGCCTGGCAAAGGACCGGAACGCGGGACTCGGATTCCACGAGGAGGATTCAGATTGGTATGCCGGAAAAGTCAACTATCGAGGACGTTTGAAGGCGTCATCCAACTCCACCACTTCCAACCCTCGGTTCGAGGTTATTCTTGACAAGGCTGAACTCGGTCCCTCCAACCGTTTTGCGCGTCAGTACGGGAGCAAGTACTTCCTCCGCATCAAGATCCCTAAGACAATGTGGTGTTATGAGCAGAAGCTCATCGAGTTCTTCAAGCGGCCGTTCATATTGAATGGTCGTGTTGCCCGAGCTTTCTATGAGAAGGACAAGACTGTCTTTCTGTTCATCACCAACGAGGGCTTCAAGGATGGCAGGGTTGCCTCCGACACGTTTACGGACAGTGTCAGCCTGATTAAATTCATGTCTTGGCATAATCCCATCGAGCTCGACGTCGACCAGGTGTGTAACAACACACTGAAGTGTGGCATGTGCTCACCCTCGATAGACAATGACAAAGTGGTCGTCGCGCTTTGCCTTGGGGCTATCGAACTCAGCTCCAGGGCTGATTTTGGAACCGGCCAATATGCGAGAAATTTCAGACGTGCGTGAGTATCTATTTCTTCTCTATACAAACCAGTTCTTCATGCTGCACCTCAGGTTCCCCCGACCAGTCTGACATGACAGATGGAGCCGGTCTAGCCAACATCGCGACACTGCGCGCAATTCAAAGACGGTTTACATTTGAGGTGCTTCCCACCGCAGTACAAGTGCGAATCAATGGCTGCAAGGTTCGTTCACTGGCTAGGTCTCCGCTCAATAATCTGACCAACACCCTCTACGTAGGGCTTGATCTGCCGTTCGTCGAAAGACGACCTCGCCCCGGAACCTCAAGTCCATATCCGGCCGTCCATGGTCAAGATCAAGACGAAGCCTCTCGATCAAGCTCATTGTACTATCGACGTTCTCCGAATCTCGCATGCGCGTGTAGGCACGTTTCTGTCCGCTGAAGTAATCATCAATTTGGGCGAAAATGGTGTTCCCCTTGACGCGTTCAAATCATTGCTGCAGACCGGCTTAGAAGCGATGATAGCACCTTTCGTCGCGTGGGAGGACCGAGATGCGATGCTCGAACTGTTCAGGATGATTTGCTCCTATGGGGGCGTCATGTCTGCGCGGGCTGCTCGACGAGCGGTGGGGATGGCGCGGGTGAAGGGGTACAGGGAGAAGGAAGAGGACGACTTGGAGGAAGAGGAAGAAGTGGTCGTCGATGCTGAAGGCTCGACTGCTTGGTGGGCAGACCCAGTTTCTGGACAGCCATCGTCTCTAGAGGAAACGGTACGTGACTCATCCAGTTGACACCCACTAGCTAACACGATCGTTGAGGTGATGACCTTGCTCGCTGCAGGCTTCACGCCCGCAGGGTGCAACGTCCTCCATGCCAAGCTGTTACAAATCCTCAAGGCCGCTGTGAAACGACATACTCAGCAATGCCGCATTAGCATACCCATGTCGGCGACTGCTTTCATCGTGCCAGGTCCGTATGCGTTTTGGGATCCGAAAGCAACGTAAGAGCTAACCTCCTATAGACGAAGATGAAGTGCTCGAAGAGGACGAGATCTTCTTCAAGTCTTCGCGACGAAACCTCATTGGACCGGACGGATTGGAGACAGACATCATCGTTGGGGATGTCTTATTAACCAGGCATCCTTGCAAGCTGCCCAGTGACGTTCGAAAGGTAAGCGCTTCGTGGGGATTTCACCACAGCAGAACTAACATCCATGCAGTGGAAGGCCGTCGATAAACCATGCCTGAGGGACCGCCCGGATGTAATCATACTTTCTGTTAAGGGGAAACGTCGAATGGCAGATTATCTTTCGGGAGGTACGTCTCTTTAGTCTCATCTTTCCGCCACCTCTCCTACTATTCAACTGACAACGGTGTTCAGGCGACTACGATGGGTAAGTTTATCAGCAAGTAAATCTTGTAACAATTGACGAACCTTGTGTCTTTCCTAGGGACAAGGGTCTTTTAATTTGGCAACCAGAACTAGTAAGACCATTCCGGAATGCCGATCTCAGCTACTCTGAACCTCCGGTCAACATCCATGAGAACTTCGTTAAGACAAACGAGACGGTGGCGGATTTCCTACAGCGCGCATCTAAGGAGGCTGTAGGAGAGATGCGACACATCGAAGAGATGCAGAACTTCCTCTTGGGTGGTCTCAACCACACGTCCGTGGTTGGCTCCTATTCCAACATGCATGACGTCTCAGCCTACACTTTTGGTTATGGCCACCCAGACACCAAACGGCTTGCCTACATGTAAGTCATTGATGGATCTATCTCTCAACTATGCTTATATTGAACAGGTTCTGTATGGTTCTTGATGGCTCGAAGACAGGCTTGAGGGTGAAACCGGAGGTCTTGAAGAAAGACCAACGGAAGTACCATTTCACCTGTAGGTGGAAGGAGAAGCTTGAGGGAGATGATGAGAAGGAGACGCATGAGAACAAGGTTTATGCGAAGCGCGAAGGCGTTGGTGGTCGCGCCTTCATCATGGATCAACTCCAGGTGCACGCCAAGTCACTCTACGACCGAGAAACTGCGAAACTCGAGCAGTTTTTCCGAACCCAATTCCCACAGGTCGACGAGGATCTCAAGCAACCGTGGCTTGAAGCGTGCGCGAGGGCGGAAAAGGCTGCAGAGCATGGTGCAGACCTCCTGCAGAAAGACTTGGAGAAGATCAAAGAGCATGTGGAGACTCTGCGCCGCGAGCATAGAGATGCAGTCACTCGCTCACTCTCCGGTTGCCAACGAAAGGGTGCAGGTTTCACAGACCTGCCGATCGAGCAACGCCAGGACCTATTGCGCCGGTACTCGCGCCAGTTTGCTGCTGCACCCACTGGTTTGTTGAGCATGTCTCCGACTGAGGCAGCCCATGTGAAGGCTTCGTATGCATACACATTTGATGCCGAAACAGCAAAACGGGGTCCGAAGTGGACGCGTTTCCCTTGGGATGTAGCCATGCGGGATCTTTGCGAGATCAAGGCCAAGCAGTCGGGCAATCCGATGACAGTTTCTGGTTATTTCTGGGAGCGAATGAAGGTGTCGTCGAAGTGAGTCTTGTATTGCTTCACTACTATTTCATCTGGACAGATACCCTATTTATATATACCGCTCACCCTTTGATTCCTGTGTACACCTCCCTCATCATCTGTATTGTATTTCACTGTATTTGTAGCCATTAGCATTGTACATCTTGGAAGTGTCATTTCTTGTACTAGTCCTCGAATTCTGTGATTGTTGAAGTTCGTGATCACTGATCTCATCGGTGTCGTTGATAGTGATAGTATCAGAGTGTGCGGTTTGCGCCAGAGAAAAGTATGCGATATAGCTATTGATCTCTTCAGCAACTTGAGTTCTTTGAATAGTGTTGCACCAGAGCTCGCCAAGTCAAAGCAAAGGATCAATGATCGGCGGGACGATCATCGGGTAAAGCTCGAAATGGAAACGCCGCAGCTCCGAGTCCAAGCTTTATGTCGATCCTCCTCTTTTCTTTGACCAGCTAATTCTGAGCTATCTTGATTCTATGTTCGTGTTCATATAGTCTCGACAATTCTCAAGGACTCGCATATTGTTACGAGCTTGCACCATTGGACCTGAGTAGTTTCCATTTCCAGCCTCTACCTTTCTTTCTACGTCACCACCACTTGGACGCGTCTTCACTCTTTCGGTCCTCTCTCCCGTACCCGAGGGGGTAGCCATTTATATTTCCTGTCCATACCTGGACACTTTTCCCCTCGTTTCAGCCCATCTTGCATGTAATCCAAGGCGCAAACAATCTGCCAAACATGGCCGATCCGACAACCATTCCCTTTCCGGTTGTGAACTTACCACAGGGCGCTCAAGACACGCCTGAAGAGGAACCCCATCCCCTTGGCGATACAGAAGAACTGAAGTCTTCGTCAGGTCGGTCTGAACGCGTTCATAAAGCTGTATCATTTTCACAAACGGACACAGAATCGGCATTACCAGCGTCTGACACGTCTACTTCTGTCGCAGGTCAGTCCAACATCGCCCAAATATAACACAAGTGTGTTCTCAAGTACAGGCAGACTCCTCCAAGACCGACCTGACCTCATCCGACAAGCTTACGGCCCTTCCTTCTACGCCCAATCTCAACAAGGCTAGTCGATCGCCTGTACCGGGCAGCAACAGACCACTGCGTCGCAGCTTTGAGGCATCCAACTCTTATCCTTCCGTGCATAGCGCAGGTGACCTGAATGCACTCGGTCTTCAATGGCACTCAGGACATAGTCCCAAGATCCCTGTCAAATCTAGCGCTTCTGCAGACGGCCATGATACACCTAGAGGTCGCGTGTCTATCGAGTCCGACCGTCCCTCAGTCCCCACACTGCAACAAAGTGTACGACAAGGTAAAGCTTCGTCTGCTTCCCGGCTCCGATCACCAACTCACAGAACCGCATAGCGTTCTCGTCGCGTCTGAGCAGAGCAAGTGACCCGGTGTATCCTTCCCCTGCGCAACAGTTACGTGGCGATCAATCCCCTCCATCCAACAATTCGCGGTCGCGTGCTACATCTCCGCTGCGTATTCTTCAACAATGGTCACAGGGCATTCATCGACACCACCAACATCGCACTGAGGAGCCGTTCGTTCCCATCGATCCATTCACTCTCAATTGGAAACTCAGCATCCCTACGCTCGCATGTCTACCCTGCTGCTGCTGTCCCGCAGATCCGGAAAACGCGTATGACTGCGACCAACTTCGTAAACACTCCACAGGCATCTCCCAGTTCATTACAGATACCCTCCCTCGCATGTTATACCTCTATCTGCTTCTTCGTCTTCCTGCGCTTTACTTCTCTCGAGTGGCACGCATATTTGAGGATGCCGATGTCAGTCGACCAGAGATCCAGCGTATGATTGATACGTGTTCTCGACCAGGGTTCAATGTCCCTCTCTCATCGAATGTTAATCTCAACCGGGATGCGAACGCGGCTCGGCATGCCACTAGTACTGGAGCTGGTCTTATGGGCCAAGTTGGCGCTGTTCCGCTGGTTCCAGACCTCGATATCCCTCTAACCTTCCCGGAGGACTGGACAGCGCCTTTCGTGTCACCTGCGCTTGTCAGATTCAAACACTCTTGGGAGGCTTTCATAGACTCGCTTCTGAGAGAGTGGAAAACTCTGAATGTTGTTTCTGCATTGCTGCTTTCGTATGTGCATACTTTACACTCGCCAACGGATTCTGACTGGCCTGATATAGTGCTATATTGACCATGTTCCAAATACCCGATGCAGCTTCTGATCCTTTGACTCGAACCGCCGCTCTGCTCTCGCTGATATCTGCTTTGATGAGTTTGTCGTATGGTTGTATGTTTATTGTCCGATTTGGGACTATGAGAACGATGTACCGCGCGTCGCGTTGGGCGGAGGTAAGGTTCATTCAAAATTCTTTCTGGAATCATGACTCACCGTCTCAACAGGAAGCAAGAAAAAATGATACTGTGATATGGTGGAACGTTTGGGTTATGCTCGCGATGCCTTCAGTCTGGTTAACTTGGTATGTCCTCTGCGCGTCTATATCATCCGACCACTTGTTGAGTATCATATCAAGGTCCATGATAACTTTCGTAGTATCCATTCTCTCCTTCGTCTGGCGTACCGGCTCCGCAGACGACCCAGAAGAACGCTCTCCCTTGAGCAGGCATGCCATCCTTGGACCACGTATCGTCATCACCGCCGTCTTCGTCCTGGGATTGGTATACTTTTTCCTCATCGTGCGCACGCTCAAGAGCTATGGATCTCACTGGGTACTCAAGGGCCGAAGGCAGGTCACCTTGGAACACACCCAGGTGCCTGTCGAGCCGGAGATTGGAACGGCCCCAGATGGTAGACGGGGGAGGGAGAGAGAGAGGGAATCCGACGAACCGGTGTCGAATGCTGCAATGATGTCGGACAGTCCTGAGAAAGGAAACCTGAAGTTGGCTGTGGACGTTTCGGAGCTGGATGTGACTGGGGCAAGAGACAGAGAGGGCAGGGTGAGATCATTATTTGGGTTGAGCAGGGAAAACTCTCGTCAGGAAGGTGATCCTGAGCGTGGACTGGGATCGGCGTCGGCTGGACAGACTCAAGCTCCTTCGACGGAATCATGATGATATGCTATACTGACGCATTGACGATTGTTATGCCTTCATACTCTCGGACCCAGGAATTATTTATGCTCGTCGATGGTGTACTCACGATTACTGCTACGATTCTTACTCCGCCCTTCTTTCTGTATTGTGTGGGATACACGCTCCAAGTGGTCAGAAAGATTCATGGAGCTAGATCCCACAAAGGTGGTTCGGACCGGTGGTACACTGGTAGAAGTGTGAACGTCTGTGCAGTGGCGCGCCGCAGCGCTCTTTGATCACATGCCGTACCCAGGTCCGTAGCATCTTGACTTTAAGCTATCACTTCGTCGCAGTCAGTCAGTTGTTTTCTTTTGCTTTGGCTGCTAACTGTTGTTGCTCTTAGCGTAAGCGTATGTCCTTGAGTGGCGGTTAAGATCTTGATTTGCGACTAGGATGGCATCGAGCGGGTTACAACGGCGGCGCGGCGCGGCATCGACCTCTGCGTCTCCGGCGACGGAAGACAGTGGAAATGGCCACACAGAAAGGCGACAGAACCAGACCGAGTGGGCGGGCGGAGGGAGAGGTGGTAAGTACCACATTGTTTTCGTTTCTGTTGGCCGGTTTCGCTTTGGCTGGAATCTGGATGGACGAGGAGGATTCGGTTAGAGGCCTGGCTTTTGAGCTAGGCATTCCCAGTGAGGAAGGGACGGATTGACAGGACGTGAAGGAGGACTATTCGTAGTGGACGGCGACCAGGGCAGCACGGGCACACGGACGCCGGCGCGCACGCCCACGCACACACGCTCCCAGCGATATCCATCAGAGTGCCACTACTGGCCCCACAGCTTCCCAGTCAGAGCAGCGCTTGTCGGGTACTGGTCCCTGTACACCTTCCTATCCCCTATGCTCGCGAAGCTGTGGACTACTTCCTTTCCGCAAACACAGCCTACGGCGCGGCCATCACTTGCATTACACCTGTCTCGTCGCCATCTCCGAACCACTGTCATACCACATCTGTCGCGGTACCCATCTGTGTCTGCTTTTGGTTGGCGTCGTATCATCCTTTACCCATCCGCCAGTGTGGGCTGCGCCGACGTGTCGCCCCTCTACAGCCTATCCCGAAACTCGCTCCTTCACCCAGGCGAGCGTGTAATGCACGCAGCCTTCTCCCAGTGCCGTCGCTCTTTCATTCAGTCGCGTCGGTGCGCCGCGCTCGTCTCGCGCCTACTGTCTCCGGTCATGTTCCTTGCTGGGTTTATGGTTGTCGCTTTCGCTTTCATCTTTCTCCAGTCATCTTAATTTCTCTGGAGACATGTGATTGATATTCATCCTCCTAGGTTCTGCATTCGAAGGCGGGTCAAAAATCGCATACGATCCGCGGGACCTTTTGAACGAAGAAAAGACACCACGTCTAACGCTAATGGAGGAAGTGCTATTATTGGGCATCAAAGATAAACAAGGCTACCTTTCCTTCTGGAACGACAACATCTCCTACGCCCTGCGCGGTTGCATCCTCATAGAACTCGCCCTTCGCCGGCGAATTGCCATCCTCCGCCCCTCCGCCTCCTCCCCCATGTCACACTCCCTACCCCTCCCTGACCGACAGATCACCGTCCTCAGCAGCACCCTCACAGGTGAAACGATTCTCGACGAGACGCTGCGCATGATGCGAGACCAGCAACCCCTGGGCGCGCTCTCCGTCAACGAGTGGATTGATCTACTCAGCGGCGAGACATGGAACGTCATGAAGATTGGCTTTCAGCTCAAACAAGTTCGGGAACGACTCGCAAAAGGGCTCGTCGACAAGGGTGTCCTCCGAACCGAGAAACGTAATTTCCTCTTATTCGACATGGCGACGCACCCCGTCGCCGACGCGCGCGTCAAGGAGAGCATCATTCAGCGAGTGGGCGCAGTGGTCGGGATGCGTGGAAGCGCCGTACCACGCGAAGTGGAGCTGGAAGGCGTCCGTGATGGCGTTCTGCGCAGTGTCTGCCTCGTATGCGCAGCGTACACTGCGTCAGTGCTCGATAATGCGTTTGGTCGAATGGGATACGAAGAGCGTGAAGGTGCTTTCCAGCGTGCTGATGAGATCCTCGCCGAGTTTTCGATATGGCCATTTGGTGGAGGCGAGGGTGGAGCTGCCGCTAATACGCCGGGTCGTAGACGGAGCGGGGCTACACAGATTGCCATGGGATCAAGAGAGGATGGGAGGGAGAGTGTACGCGGGTTGGTCGCCGAAGTGAGGAGGGGAGAGGAGGACAAGAACGAGGGTGAGATTTTCGAGCTTGTGGCAGCGGTTCTGGATGTCCTTGCCAAATTGGATAGTCTGATATAGGCCGCATGTGGCGGGAGTCTCGACGACGTAGGCGGCGCAAATCCATCGATTTCGACTGATATGGAACGGAATACATTTTCTTTGCGTACTTACATATACAACTAAGGCTTACCATAATTTATTCGTTCTTGTCTTTTCCAATCAGCGCGCTTCAAGTACGTGTTCGGGATGACAGAATTTTCGGGTCCAGAGGTCCAGCATTCAGGAAGGAGGAATAGACCGGATCCCAACGAGTCTCATGTACTCAGGCGCAATGGTCACGGAAGCCGACTTGGCGGGCAGAATTGAAGTCTGAATTCTGCTAAGTAAGGGACCGGTTACCGCACAAGCATGTAGTGCAAGACAAAACCCAAAGATAATGTCGAGAACAAGAAAAAGCCAATGTATGAAAGCGTAAAGTAGGTATAAGAAGGCGGTAGTACATTATCTAGTGGAATGTGAGGTACTCTATAGACTCCATTGTGATTGGCCAAGAGAAAAAATCCTGGCTCTATAGTGATGTATAATGAAATCTCAAAGGCGTCTCTTCTTCGGCGATCCTCCGTCTGAACTTCCTCTTTGTCGCCTGTGTTTCTTGGTGGGACTTTCAGGAACAAAATTAGGCGGAACGGTTGTAAATTCGTTGACGGTGAGCGAGCTGGCAGGAGACAGCCTGCCGACAGATTCAAGACTCGCAGTCTTGGACGGACCGAGACGCGGCGTAGAGGGCGCCTCGGTGGTTGGGGGAGATGGTGAGACCTCCTCAGCTATATTCTCTAGGATAGCACGGTATCCAGCTTGGACGTTGTAGAAATATCTATAAGCAGTGTCAGCATAATGCTCAGGCTGGGTACACATGTTGCGTACTTCGGGACTTTGGTATAAACACGAAGCATGTATTCGCCGAATTTCTCAGGCATGAGTGTAGAATAGTCCCCGGGCTTGGCATTGCGGGCCACTTGTGTGGGCCATGTAAGTTCGTGCAAAAAACAGCGAAGGACTTTGACTTACCATTTGGCTTGGACTTGGAATAGAACTTGACACACAATAGAGGATTCTGGTCCTGCATACCATAGTGCATTGGGGCCAGGGAAACCAAAACGTCCGTCTCCCTCAGTGCAGACGGGTCAATCGGCGGGTAAGACTGCTGATCCATATGCTCGTCGTCTCCGTCAGCATTACCGAGCACGACTGGGCTTCCATTGGGAGTCGACCGTGCAATAAAATCCTGACGGGCCATGGCGACAATCTGCGACGGGGTTACACGAGTCTCGAAGAGTTCCCTGTCACCCCAAGCAACAACCTTGTAATCAACCATCTTGTAGAGGTCCCGATTTTTGATGCGGTCGAAAATGGCCCGAGCCGGGGACAGGCGCTAGCTTGAGATTAGTCCAAAGGTAACGCGTGAATGTTGGTGACACCAACCTCATCCTCTTCAGCACGCATTTCAATATGTGACATGATTTCATCGGTTAAGAGAGTGTACTTCTTGGGGTTGAACACCCAAGTCGAGATCCCAAGGATGGGCTCAGCAGCAAGGAGGGCATCAATGACCATGTATTCAATGGCTTTTGCTGTTCAAGACCGTGAGGACGCGTTCTAACAGTCTAGAAGTGACAGACCCACCTGTCTTGTGGTTGTAGATTTGCTTGAATAGACGGAAGCGAGTGTTGTATACCTCGTAGATATTGTTGATATCCTTGATATCATAACAGATTTCTCCGTTGATGACACGGGCTGAGTTGAGTAATCTGGAAGAGTCAAAGCATAAGTCAAGCGAAACGAGGTTGTGGCCGATTTGAACGTACCTGTTCAGATTGATCTTGACTGGTTCACCAATCATATGAGAGTCCCGAACGAAGTAGTCAAATCTTATCGCAAGACTCAGCAGGGGCAGTATGTGGCAGTTGATGGGGATATACCTATCGACATCCAGACCGTTGCGCTTGTTAGCAACGATATCGAAGAGGAAGGATTTCTCGGAGCTGAGGAAAAGTATCAAAAAATGAACGAAACGCAGCTCAGATGATGGCTCACGGGTCACATTTGCGCCTCTGTCCAGCAATGAGATCCTTGATGAGGTGCTTGTCCTCGTCCGAAATCACAATGTTGTTCACTGAGACAAGATGTTCAAACATGAGCTCCGATCCTTCTTCATGCTGCCATTTACGATCCGGGCTAATTTACGCGGTGAGTAACGTGTGCAATCACAAGTAAAAAGACTCGCCTTGCCACGGGCATGAACATGCTATCCCAGACATGAGACCAAGGACCGTGTCCAAGGTCGTGACACAGACCAGCAATTTCCACGCACTCGACATCACGGTCGGTGATGTTCAACTCAGGTTGCTTCTGTTGTAGGTTAAGGGCCAAGCATCGGGCAAGATGAGCGACGCCTAGAGTCCGTTGGCTGCACAGTTAGAATGGGGAGGTGTGGCATAACGTCCAAGCCTTACCGAGACAGTGTTCGAACCTGTTATGGGAAGCGCCGGGCCAAACCAGATACGAAGTGCCCAACTGCTTCACGTGGCGTAAACGCTGGTATTCTCGACTGCAACGCGGTTAGAGAGAAGTCGCAAGCCTGCAAGAGGGCGCGTACGTGTCGATGAATACGGCAAGTCTTTCGCTGATCTCGACTGTGTCCTGATGAGCCAACTCTGCTAAATACACCGGCGGCATTGCTCACTGAGGTCATGTATAGGATCCTTGATGGACCTGAGCACGGCTCGGGAGCTCATTTCTATCGATATGCGCCTCAAGTTCGGGCAAACCGCATCCAATGGCGACGTCGCAATTGGATATGATTGGCGAGAAGGAAAAGGCCGACAGACATGGAAATGACAACGTGTCACAATATATCCGACCACATGACGTGACTTTGAGCTTGTGGGCTTTTGTGGGCCCGGGTGGGCCCTCCACAATCCAAATATTGATGTCGTACAACAGCTGCAGCTTCATTTCGTTGAGAAACATGGACGACCGGATGATATGATTAGGGTTCGAGCTTGGCTAACTTGATATGGCAGCCTCGACTTCCTCAAGCGGCCGTACAATCGTCAAGAATTCCATTGCTGATTCTAGAGTTGGATGTGAAGTTCCCAAAGGTAAACGTGTAGTTATTGTAATACATATTGACTGTGCTTAAAAATGCAAGAAGAAATAAGGTCCGAAAAACAAAACAAGGAACATAGCTATAAAGAAAAAGCAGAAAGGTGCATGTGAGTATTGAAAACAAAGTCTGCGCAATTACATATATGACAAGATATAGTATAATCAACGAGTTGCGAGTGATTGAGTGAGAGTTCCGTTTCGTTGTAACGAATGAATTAGCGAGAGTCCAGGAGGAATAATGATAATGTAACAGGAGCGAGTGTTGCTTGCATTAAGACGGGATGCATTTTGGCGAGTATCATCGTCAAGGTGCCCGATATTCGGGAGAAGGCGAGGACGAAGAAGCGCGAAGAAACGAGAGGACGGTCGCCTATGATATGGCTGTCGACCTGCGCGACGGAACGGTTCCCGCTGAATATGCGCGAGGGAAGTAACTTGCACTGGTTCCCGACGATGTCTGAGATGCTGGAGAACGGGCCGATGACGAGCCTGGTTCACTAGCTCGACCTCTCGGCGATGGGCGAACTGCATGAGGATGTTTTTCACCACTGTGTTGACGCTGGTGGCCCATTGGCCTCTGCGGGGATGACGAGGAGGAACGATCCGAAGAGGCATCATGAATCGAAGTTCGGTTCAGACGATCTGAGCTTCTATTCATGCTATTCCGGGAAGGAGATGGGGAGAGGGAATGTTGCGACCTAGGTCGCGGGTATTGATGAAGCATGAAAGGAGCTGTAGGTGGCAGCAGGAGCGTATCGTACGGAGTCGGCGATGCCAAGAATGGCTGCTGTAGTGGTATGGGTAAGAAAGATGGAGAGGGAGGGATAAGGCTAGCGTTGCTGGATGACCATCGACCATGGGAGGTAGACGCCATGGAGTGCCGCTTGCCTTGGATATCCTCTGAGGAAGAAGAATAGACTGAGGACGGGCGTGATCCGCCTTGTGGAGGATGAGATCCACGACCCGACACACTAGGCGGACGCGAATTACTCAGCGGTGGCGCCGATGTCTGTCGGCGAGGTGTAGGGGGAATTGGGTCGTAGACGTGTCTTGAATACCAGTTTGACTGTTCCCGGTCATGCTCGCCATGACCACCGCGCAAGGATGCTACTGGCGAGTTGGACTTGGACGCCGACTTGTTGTTGAGACCACCGATCCTCGAATTCTCTCGCCTAGCTCGTGAGGCAGCGATCTCTTCCGCATAGAGTCGCTTATTACGCTCCTCCTCCATCGCACGCTTCTCCTTTTCCCAAGCTTTGCGCTCGTTCTCCCACTGAAGACGCTGTTCTTCCATCTGCTTCCTCTCCTCGTTTATCTTGGCTTGCTCCTCAACGATGAGTCGCCGTTCTTTCTGCTCCTGCAGGAATTTGGCCTTGGCTTCCCGTTGTTTCTTGACGCGCATGATGTAGCCAATGGGAATCTGGTCTTCCCTGTCGTCTTCAGCGAAGCGTACACCGCGTTTCGCAGGCGGCGGTGGTGAGGGTGGCGGAGATATCGGCAACGTAGGCGACGTTTTGGGTTTGTCGGCCTCGTTTCGAAGAGGGGAAGGCGCCGTAGGCTGCACATTAGCTCGTGATTGGGACGGGGATACTGTGAATGAATAGTCAGCGTGTGGTACAGACAAATCGGATATATTGAACATACCGGACCCATGGGAAGAGTTGTTCGATGGAGAGAGTGGTACATCCAACGCGAGTGTCTCATGCGGTAGCTCGACTTCAGGCCGCCATTCAGGTGTGGAGGATGTCTGCACGACGAGCGGTGGAGACCGCTCTGCAAAATCAATCATGGCCTCCAACGCCTCGGAGAACTCGAGGTCGGGAACTGCAAAACGCGTCCCTGTCACCACTTGAGGTTTAATGTCCTCACCGGATGGCATCCACACCGTGAAACGATGCTCAAAACAAGGGCGATCGATCCAGCGGCGCAGGCCGGGAGAGTGCTGGAGGACCTGAGCAGACTTGGGCAATGCGACTTCATCAACTGAAGACGCAAAGGGAGCCAAGAGGGAGGGTGGTGACTTCATACTGAAGGGAAGAATGGAGGACTGCTCAGAGGGAGTGAGGGCGTCAGCAGATTTAAGGAGACGATCCAAGAGATGTTTCTTAAGCATTGATGAATGAAGCGTTTCCTGACGTGACAGTGGTGGCGAATTGCAGGAGCGGGGGTAGAGAGTGTTGGGCCTCTTACGAGAAAAGGGAAGGAGTAAGAAGGGCGATGCAGATGGCCGAGACACCAATGCATTTTGGAGGTGGGCGGAAAGATATTCTCGGGAGATTGGAACGGCAGATGAGGGGATGGAACGGCCGTGAACGGGGGCCGACAGCGACGAGTCATCATCATCATCTGAATCAGACGTGTCTGGGTCGGAGTCTTGCACCGGTGGGGCAGTTCGAATGCCAGGTGGTGGTGGACGGAGTAGAGGCGGCGGATGAGAAGGAAGCCATTCCCGATTCAACTCTTGAGTTTCAGCATGCTTAGGCTTCGAGACAGGAGGTCGTTTACTCAACCATGAGTTTAACCATGATTTGCTCTTTGTCGTGGGCTCGAGAGAGACTGTAATGTCGTCTGGTGTCTGCAAACTAGCGGAGCCACTGGATGACGCGGAGGACTGGCCAATATCGCTTCCCCGGCCAAAGTGAGGGGACGAGGGAGTCGACGAGACGGCTGGAGAGTCGACGGTGATGGCGCGCCGTGCACCCTTCCTCTTCGTTGACGCAAGCGAAAGCGAGCTCGCTGATGGCTGGGCAGCCGAAGAATCATTCTTCTCGTGGCGCGATGCAAAGACTGAAGCGAATCGACGCATTGGACGGTGTGGTCAGAGAGACATGAGGTCGGGAAGTGGCGGTTAGGTAAGATATGGAAAATATGGCGCAATGACGGCGAGGGAAAGGCCGTCAACGGGGTGATACAACGGGGACGCGGGTGACTGACTGGGCGTCAGTTGAACCGGTGAGGAGTACAGCCGAGGATAACCTAGACATCCATCAGTAACAGGGCCGTCAGCGACGACAACAGCGACGGGAGGCAGTGAGAGACGCACTAGTGATGGTGGTGGCCGACGAGGTCAACGGTCGACAAAAAGAGGTGTTCGAGGTATTTCCGTTTGACTTGTCTCATTCCCACCAATTGGTCCATAATTGGTCAGCAACATTATGCCTCTCGTGGGATGCAGGCACACGTTTGTCGTTCTTCAGATTAGCACAATATTGGCCTGCTATGATGACACCTACAATGACAACTACTACTGTTACCACAAGCAGCTCACTGAGGAGCCGTACGGTGCCTGGTATGACTGGACCTCCTTGGCTTCTTCTTTTGTCTCTTCCACCATCGCAGTAATCCATGCTCGTACCATTCCATCACTCGAAACACATCCTCTTCTCGGGCCCTCACCATCTTCGCCCCGCGTCTGATCAGCCGGCCAAGTTCCGGCGCCACGCTGCCCCCATTGTCAGCCCCGACATACATTTTGAACTTGTCCCCAGGCCGAGTCGTTGGCTCATGCGCGACTGGTGTTGCGTGTAAAGACACGCAGCTGCGGGTATGTTCCCCAGGCGCCTTTCTATCCACAAAGACAGCGTCGCGTATGGGAAAATACTTACCCAGGACCTCCATTTCTATATTTAAAGTCAACGCCGTACTCCCGAAGCCGTCAACGCAGATGACTGACCTTCTAGATTTCCGGGCCCAAGCGCATGTTCGCAAAACTGGACATAGTCGTCCAACATAGCCTCGCTGAGATCCCCAACAGACCTTCTAGGCGTCACGATTGTATATTAAGACTCGACGATCAGAACTTGCCTATGCACTTCAGGATTGAAGAGTTCCTCTAGGAAAGATTCCTCCTCGTGCTCCATGGCCGCGACTTGTTCCAAAAATTCGTCGATCCTTGGAAGTGCCGCCGCGGGATCGCCAGGGTCACACGGTACTCTGCGAGCACACGCATCAGTGCCACATCCGCGTCTTGGCTCAAAACGATTTACCTTTCTACGCCATCCAATCCGTAAACCATCTTGAGGATCAAGATCGTCCCTGCCACAAACCCAAGTTCCGCAGGAACATGGTCGTACATCTTGTGCTCCGGATCACTGCCCTTGGCTCGTTCAAGCGCTGGTGCAAGAGCGTAGCTGACGCTTAGGGGCAGTTGAAGGATCCTTGACAGTTGCTTCGCCATTTGATACAATGTGGCTAGTCAAGCAATTTGAGAAATGGACGCCACCAATGCGAATGAGAAACGGACGTACGGGTTCCCCCAAAAGCTTTGATTGTTCGCCACAGTATCGGCGCAGCGTTGAGCTCTGGTGTCGGAATCCCGTACGATGCATGCACCTTCTTGGCCAATCGTGACGTCAAATTGTGTAACGCGAATATTCTTGGGGGACGCTAGGCTTAGATGAGTAGTGAGCGAGCTGTTACAAGGTCAGAAGGTTCAAGATCTCACCCGCATTGACAGAGACTGAATACTTTGCTTTGTTAGATGAACTAGCATAGTTGGTGGTATGAATTTAGCTGCATCCAAGTACGGCAGGTCATAAGCTTCAATTGCTCTGTGGAAGGAAAGAGATTATTATGTGTAGACAAGGACACCGATGGACGGACGCCATACCTGATGAAGTCACTGTACATTATCGGTATCCGCAACATCCAGCAGGCTAAAGCTAGTACAGAGATTGTGCTAGTCATGGACCTGTACTTGTTTAGATCAGGGGATCGTTTCTTGCGGTCAAGTCTTGGTCCATCGCTGTCTTCAGGTGCCGAATCATCTTCTTCCGAGCTAGTGTCTGCTTGCAGAGCGGCCAAGATGGGATCGTCTTCGTCGACGGCGTTATTTTGGTCGGATTCCTTTCCACCGACCTCTTCTGTGTCTGTGCTCGTGCTCTCGCCATGAACGTAATAGTACGGTTCCGGGGGAGGATGCTCAGGGAGAAGGGCCAAATTCAATGCCCAGATATCCTTGCATACGAACTACGCGCCGGTCAAGTCACGGATGGATGGACGGGGAATATAGCGGAAAAGACGAACCTCAAACTCTGGGGGAAGCTGCCACAATCTTATAAGCGCGGCGATCTGTTTGCGAAGGACCAGCTGCAGGCATTGGAAGTAGATAAAAGTACCGCGCGGACCATGATACACTGCGAAAGCTTGAATACACAGAGTCCATACAGAACAAGAGCAAAAATGAGGCAGACATTGGGGGTTAGCGCGTCCTATACCGCTCTCATCCGCCTTTTTCTTTCGGCCTGATTTGAGAGCCCGTTTGTGCACGGCGTGGGCACCCATTTCCTCCGCTTCGACGGTTTCATTCCTATAATCCTAGTAAATCGCGTAAACAAGGGACTTTCACGAGCAAGATAACTGATTATTTGCCTGCAAGATGTGACCCTCACTACAAGCAATCAGCCCGCTAGATGGCTCCTTGTGCCATTGTCGCGAACGGCATACTGGACAGCGACGACGCGGTGCCATTGGTGATGGTGATGGTGTAAGGGACGATGCCCAATTTGGCAGCCTGCGCCATGCGCTTTGCCGGTCCGGATTTGCTCTTAGTTGCTCACCATGAGGGCGTTCATTTTTGTGTTTCTCGCTGCTCTGGTAGCGGCAGTCCTTGCGTGCGTGTACTCTTTTCTCCCTCTACTTACCTGCTGACGCGATCTACTAGATGGGAGAAGGTATATACCGTTATTTTGAGCATCAAGGACCGTCTAATTCGCGGTGCAGGAAGATCACGAAATATTCGACCTTGTCAGCGCAGTGGAAGCCAGCGAGGGCAAGGGAACCACCTTCTACTCGTGGCTGGATGTGCCCTTTACCGCCACAACTCCCGAGATTGCAAAAGCGTACCGCAAAAAGTCCATGGTCCTGCAGTGCGTCCACTCCAACACACTCCTCCGCGTTATCCACTCAACTCGCCCTTCAGCCCTGACAAAAACCCCAAGGACAAGACCATACACGAGCGTTTTGCTCGCCTTGGCGTCGTCTCTACCATTCTCCGTAATGCTGAGAGCAGGAAGCGGTACGTGTGCTCTAGCTTCAGTACCTGACACGTCTTATCTCTGCTTCAGATACGACTTCTTCTACAAGAATGGCGTACCCAAGTGGAGAGGAACCGGCTACTATTACTCTAGATTTAGACCAGGCTTGGGCGTACGTGGCTTCACCAACACGAAACCATGCGGGACATTACTGACATCTAATCCCTTCAGTCTGTGCTCGTCTTCCTCGCCATTCTGACCTCGGCACTGCAATATCTCGTCCAAAAGCTCAACTATAAACGCGACTTGGGTCGGATAGAGAAGATTCAGAACGATGCCAGGCTGGCAGCTTGGGGTGCAAAAATGGTTCCCTTCGACGGACAGCGCAAGGTCCGTTTCGGATTTTTTCAGCCATACTGGTGTTTTCTGAACTCATGATAGGTCAAAGTGAACTTGGGCGGCCCTCCTTCTCGCGACGAGGACGGTAACCCTATCAGAGGCCGCACCATAGACATCGTTGTCGAAGGACAAAACACCTACATCGTATGTCCCATCAATTCCTCCAGTCAGAGATACACAACACTAAGTCTCCCTTGTCAAAGACCGACGGTTCCGGACACATGGAACCCCTCGACGCATCATCGGCTGTTCCGCCTCATGTTACGCGCACCTGGGTTCTAGCGCTCTTCATCGGTCTCTACCACCGCATCTCTAAGTCATCAGAATCGTCCACACCCGAAGTCAGCGAAGACGACGACGGTTCCGAAGACGTGTCCGACGCCAGTGGGACTTCGTCCGGGAAATACGCACCCGTCGGCAAGGCCGGAGGCAGGAGGCGGAAAGTACCTAAAAAGCGGTAGCCTGTTCAGAGTCATGTAATTTTCTATAGGACGTACATTACATTGGGATGGTCAATCTTGCATATTCATCAGGGTGATTCGCTTTCCAATACGCTGTACATGAAAGCAGATAGCAAGGCGTGACAAGTAAAACGATACAGGCAAACTATAGTACGGGGAGGAGGGTATGTATAATGGTACAATGGTACTAGTGTCCCACGTGCAATGGATGGAGCAATACATGGTCATGACAGGTCGTGATAGTCTGGTAAATGTAGTGAAATCAAACCCTTGCTGCCTTGGGTTTCCCATTCACAAAGAACCACCGAACCAAGTCTAGGGTAGCGACTGAATCCTCTATGGATGAGTGTCCGACAGTGCTTCCGCCCATCTGAATTCGGATTCCTAGATTTTGGCGAGCCCTGGATGGATGGATGGATGTTAGTAACAGCGCTGAAAAAATGTGCGCCACACACAAATCTCTGAGGGCCCGTCGATATGGCGGTCCATTGGGATGAGGAAACAGAATCGCTGTATCGATGCAACGATGATGTATAATCCGTAATGTCTTCAGGTCATTTTCGAGAGCATGCCCGATTAGGATGGTTTGCGAGTTCATGATGGAGTTGAGCGCGGTTCGGATCTCGGATAGTGGCCGTTTAGCATTGGAGTATATCTCCTGGGTTATACCAGAGAATCGCGTGTTGTAGTCACTGAGAGGGAGGAGCTCGATTGTAAGCAAGGAAAACGGAAGAGAGGATAGGTTACGGACAGGATGTGGACGCCTTCATCCATCTGAACGATCTCGTCGAACACTTCCGTTCCTGCCGCGTCTATGACAGATACTCGTGCGACTCGCATGCCGCCTGTGGTATATATCATCTCACAATCAAGCGCGACGATATCCAATGCAGAATCAGACGAAGATGGGGAAGGGAGAGGGGAGAATGCATGTCGTTTGTGTAAGATAGCAGGCTCAGACTCGTAAAAGACGTGTGGTCCTCGAGAGCATCCTTCACCATCGGCTACAGACTTCGAACAGCAGCTATACACCTTGATCCGTTCGCCTGATGACTGATGAGTAAATGACAGACCTTTTAGACGGAAACGACCCTACCAGATGTCTTCTTCGTGTATGGCCGACCCCAGTGATGCAGACACTCCCGCGGATCTGGATCTGCCTTGACAAAGAAGGGCTCCTTGCATCGCTCGCAGATAGTAGTCTGACCGTCTAGACTAGGCTCTGACCCGCCTTCTGCGCCAGGAATGTCCGTGATGTATCCCCACTTTTGCATGTCTTCCATCGAGAGGATATAAGGCAGTAGATGTGCGGAGGTCAAGTTGAAAGTCTTGATAGAGTTGCGAGCCTCGAGACGCGCTGCTATATCTGCAGTCGTGCCGACGGAATCGTGATGAATGGAATCGGGAACAGCGCGTTTCTTGAGCGATGCTGCCGACTGTATCATTGCCTGCGACGGATAGTGAGTATTCTGGTGGCAATGCTGGCAGACACGAGGTATACATTGCGGTACGACGATTTGCTAGTCTCTTGGTAGATTTCTGCTTCAGTCCTTAGTGCATGCTCGGATGCAATGGTGGGATTCGTCGGAAGGATAGTGTCATAGAGAACAAGAAAATGGTCGTAAAGTGTTTTCAGCATGGCCTTGGTGAGGAGGTAAGATAAAGATTGGATGCCTCGAGGACGATGCAGGGAGATGTATTATCGGACCGTGACCTTACCTGGCGTACTGGTATTGGGACACGGGACGCTGCTGGAGTGACCTGGAGAAGGGGAGGACCTGGACTGGGCTACAGCAGCAGACATTAACCGATGTAGGTTCGAGGTAGACGGTGACTGACAGTAGTTGTGGCGCGCACCGGCACAGGCTTCCGTCCTTGGGCGGGCCCTACAATCTGCAGCTTTCTCGGACGTTCCGCATTAGGCGTTCCTCTCGGAGAGGGCGCTGCGTGTCGTTTGACAGGTATCGACGAGGCGGGGGACGCTGTCGCGGCGGCGGCGGCGATGGGCGCGGCGACCTGGACCAAGGGAGGGGGGACCGGTAAGTCGGGGCGATGCGAGAATAAGCAGTTGGGGCGCGTGCAGGCCGGCCTGTCGGGACAAGCCGTGTCGCTGAACAGCTTGAGCGAGGAGAACATTTGACGCGTGTGTGACTGAGTGAGGGCGAGACATACAGTGGTATACTGCTTAGTCAGACGGGCCACGGGAACTCGGCCCTGCGCCGTTAAAACAACGCCTGACTATCCACCGCGTCTGCCTGGCAAGCTCAGCGCATAATGACATCCACCTCGCCCAGGCTCAGGAAACGGGGCAATTCGTTCACCGTCATCACAGACCGCATCGAGTGCGTCCATGTTTCCGCCTAATCAGCGCCGCGTTCTCATGCTCGGCGCGCCAGACAGGATCCAGCTCATCATCTCGCGGGCCCCTTCATGCCCCAGACGTGCGTCCATGCTGCCCTCAGCCGCCCTGCACCGCCTCACACCCACTATCCAGTCCTTTGGGAGCTCTCACGCCAGTAGACGAACGGAGTATATCACCATTCCGCCCAAACTCTGCCACGCCAACAATTTCGCCGTGGCTGAGATGGGCAGTCGTACCCAGTGCGCATCCCTCTCTGCTCGTCTGCTGCGTATAGACCTGACTCATCCCAGAGGAGGCGTTCAAGCTCGTCATCTTGCCCGTTATCTTGTATATAAACTGGGAGGTCCTTGCCCCATGGATGGGGAAGACTTTCGACCCGATCCTCTCGCCATACCTCGGCCCATACCCTGACACTGAGTCCAGCGGCAACCCCTTCCGCATCTTTTTCCTCTTGTCGCACTATGTCCCAACATCCTCGCCAGAGAACCCGCGCTATCAAAAAGGCTACTACGACCTGCTCTTCGTAGCATACTACATCGTCTTCTGGAGTATGGTCCGACAGCTACTCACTTTCAACCTAGCGCGTCCCGTGGCGCGCTATTTCGGCATGAGGAAGGAGGCCAAGATGGAGCGTTTCGGTGAGCAGTTCTACGCTGTGATATACATGGCCATCATGGGCACTTGGGGATATGTACGTGACTCACTCTGCCAATGACAACCGCTCAAATATTTGCACCATCAGCGTATCATGGGCCAAGTGGGGTCATTCTGGTATCGCACCGAGAACTTCTGGCTTGGTACGCGCTCGGATGTATCATACCATCACTCCAGACTGAATCTCCCGCACAGGGTACCCGCACTGGGATATGCAACCCGAACTGAAGCGATACTACCTCATGCAAATGGCGTACTGGTGCCAACAGCTGCTCGTTCTTATCCTCGGTCTGGAGAAGCCTCGGAAGGACTACAATGAATTGGTCGCACACCATTTCGTCACCATCTGGCTTGTCGGGTAGGTTTTCTTCGTGTAGGTGACACGGCTGGACTTCATCGTCTCCCCTCTAGATGGAGCTATCTCACGAACATGACCATCATTGGCAATGCCGTCTATATGAGCATGGACATACCTGATTCATCTTTGGCTGTGAGTTTCTCTCCTTTGCAGTGAGACTACTTGACGAGCTCGCTTTGACAGCTCTCGAAAGTTTTGAACTATCTACAATGGGAACGGGCAAAGACGATTGCTTTTGCTGTTCTCGTCGTTCTTTGGACGTACGTGCACAATGTTGAAAACTGACGATCTCTAACCGTGACGCGTAGTTACTTCCGCCACTGGCTCAATCTCGTCATTCTCTGGTCTGTTTGGTTTGAGTTTGACAAGATACCGTGAGTCATTTGTGTATTCTGTTTCTCGACATATTACTCAAATTTCATCTCAGAGAAGAGAACAGGGTATGGAACCCGGAAGTGGGCTGCTGGATGCCTGCGTGGATGAGATACCAAGTCTTCATCCCAATTGCCCTTCTCCAGCTGCTCAATCTGTTCTGGTATTTTCTCATCTTGCGTATTCTCTATCGGTGAGCGGCTCAGACATTCTCTTGACTTCTGACGTCTTACTTCTTCCACCAGGACTCTTACTACAGCGGAACTTGACGACGAGCGTTCTGATGACGAAGACGACGGTGAAGACGATACAAAAGAGGATTGAGGACGATGAAATAAATGTTGTCTACCTAACCTACATATATATTTGATCATTTTATCCCCTTGTTTAATTCCGCGGTCGTATATCTAACCTTTCCATTTTGTGAGCGGGTTGACGAACCACAGTTTGCGGTAGTCTTTCCGACACAGTGATGGCATTCCGTCCGCTACGCAGCTATAGCTGTATGAGATGGACATGCCGTGCAAATTCCAGTAAGTCTCTTCTTCACCTCCGATAGCTGTTTCAACCACAGGTTCTTCTTTGAACCCAACTCGCCGCCATCGCCACGCGAACGCTTCAGGTCCTGCCATTCGAGATGGACACGCAACAGGCGAGAAATCGATTGGCGCGTCTGCACGGCGTTCACGAAGACAGCCGGGTGAAACAGCAGCTCTCCAGTGAGCACCAATACGTGGAGGTCGGGAACGAGGAGTGGAGATGACGAGGTTGAAGCAAGAGCATCCACCACAACATCTGTTACGCCGGAAATAGCTGTTAATCGAATGACTGTGAGGGAAGGCGCAATGCGCAGAAGTGCCAAAACATCTTCGGGCGCGACGTGTGCGAAATGGTAACCAATGAGGGATAGTGGGCAACGCGAACGCTGGAGGCAGCGAACCAAAGCGTTGAAGGTGACGCAGTCATCTGGTATGCTGGAGTCACGAAGATTGCATGTATACACTTCCAGTGATTCTAATGCTGGAAAGGTGGCGTGCTCGAACACCTGTCTAACGGCGTGTTGCCCCTTGCCGCGTGACATTGTCAACTGCAGCGACGTGAGAGCAGTACACGATATCACCATGTCCTCCACGTCGATCCGAGGGGAGCCATATGACAGTTGAAGGGAGCACGCCGTCATATTACGGCCAGATTCAAGAACGCTCAACGTATGCCTGGAAGCAGCGATCGTACCACAGTATCTCGCAGAGAAATCTGTGATCCTGTCCAAGTGGACTCCGAAGCACGTCGTTGGGTCCTGCACATCGACAGTCGTATACGAGCATAACTTGGAGGCGTTATCGAAGATGTGAATGTTATCGAGATCTTTCGATTTCTCCTCGGGAGTGAGGTTGTGGATGTGGAGCTTCGTCAGCGCCCGGAAACGAGGACGAAGGGAATGAAGCCCGAAAATGCTGGTAAGTGGGAGGAAGAGGTGGAGCTCCCTAATGCGAGGAGCGATAGGCTTCAGTATCGCGTAGATACTCGGGGGTAGCATGAGGTGGTGCCCACTGTGTTCTGCGACGCACACATCGAGGGCTAGTTGACAAGACAAAGCGATCTGCCGCCTGATTCGATAAAGATAGGACTCTTGGGCAAACTTTCCAGGACCCATAACCACTGTGACCCGTGACCAGAGATTTGGGGAAGCGAGAATGAGCCTATGCCACTGCTTGCAGACGAGCAAGAAGGTCCACAAGGGATTTGCATCCGGAGGAATTTCCCAAGCATCATTCGACAACGATCGAAGGGGAAAATCGAGAGCAAGGTCGAATATGTACACGACAAGTTCTGGGGGTAGTGGAAGCAGAGGGTCATGCATGCCACGAGCATTTGGCCCATTTTCGATCTGACGTATGCCAGTGCCGAAGGGGACCTGATAGACTTGTCGAAGAACGTCTGAGAATGCACTGGACGCCGCGCACTCCGGGGAGTGCGCGAAAGACGCATCCACTTTGACCATGTCTTGCGTGAACGACTCGGAATTAGCGTACATCCAGATGCACAGGATCCCGAGAATGGTGACACCGACGAGGATGAGACGGCTTTCTGCCAGCCACCACGCGTCGTCAATGTCTGATCGATGTCAGAGAAGAAGTAGAAGCGCAGGAGTGCCACAAACTGTTCATGCCCTCCATAGTGGGTCTTTCTAAGGATCAAGTGCACTACGGTGGTGTTGGCGATGGGCAGGCGTGGACATGTCCCTTAAATATGCAGCGACGACGGCATCTACAGCTAATAGTGTTACACGCGGTCAGCACGACACAGCAAGAAGGGGAAGTCGGTATGAATGTGTGGTGATAGAGCGAAGTTGATTTGGAGTCGAGTTCAAGCGAATCTGTTCAGGGAAATCAAATAACTGGCAGACGCCGTGCCTGGATGATCATCAAATCGGAACCTTCGGTCCGAAGTTCTTTGTTATGCACTCTCTACTAGAGGTCCCGTAGGGCCATATCCTTGCGTCGTGGTCGTTTTTTTTTTTTTTAACTCTCAGGAAACACCGATGACCATGAGTTCTCACGTCTTCAAAATCCCATGCTCTCTTATACAAAATGAGCGCGTGATTTGAGGGTCTTCCAAGCAGTCACAAACACAAGCGCGTCTCTACTTCCTTCCACTCGTTCGTTGATCCATCATCCAAGTCCACAATCACGCTTCCTCCACGTGCGTTCAAGTTCTAGTATAAATACTCTCGCATCTGACCGTTGAAGTTTTCTTTCTCTCATTAGACACGTCAGGGCCCATTGCAAAAGGCCCGCGGCAGACTAGACCGGCGTCGTCTCTGGGAAAGCTCGTCAGACTCAGTACCAAAGCAGCTTGCTGCCAAATATTCGATTCACAATGGGTATCCAGAGGCGCGGCGCAATACAGCTTGAGGCTGGGAGAACTTTCGGCAAGAGGTATGTGTCGTTACCTCCAGTCCTCACCGGTTCTCTGAGCATCAGCCTCAAGGCTGTCTTGAGAAATTTGTTCAAGACGCCGACAATATTCCCAGGAAAGGATATCCTTCCTCGCCACAGGACTTCCCGTCAAGAGCCATTGTTCCGTGCTCGTATACCGTTCACCAACCTTGCACCAACCACCACCTTCTCTCAAGCCGCGGCACATCCTACTACAACCGGTGAGCTATTCATCCTTTCCTTTTTTTCGCTCGATATCTTTTCCATGGATGTGCATTGGCGTGGAGGGTCTGTCGACTCCACCACGGGACGCGTCTCTGCCGCTGATGCACACCTTTTGCCTGCCACCTCTCTTCTATCCTCTTTTCTCCTCTTTTGCACAAAGTGAACTGTTTTTAGATGTCGCCACGGACGCATTTTGGCGCCGAGCACCAATCCGCGTTCGGCGGGGGAATTGAACGCGCGCCATCGGCAACGTCGCCAACGAGGAGGTCATCATCAAGCTCACTAGCCACACCGATAGTGTGCCGTCGCTCGCAGCTGCTAGAACACCTTCTCCCGCGTCCATTACCGACGCGCCTACGACCCAGTCTCCTTCTGTCAAGCTCCTTCTCCCAACTTGACCAAACACCACATCGTAACGGCCCCTGCTTACTCGCGAATTTCGACCACACTATATACAGAACACAAATCATATACATAACACAACATACAGAGATTCGAGACAGTATCAACATCGGAACGGACTATAAGTACAAGGCCTGGACTTCTTTAATCTTACACTTGGCCACATTCATTTTCAGCTTCTTCGTGCCTACTTCCCACCCTTCTTCGTCGCTACGCGGCCGTTGACTGTCTTACGACCTTTGAAGAAGAAAAAAATTCAGATCACGGAACACTCGGAGTCACGAAGGTCGCCTACGTTTCTTGTCAGGCTCTTCGTAATCCTCATCGTCATCATCTGAGTGCTCTTCCTCTTCGCTCTCTTTCCATTGCGTCAATATAGATCATTCGGCAGCAGCAAGATAGACGACATACCAGCTTCCTCGGCCTCGTCGTCGATGAATTCATCCAGTGTAGCGGAAGACTGTTTACTCTCGTCCTTGGTGTCCGATTTCCCACCGTCCTCAGTTACGCGGGAAACGTCAGCGAGCGGCACATCAACGTTCCCCGAGGGACCCTCGTTAGAAGCGACAGGGAGAGGAGTCTCCATGACCGGCGCCGTCGCAGCTCCCTCGGTTGCAGGCTGCACAAAAGCCTTGGTTGTGTCAGAAACGGTATCGTCTTCTGCATTAGACACCTTGGCGGCGGCGGAAGCGATCTTGCTCGGACCAGCCACCGATTTGGGATCAATCTCAGGCGCTGCAAATGGTGAGCAAGGATCTGAGCATTGAGGGTAAGTCTTACCGGCTGCGCCTGGTACAAAGAACTGAACGGCGCGCATTTGGGCCTTGGCCTCGTCCTTCAGTTGAGCGATCTCATCGTAGACACGTTTGAGTGCTTTCGCCGGGCATAAGATGTCGATGCTATGGATGTGCGCGGTGAAGACGTCCTTGGTTTCAGGGCGAACTATCCTAGCATGGGTAACGTGGAACTTAACATTGACGAGAGATCCTTTGAGGGCAATATCGACCCTCGGAGACAACTTGGGGAGTATCATTGAGCCATTGGGATTGCGCACGTCGATTGGGATGAGATGGTAGTCTTCCTTGAGCATGTCGAATTCCTCTCTGAACTCGGCTGGAACGATGTGTTTGGCAATGAGTGGGTCGCGCGCCTCATCCGTCTAGAAAGCAGTCAGTATCATGGATTGCAAGCTAGAACACATGCACACGTTCAAAGCCAAGAATATAGCAGAGCCCTTCCAGCCGATATCCTCGGTGCGGTCTTTGTCAGGGATGACCATGAACTGGCCGCCGTTGGTGACCAGGCATTTCGGGTTCTCGATTCCGCGTAGGTTGACAAGACCGCGATCCCATGGTCCCGCGAACGGACCACCGCTTGGACGACGGAGGTAGATCGACATCTTTGCGGCGGCCATTTCTTTGCTGTATTGGCCACCGTAGTTTCCTAGAAGAAATGAGTTGACATTTGACCCAATGAGATGAGAACATGCCGAGTCCGCTCATCTTGACGTCGTAATTGCCAGTGCCCGCAATTCCCACAATCGACAGCTCAGCAGAATTGATGGTGCCGTTGACCGTAGCGACATCGGTGGCGTCAGCAAGGAAGTTCTTGCTCCACGCATGGTTGACTATGAAGTCCGGTCGACCGACGAAGCCACGGTGAGATTGGACCTGAGCAAGGGACCACAAGAGGTTGTACTGATCTTGGAAAGGCATGAAGTTCAACAAAGAGGTGATGTGTCCGTCTCGAGCTTTTAAGAACAAGGAGAACACCGGTCTTGAATCAACGCCACCTCTCGCAAGCATGTCAACAAGGGGCCTTGTATCCAGAGACTGACAATGTCTTGTTTTGCTCGATGGGGAATATACGTGTTTTGCCAAGCTGAAGACAATTATATTGCGCCACCAGCTTTTTGAGTCGGCTAACTGAACCAACAAGAGCGCTTTATATCGGCAGACATAATAGGTCTTGTTTCAACAGACAGAAGAAATTCCTAATTTGCTGGGAACAAAACAATTGTGCTTTGCCACCCGCATGTCGTTCCCACCGTCTTCAGAAGTGAGTCTGTCGATGTGAATCACGACCCTTCCCAATCAAGATCTGCGTTGGGTCTAGAGACGGTGCTGTTTCGAGATCTTTTGTTCGTGGTGTGCCGGAGCTCGACCCGTGTTTTGTGCGATCTTGTGTAAGAACGCGAGATGCGGCCATGGCAGGACACAACAAGGAGGACAGCCGGCGATAAACGCGTTATACAAGTGAGAAACATCCCCAAGTATCCGCGAAATCTTGTTAGTGGGCTTGATAATTGCACGACAATTTATGTGGCGTCGGTTTGCTTTCGCACTTCGCATTGTATAAATTTCAGTTCTCAAAGTTGGAAAACTAGTGTCAATTACATCCGTTACAACCGCGACGTAGTAGTAGTAGAATAACCGCGACGATGTAGTCGTAGTAGTAGTACAAAAAAGATGACAGAAATACAAGACAGGACCGGTATGTTCGCTGCTCAAATCGAGTGACGCCGCTTCAAAGGTTGACGCGCCGGCGAAGTCGGTCTAGAAATTGTAAGTATAGGTATTGTCCAACTGATGAAGTACTCACGAGCGAGCCGTGTAAGCGTTCACGTAGGCAGTCACGGCATCAGAAGTTGTTGCAGGCGATAGTAACGCGGTTGGAGTGAAGTCTACGCGAAGGAGCCCGTGCCGAAATGGAACGAGGAAAGTGTGAATATGTGGAAGACCACGACGCTGGTAGTCAATGACGGGAGAAATAAGCACGCCTTCCACTGACGCAGTAGTCAGCAGTTGGACAAGGATATTAGTATTGGACTCACTGATGAGAACAGTGGTTGGTAGCAGCCGTAGGTTATGGAAGGATTCTGAGAGACCGAAGACGAGCACCGTTACCGACTGTGTCAATTAGTCTAAATCGAGCCGGGATGCTGGCAACTCACATAGAAGAAGACCGTTAGAGGGGAAGGTGCATTGTTCGACTAAAGATCGAATGAGCTTAAATATAGTCACCAAATGGGAAAACTCGCCTAATCCTCCGCGTTGTGAATAGGCAAGACTGTCTCAAAGACAAACGGCATCACAATATTGTTCTTGAACCGCATTGATGAATGCAGTGCCGGCATGCTCAGCTCCCAAGTACGTCGAAGTAGAGCCACTTCAGACCGACAGGGAGGGGGAGTTGTCGAGGTCATGACAATGGTTATGACGGCGTCGAGTAGCTGAAAGTGAGGATAATATTTCGAATGGGATAGAAGACCGTCAAGATCGTGCCAGGCAATGTTGATATCGCGTTCCTCACAGAAGCTGACCAGGGAAAGTGTCCTTAGGCAATGACCATCAGCGTCTGTAAGCGTGGCGATGAGCTCCGCCAGGCATTGGTCGGGACAATGGATTTGCAAGTTGGTGAGATGAGTGAAGTCGTTGACGTGTAATTCGTCCAGAGCATAGACGTCCTCTGTCATGACTCAATCAATTCTGCATTAGATCTGAAGCGCCGTGAACCACATACCATTCATATAGATCCACAATGACGATAAACTCCCAGCAAAGCGTTGGCAGATATCGTTCAGATCATCGTGGTCAGCCTCCGCCGTAATGTGTAAGGCCAAGCACGCGATGTTCTTGAACAAAGGCCACAAGTGCTCGTCTCCGAAAGGCCCGCCGAGAAGTCCGGTATCCTGGAGCTCCATGTGAAGGTGTTTGAATATTGGTCGAGGAATAGTGATGTTATTATCGAAAATTGCCTTCCATCGTTCATCGCTCTCCTCGTCATGATACGTGCAGTCGACCAACGTTAGAGTCGAGGGAACAGGATCACGACTCGCGCCGACAATCATATGGGCAAACATTGAAGGCGTCAGAATGCAATCGACAAATCTAAACTTTGAGAAGTGGGAAAACAACGCCGTGCGTGACCCAAGATTACAGGTGGAGAAATCGACGCCATGGAAGTAGAGTTCGTCCAACTTCTGTCTAAAATTTGCCTTGTGCGAGATATCGATCCAGTTGACTATGTGGTTCATTACTGGGCCTGGAAGAAGCTTGCTGAAGTTCTGTAGCGACCAGTTTTGAGCAAGCTTCAGCAAGTGTGGAGAGGTTTTGAACAGGTCATCATGAGCGTCGAGACCCTTCGGTCGATTGATAGTGATACTTCGGTGCAGATTGAACTGCCCTATCGGAAGTTAACACGTAAACTACATTCCCACAGACAGTATACGCACCTTGAGCCTGATTACCCCTGCGAACGCCCGAAACTGAACGTTGAGTGACCGGGTCGTTGTGAGAAGCCAAAGCGAAAATGTAGTTCCAAAGTTCGTTGGGCAGCTCGGCCCTGCCGGCGGCGGCAGGCGTGGCTCGGTCACCTGCTCTGAAAATCAAGTCACAGCCATGATGCCGAGATATTGTACGCGCCTCGGGTCAACAATTTCTCGCGAAGAAGATCAATGGAACGTTGGGTAGTTGGGTCATCAAACGAGGCGAGAGTGAGAATGCGGGCCACAATATCATCCGGCAGATTCACTGTGACAGTTGTGGACATGGCGAGTAAGATTTCCATTCTGCTTGTACAAGGGACAACGTATATAAATGAAGAAATCAAAATAATTCAGCGATCGCTTGATGAAGTTCCGCTTCGTCCTCCGGCTCAATGCTACGGAGACTATCTTGATCAGCTGGATTGTGTCTGACAACAAGGGCCCTGACATCGGTTACAGATGCGATGAGTTTGAAAATGGTGTAGAAAGCACGATGTTCACTGCCTTGGGGGGTGTAGGACAGGCTGACAATTGAGAATGCTCCGTTGATGTACTCCGTCATGTCGACACGGGTGGCAATCGCGTTGGTGTAGTCGCAGTTCAAAGTGACATATTCTGTGCCTTCATCGCGAATGACCAGAGCTCGTACGGCGCAGCGGAATCCAGAGCCACGGTACTGAATCAGATGCAAGAGAGGTCAGATGGTATAAATCGTAAGGAGTATCACCGGAACTCACATTGTCTGTTGATAAGACGATGGCTGTATGCCAACCGTACATGTCCAGCTCATAACTCTCGAGCCTGTGAGGTATTCTGTAAGGCACAAGATTACGGTCGTTGAGTCAAGTACTCACGCGGTCGGTGTTGTGTTAGATTCCTGGGCAAGAGACATACCGCGCAACACCAAAGTCCGGTCACTTAAATAGGGAACAAGTGAGAGGCGATAGTTACAAATGCAAGCACGCCTTGTGAGCGCCACAGATCGCTTTTGTTCCAGTTTACGCTATTGATCGAAAGTCCTTGTGAACAGCAAGACATCCCAGTTGAGATATACAAAAGAATAATGCTCGGCCTAGAGAATAAGATCCGAGTCCTGGTATCGTTGAGTGCCGCAGAAACCATGCCTGTCCGAGTGAAGTCAATCGCGCATACTACGTCCCAGTTGACTATTCTATCCCAACAACAGAGAATTAACGTACGAGAGATTCAGTTCATCATTCCGAATACACTGTAAATGTCTGTTTTCTCAGAACTCTGGCGGCATCACGGCGTATTGCTATGGAAGCATGGCCGTCAATGTTGTAGAAGTCTTCATACCTATTCTGAACAGTCGTCTCCTTGTAGATGATTACGTTCTGGACTTCCACAAAGAGTCAGGTCGACACATTACTACTCGAGAGACCTACGGAATACGCGGCGCTCGAATCCTGAATGCCGAAGATCGTCCCTGGCAAATCATGGTCTGCTTCTGCATTCATCAGGACGTCCTTCCAACAGCAGACCATCTGAATCCCAAGAATCGACAGCTGTCTTCCCTCCTTGGAGATGGGGTTGACTGGTACGGGAATCTGGTTGCGTTCAGAGTGAACAGTCAATGTGAATGGCTATCGCTCAGGAAGGACCCCGGTGAGAGAGAACTATTCGAGCGTGTTGTTGCCAAGTGAGTCTTACGAGTTTCTCCCTGGAGGATGTCCTCAACATCGCACAGTTTTGTTCGTAACTACAAGTCTGAGGAGATTGCTCAGCGTGCAATACGTCTTCCCAATCACACAGGCCAACCAACGAGGGAATTCATCAAAATTTGTACCGACCGACACGGTCCCATCTATGTCGATTTGGCAAAAATACACGAACACGTTGGGTTATCAGAAGCAAATGATCTTATAAACACAAGTGTCTACACTGGCGCGCTGTAAATTAAAGCAATGTATACTTTTTCTTTGTCTTCTTCGCCAAGTTCTCTAGTAGTACATCCTCATCCAACAATTCAGGCGGTGGTGCCGTTGTCAAAACGTTCTCGTCAAAGTCCCGCAGTATTCGAATCGTATCCCTTCCTTTGCTCCGTGATAGGGAAACGTATGCGCAAAAGTTGTCGATTTTCCCAAATCCGCCTGGCGGTTGCGCAAGATCAACAACGACTGGAACAAGTGTCTGTCCTTGGCCCTTGTAATGAGTGAAGGCATATGCCGCAGTGAGCGCTACCTGTCGACGATAAACAACGAAGGTAGAAGCACCCTTTGGATGTGCCGTGAAGGTACGTTCCGATGGCGCAATAGGAAGGACTCCTGGTGGGATGCCAGGAAATGAAGGGATTGCTCGGTTGTTGTGGGGTCGGAATAATATTAAGGCAGGTGGATACTGGAGGTTGATGATCCCTTCATCGTCGGGCTGTAGCTGAGGATCTTCTCGAGGGTCCAAGATGATATCCTCAATAGTGCCGCGTGTGCCATTCGCAAGATCGTCTTTTGGAGCGATGTTTACAGTCACCATGACTTGCATCCCAACGACCAGCTCCAAAGCATCGTCCAGTGGGGCAGTCTGCTTGTCTGTCATACCCGCAACAACTAGGCGTTCACGATTCGTCAAGGTCTCCTTGTAACGTCCTTTGTAGTCCTCAGCAGGGGCACGATAGACACGGTTGCGGGTTCGGGCCGCATGCTTCCTGATAGCCTTTGCATTCCAAGCGCGCCTAGCCACGTTGCGGGACGTGATCAAGACGGCGTTTGACCAGAAGTCATCATCCATATCTGTAGGAGGGCAATTTGGGGAACCGAGGACAAGGTCCCTCACCATAGCGATCTGCTCTGCATCACAATCACCGGAACGCAGATGCTCCAGCATCGACATCCACTCGCTATCCTGGACGCGCATCTGCTCCTTCAAGATGACAACATCGCGGAACTGGCGATATAACGAAAAGCCGCGCTGGGCGTCTTCGGCAGCAGCTGCAGGAGGAGGCATGTAGAGCGCACTCTTGGGATCGCAGACCGGAGGAAATTGATGAAAGTCACCAAAGAGGATGACATTGAGACCACCGAACGGCTTGTGTGCGTCCTTCGAGCCTAGTTGTGCCTTGACAATGGAGCACCAATCCGAAATTCTCGCAAGTTCCTTTGTGCCAAGCATGGAAACCTCGTCAATGATGAGATACCGTGCGGACCCAATGTTTCTCTTCCTTTTCTCTTCCGACGGCGTTGCCTTCTTTGCCTTGTTTCCTTCCTTTGCCGGTTTCTTCCCCTTGACAGCACCAAATCGCGACAACCCCGCCCAACTGTGTACGGTGACACCGCCAGATAACGATGCTGCTATGCCGGAGGTCGCGGTCAAGGCCAAGGATCCAGCTGGTTCCTGGTAATGCACAAATGTCTCATCGGTGGCGCGAATCAGGATAGTCTTTCCCGTGCCACCAGAACCGATAACCGAAAGAAGTAGCTGTTCTGGTTTGGCGCCAGCTTGGGTTTCTTTCAGATGCTCCTCGATGATTGAATGGGCAAAACGTTGATCCGTCTTTAATGAAGCAAAGAGCGGACGACGATCATTTATGGGCGCTGTCTCCAACTCAATACCGCCGTCATCAGGAGCCCTGGAAGCGGGTGCATCGGAAAACTAAGTAGAATGAGCATAGTAGAAGAACAGAGGTGGAAATAAACTTACATCGATTCCGCCGTCATCCGGCTGCATTCCATTATTTGGGGACCACTTTTCCTCCTCGACCAAAGCAGTCAGCGACGCATATAGTTCCTGGTAGTGAGCGGCCTCTTCGGGTGTCGCAATCTTGAGCCCGTCGCCGTACTCCACTGACTCAAGCTGGTCGTCTGCAGCAAAAATCCCAAGTCGTTCTGCATCTGCCACGAGAGTAGAGGCGAAGAATGCTTCTTTGTCGGGTACACGGTTTAGACGGGCGAACTCTATGTCGGACTCCTCAACATCTTCGTCGCTGATATCCTCGATGATTTGTGGATCGACCATTGGGCGCATATCAAGGGGAATCTCATCCAAGGCAGTGAAGGTTTTCTTCTTGCGCTTTGCGGCGTCATGACAAACGTAGTAATGCTGAATGTTGTCAATGAAATCAAGCAAGGCGGGGTTGACGGCGAGAAAAGCGTCATAGGCGGCATCGAATGAAGGAAAGCCGAGAGCTAAGTCGGCGATAGCTCTCCACGGTTTCAGAACGGCTAATACAGTTGCACAGTAGAGCTGCCTGGACCGAACCCTATCGTGACGAGGAAACCATCCACCGACTATGTTCGGGAGTATATCGAGACGGTCATCCGTTCGAGTCACTCGGCAACGGTTGTCGCGACCAGTTCCACTGAGGTATGGTGTCCGGGCGCATTTCACAGTATCGAGGTTTCGGGGCAAGGGCGCATCGTACGTGCCAAGGATGAAGTCAAAGAAGTTCATATTTGTGAGAGCGAGGCCACGATCTACGTATTCTTGCAATTGGTCAGATCTTTTGAAGCGTCCGTCGATAACCCGTAATGTCAGCTATAAGAGTTGTTAGACAGATGAAGCGGCATCAAAGTCGTAGAGACAAACGTTGGTTGATTCGCGCTGGCCTTCCTTCGAGTTGTCATCGTCGATAGGAAAAGTTGGACTTGATTGGTGATATCAGCACGAGAAAATAATCTCTTCAATGGAACAGTACCAACCGTAATGAAGGAAATGCATCCTTCAAGGATGAGACAATCCCATTGATGTAAATGGGAAGATAGGTGTGCGATACATAGCGGTCACCCCAGTTCATCAAGTAACCCATAACTTCGGCCGAGCTGAACTCTTGCATCCGACCGACTGCCAGACTGCACCGTAGAGTAAGTTTGTCGCTGTAACTGCGAACATCACGTAGCCGAGAATTGTTCTTGCGAAAGAAGGCGAGGCATTTGGCAAAGAGCGCGGTGGAGTTGTAGGATTTCGACTGCTTCTTCGTAGCGTACTTGGTTATGTACCAGAAGATGTCCGCGGCATCTGCGGAATGAAGGAGAAGCTTGATATCGTGATTGCAGCGTAAGCAATTGAGAAGTGTCGGATTGAAATTGTTAACGTAGGCGTAGGGACGCCTGGGTTCCCAGGCTCCGCCATCTGTGACGATGACCTCGTCAGTCTGTCTGAACGGAAAGCGACGCTTGCAGAAGGTACGGCCGTCTAGATTGAACAAACAAGCCGACTCGGTGCATTTATGCACTTGCAGTGTTCGCGAGCGAGTCGTTTGTGCGGCAAGAACATCCGCAGCGTAAGTTGGCGAACGTGGGTCGACAGGACGAGAGAAGGAAACATCAGGGTCTTTCTTGATGGCTAAGACACCCGCAGGGCCCATTCCATCAACATCAGCAAGAATGTTTGCGGCAATGAAAGCCTTGATTCGTTCACGAGTAGCCTCGGATTTCAGCTCGGCGGCGAGGGTCGACGGTGAAGGCGTGCCAGCCAGCCAAACAAGGAGGTGCAAATGGAGGCACCCACGACCCTGTGCCTCTACCGTGGCGATATAGGCCTGCGTATAACCAAAAATGCCTGAGTTGTTTGAGTATATGTCGCGTCAAACTCGGCCGTTGACTAACCTTGCTTGCGCACAATCGACTTCCTTGTTTCAACCTGGATACCGAGGAGTTCCGAGAGTACGGCCTTGATAACTAGGTGGAAATATTCTGCAGAAGCGTAGGGGTCTGCGACGATGTTCTTGATCCGTGCAGTGGCGTCTGGACCAGCTTCGCGACAAAAGTTGTCCAGATCGATGTCGTGCCCGGCAAGGACCTGGGCAATGGGATCCTGTTGGTCGCTTGGGTTGATCGTCAACCAAAGTGACGGTGCATTGTAGAGCAGTGTGGTGCTCCAGATCTTGGGGCGTAACGTCTGACGAGACTCATCCGTAGCCTCGACCTTGGCACGATCAGAAAACACGCGGTTGTATAGTTCTTGACACGCCGGATTGGTGATCCTCTGATGACGCTCGACCTGATTGGCCGCTACAATGAGATCCTTCGGTTTAAGTGTAGCGATGGCACTTTCATTGTTCCTGTAGTAGCTGGATTTAACGCGGATAGCGGCGGCGGAACATATCTTGCGTTTCTGAATGACGCCAAAGACTTGGAATGCAAAGTGAAGGTCCAGTCGGAATCTCCTGTCTGCGTACTGCAATGCCCATCGGGCGTGAACTTCATAGGGGACATCGATGCGACGTGCAGTCTCAAAGCCACCGACACCATAGGGGAAGAGGACAGGAAATGAGCCGAGGAGATGATTTGGATTGCTCGGGCCCCCATCCGAGCGCAATCCGGACGCGTCTACACGACCATACTCGTTCACGAATCGAGAGCCGTGCCGGACCTTCAATCGATCGTCGCGATGTTGTGATGGCGGGCAGACAGCGTTGGTAATCGCATGGTTCTTCAGATCATTGTCTTGTACTTCGTGTCCTTCAGCGTCAATGACCCCATACCCAGACATCGGTATGTCCGCAACCGAGACACGCTCCAACTCAACATCGCCTGGATCGACCCAAGAATGGTCATAGTCTGGTATAGTCTCAGAACGAGTTGTAGATGTTATGTTCAAACGTACCGAGAAAATCGAGATCAGCCAAGTCATCGTCGATGAAATCGTCTTCATCGCCGTTCAGGCTCTGTGTGCGCACGGATCCCAAAGTCACTGTGCTACAAATAAGAAAAGATATATCAACCAGAATAGCGTACTAACCAGCATTATGACTTCCATCTGCAAGTCTATCAGCTTCCGCATCATCTGGTATGTACGATTCATGTTCTGCATTGACAGCGGACATGTCGTACGATTCCTTCGTTGTGGCCACGATCACAGAGGGAATGCCATCACGGGGTAGAGCCATGAGGTTTTTGCGAGAAATCCGCACATCGTGGTAGATTGGATTATCCGCCTTCAGGCGTATCAAAGCTTGGAAGACACGTCGTCTCGAAACAGAGAGCATCTTGGGAAATGGGAATGCCGCCTTCTTGTTCGGTTTGATGAACGTGACACCTATAATGGCGGCAAGTATTTCGGGCGGCGGCGGAAGTATGCGTGTATCGGTACCATCCACGAATTTGGAAATGGCGTCCAGCGGTAGTGGATATGACGAGACATTGCCGTGCAGACCAGTATTGACGAGAGGGTCGTCTAGAGCGTGGGCGCCACGGAATTTGGGATAGAGTTTGACGATATACGCGGAGGGAAAATATCTTGCGATGAGGACACGTTCCGGAAGTGTCAAGACAGAGAGTTCTGGTGGGATGTCACCAATCCACATACCATTCGCCAGGGACAATGCGGGAAGTTGGTTGATACGCAGATCCTGTAGGCATGTATGGCAAACGTAGACCATGCGCGTATCTTCCGATACGTGGTGAAGGAGATAGAGGCCTCTGTACAGTCGGTGATGGCGATGGGGTACAACCGGAATGGTGTGATGAATATTAGGAATATGCGATGGGTCCATAATGTCCATAGCCGAAGTGAACTGTTCCCTGGCACAGACAGCGCACACGCCTTTGGTCAATTTACCGTTACTGGTCGCGTCGATGAAAGCGGATGTGCATTCCATCAACGTTGTTGAAGGCACCGGGGCGAGGTGCACCAAGTCGTCAAGGGAGGCGTGTGTTGGCTTGAAGCGTTTGTTGGTGTAATCGTATGCTGGGACGGGAGCATGCACGAGAGACGATCGGATCCCTTGAATGACAGCAGGATCGAGTGTGGTGCAAAACAGACCGAGGAGGGATGGTGTCGTAGAGAAAAAAGGGTATTTCGAAAGATGCGCGCGCAATTCATCACGAAGTGCATTGAATCCTACAGCTGCCACGAACGAGCGCGCCGACTCGCCATCATACAGCTTCGGCACATTGTTAAGGTCGCGCGAGTGGACATGTTCGCGGATGAAGTCCGTGACGCGTGCGGGGAAAAGAGTCAACAGATAGTAGGCGTCCCCAGGGTCATATCCGAAGGGGACGACTAAGTCTGTGTGGCGATGAATGAGAATGCAACCTGAGACCGGAATAGCAGTGGCACAGCTTACCGTTGTGCTTGATCAGAGTGAGAAGGTAAGCAACGAATTCTGCTGGGATGTTGCCGAATTCATTGGCTACGTGTATCCCATCGTAGAAAGCCGGAGTCGTGCGGGACGTCTTTAACGCGTGTAGGCGTAGCAACTGCTGGAGATGCGGTCCTTGCCATTGTACGATTTCATACAGTCGATATCGATGCTGCACGTCGAAAATAGTGATGGGAAGACCGAAGGATGTCAAGAGTCGGGCAAGATGGTCGTTTGTTAAGAATTGCAGATATGACTCCAGATGTGCACCGTCGAAAAAGTACATGGCGAAGTGGGGATGTGTTGGTTATTCTTCAACATGTGAGACATGGCGAGGTGAACGCCACAATACGCCAGCACCGATCAGCTGGAGACGTCGCTGGCGTGGGTTGGTATGGTATGCGAGATCGAAGTTGCTTGACATGACGCGCGTGAAGGTCGTCGTTAACACCGTCACGCCGCTCTATTCCGTCGAGGTTGATGGCGTGCCACGACGTTGCCGGCATGAGCTGACAGGGGCTGTTTCCATTCAAAGGCTCTCCGCACTCGGCATGTCAGCGGCACCTCAAAGGCAGACTCTGGCAGAGGCTCGGATCACATATTTCCCTTATTCAGACGTTTGGGAATGTCCATGCTAAAACGCAAGGAAATTGTTCTCTGCCACTGTCTTTCATTCCACGACATGGTCGATAGAATCGAAGAAACGATGCGACAGCGCGAGATAGCTGCGTCCCACCCTCTTTCCACCATCCCCACCCAGGTCAGAGCACCGAAGGAGGGCATCCCAAACACCCCATTAGCAGCGGCCACAGTATCTTTCCTCCTCGGCTGCGTGTTTTCGTTGGGCGCGGTCACCTTTCTAAGTGGAGGCCTCCCGTACTGGTGGGCAACCTACCGGCTTGGCTTTTTTGTGGCAGCATGGTCGGCTTTCCACTGGGCAGAGTTCGCGGTTACGGCAGGGTGGAACCTGGAGAAGTGCAGCGTTGATTGTGAGCCACATATCGATGTGGTAGCTTCCGGAATGCTCACCATGAATTAGCATTTCTTCTCGATAACGGCTCTACGTATCACATCGCGAATAGCAGCGCTGTTCTTGAGTATCTTATTACTCTGTACTTCAAGCCTTCTTGGAAATCAAATCCCTACATCTCGATCATCGGTATGCCCTCATCACTAGCCTAGACGGCGAAGGTTGAACGGACATATAGGCATCTTTGTGGTTCTTGCAGGCCAAGCCCTTCGTTCGGGCGCAATGATTCACGCGTCTGGAAACTTCTCCCATATGATCGAGTATCGAAAGAGGCCCGCACATACTCTCGTCACCGACGGCATCTACGCGTAAGTGCATGGCAATGCACTCATGTTCATTCATTCATGATATGCACAATAGCTGGTTCCGTCACCCATCCTACACCGGCTTCTATTATTGGGCCCTAGGAACGCAGCTCGTTCTCCAGAACCCCGGGAACTTCTGCCTCTACCTCATCCTTCTGTGGAGGTTCTTTTACTATCGCATCAAATGTGAGTGCTTTCATTGCAAGGAAGTCGATTTGCTGACGTTGCTTCACAGCTGAAGAACAGCTTCTTGTCAAGTTCTTCGGCGATGAATACATTCAATACCGGAAGCGGGTCGGCACAAAGATCCCATTTGTACCATAGCTATGTTTCAGACTTTCAATTGAGCTATTTTGTCTTGAAGACCGTCTGCTGCCCGAAGTATGGCTCGGAGAGAGTTAGGCAGTCGTGTTTGGGTGGCGAATACACTTGCCAAAGAAATACATCAGGGATCCGAACACCACTACTCGTACTTAATTCGTTTGCATATTAATTGAACAGATGTGCCCTAAATTGTGTCTATCCTATGATGCCATCCGTAAGGTGTCCCCATTCCAACTTCAGAAGGAACAGTCTCGAGATGGACTCGTCATTGTTCGTCGTCTGTTTACACAGCTTCCGTTCAGCTGCGTCTGGACATGTAACGAATCAGCCTTTCCGCCGTCTTCTGTCCACCGCCAAGCCTATATATATAGGTGTAGTACATGTATGGATACAATGAATGCCAATGAGGTGAGTACTAGTACATTGAGTGATATGTGCTCTTCAGAATAATGTGACAGAGACGATTTGGGATGATTCAGACACCTCCAGAATTATACCATCGTACCCATGCACTGGAATGTGGAATTAGAGATATCTATGAGCAACTGGGCCACTTACGACGCGTCGTCGAGCCGGGCAACGTGATATTGTCCTCGTCGTCAGTTCGATCCAGCAGCATCGACGGAGGGGATTCACGAGGACTCAAGAAGTGACTTATTGTCTCGAACTGGGATGCAATGAGGCAAAGCAGAAAAAGAGAATATATGTACTTACTCGATCATAGAAACGCTTTCGCGGTGGTGTATCTTGGTAAAGGATGAAAAGTCGAACAAGAGGGGGTGGGTAAATTTGATAGCTACCATCCTCGTCGTCCTCTGGTGAACCTTCTATCGCCCAGTTACAACGCTTGTAGGACTGAAACAAAGGTGATCCAGGCTAGGCTGACGGTGAGACAACGACCGTGGGGTAAAGAAAGGAGCGAACGATATTTGTGTGCAGGATAATCTTGCGCACGACGTGATCTGCACTTGATAATAAAAAGTCCATCCCATGCTGGAAGTAGTTGTAGAAATCTGGGGGCCATTGAGAACAGTGCGAAATGACATGTTGGATACATACATCCAAGATTGTTATTTGACTGTTCGGTGGAGTGGATAGACATGCGCTGATCCTCCTTGTGATGGACTCGAAGGGGAGGGCCAAGACCTAGGTTCAAGTCTTGCGCGGTGGTTTCGCCGATCTTCACATGGAATGGTGAAGTACCAGAGGGATAAAAGTGCAAGGTGACACCATCCTTCACCTGTACTGCGTAAGCGCACGCTTGTCAGCTTGAAGGGAGATTCATACCTTGACAACGGCAAGCGAGACATCGCCGTCCATAATTGGGCATTCCGCCACTTCGTCTAAAGCATCTCCATCATCATGCCTGGGATCCTTCTGTGATATGAAAATGCGCTTCACTTCTTGCATCTTGTCGTCGGACTGCACCGCCTTCAGGCCCTCTGTTATTCCGTCCTCCTCAAAGCTGAACCACAGGCCGGGATAGCGTAGGTCGTCGCCGGGATAGGTGGGCCCAAAGAAGCGGCGGACATCGACCCGCCGAAGGATGTCCTGCGGAGAGGAGATGGTGGCATCCTTGTATCGAACTATCAACGGAGGATTCGAGTTGCGTAGCTTCCGCACACAGATGGTCCGCAGGCGTTGATTCTTCCCAGAAAAGAGCAGGTCAATCTGCCTCAGATGGAGGACAATCGGCGTTGTCGACGGGGTATCCGGGTCGTATTTGATGTCGACTTGGGGAAACACGTTCTGCATGCGGCGTAGTGTATCAAGAACTGTCCATAGCGAGGATCCTGAAGGAGATGGTCACTTTGACCGACCACATCTACTATAGACAGTGATTGCGCACCAATTTCGAACATTCCAAGGCCGACGCCAGGCCTGATATCGATGTCGAGCTCGGCCAGCATTAGTGATCACGTCGTGGTGAGGGTCGAGAGGACAGGCAGTGACTCTGAGGCTGAGGTCGCCGATTAGAATCATCACGTGGGATACAACCTTTGCCACCGACCACCAACCATGCCAGACGAACGACAGAGAACGATTATAAAGGCGCGCAGTTTGTGCTGCTGCTTCTCTTTCTTACACTGCTCTTACAGGTCTTCAGGAAATACAGCAACTCACTTGGCCCGGACGCGCTGGAGTTGGTCGAGCAAATCCTGGATGAGAACGGTATCGACGACAATGCTGTCGAGCTATCGCTAGAAACACTGGCGAAAGAATACAACAAGCAGGATGGTAAGCATACCACCGAAAAGCTCCCTTTAGCTACTTTGAACACGCTTCAGACGCGACAATGAAGGTGACAGTCGAGGTACTACGACGCGTCTACGAATCATTCCAAGAGCAAGACAACCCAGACGAGTTTGAAGCGGACTTGATTGATCCAGAGAGCCATCTGTATGTGATCGACGCGTTTGAGATGCCTCTGTGGCACTGGTCACCCGAAAGAGGCACCTTTGAAAGGTTCTACCCCACCTCTTTGGCTGTTGATGCACTACTTACCAATGTTCAGATTCAACGGCCAAATGTCCATCTCTGGCTCTCCAGAATCGCGTGTCTTAGCTGTCCGAGATAGGTTACATGTCATCAAACAATGCGTGCTCCGGAATGAGCATTTCGCGCCATCCACACTCCCATCAAGAGACCGCCAGAAACTGGTCACAGTACGCGTCAAATGCTACGCGTAGACGGTTTCCTGACCTGCTTTGGCAGCTCAAATCCACTAAACAGCTTCTCGGCCGCCCAGGAGAGCGCTTTCTGATTTTGGGCATGCTGACCCACTCCAAAGAGGGAAAACCTTGTATAGAGGATGCTGACGGAAGTGTCGAACTTGATTTCTCCAAGCTGGTAAGCAATCACCCAATTATGTTAGCTGCTAGTCACGACTCCGCCAGGACGTTCCCGGCGAAGGTTTGTTCACGGAAGGCTGTCTAGCTCTCGTCGAGGGCGAGTACACCGAGGAAGGAACTCTGGAGATCATCGCCATAGGGCAACCCCCTTGCGAACCCCGCTCAATAGCCCGGTCAGCCTCTTAAGTCATATTGTCGCGTTAGACACTGACGTCTGCCTCAGATCGATATACGGACATATTGACTTTCTTGGGAAAGGTGCAACATCGTTGGTCGAAGACGTATGTATGTTGTTCTCTTCGTTCTCCATTCACGCTCACTCCATCCTAGACCCAATTCAGCGTCCGAATACGAGAAGAATTGTCCGACCTCCACTTCTTCTTCCTTTCCGATGTCTGGCTGGATCATCCACAAACTCTGCCCGGTTTACAGAAGATGTTTGACAATTGCATTGAAAACAGCTTCATTCCCAAAGTGATCACGCTATGCGGTAACTTCACAAGCCATTCCATATCGCACGGTAATAGTCGCGACATACAACGATATCAAGGTGGCGTTCATGTTCGAGATACTGGCTGTCTTATCTGACCTATTGTAGACAATTTCGATGCTTTGGCAGACCTCATCGCCTCTTATCCAGCCATCACGCGCAACACGCACTTCATCTTCGTTCCTGGCCCTCTGGATATTACTGGAAATTCAGTCTTGCCTCGACGGCCTCTGCTTTCGGCCTTCACTTCTCGACTGAAATCCAAACTTCCCAAAGCACACTTTGCCACCAACCCTTGTCGAATCAAGTTCTTCAATCAGGAAATCGTCGTGTTTCGGGAAGACTGCATGTCGAGGATGCTCCGCAACATCATGGGCGTCAAGCCGGACGTTCAAAGTGAAGACTTGAAACGATATGTTCGCTAGTTTCACTGTCGCAGAGAACGAAACAGCTCATCCTTCCCTCAGCTCGTGCAATCAATACTCGACCAAGCCCACCTTTCACCTTTAACCAACGGTGTGCAGCCTACGTTATCCGATTATGACCACTCGCTTCGACTCTACCCGTTACCTACAGCGGTAAAGACACCTCTGTTTTCTCTCGTCCACTTGCTGACAATATCCCACAAGGTGGTTCTTGCCGACAAATATGACAGATACAAGATCACGTATACAGGATGCCACGTCCTGAACCCAAGTAGTTTTGTTGGAGGGTCCTACGTTTTTGCGACGTACAAACCGTCCGAGATCAATTCTGAAGAATGGTGCGTAGTCCTAATGATGTATTCTGTCGTGTACTCACACACTCATTATCAGCGTGCTTCCTTTCGACGAAGAAGAATGAAGATCCGTTGAAACGCCAGCTAAACTCCCAAGGGGATATACATTCGTGCTTAGTCTACTCATTCATCGTGCTATGTTTGGGCTGTGATATACTTGATTTGTACTGCTCGCGGGACGTTGCCTTTCAAAACCGGCAGACCGCCGTACCTAGGGGCTCCCGACGTCCCGCTGATCGATCGCGTCTACTGTCAAGGTGATCTCTCTTGGCATGAGCTCGGCGCGCGCAGAAGGGGTCGTAGGCGTACAACAGGCGTACAAATATTACACATCGACCAGGCTGATGCTGCTCTGCCTCGGAACTACAGCTCGGGACGGCGACGAGGCCAAGCCCGGTCCGGCTCTGGGCGCTCAGAAGTTCCGGGCATGAACGCGTGAAGACAGCTCACTTGTCCACTGATATCCGTTCCGGGTAAACCTCGGTCTTGAGAGTTCTTCGGAGAGCAGTGTGTCCTGAAAGTCTGACATGCCTATAAAACCGATGTCGCTGCTTTCTTCATAACCACCATGTCCGATAACCCATCCTTTGTCTTGCGTGCGGTTGAGGACGTTGCTTATGAGCAGCGCGATATCCCAAAAGGTACGCCCGTCGCCCCGTCGCCCGATCAACGTCCGTGGGCAGGCCCTCACACTAGTCAGTCGGTGATAACGATGTCCTCGTCAAGATAATGAAAACTGGTGCGTACTTCCTTCTCTGCTGATGTTCAGCTTAAGCCAAACGTTGTGCCAGGAATTTGCGGATCCGATGTATGCATAGGCCCGTCCCTTCCGGCATATACTGGACTCAGAGATGCCTCTAGGTCCACTATCTCGTTCACGGCCGCATCGGCGACTTCGTGGTCGAAAGCCCTATGGTGAAGACCATCATCGATCTCCATCCAAGGCAGCTGACGCGTGCGATAGATTCTTGGACACGAATCATCCGGACTCATCCACAAAGGTGCTTGAATTGTGCGAAGTGCGGTTGAATTTTTCTGACGGTCTCTGTAGTCGGATCGAAGGTAAAGAACCTCAAGGAGGGCGATCGCGTCGCCGTTGAGCCTGGCGCAGGATGCAGTGCGTATCAGTGGCCCATGTACGCGATTGCTCTTACAACGATGGACAGGGACTTGCGAGCTTTGCAAAGCCGGTCGCTACGAGGTCAGGCTCTCTACTTCCGGCCACCATCCCAGCCAATCTTAACGATTGCAATAGCTATGCGCCGACATGAAATTCGCCGCCACGCCTCCCTATAACGGTACTTTGACGAGGTACTACAGCGTCCCGGCTGAAAACGCGTACCCTCTTCCTGAGGGTGTCTCCCTCGACGATGGCGCCATGATCGAGCCTCTCGCTGTCGGCGTTCACTCCGTCTCTACCCTCGGTCAATTCCGCGCCAGCCAAACGGTCGTTATCTTTGGTTGCGGCCCAGTTGGTCTCCTGTGCATGGCTGTTGCCAAAGCCCTTGGTGCCGCGCGCGTCATCGCCGTCGACATCGTCCCCGCTCGCCTTGAGTTCGCGAAGCAGTATGCCGCGACAGACACCTACCTCCCCCCGTCTTTCAACCAGGGGGAGACTAAGATGGAATACAGCAGGAGAAACGCGGAGAACATGAAGAAGGTGCTCGGAATTACTGACCGGGGCAAAGCTGGTGTCGACTTGGTGATTGATGCCAGTGGAGCGGAGGTGTCCATCCAGACTGGATTTTTCGTGGTGAAGGTTGGCGGCACGATGGTGCAAGTCGGAATGGGCGCACCCGACGTTAGCATCAACGTCGGCATGCTTATGACCAAGGAGCTCAACTACAAAGGATCTTTCCGATACGGCGTAAGAGTCATTTTACTGTCAGCTTTTCTGTAAGTGCTAACGAGACTCATAGCCCGGGGACTACCCGCTTGCCATCGAGCTCGTTGCTGCAGGAAAGGTCGACCTGAAACCCCTTGTCTCCCATAGGTTTGCCTTCACTGATGCTATTGTCGCGTTCAAAGCCACGAGGGCAGGAAAGAGTGAGGATGGTGTCGGTGTCATCAAAGCCATCATTTCCGGGCCAGACGTTCCAGTTGACGCGGCATGAGAAGAGAAGAGAAGCAAATTGCAATTGCTGCATTGTAACAAAAGTGTAATATTATAGTAGCGCTGACTGGAAATCAGGCTAGCTCACCGTCACAGATAAATGGCAGGAATGAGACGAGTCTGTGGTAGATGATAATCTACAATACTTGAGGCGCGTTCAGACCTGAACACTCCATTCTGATGCCTACATTACACTGGATCCCATACATGCTAAGAATCCTCTTCGACGACTACTCTGCATCAGTTGAACAAGCCCACACGCCTCGCACTTCCTGATCTCCTCACTGGCCATCCATTTCTCGATGAGTGGCTTCAGCTGGGTTTCACTGGTGATGGGATCGGTACAGTAGAAGGCTTCCTCATGAATGACAGTAGGCACGGGATGCGGGCACTTCTCACAGTACCAGCGCAGTCGATCTTCAAATTTTGGAATTGAGTATATGAAGTGGCTTGAGACTGGATACATGGCGTACCCGGGCCGAACCCCCATTCGGCAGGTCGCATATATGTCCACACGACGCCTACTGTGCCTGCGAAGCGGACGGGATTGTGTGGCGTATTTTCTTTCGCAAAGCGTGGTCAGAGTTCTGCGATATTTTGACCTCTCTGTGACCCAGTGACCCACCTGGCACTTGGAACATTTCGCCTTCGTCGATCCACACATCTTCGAACTTGCCATCGTCCACTGTCCTCAGCAGCATGCCGCCCTTAAGTTGGAACAAGTATACCTTCCCGATATGATTTAGGCTATGTCTAGCTCAAGTAGGCACAAGCAAGTTGCGTACCTCCGTTTCGTATACCCGGTAGTCTTTCCTTTCCTTTGAGCCACCGACAGCCAAGACCACCACGTCGGACTCGGGCCACTGTTGCCAGATACAAAAGTCGTTCAAGAGTGGAGGCTGGAGGCGCTCTTTATTCGTTAACAGCAAGCCCACGAAGCGGTCAGTGCCCGGAGCATAGACAGGCGGCATGATTGAGTCAGAGAATACGACACAGTGAGTTATGCGAGGGCAAACGCAAACACTGGGGGGTCGCACAATCGATAGTAGTAGAACGGTCGATTGGTGGTTGCAGGGGTTGGTTAGATGAGTACTACCAGCTTGTATAAGTACAGGTACAACAATTAAGTATACAACACAGTAACTATAACAAAAGGTATAACAAGAGGTATAGCAAAAGGTATAACAATGGGTATAACAATAAGTATCTCGAGTATGCAGAAGACCTACGCCGCCCGGGCCTCCGAGTCTCCGACGATGGAAGATAGGAGAGCAGAAAGGATATTGTCAGACCATGTGGCAGACAATACGGCGGAAGGCTTAGTTACGATGCGCGACGCGCGCCTCAAAATCAGCCAAGAGAGATGGCGGACAGAGGAAAAAGAGCGGAAATGGCGCCTATGTGCGCTCCCTTCCGATCGACACTTGATCGGTACTGCCTGTTGCGGAAAAGCGTCCCAAAAGGGCAACTGCCTTTTCTCCTCCAACTCCTCAATGCGTCCGTCACTCAGTCTATTAGGCGGGCGTTCTGCTTGGAAAGGCATGCAAAGTCGAATGCTTTGACTCACGCTCTGTACTCAACTCTATCCAGGACCCTACTTTGTAGCCTTCAACAACCTGAAGACCGCCGCTGCTACCAACTCCGGAATAGTCACAGACGCGCGGGCATGCACCATTCTCCCAAACTTTGTCGGGTTAGTGCAAACACGACTTGTTCGCGCGCATGAGCTGAATATGGTCCACTTGAAGGCTCAAGTTCTTTGTGCATAACGGAAAGGATTACTTGCCAGTCATGGTCACCCCGGAGATGGTTGGACACAAGCTGGGCGAATTTTCACACACCAGAAAGAACAACCCCACAAAGTACGTCAAATCATTGCCAACATTCAGAGTGAACGACTGACCCGCGCGAAGATCCAAATTCGCCAAAATCAATGCAGCAAAGATTAAGAATAGTGCCCGTAAATAGTCTATCCTTGTGCGGAATGTATCGCAGTTTCTTTCGCCTAATATGGCACATTTGAAAGGAACTAGGGTACTGTCGATGTACATGTACAGAGCAGAGTCATTGTACGGTAGCCTGCCTTGCAAGCAAGGGAAGCCAGAAATAGACATCGGCACCGTAGCGCGATCACGAGTATCACTTGTCTTCAACCATCATCACCGCCCGCCTCAAATGACTTTTCGACCCCGAAATCCCTACTATCTTCGCGTTTCAGAAAGCACAATACTACCTCTTTACGTGCGGCTTGCCTCCATTCTGCTTCGGTCTATAATGACCCCGCCAACGCATCTAGCTCTATCTCGATGACCGTCACCTCGAATGGATGTCAGACAAAGTCCTGCAATATGTTCTACAGGACATTAGGCCACAGTGATGATCTTCGACTGCTTCGTGGTCGCCATCGTTCTGACGTATTGAACCCAGCATCATACCGAAACTAACAGCAGAGTTGGCCCAGGAGCAGAGCAACAACGAAAAGAAAGGGTCTGTGGACACACATAGAGGCGGTGCGTAACTCCCCATCTCTAAGTGACGGATCCCTTATCTTCTGCGTAGACTCGTACCAATTTTGCTATTTCCTGCGCAAAGCACAACCACACTCCGTGCTCACCAAGGTCCGCACCCACTTTCATCGGTACCTCATCGGTACCCCTCCTAACGCCAACAACCTACAGACCAGAACGTATTCTACAGCACCCTTACCAAATCCACAGAAACGCAAGCCCAGCAACCACGCAGCACAACCCAGGAAGCGGCCAAAGAACAAAGGGAAAGGGAAAGCCACGGATCCAGCCGACGAAGTCTCTGATGACGAGGAAACCTCCTCACGCCGACGAACACGGAAAGACGATGCTGCCTATGCGCCCGAAGAAGACTGGGACATGGCCCCGCCGGCTGACGAGGAAGAGAAGCCTAAACCAATCATGCACCTCAAATACCGTGGTTTTGAAATTATGGGACATTGCCTCTGCATCGTCGTCGAGCCCTGGCCGCACCTCCGAGCGCCATCCGTTATGCCCGCTGCACTAAATATGCCTTCCCGCGCGAGGTCGAAAACGCCAGCGGTGAACCACGCGATGCTTCCACCGCCCCTTCCAGAGGTGAATACCCTGAGACGCGAGCGGACACCACTCTTCCTTCCTGACGACGAGGACCGTGAGCGTAGTCAGACGCCGTATCCCTTCGCCTCGGATCGGTTTCCTTCTGTACCACCCGATGACGCCGAGGAGGCAGAAATGGAAGATGATACTGGATGGGGCATGATGGAGTTTAGCCAGGTTCTGCACTCCGCTGGAGATACAAGAGCGGGTCCCCTAGAGGACGATGATGATATGGACGGTGCAGTCTTTTTCGGAGACGCGGATGAAGTCAAGGAGTTATGATTGTGGTCTGCCATTTTTTCCATACGTATCTTGACTTTGGGCTCGAGCAAGGACACTTAGCAGTGCGATTCGACCAGAGATGCTTTGATGACTTCTTCGCTCTCTTTCAATGTCTGTGATATAGAATGAGGGAAAATAAGACAGGAGGGATAAATTAACTGAAGTCATCTATATATACCATTTCTACGTACTTTTCATGCCCTACCGATCTCCCGTAAAATCTCGAGTTGGCGTGCAGGCGCGACCTCCCGGAATCCTGCATTGGCCATCTCAAACTGTCCATGCCCTCCGGACAGGGCACGTAATCTATTGTTGTAGTCAAGCATCCTGCTGAGCGGCGCCAGAGCATTTATAGAGCGCCTTGAGGCGGAGTGGCCCTTGTTCGATACGTTCGATGCGGACGGCGACAGTGATGCAGGTGGAATGTAGACGTCCGTGGAGGGGAAACTCATTCCATCTTCGTCGTCCATCATACCAGATCCAACGTCGAGAAGCTCCGCACCATGTTCAGTAAGATCTTTCGCGACCTTGCCCATGCTGTCCTCGTTGACGCTTATTTTGAAAAGAGTATACGGCTCCATGATACGACCCATTCCGGCCACCCTGAGGGAGGAGTTGAGGATCTTTGCACTGGCTCCGCTGAGGACAGATATGCTGGGGCTTTCATAGCCCATAACTTGAACATGAACGTTTGACATCGGCAGAGAGGAGTGTGGCGAGTTAGACAGAGCACTCGCGATACCGGCAGCCAACAACAGTTCGTCCGACTCTTTGGAGGTGTGAGGGTACGGGAGAGGCTGTCCCAGTTTGTTGACCACCATGTTTCCGTCCCATCGCGGGTCGCCCACCTCGCCTTCCTCCAAAGGTCGCAACTTGAGGGAGACCATGACCTCAACACCAGCGATGGTGATACGCTGTTCAAGTGGCACGGATGCGTAGTTGGGACCGAGCGCCTCTCGATAACTCACGCGACGCGTGCCGAATTCGAATCGCGCATTGAACTCGTCACGTAAGCGGCCTTCAACGATCTCCAGATGTAGAGCGCCCATTCCATGAACAAGGATCTGGCCCTCCTGCATGTCCACGCGAACAGATGGATCCGTACGAGAAAGAGATTCGAGGGCTTCTGTCACAAGCTCTAGATCGGAATGAGATTGGGGAATGACGGAGACAGAGATCACGGAAGGAGGGGTGACGATATTGGGAAGAGCAGATCCATCGCCCGCCTTGACAGACGTAGACACGAGTGTGTCACCTGTGCGAGTTACTCGTAGGCCAGTGATAACCCCAATAGAGCCAAAAGGCAGCTCTTCCACATCCTGTGTCTCAGACGCGTACAACAGTTGCAGTTTGGTGACACGCTCTCTTTCGTGACGGTTCTGGTTCAGAAGCATGGTCTGGCGTTTGAGATTTCCTGTTCAAGGATGAGGATGCGAGGGAAGAGTTTTTAAAGAGCTCCTCACCTGAGTAAACCCTGACGAATGTGTTCCATTGTTTCTTTCGTTTATCCCAGCCTACCTTCCATGCCAAAATACGAGGTGGTGAGTTCCGAGGAAGGGGCTCTGGTAGGACGTCCAACGGGCTTGCAAAAAGCTCTCCCACGTAGTCCATGACAATATCTGTCCCGACGTGCCTCAGAGCCGAGCCACACAGAATGGGCAGGACCTCGTTCGTCAGTGAAGCTTTACGCAAGTGGGACATGATATCGCTGGTCTGGACCGTAGCATACGCCATCGGGTCTTCTGGAAGGTCAATCAGAGTGTCCATAAGAGGTTCAGAGAAGGTAGCAAGCGTGTCCAACAGAGCCATGCGAGCAGGAATGAGCTCTGAGGCGACGGGGTGAGAGGGAGGGAGCAGATCGAATGTCGCTAGGCCGTTGGCGGTACGAGGGAGGGGATGGCGCGTAGGTGTACCGCTCGCTTCGTCCCACTTCCAGACCTCCCATTTAACGAGGTCGACGAGACCTTGAATGCCCGGTTCTGCTTGACGATAGTCCTGTGGGTCGAATGACGCAATGGGAAGGATAAGGACGAGGGGACAACGATGCAATTTGTGTTTGAGGATGGACGAGATGGATGCGTTGTACGATGCTCCGGGCCGGTCCAATTTGTTCATGAAGACAAGTCGCGTAGCCACGCCGTATCTGAGTGAGAGTGAGACAACGGGCGTCCGGGATAGAGGTCCACTCGCCTGTCGAGCTGCCGCCAGACGCGTTTTGTCTGAGCTTCGACGCCCTCGACCGAATCCATTAGAACGACAGCGCCGTCCACCACGCGACTCGCGCTCTCCACCTCCATGCCAAAGTCGGCATGGCCAGGCGTATCGACGAGATTGAACGTCCAGTTCTTCCATTTCACGGGGATGCTCGCGGACTGAATCGTGATGCCCCGCTCCCGCTCGGCAGGCAAAAAGTCGGTAATGGTGCTACCAGTGTCCACTGAGCCGGAAGAGGAGATGTACTCGGATTTGAGCAGGATGGATTCTGTCAATGTCGTTTTCCCCGAGTCTGGATATCCTCGTTAGCAGTAAGCACACGCAGAGAGTGGACGCGACTTCGGACCAATGTGGGCGACGAGTGCCATGTTGCGGATGTCGGCGGGCGGCGCCATCCGTGGCGCCGTCGACATAAGTCGGGAAGGCGACGGCCATTTTGATATTGCACATCGAGGCAGGACTCGACAGAACATAAGTTAGAGGCGTCAGGTCGCAATAAACCTGGGCATGTCAATTTTTCTCACGCCGGAAGTAACTCTGTAGCGAGAACTTGTAGTTCCAATTTCTCATAACTTTGAACTTAACATTTCAAAGCATTTCCTGCATGTAAATGTATACAGCTGCAGCCCAGAAATACAATTTTGATAGTCTGAAAATAACCTGTTAAGTGATAACTTAATAAACGGTAGCAAGGTTCAACATCGTCTATCATAAAGAGACCATTAAGAGGCGGCATTGGACGGTACGACATTAGAGGAGCGAGTATTCGTTGGATCGTTGGGCGGAGGAGGAAGAATGTAATAAGGAGGGTATAAGGGACCATATGAGGGCATATACATAGCAGGATGCGGGCCGTACATGGGACCGGGCGGTTGTCCCATGGGATGGTGGTACATGGGAGGCGCGTGGGGAGGGTACAGGTAGGGGACAAATTGTTCTGCTGGGGCGGTTTGACCATTTGGAGCAAGAGAGGCCATGGGCGGTGACGCAATCTCCTTGGAGCCTTGATTCACTCGAGAGGCAATTGCCTTCAGCCCCATTTCTTCACAGTTGGCGTTATAAAAGCTGCAAACTTGGGCGGTAGTCTAAGAGAGTGAGTTAGCGCGGAGCAAACCAGTATCAGAATTCAAAATCTTACTTGATTAGGCATCGCGGCGGCTATTTGCTCAAAGCTAGTTCCATGTCGTCCAAGAAGTTCCAAAAACAGTTCTGCGGCCATTCGTTAGACGGGGGGTGGTATAAGGGCGATCACTACGCACGCTTGTCGTCATTGGACCACTGATTAACAGCAACAGGGCGCTTACGACGGGAGGAATCACTCGGTTCTACCGACTTGGTGTCCGGAGTTGATGAGTCGTCGACGATAATGGCAACAGACTTCGGCTTGCGAGACTTCCTGGCTCGCTTGGCCGGCTTGGGATCCTCCTGAATATGAGTCACTACTTAAGCAGAACGATAAAGACTCCGATGTCATACCTCCTCATCCTCCTCGACTTCCTCGGCAAGCCCAGAACGCGCTCCAGTTGCACGTCTTCGTTTCGGACGAGCACCCTCTGGTTCCGGGGTCGGTGTGGCAGTCGGTGCATCCTCAGCCGCAAGCCGGCGCATGGCCACTCTCCTCTTCGCCCGGCCATTGCCCAAAGCCTCGCTATCACGAGAGACCTCAGCGTCATGCTGACGAATGTCTGCCAGCAACGCGTTGGCCTTCTGCTTCCCAGTCCTACGTCGTCTCCGTTTAGGCGCATAAGTTGCGACCACCTTGCGGAAATCGATCGTGCGCTTCTTGTGAAGGTAATAAAACGCAACACACTGCGCTGCCGTCTTGTGGGGAATGCCGTCCGCAATAATACCGAATTGCTTCGGATGGGCGGCAAACCGGTCCAAGAAAATCGCCTCTTCTTCCGGTGTCCAATCATCTATCCCGGTCCGAGGGCGATAGTACTCTGATGGGTTCTCGACGAGCAAGTTGGAATCGTCATAAACATAATCCACATTGCCACGTTCTACTGACACCATATCAGGAATCTTGGCATGGTTTCTCGACGAAAGAAAGCTGGGATCCGTGGCCTCGTCATTCCCAAGACTGGCAATGATCTGCTCCATCTCCAAATCAGACCGAACCATGTCGCCCAGAGTTGCCGTCCTACGAGTCGTGCGCCCGGTCGCCAAGAGATCCACATCCAGAATCGGGGTCGGTTTGCTCTGGCCATCCAAGGCTTGACAGTGAAGCTTCCAACGTTCATTCAACTCCAGGTATTCCTCCTCCAATCGTTTCGTCTTCGCTAAACGACCGACATGCAAATTGCTGAAGCGATGCGCAAGAGCCTCTTGTGTACCAGAGGAGAATGCTTGGTAGATGCGTTGTACACGCGGTCCATGCATGATCTCAGTAACAAGGCTTTCTGCAGTTGAGAATGGACGGGTGCTTGCAGGTTGTACGAGAGCAAGATTCGAGCGTATGATGGGGTCAACTCGTTGTGACCGAGTCTGTCGATCGCAAAGTATCCTGGTCATCACTGTTACACGAAGCGCGTCGCCTAAAGACTGTGCTGGTGCCGCCGTAATGTCCTCCAGAGAAAAATCGACAGAAGGCGGAGATGTTATGATCTCTGCTTGAGCTGGTGCTGGATCAACCGGAAAATCTAAGAGATGGGTGGTTGTTTCCAATTCCTCCATGACAAGTGTTTCAATCGCCTCTTGCTTCACTGTCACTGCAGCGATTGCATCGCCGTCTGCCTTGATAGTTTCGAGCGAGTCGGCTGAAACGATGGGACTAGCCATTTTGACATCTACATTTTGCTTCTTAAAAATGAGATGCCCCAATGAATGAATACATAAGTACCTTCGTTTGTCGCGACAGAATAAACATCACTTCCCTAGGAGCGCCATCAATAAACGATCACAATCAGAAGAACATTATTCTTACGGTGATACTTGTGCTCGAAGCAGGCTCAGCCAGAGTGATGCCTGGAGGCGCAGGATGCTCTTCCATAAGCACGTTGATCTGTTGCTTTGGTGGAACACAAGAAGCTTCTGCTTTCAGCTGTTTGTCAGGTAATGCAGTCAAGTCGATAACATGAACAGGCGGAGATGGGCTGCGCTTGAGTGAAGGCTCCTGCGCGACAGTTACTTTCACATTGGACGAAATGATTGGAACGGGCGGAGGGGTTGAAGCGCGCGATGAAGCTATCGAATCGGACCGACTCAGAGGTGCGGACGAATTCTTTGGAGATCGAGATGTCTTTCTGCTACTCCGAGGTGTTGACCGACCGCGACTAACGCTTCTCCGCCTGCCACCATATCGAGAACGCGAGACAGAACGATTACGTGAGCGAGAAGGCGAACGCGAATGAGAGGTCTTTCTTCGTCTTGTATATGGGCGTGGTGAAGAGGAGCGTGAGCGTCGAGGCAGACGAGACAGATTCTGCAAGGGTCGATGTATGCTAGGGCTTGGTGGACGAGACCGAGATGAAGACCTGCGTCGTGAGGAAGAACGCGAATCAGAGTAAGATCGACGACGAGGACTGCGGGATCTAGAACGTATGGACCTTGGGCGGCCTCGCGGAGGGGGGGAAGATCTTCGACGAGACACACTATGTGCTCTCGATGATGCTACTGAAGACGTGTTTGTATCGTGTCCCGGCCTGTATGAATTGAAATGTGGAGGTGGAGGATCCCCTGGCAACACCGGAGGCGGTCTGTAGAAACGGTCACTGGTCTGGCGAAAGGAATTGGATCGGTCCCTGGACGGCGAAAATCGAGGACCTTCAGGCGACTGTCTAGGATTATATCTGCAAGAAAAAGGATGAGACAACCTGATGCGAGCTTGATGTTTATATCCTTACGGCGAACGTTGTATAGGTCGATTATCGTGTGTTTTCTTCCAGGTGTCAGACGGTTCGAACATCCGAGTAGATGTCACAGAATCCCTGCGACCTGAAGAGCCGCTTTCCCAGTGAGACTCTGAGCGAGGTTTCCAGCTGTCGGAGCGGTCTCTGGGCTGCGTTCTATCCGGTGCATAGCGATCGGGACTGGATGATTGGCCGTCGAATGCGCCTCGTTCTGGCCAAGGCGGCGGAGGCTGCCTATAGTAGTTGGCATCATAGCCAGGCGCGCTCCGCGGTGGATAACGATGACTTTTCGGAGAAGGCGTCCTTCGCCGGGGAGGGGGCCGCTGAAAAGAGAAATGACTGAGTTGAAGAACAGATGGAACATGGCGTATGTTCTACTGACGTCGTAAGACATTGGACCATTCGTCGAGGACATTCGATGCCCGGGATACATCGAGGAGGACGAAGATGGCCCGGCGTCATAGACAGAGGCCATCTCTCCTGTGTTGTTTCGGATGATTGAGATGTGCCAGGAAACAGTCAATGTTGTTCCAGACAGAGGCAGACGTCGAGATTAACAGACAATGCAGTTGAGAAGATATATAAAGGGAGAAAGAAAGTGGTCAGGAGAGCTGGATGGAAAGTGAGAAATCCGACTTCAAAGTGTAAAGTGGACTTGAAGAAACCACGATCAACCGTCAGCACCAGAAGTTTGTGGCTGTTGAATTGCGGGACCACCGGCGTGCCGTTGATGCCGGACTGCCTCTCCTCCATTCTCATCGCTTTGCTGTCCATTTCAGCATGAAAGATAGATTATTCAGCAGTACTAGTGCAGTAAGAGGGCAGCTATGCTCGAAACAAGGCGCATATATGCTTGTAGGAACGTCTCAATGCCATTCTGTGCCGCTCTGCCGAAGCGGATGCAAGTGCACCCAGCGTGGCCGATGTCCGAGGCATGGCATCCCTCCAAGATCCGTCAACGCTATTCTTCCAGCGAGATGGCGTTCGACGCCTGGTAATCGCCTCTTATTGGATTGTTATACTGCTTGCGACACCGCTATGGTGGAATATCACCAGCATACAGCGCTTGTCCCTCCCATGGTCGCGTGTCAACGACCAGACCCAAACTCTGCTCGCGTTCCCGACGACCGTTCAACTGGATCCCTCCCTGGCTGCGCAGCGTCCTTCTCTACTTCAGGATCTACAGTGGGCTCTGGCTGAGCGGGCGTCCAAAGAGTTGTCGGTCACTGTCGCACTGGGCGCGCGGGCGACAGAACCGGGCCTTTACCACATTTCTCCCTCGACGTCCGGCGAAACCAGGATCTCCGGACGCCATCTATTCATTCCCGCTGACCAACCACGTCAGTACGCCTTTCTTCGCCCCGGTCTATTGCTCAATGAAGTCCAGTTGCACAGCTGGCTGACACTCTCGCAAGTCTTCTTACTCCTTACCCCGCAAGGCAAGAGTTCCGCGTCGCCCAGTATGCCCCAAGATATCGTCTCGCGTTTACGCTACTCAATGAGGACTCTGCCGCTGGACAATATATGTCGGGATGGGACATCAAATCAGCACTAAACCGTGAGCTCTCCACCAACATCCCCATCTCTCCCCCGGCTTGAAGTCCCTCAGGTCACATAAAGCCAATAGTCTCGTCAATGTCAACACTGCACAACTTCACCATCGAAAGTCAAGTCCAGTTCCATGCACCTCTAGCATTTGAACCAGAGGTACTCGAAGACGGCACTTTCGGACTCACTTCCGAGCATTTGACTGTGTTCATCAATTCTGCTGAATGGAGTCTGTGTGAGTTGTATGATCTCGTATCGAATAGCTGGGGATAAACTTTGAACAGCTTCGAGTTCATCGAACGATCCCGTCCTCCACTTTGTCTTGTTTATCCCCTCGGCCCCAACTAGACCGCTCAACATCTTGAGTACGCGAGGTACACCTTCGTTTCAAGCTCGCTGCACCATACTGAATCATTACAGTCAACAGTTTCCTTATACCCCAATGGGGCGGTGTCGTCGTCTACAATCCGACGTCTGATCAAGACTACCTGCCATCTGCACAACTCGATACAATTTTCCCTTCATTCTCGAGTCATTTGCTCTCGCTTCTCGGTCTTCCACGACTACCAGCCGGCGTCGTCTGTAGCGAGGACATTTCGGACTGGCAACTGGACGCCCTCCTTCGACGCCGCGCATTGGAGAACAATCAAGGCGCCAAAGACATTCTCCAGAGCACCGTGAAACTTGTAGATCAAATCGAGAATATGCCGGTCGGACCTCCTGTACGAAACGATGTTGAGGCCGCGCTTTCAGCTTTGGAGCAGGTAACGGAATGTCTTTGTCTCAACGTGAACGTGTTCTGAATGCTTTGGTAGCTGGACGGACACGTTTCACTGTCGGATGCTTCCCGATATTCAGCTGAAGCAGTAACGATGGCTTCTCGTGCCTTCTTCAATCCCGGGATGCTGGCGCTGTTATACTTCCCTCCAGAACACAGATATGCGGTCTATGCACCGTTGTTCGCCAGTGCAATCATACCGCTGATAGCTGCTGCTGTACGGGAGTTTTCCTCATGGAGGAAACACAAGCGACTCGCAGGCACTGCTTCGTAGACCAAATTCATTACTTATTGGCAAGTACTAGTAGTAGACTATAATACAGTCAATGTTGGCCATGCGCGAACAATATACTTAAGTAGCCTCGCGATTACCCCCGCATGTTGCTCAGAATGATGCGCATTGCCGACCGAGCTACATATGTGACGATGTAGTTCGCTGTATTCTTACATAGATATGTACCTTCTTATACGATTTGCTTCACAAGTGTAGTCCACCATCTCCATCTGGAACGGCCTCTGAGTGGTGTACTGGCGTGGACGTAGTAGAGACACTCAGGCTGGTCCCATTGGTGAACGGAGGTGCTTTCGTGGTAGTGAGATCGTAGTGAGCGTTGTATAAGACGCCCTTCTCGCGCAGAGCAACCTTCAACATTTCAACCCGCTCCTCTTGTGAGCCACTGCGTGATATCTTAGTCCGAAGGAGTTTTGAAAGTGTAGGTAGATTGGTTATCTTACATGACTACGTCGTTCTCTTCAACAGCCTTTGTGATCTCCGCATCATCATCTTCAGATGTCTGGAGATGCTCTCGAAGGAGATCCTGTGTCTCGCGAAGTTTTTGTAGGGACAGTTGTAGACGCGCGATTTCTGAGAGACTTGGTCGGATCTGGCAGCGAGGGAATTGAGGGAGACATTTCAAGAACCTTCGGTGATTACAGAGACGTCGAGCGCGATTGCCTCTGGTAGCGAAAACGGTTGACTGAATCGAGGATTGAACGACATGATGGCATGAGCCAAGTTTAGTTTAGAGTCAACTTGCAGTGATGCGTCATCATGCACCTTTGACGATCCGGGACTATTTTCGATTGTTCTATGTACAGATTCTACTCTATGATAAGTAGCATGATCATGAAGTTGCTGAATCAACAAAGATTTCTTTCCAAACCGTTCTCAGCTCTTCTAGATCCTGTATGACCACAACACCGTTCTCAGTCTGCACCTCTCTATCGGCACCGATCTTGCGTATTTGGCCACCCTCCATATTCTCGAGACCCTGTTCACAGAAGTGCACACAGCTCCTCCATTCCAGCTCGCGTGCAGCGTCTACGTTGCGACGGTTGTCATCTACGAATAAACATTTCGATGGATCGGATACTCCGGCTTTGCGCATTGCCTGCAAGAAAGGTCAAGAATCTGGCCTAACGAGAAGCGAAGACGTGCATACTTTGTGGTAGTAGTCATGTTCTGGCTTAGCGACAAAGTCATGGTCCGGCGAGGCATAGTCACAGAACATAAGACCGTCTAGCTGATCGTCCAGATTGAGGATTCGGAGAACTCTCTCAGCGTGCTGAGCGTGAAATTCAGTATGCAAGGAAGCCAGTAGGAACTGGGAACTTACCGGGCGGTAAGCGTTGGTCAAGCCCCAAACACGCGCCTTGGTACGATCTATGTCCTGGAAGAGTTTGCGGAGACTAGGATTTGGCTGAATCATCTCCTCGAGAGGCAGAGACCCGTCGCATTTGTTGTCGAAATCTATCGGGTCTGGGTGCGGGCGTCAGCGCGGGCCCGTCACCTCCGATGGACACGTTGCGCACTGACCGACATCGTGATGCCGCACCAGGCCAGCCAGCGCGAGGCCATATTGGGTATAGTACTTGAGATGCAGCTCAGATGCCTCCTTGTGGTCTAATCCCAGTGTCATAAAGTAGGCTAGAGACAGCGCTCAATACGTGTGGTCCGACCGGGGTTCGGTATGAGGTTACCGTGAATCTTCTTCCCCATCGCTTGAGATATTTTGGTGTTGGCAGAGTATAGGGTATTGTCAATGTCGAACCAGACAATAACACGGGAATCTTCTATTGCCAGCGTTGAATTCCTTAGCCTGGTTTTGCATGACATGCACGTCCTACAAGGGCTTACCTTGAGTCGACATGATGGTGAGGAATGAAGAGATGTTTGTTGACGTCAGGCGCTACGATGGCGAGCCTGATTTAAATTATGGCTGTCCAGTCATTTCAAACGTGCGCTTATTGGTGGCATATCGATACTTCACACGAAAAGGAGGGCATGGCATAGCATAGCACCATAAGAGAGGGCAGTGAAAAAGTGTACAGATTTAATCCTCTGTCTTAATTGCTCCCTTCTCCGACACATAGATACCGTCCAAGAACTTTCGGATATCCTTGTTCCGTACGCGACACACACCGTGGATAGATGCAGCTGAGGGAGATTTAGCGATGGGCGAGGGAGCAGCGAAGGATACGCACCGGATTGGGAAACGTTGTCGATGTCGTTGCCAACAAGGATCAGCTCATCCTTCTGCGCTTTTGATTCCGAAACGACGACACCGTCGAGCATGTTCACGTGTCGGACAGTCTAATAGGTGGTTTAGAAGGAGGAAAATTTGTGAAGGCACAATACACACCTTTTCACCCAAAAAGTTACGGATCTCCATGGCACGGCCATCGTCTTGTATGATACAGTTGATAGGGAAATGGGCATAGACGAGGCGCATTTTGTATTCGAAGCCCTAGAAACGTCTTTTTTCAATCTCTCGGTCTCTCTGCCTTCGACAGATCGCGCACCTTGGTGACACCAGTAATCATGTTGTTGATGAGACTTTTGATCGTCCTCAAGCAAGCGACGTGCTTCCTGCCGCCCTGCCAGACAGCCAGAGAGACCTTTGTCGACTTGCTCGACTTGACCAGCCGGATGTCCATGTCGACATGGCGGACGTTCTTGGTGAGGGTTCCCCGGGGTCCGGTGACGGTGACGAGGCGGGACTTGATGGTAACCTCAATGCCCTCGGGGATCTCGAGCTCTTCTGTCTGGAGAACGTCACGCATCTGCAAAACGAGCGGGTCAGCCCAAGCTCATCCAGATCTCATCCAGCGAATCCAGCCGAGTCGCGGGCGCCGCTGGCGGTGACTGGGTGCTCCAGGACGGCCGGAGTCGCAGGATTCGCATGCGGGCATCGTTGGAGCAGCGACTCACCGTAGAGATTGTCTTGAGGAAAGTTTTCGATGGGTGAGCTCAGACGCAGGGAGAAGGACCTCGGCATGCCATCAATCGGGGGTTAGGGTCCGGACATCTCGGACTTATGTCCGCACTCTTGCAGAATCGTTCAGACGCGGACGCCCAAAAGCACAGTCATCTACGGCATGCTCAATTATGCGCCTGGCAGACAAGGGGCTGACCATCGTTTACAATTCCGAACAGTCCAGGTTACGCGTTCTATCCAACCCGTCATATCACCAACGTCTGCCGTCTACACTTCAGTCTCAGGCTCCCTGCAGGCATGTTTTCTATGCGCCGATTTCTTTGTATGCGTCTGCTCCTCGGACGTACATAAGCCTTATAATGAACGAGTAATACCGCGACCGCCGGTACAGCTATCTTGTCGCATTCTTTGCGATAGCTTCGTCTGTACTCGCAGCGCTAGTCCCGCCAAACTTTAGGTGGCGACTCTTGGTCCCTTCAGTTATTTACTCGTACATGCAATTACTTGCACATATTTCACACTGAATGTGGAATGATTGTCTCACCACATCTACATGGCACCATGCCACTGCCGCGCCTTGGCCACACTTTACCTGCGGCGGTGATACTCGTCAATTGACTCTGAGTCGTTCGGCAACCTGTCAGTGTGAATACTAGTGACCTGGATTCCTACGGGCGGATTTCCTTGACTCGAGTTGTGTATCATCGTTGGGTTTTAGACGATTTTGCTGCTTCGTCGCTCGTTGGGTCAAGGAGTTCGTCGTCCGTCGGTCGTGGTGTGACGGGATATGAAACTATTTCGGAAACTGATCCGCGATTTGTCACGAGGCGTGGACTCGGTGGAGGCAATTTCACCTTGTCAGTGTAATGCCATACTGTCCTCTGCCTCCAGCCATCACGGGAATCGGATCCCTCAGCGCTCAGCCACCGCCCGCGGCGCCCAGCAGGCAGCCATGTCGCCCAGCAGTCTCATCAGCTCGTCATTCGCGTTCCTTTCCGCGCTCTTCATAAGCGCCCCGGATGCCAGCTGGTGGACCTGGCTTGTTCTCTGGCTCATCCGACTCTCCACTTTGTCCTTTCTTCTCCGCACATATATCATTCCATGGGCTCTGGCACACATGAACAGGCATGTCCGGGTTCGCAGTATCAGCCTACGCTCTATCCGCGGCCTGTACATACGTCGCGGCAATTATACTGTACGCATCGAGCGGCTGGGTTACAATGTGGACAGTCTGACGGATGGGTTGCGAATCATAGTGGAGGGGCTGTTGGTGGAGGTCAGGAAACGCGAGAAATCCCCCCTTCCACTCCCAAGGCATCGTCGGTCGCTCACCCTCCACCGCATAACCCAGCTGGAACGCGGATTCTGGAACGCCCTCTCCTTCGTGCACTCCATGCTAAGCCCCATTGTGCGACCCATCATCCGTCACTGGTTTATCTCCGCCCTCCATGTCATAGTACGCCGGATACCTCAGCAAGCTACCCTGGATATTCGCCCGCTCTCAGTCGTCTTCCCAGACGCATCTAATGCTACTATTACCTCTGATCTTCTTCGTCTGCGTTTCAACGTCAGCTTCTTCTTGCGTGAGCGGCGTCGTACCTACGGTCCTCGTTCGACACATCCACGCGTCAATCGTAGCCATCCGTCCTACAGCGTCGGCGCATGGAACAACAGGTTTCGAGCGAGCGTCAGCAGGTCATTCAACACTGTTTTGGAAGAGACAGAGGGAAAGGGTTCAATAACGCTTCACATTCGGAACATTCGTGGCTTCGCTCCTACGGAAAGTGGACGACGTACGTTCTCTGCATTACCATCATCGTCACAATCTCAATCTTCGCCTCAGATACCCTGTTCAATCTTCCGGGGGCTACTGAATCAGAGTTATCGTTGAGGTTTGACCCAGGATCGCGCCGTATAGACACACACAGCCTCTCAGCTAGTTTGGCAACTGGCAAACTCGAGGTTGAGCTCACACCCTTGCTCGGTCTCTTCCAGCAACTCAAGAGTCAGACGTCGGCCGATAAAGAACCGTTCCCGCCCCCCTCCGGATCCAAGCCGTTTTCGCCCATGTCTTCGTCAATGATGTCGCCTATTTCCCCAATATCACCGTGGTCGGCCGCCTATTCTTCTTCCGAAGGCACGCCGAAGTCCCCGGTCATGAAGGCGCTCTCGGTGAGCCTCACAATGTTGCAAAAAATGCAGATTAATCATTTGGTAACAGAGAGCTTCACTCTTATCTGGTCGTCACGTATATCCTCCATGCATGAAACTCAAGGAGACGAGAAGTCATGTTTGTTAACAATCTTGATTCACCGAGTCTTGCTCTCATACGCTGGTCACAGGCTTTGGTATCATTCTTGCATTCCTTCAAGGTGAATGTAGAGAAAATCGTCATCAACATCCGCCACGATGATGGTGAAGACGAGAGCGCAAGCTACAAGCTCAACGTACACGAGGTCGGTTTGTACGCTGGACTGAGCGATCCACATGTTAGCCCTCTACATCAACGTTGGTTTGGAAAGTCGTCCAGGGCCAACCAGTCGTTTGACCCAGATGTGTACACCATCAGCTTTTCGGCCGGGCCCGTCAAGTTGGATCGTTACACGAGCCACCACCACTTGCGTCTCTTGGCTATGGAACCACTTCGTCTAGACACCCTTGTGACACAGTTTCCCGCCCCCTGGCTGGTGCCTTCGCCGTTCTTGGGCGGAGACCCCAATGGGCCGCTGTTGGTGATTTCCTTGAAATTGGGCAATATTCAGCTCACTGAGCAGTTGAACTATCTCACTGCACTGCTCCAAAAGGTCAAAGCAGAACCTACCGTCCCTTCGCCTCCACCAGCGTATCCTGCCTCTGGCATTTTCGCGCTTCCACGTTTTGACGTTTCGATACACTGTGGTATGATCAGCGCACGTCTCGTGTTACCTGGTGCACACGGTATGAACAAGACCTTGGAAGCCAGAACAGATGGACTGGTGGTCGCTTGCCGTTCGCATTATTCGAGCCGACCGGAAGCCTCTCTTCGGGGTGAATTCGACACGCTCCCTCTTCACCTTGACATCACCGCCAATTTCACGTTGGAACCGACCTTCATCCGTGTCAGATCCAAATTCTCGCAAAGCACCTTGGCCCACCTTTCCACTATCAGGACAAGCGATGCTGATTTTTTGGAGGACCCTGTTCTTTTGTCCTTGGAGCAGGTCGAGATTGGCGGGAAGGGTTCCGCTCTGTGCGATATACGCGATGATACGCATAATATCGCTCGTGTGGATTTTGCGACATGGGTAGCAGATGTTTCCTGCAGTTGTGACGCACTCTGTCTCGAGCTGTGGCATCCATCGGTATTCGAAGCCCTCGTCCTAGCCCTAGGCGTTCTACGGATTGACAGCCCATCGCCCGCGATAGAGAAGCAGGTGCCCCCGCTTTTGGACCGTCTACCCACGGGACTTTCAGCGTCTCTCTTCATGGGACGCACTGTGTTGTTCATAGCGCAGCCAGATATCAATCCAACGGACGAGATGGAAATCTCTCGAGGAGTTGCCGTTCGCGCCGAACAAACATTGCTTCAGTATTGTTCCATGGAAGTGCAACATCAGCCACGCTTCAAGGGCATGCCGGACAGAGTCGACGCCCGGGATAGGCTGTATCTGCCTGAGGAACATCTTGAGCGTGCCTTTTCGGCGGCCACAGCTTGCCCCACTTGCCCCACTGCATCGATCAATTTCAGTATGATGGATTTGAGCATACGTAGCGCCCTGGCCACAGCCTTCGAAGCAGACGATCCTACCATGGCAGAGTGCGATAATCCTGATCTCGGTCATCGAGAATTTGTACGCATACGAGGTGTTGCTGGAGAAGCCGCCTTTTCGAGCAGTACTGGCGACTCGTCTTCTTGCGATGCTGTCATCCGCTTGCAGGTCTTGAATACTGTCCTCACGCTTTCTCTTTCCCATCTCTATCACATCTTGCTTGCGAAGCGAAATTTGGGGCATCTGTTCCCTCCTAGGTGTCCCAGGCAAGAGAAGGTGGAGGTGAAATCGCCTCACCAAGTGGTAGTGAATTTCAAGAGCAGGCTGAACGCTATCCAGGTGTATCTTGGATTACCCCATGAACGTGCTGCGCTACGTTTCGACGCTGTGCGTGTGGAGTCGCAGGAAGGTGCTTACCCAAAGGTGTTCCTCCACCGAACTGTAGGATGGGTCTTTGTACGCGCCCCTCTGAGCCCGTGGCAGGAAGGGGCGGTCCGTGGTCGCTGGAGGGAATTTGCTATCCTGAGGAGGTGGCAGATATCCATGCCGTCATCTTCGGAAAACCCGATGTTCTCCGTCAATGGCGTATCCGGGTACATTCGCGTTCCTTTTGGTTATGTTCTGGCGGACCTCATCCAGGATGTCGGCGTCTCCGTAAAGGCTGCGCGCCACTTGGTGCATCTCGTAAAGGATGGCCTTTACAGAGACTTTCCAGCGCCAGAGGCGGAAGGCCCTAAACGGATTCCACCTGTGACCCTGTCTATCTCTCACTTTTGCGTCGAGCTAGAGGACGATCCTTTCGAGCAAAAACTGGCCTTGAACATGCGTGCGGGCTTTGACGCCGCTGAACATAGACTCGAACGCGATAAGGCCTTTGACGCCAAGGCCACAGCTATCGTGGATCCCGAAGGGCATTATCGCGAAGAGCTGCGTCATCACGAGTATGAGTTCTCTTCCGAACATACGGTCAGCGTTTCTGAGGCAAGGGCTCGCCTTGACGAGGTTCACTCCATTGACTGGGTTATGCGTCATCGTCTATTCAGGCAACAGTCAATCGCTCGACAGGACGCCATCATGAAGGACTTTTTCGAAACCGACGCCCATTTTCCTGATTCGGCTCCGTACATGGACATTCCGAATATCGTCAAGGTCGCCACGAGCAATCGCCTACCGCCACTCTTCCGTGTCATGGCCACTGGCTTGACTATCTCGACCTCGCAACCTTCCTTCCCCGAAGATTCATTGGGCGACTTTCTCTTCAGTCAGGGCGAACTCCCAAGGAACACACAATATTCCCTGCTAGTTCCATTACATCTGAAGCTGACGCTGGCATCGTTGCAAGTTACCTTGCGGGACTACCCAATTCCCTTGATAGACGTCCCTCACCACTACTCTAACCATAAACTTCCTGCGTTGGAGTTTGATTCCGACTTGGTAATCGCTGAAGAGATGGGATCTTCGCACTCTGTCCTGTGGGTTGAGTGCCCTATATCCGACGACAATGACGGCATATATGGCGCAACCTCTCTGGTACTTTCCGTACCGAAGACTATCATGGCAGTCAAGACGTACGCCAATCCTGAAGTTCAGATATCGACGCCGGCGGTCACTACATTTGCATGGGGCGTCAGTTACGGCCCGGCCACTCAGGACCTGATGCGGATTTTGGACACGATAACCAGTGCGCCACGAGACGAATCGCCCGGTCTAGGGTTCTGGGATAAGGTTCGGTCTCTACTTCTTGCTCTGCTCCGCATAATCAATCAATCCAACCTTACGTTCGACAGATGAGACTTGTTTTCCATTGGAGTATAAGGGCGTCATTCAAGGGAGAGGTTCGATTCCACATGAAAGGCGGGTACCACATTGGTTCGGAAACTTCACTCTCTAATTGCTTAGTGAGTAGGTTCCCGAGACCCGTACAATGTGATCGCTGCAGGCGCCGGATTTCTTCTATCGTGGCAGGGACATACTAAGTTGTCGATTGGTCGCTCCAATGATGATCAGGAAACCGTCCAAGTTATCAGTGACACCATGATGATTGCAATTCCACAGTGAGATTTCTGTTGTTAGTGTAGAAGCTTAACTCAGCTTTGTTGCAGTTTCCTTCAAGAGGGCGCTGATGCAAAAGCAAAAACTTTCAGTAAAATCTGTGCCAAAGTGGTGTCTGGTGTTCGGTTTGGCGTAGGTTTCGCTTTCGAGCGGACATGCGGAACAGAGTGCCAGAAGTGCTCTGGAAGTGCTTTCAAACGTCAGTGTCGCTACTTCGATTTCCGACCACACCACAATGTCCGTTTGGAGAAGAAAGCTTCCAAGCCTGTACGGGGGGTCTGTGCTTCTTCGTCAAGACATTTGTATCCGGACTGACCAAAACTCCGTAGTGTTTGGATGATTCTTACCGCGGTTTCCGCTCGGACTTCATCCACTTGTCAATATCCTTGACTTCGTCGGTGAGAAGCTCGAAAGCCGCCAATCCTCGACCCAGTAGCATCTACCTCACGCCACAAGGTTTTGCGCATTTCTGGAAGTGGTGGGAGCTATTTGATGGTGTCATGTCCCTCCCAATCCGACAAGGCGCATATTTTCCCCGTCGGATCGTTTCTCCCAAGTTTGGAAGACATCTCGCAACGATCAAGTACCGCATCTCACTGAAGCCGCTTACAATCATGCACGGATATATAGATGATGGGAGAGAAAGTAAGCTGCGAATGCTTTCCCCGATCGTATCAAGCTAATCTGACCGATAGCGTGGGCCGACGGCGTCGTGCCTTGGGTTGGGGTGAAAGCGTTGTTAGACGAATTCCAAGTTGACATGCATCAACGCGATACAGAAACCAACGTTGTGTCAAGCGACGGAAGTTCGGGGAAAGTTGTACGACATAAACCTTTCTATGCCGCCGAAGTCGTCATGAAGGGCCTGGATCTACGAGCGGTTCTGGCCATTTTCGATGAACCACTCAGAAAACTCATCCCGATGAACGCTGCGCCACAACCCGAGAAAACCTACAGAACCAGAAACGTCTTAACCGAAACCCCACTAACGTCGACGTGGTACGACGAGGAAGATTTCATTGAGTTGGATTGGACCTCTTCGGCGCCCCCCATCCTTCACATTCTTCCTGTCGTGACATGCCCACATCTCACGTACTTCAAGCGGAACTCAGCTCTGTCGGAGACGGCGATTTACAACAGCAAGTTTGGCAAGGAGGACACTCACATATGCTTGCTTGGCAAAGAACCTGGTGAGTCCCTTCCAAGACATCAATATCATTATGCTGAATCTTTCAGGTGTACCACAGACACAAAAACTTCTAGCAGAGAAGCGAGTGGAAGATCTCAAGGCCCTTCTGGGCACTGAGGACCATTCCATCCCGAAGAAGATTACACTTCTTGAGCAGTATATCTTGCATTTGGAGGACGATCCAGTGACGCCCTCTGACGGAACGGATGGCTTCTCCCGAGCCTATCAGATTCCATCAGACACTGTCTCGCCGGACGAATGGGCCGAGTTTGACAACGTGTACCAGATACATTGCCCAAAAATCTCACTGGACAGCGCCGTTAGAGATGTATGCATGACTCTCAAGCACTTCCATTGATGTTGACGTTTCCCATAGATCATGATGCAGTACTATTATTGTTCAAGAGATCGACGAGGGTTCGAATATCATCTGGCTACGCGGTGAGTTGTTCATGAAGGTTTTTAGACTACTTGAGTTGACGTGGCTCGGGCTCAGTGCCGTCACTTTTGTTCTTGATCAGGCGAAAACGGCCGTTGCTGTCAAGCCGACACCCAAACCGTCAGTCAAAGAGTCGGCTGCCAACACAGCGCAAGCAGCTGCATTGGCCCTGAAGAATATACTCTTGGGCAGTTCCGACGACTCTGTCGAAGAGCAGGAATCTGACACATTGAGTACAGTGGATCCTTTACATGGGTGGAGTGATGGAGTCTCTTTGAGCAAAAGTCATTGCTGCTTGCTCTTGAAGCCTCAGATCATCCTGCATAACAGGGAAAAGGAATCAGAAACCTGTGTCGTCACAGCGCTACAAGCAAAGCTCCAGTCGTTTGCTATCCTGGATGAATTCAATGCGAAGGATCCCGTTAGTGGAAAAGTCATGTCTCGGTGAGTTTACCGGCATCATGATACGCCTGCCAGCTGACTCCTTTGCGCAGAACATTCACCGTGCTATGCGGGCTGCAGACGTTCGCTCCGACTTCGCTGTCCCGAGACCGTGGCTGCGTTCCTCTCGAAGTTTTGATTGACTTCCGTTGCGAGAGTGACGATTTCGACCGCCTTGTACCTCAAACAGATGCGACTTTCCACTATGACAAGTTCAATCGTTTGCGATTGCGCAACAACGTTACTTCGGTAGTGACAACTTCGAAACAAAACGGACGCATGGGTAGCACTACGCATCTACAGGACCAGACAGTAGCTCATCTCTTTCTATGCTCGTGTGGCAGCGACTGATGGTCATCATCTTTAGGATCTCATCAAAGTCAACATCCCGAAGTTCACTGTCACTGCGAGCGATTACCATTTCAAGACCATCTCTAATATCGTCAGTAAAGTGCTGCTCTTTTCGGACGCAGTACACAAGACAAGGGTCGACAAGCTGGAGACGTTATTGTTCACTTACGATTTCACCGATTTGAATTCCGCGGCGAAAGTTATCGTGGACCTTCAAGAGCGTTTGAGGGCGGCCCTCAGCATCGCAACACTTGCCAAGGAAGGCATAGACTACGGGAAGCAGGCTCAACTTCTGGAATTGCTGCGACTCAAAGCTCACATCTATCTGCTATCGGAGGAGCTCAATCTTATCTTCGACGCTATCAAGCTCGCCCAAGATCGCTTTGAAGAGACCACTGATCGAAAATCCGCTTTGCTGTTGAACACCTCCTCCTCGGAGATATCATGGAACATGTTGGACGAGAATCGAGAGATGCTTTCGAAGCTTGTTGTGCAGGACATTGACTACTGCTGGCTTAGTCGACAGGACAGTTCTACAGTGAACAATTTGACGGTCGGGAACCTCCAGGCGTTCGACGGGTCGAAGGATGCTGTCTGGGCGGAAATTTTGTCCAAGTATGACGATCCACCGAATCATCCCTTGCTTCGCGTATGTATCTTCTTCTTGTTTGATACGCTTGCGAATTCTCAACTTGCTTACAGCGTGGGGTATTCCTGGTTTCTGACTGGTCCATTCTCCCGCCCGTTGGCGGCATCACGATTTACGAGAACTTCGATCTCAGCCTACATCCTATGCGGCTACAGATTGATGCGAAAGTTGGAAGTCGTATCATGGAATACCTCTGGCCCGCTCGTCGAGCGAGGACACTCGAAGATCATCGCGATAGTAACGAGTCCTCGGGGAGTGTTGCGACTCCGCACAAAAAGATATTCCCTCCTACTCGTACCCCCACTCGTACTCCCACTCGTACCTCCTTTGACTCGCACACGCGGTTAAAGATGCATTCGCGGCAGGTCTCGGAACCTGAGACGAACTCCTTAGCTCCACCTACGCCGACCGGTCTTCGCAAACTCGGCGCGTCGCGCTCGTTCAGCAATCTTCGTGAGGCCGCTCGATCGACACAGTCGTCGCGTGGGCCATCCTTGTCCAGGACACGATCAACAGAACTTGTTCCTGAACGACATGCGCGGTCAACGGACAATGTGATTGGGCGGGTCAAGAAGGACGCAAACAACAAACAGCGCGGAGATGCGGCGGAGATGAGAACGAGGTCTCACCAAAAGACATTTGTCCTTGTGCGCATATCAAGGTTCGTTTTATTCCATCCTGAATGAAGCGACCTGAGTCTAATGAATCACAGTCTCCATGTATTGCTGAGCATGATGAAGGAAGAATCTTTCGTGTGCCACGAGGCCCGCATCACAACACGGGATCTTGAATATCGAAACCAAACATGGAGTGTACGTCTATATATGTCGCTTTGACCCAGGCTGACCGCGTCTCGCCAGTTCGAAGAGTTGGTTGATCAATTCATTCCTTCTGATACTTCCTGGAAAGGATGGGTGAAGATGGCGTTCAATCAGCCTCTTGTCCCAGTCCTTCCTGTGGCTCGAGAGCTGCTGAAAAAGACAAAGCTGATACCCAACTCGAAAAGTCAGGCGGCGACAGATGGGCGACCCTCCCCACCATTCCGTTCTCGATCACATCTGTTACCTTCGTTGACGGCTGACGACTCCATGAGCGAAAGAACAAGCATCGGTTCATCACGACCCCATACGCCACAACTTGGATGGCGAAGGGCATCCAAGAGGCACGTCATACCGGATGCTCCTCTAACGACAGAGCCTGAGGAAGAGCGGTCCTCTGAGGCGCTAGACATCGTCGTGGAACACCAGAGACCGCATCGAAACAGAGTTCTTTCCCTTCTAAGCAAAAAGAGTGACAAGTCGTCCAAGTCCACCAGTGTAAGTGAACTACACCTCCCAATTCTATGTCACTGATATCTTCTGTAGTCAAATTGGACGGCATCTACTTCTACAAGTTCGAATTCTCGGAAATCTACCGAATCACCGTTGAGGAGATAGACGGAGCCACATCTAACATATCTTATCATCTATTTTACATAGTCGCACGCAGGAATCATTGTATCTATCATTGCATTGTATATACACAGTCGAATGACATTCATACGGCCTCGAAGCCGAAGGGGGGATGTCTGCATTGCTGCCTGTTGGCATTTGGGCGGCCCCTATATTAATAGCGCAGGTACCCCGGGCACTTCACTTCTTACTTGCCGCACACTATATAAGGGCCCTCGCCTCGTCGTTGGCTCTCACAGTCACCATGCCCAGCGTCCGCATTAAACGGCGCCATTATGCCACGCTCAGCGACTACGACAGGCCAACTAGCTCGCCAGATGAGCCGCGCAGCTTGTCCCATATCTTTGCAGGGCGTTCTGTTTCCTCGCCGGAGCCCCCCACCGACGAAGAAGAGGACCAGGCTGCGGCGTTGCCCGCGTCGATGACTTCGCCGACGGCGCCTAGGACGCAGTCGCCACCACCGGCGATCACAGTCTCGGAAGAGCCTCAGCGACCAGCAGCAATGCGACGGGCTAGGGCGGGCAGCAGGGTGCAGGACCACTGTCTTTCGTTCAACCCGCGGTCGATGCGTCTGTCGACTGCGCCAGGTCTTCGCAGTCAGCGCAGTGCCAGTTCGGTTGCGAATTCTCGCCGGACGGCATCCCCTACGCGTTTCAATCCGGTTGACGGTGTGGTCACTCTAGAAGGCCCGGCCGCTGACATCCAGGTCCATTCTATGGACGGAGAGCCAGGTTTGATCGGCAGTGCCCTCAGTCTGCGCTCGGAAGAAGAGGCCGCCAGCTATCAGTCGTATCATCCATACCTCGATGACCACCACCACGATGACATTGTCGAGCATTTGGATGTCGTCGGTGCGCTTCATCGACATCTTCTCATCCTCCGGACTGACCGCCTCTCCCCGCAGATCCACAAGTCGCTACAGTATCAAATCTGACGAATGCAGCTAACTCAATTATCATGTAAGAATAGCTCTGTCACTTTACCCTTCACTGCCCTTACCGCTGTCGAACAGACCGCCGCTATCGTGGTATTCACGGAAACCCGTTGTTGTGTTGTCAGATACCCCGGAAGAAGACCACGAGAAGGGAGAGCGTGTATACGAGGATTCCCTTGATCGACATGTCAATGATGTCCTCAAACGTCCCTCAAAATTCAAGCGCACGATGCGCGGTGTCTGGTCATTCTTGAAAACTCGTGTGTAACAGTCTTGTCCTGTAATTACTCATGCTGACACATTCCGTCTAGCCATGGGCGTGAGTATTCGCTGCTTCGTGGCGCTAGAAAACATACTGACTTCGATTTAGATTGTTACGGGCATTTACGGCTTTTTCGTCGGTGAGTTCTTGTCATTAACGGATCCATACGTCCACTGATTTGTGCAGTGTTCTGGGGTGCCGCTATCGTTGTTTTCCTGATCAAAATCATCAACTTTCACAACTCGAACACACAAGGCTTTTGGGTCGAAGTTAGCTCGCAAGTCACAAACGGTAAGTTTGTTACCAATGAAATATTGTACCGACCACTGATCACTTGCTCCGATAAGGTCTCTTCACTCTTACCGGTGTCGGTCTTATTCCTTCGCGTATTTTGGACTCATATCGTAAGTTATCTTTGACTTGAAGACACCATAACAAACATATTCAGGTGTCGTCATAATATGGCATTACAAGAGGAAGAGTCGCAGACTGCGTGCTAAGGCTGGTCTACCACCACTATTTGACGAGGACGATCTCCCAGACCCTGATTTCGATCCGAACTACGTCCATGTTTTGTCAGCAGACGAGCAATATGACCTGCATCGCCGTAAGGACCTTTCGGTCATCCCGCCTCGTGTATACTGACCCAATCGTAGAACAAAGAAAGTTTCAACACCACCAGACGTGGTATCGGCCTCATGGAACAGCGACGCACAGAGTAAGCTGACTTGTCTATTCACTCAAACAAACTCTCACAAGCCGCGTCAGGCATTCCCTATCAAGTAAGGCGAAACATGCTCTCCGCGGCATTCGTCCGATTGACCTCCTCTCAGCACTGCGCTATTGATTTGCTTGTTCAATGATGGCAACTCGTTTTTCCAGGTCAGTTGGTTCCACTCATTATACGACGGCATCTTATTTGTGGCCCCGCCAGGTGATCCTCTGCGGCTGCATGTGGGGTCTTGATCGGTTAGCTAGCCTCAACACCCACGCCTCCCATTCACTAACCTTGCGTTGCATAGATTCCAACGGCCCGCTTGGACAACCGGAAGTTTGATTCCTCTCAGCTTCCTCTGCGGCATAGCGTCAGCTGTATTCATTGCTCGAGGCAGTACCAAAACCAAGCGGATCAAAGAAGTGCAAAAGCGACTACGTGATGCGTTGGCAATGGAGCACCCGGAGGAGATGAAGGCCGTGAAAGAAGGAGCGCAGGGTACTGGTGGCGATGGCTTGGAAGCAGCTCCGTCGACAGGGGAAAAGACCGGCCCAACACAAGACGATGTTGTGGATGAACATATGACGATCTCCGCTGCAGCTGCTGCAGCGGACAAGAGAAGGATGTCATCGGAGCGGCGACGACGTTCATAAGAACCTTTACGATGCATGTACTATTTTCCGGTCTTCACGTTTCTATATCCATTTTTCGGCGATTTGTACGGCTATCTACGACTCTTGGACAGCGATTGTTGTTGTTCAGTGTCTCCTTACATTACACGTTACTACTCTGTACTTTCCGTACCTTGTATAATCCTTCATCGTTCAAGGAACTTGCTTTGAAATTTTAAGCTGATCTACTCTACATCGAATGGTATCGGGAATTTACAGTTACATGAAGAGGAAATAGAGCAGCCCACTGCGTCGGGCAGATGAAGACTTTGTCAATTCCGCGAGACCGTCAAATCTCGATGCATCGGACGGTTCTCAGACGATCATATACGCCGATAATAACGAACAGGCAGGCTACACTTTCACACTCCGGCCTTATGATTGGGCTAGGGTCGACAGCGGCTGTCTGTACATAGTTACTCGCTGTTGATAATCACAGGCATTCTGATACCGCCTCTTGCCACTCCATACAAACGATGCCATGTGTTTGAACGTCTAATGATTAAATGTTACTAAGTGCTAAGTTTACATTGTGACTATTCTCATCACCAAACAACAAAGTCGTCAAACGGCTGAGGGTGGTCATAAAGAAATAAAACAGTCGTTAGATGCGTGAGAAGTAGGTTGTACCAGTAGGGCTGCGTGCAGAAAGTATGCAAGGGAGTTTTTCAGGGACCGTAGAAGGTAATGTTAGGGCGGGGACGGATCTGCAGCTTGTGACCAAGGATACCAAAGAACAGGAAGACGAAGAGGCCCCCTACGACAAAATCAGTTCTCTGAACACAAAGGATGCATGATGAACACGAACAGTTGGCCCATGCGATGCCTTGGATGGAGACAATTCTCGCGCACTGGCCGTGGAAAGGGGCCCATTTCGGAGTGAACGAGTCGGCGGGATTTCCACAGGTGTACGATCGGAAGGGCGTAACCTGGTATATGACACCAGCACCCGTTCCCCAAAATATAGCGCATATGAAGCAGACAAAGGCCATGACTACATCTGGTCAATATCACAAGCCAGTTCAGAAGGGGATGACATACATCCGACGCCCTCAACGAAAAGGTGGCCGAACAAGACGACGAAGTCGAATACACAGCTGAAGAGGAGGAGACCAATAGCGTGCTTGTACTCCATTCCGGGCCATTTCTCGTAGCTGTCGCCCCACTGGTGCAGCTCCTGGCAGACAAGACCAAGTTCCGCGACACCTGAGGTGCACATGAGTAAACAGCAAGGCGGAGAATGTTCAACGTACTGAGACAAAAGATCAAGCCGAAGGCAATTGCGTACAGCGCACGGCGTGGAGACCTCCAGAAGGTCTTGAACGTCAGTTTCTCGCGGTACTTTTCTGAAGAGATACATCAGCTGCGTTCCATCAATCTGCAGCGCGATCCTCACCGTCGGCCATTGCTAGCGCACAAGGGTGAAGTGGGTCTTTGGGGAGGAAAGCCGAGTGTACTTGGGCGATAACGACACACCGTAAGTGTCACCATCGACTTATATACGCATTCCCAGCACCGAGGGCCCGAGTGGTTCCGTGGCTTGTATTTTTGCGGCTTGATGACAGAATTGGTCATCTACCACGATTTCCTCCACTAATGGCCGTTGTGGCTGGCCACACCTGAGCCATTTCTGTTTACGAGATGACCGGAGTAGAAATCAGACATCGGCTAGCAAAGGCTGCTCGGTGTGTGCATGCAAACGGCGCGTAAAGACCCGTGTAGACATTCAAAGATCAAGAAGCTCCAGATATCAACTTGAGCCCCAAGTAAGTCATGTATAGCAAGCGACGGCAGATGTCCGCCCAGCGATGCATGATCAGCATCTATGAGCTTCACATGCATCGTCCTGTGAACAATATGCGGGATTTTGGCGGGCAAAACATAGGCGGTGGAAGCGATACTTGAGTAGAACGGATGGAGGTGAAAAATCGGCCAGCGAGAGTACAAATTTAGACCGAGGCGTCAAAGTAATACACGGGTATGATGCAGAGAATGTCTAAGAATCAATCAAGATGAGCCGCTCGAGACTCGGTGTCGGTTGTTCGGAAGACGGTGAAAGAATGAACCAAGTTAGGCCGGGTGAAGCCGAGACATATTGAATGACGCATGACTCATCAATGTCAATACACGCGAAGTTGCCACGACCGCCGTTCTGGGCAACAGCAATTGGGAAAGCCAGAGGATCATGGGTCCGTATGGGACGTGAACGAACAGTGTTCGTCCAGTATGGTAGTTAGTAGCAGTAAAACTCAACTTGAGAACTGTTTGACACGCGCGCGATCGGGTTGAAGGGCGCGAAGGACGCGGACCAGTCACCTGTTGGGAACACGGTTGGGAAGATACTTCAAGACACAACAGAAGGTATACAACAAGCAAGCCATCGATTCAATTTGTTCCAACATACTAGTAATACATGGAAACCGATTCGGGGATTGTTGAAATCCGAAAAGGGATTGTTGAAATCCAAACCGCCCCATCCACCCAGAACCTGAGTGGATTCCACTCACACTCGGCGAGCTCAGAGCAGTCCATCTCTGCATCCCAATAGATATCGCAATGGCCAAGTACCAAGCATACCGAAAACAACGCCACAACTACCCGATGGCAACTTCAGAAAGTGTTCCTTATCCGTTAAGTTAACCAGTCATAGTGCGCTGTTGAAGCGGAAAGAGAGGGAGAGATTTAAGCGTAGTTCTCCCTGGCCCAGCGAGCACCCTCAACGAGGTTGGAGAGCGAGGCCTCAGTCTCCTTCCAGCCACGGGTCTTGAGACCACAATCCTATAGAAGGATAAGCAGATGTAGAAGGAAAAGACGCGCATCAGAAACTTACAGGGTTGACGAAGAGGAGGGAGTCGGGGAGGATGTCGAGCATGGACTTGAGACGGTCCTTGATCTCCTGGGCTCCGGGGACACGAGGAGAGTGGATGTCATAGACACCAGGGCCGATCTGGTTGGAGTAGCCGTACTGCTTGAAGGTCTTGAGAAGCTTCATGTCAGCCTTCGATGCCTCGATGGAGATGACATCGGCGTCGAGACGCTGGATGGAGGGGAAGATGTCGTCGAAGTCGGAGTAGCAGAAGTGGGAGTGGGTCTGGAGCTGGTCGGTGACACCGGCGGTGGAGAGCTTGAAGGAGTCAACAGCCCAGGTGAGGTAGGCATCCCAGTCAGAGCGACGGAGAGGCAGCTATGGAAAGGGAGAGATAAGTCGCCGAACAGCATAGCGAAAAGGTAAAACGTACACCCTCACGGATGGCAGGCTCGTCGACCTGGATGGCGCTGATACCAGCCTTCTCGAGGTCAACGACTTCGTCACGGAGAGCGAGAGCGAGCTGCTTGGATTGGAGCTCGCGGGAGACATCGGCACGGGGGAAGGACCAGTTGAGGATGGTGACGGGTCCGGTCAGCATGCCCTTCATGGGCTTCTTGGTAAGGCTCTGAGCATAGGCACTCCACTTGACGGTCATAGGACCGGGGCGGACAACGTCGGAGACGATGATGGGAGGGCGGACGTAGCTGCAGAACACGATCAGGTGACACATACATGACAGCAATAAAAAGTACGAACCGGGAGCCATAGCTCTGCACCCAGGCATTCTGGGTGAAGACAAATCCGTGGAGCTGCTCTCCGAAGTACTGAACCATGTCGTTCCGCTCAGGTTCACCGTGGACGAAGAGATCGAGACCGATCTTCTCCTGGAAGTCGACAACGCTCTGAACCTCCTTCTTGATGAACTCCTCGTACTGCTCCTCAGTAAGTTCACCTTTGCCGAGCTTGGCGCGGGCCTGGCGAATCTCCTTGGTTTGCTATTGAAAAGAATGAGATGTATAACACGCTGAGGGAAGAAGGATACACACAGGGAAGGAACCAATGGTAGTGGTGGGGAACTTGGGGAGGTTGAGGTGCTTGGCCTGGATATCCTTGCGGACAGCGAAGGGGCTCTTGCGGTCAAGCATGTCGGGGGTGATAGCGGCGACACGCTTGCGAACGGTGTCATCGGAGTTGGTCTCGAATTCACGACGCTTGGCAATGGAGACCTTGTTGGCCTCGAGAGCGGCAGCGACAGCGGAATCCTGAGATCCAGAAAGGACGGCAGCGATGGTGGCAACCTCAGCAGCCTTCTCGAGGGCGAAGGAGAACCAGTCCTTTTGCTCCTCAGTCAGCTTTTTCTCGGAAGCGAGGGTCACTGGGGTGTGGAGGAGGGAAGAAGAAGTAGCGACGATGACGCGGTCAGCACCGAGAGCATCGACAGCCTTCTGGGCGCTCTTGATGGCGGCGGCGAAGTCGGTCTTCCAGATGTTACGGCCAGAGACCAGACCCAAGGAAAGGACAATGGGGGTGGGCTTGATAGCAGCAATAACATCATCGAGTTGGCCAGGGGCACGGTCGAGATCGATGTGGAGACCAGCGACGGGCAGCTGAGCAACAATCTTCACATTGGAGTCGAGGCGAGAGAAGTAGGTGGTGAGCAGGATGGAGGGAGCGACGGGGGAAAGCTCTGTGTAGGCGCTGGTGAACTCCTTCTCGAGGGTGGCAGCAACGTCGAGGACGAGGACTGGCTCGTCGATCTGGACCCATTCAACGCCGGCGGACTTGAGGGCAGAAAGGAGAGTCTTGTAGACCTCGAGGAGCTTGGGGAGGAGGGAGATCGGCTGGAAACCGGGCTTGGCATCCTTAGCCGCCTTTCCGAGGGTAAGGTAGGAGACGGGGCCCAGGATGACGGGGCGGGTAGTGACACCGGCAGCCTTGGCCTCCTCGTATTCCTCAAGGGCCTTGTTGAACAAGAGCTTGAACTCGGTCTCCTCCGAGAATTCGGGGACAACGAAGTGGTAGTTGGAGTCGAACCTACAAAAGGACACGTCAGAAAGATGGCCTGAGAGGGCCAGACAGCTACATACCACTTCTTCATCTCGGAAGCGGGGACATCAACACCATCAGCCTGGCGACCACGGCCCATGGCGAAGTAAGTGTCGAGGGGAGAGAGGCCCTGGCCAAGGTAGCGCTTGGGGATGACGTTGAAGGCGGCAGAGTGGTCAAGGACATGGTCGTAAAGAGAGAATTCACCACTAGGAAAGGACAGTTTCAGTTCGATGTCGATCAGATAAGCAATCGCATTACCTGGGGATGTAGTCGACGCCCTTGGCCTTGACGGAGGTCCAGCTGGCCTTCCTGACGTCGGCAGCAGCCTTGGTGAGCTCCTCGGCAGTGATCTTGCCAGCCCAGTAAGCCTCGACGGCTTTTTTCACCTCACGGTTCGCACCTGCAAGGAATCGCTAAGAAAAAGCAGAGGAATAGTCGGGGAATCGTTGCTCACCGATGCGGGGGAATCCAAGGACACTGGAGGCAACCATTTTTGAGAGGAGAGTGATGGTTGGAGAGGGAAGGAGAATAAGGCGAGATGGCATCAGATTCGCATTTTTGTACGCTCAAAGCACGTGCTTCGGCCGAGCGGCAAATGATCTAGGTCGAATGTTTTTTCTTTTTGGGGACTCGGCTGTAGGCTCGCCTGCAGGGGATGATTCGCAAGGCTTACTGTACGTTCGACTGAATACAGAGATGCTTCTCCTCGCTTCAGAACAGTTCGAACGCTCGCGAAGTAGGAGAGAATACAAAAGGCGGCAATCCTTCATCTGCCATCTGTCCAAGCAACGGCCCCCAGCATTCTTACGCGCTCTCCGCTTCCTGATTCCTTGATGACTGTTGATGGATGCAGATAATCAATGTCCCTGTATCTTGAAACCAGCTTGAAACGCGAAACAACTAAGTTAATGCGCGCTGCCGTCGGCCAAGGAATCGCGGCAACACGCCAGCACGCGCACGTGAGGCGGGACCGCGCCTCAATTGTATTCGATCTTGACTGTTGACCATCACCATTCCTCTCTTCTTCTCCCTTCAACTTACGTGGCCGGCTCCCCATAATGCCTCCAGGAACACCCTATCATTCCTTTCTCGTCGAATATCCTTATATACGCGTCGACGAATTCACAGCCATCAAGAATGAGCAGGCCAGGATACACCTCCTGACGCACGCACACTCGGACCACATCGTCGGTTTACAGGCGAAAACATTCAGTCAGAAAGTCATATGCTCGCATGATACGAAGGAGCTGCTGCTACGCCACGAGGTCTACAAAGAGCGCCATCTCCACGAACAAGAGCTACGTGCGGAGAAAAGAAAGACATATGGCCATCTGAAAGTGGACCCATTGGTCGGAGAGCATGGCCATATCTATTACCAAGGATCCAAAGACCTTCTTGTACGTCGATCTCCAATTATCTACCGGAAATTCATTGAAGAGACATCCAGAAAGTGGTCCCACTCAACACACCATATACCGTACAAATTGACAGTAACCGCTCCGTCACCGTTACGCTCATAGACGCCAATCATTGTCCCGGATCCGTAATGTACCCTCGACATTCTCTCAGTCCTTCCGCGACGCTGCTAAAGGATTTCCTAGGTTTCTTATTGAAGGTGAATCGGGTAACGTCCTTCACACTGGTGATATTCGAGCAGAGCCGTGGTATCTGGAAACGCTCAAACACAATCCCTCTCTGAAGCCTTACTTGGCTATGCCTGGCTCCACTCCCGGCGTCCTGAAAACACTTGACGCCATCTACCTGGACACTGCATGCGTCTTCAACGAAGAGGAGGTCCCGACGAAGGTATGCATGACTCACCAAAGTCTGCAGTCCAATCTAAAACCGAAAGTAGGAAGACGCCACCACTGGTCTTATAGCGTTGATGCGCTTGTGTCCGCCATCGGTGCATTTCTATCTGAACACCTGGACCGGTACGTCCCACCCGCGAGCAGCATGATTATGCATTGAACCTCTACCTACAGCTGGTTACGAGGACATCTTAACCGCGGTTGCGTGCGCCTTTGGATCCAAGATACACACCGACCGGTACAAACACTCTATCTACACCAGACTCGAACAGGAACCTATCCTCAGCTCCGTCAGTACCAGAGACGCATCCAGTACACGATTTCACGCTTGCGAGAGGTTCGACAGATGCGAGTACTGCGACGTGCCTGAAAGCCGAGCAGACAGTCTGAGTACCAGGGGCAACCGGGTGGTCTATGTCAACCCAGTAAGCACTATGAACAAAGAAGTATGGAAAACCTACCAGAGCAATACCATGCAACGGCTCTTGGTAGGCGATTCGGTGACAAGTCTAGTAATCATCATCCCTCGTTGTTTCTGCATCAGCTAATGACCACGACACAGCTAGTACCGCTTGCTCGACATTCGCCTTTTCCCGAACTGGTGGCCCTTGTTGACATGTTCAAGCCGAAGACCATCGTACCCAACACATTGGATCCTGCACTTGATAACCTAGATTGGGCCGGCATACATCAAGCCTTCCAACCTCATCTCCGTGGTGGTGGCGGTGGTTCAGCGCCGTCCACTCAGTCATCGGACTTGAGGGCTCTGCAGGATTTATCTCAAGATGAAGACGGTATCGATGTCTCGCTGAAGAATCTGGTTGGAGATCGCGCCGAGGAGCTGTCCAAGAAGTGGGTCGACGGGAGAGGAAAGCGACGCAAACTCGAGGTCCTGAAGAAATGGTTGAACATAAACGAGCCGTTCCCCGACAGACTGCCGACTGTGACTCGGTCGGTGGAAGATGATAGGGACGGATACGACTCGAGCTCTGACGTCGATGACGAGGGCGGAAGGACCATGCACAAATTGTTCGCGCCGCAAGCGGGTATAGAGGTCTTGGAATCGCAAGTATCATCGTCTCCCCCTCGCGAACCACAGCTTCCCTCGCCGTGTTCGTCGCCTCTTTTACTGCCTGCCAAGCGCAGTAGGGCTCCGTCTCCATCTCCTGCTGGGCTGTCCACAAAGCGACAAAGAGTTCGACGCACACCGTCCCCGCTTCCTCGTAGTTCGCCAACGCCCAGCTCTCCTGCCTTCATCCGGTCATCACACATAACATCTACGCCGCGGCCCATTCGCTCACAGACTACGCCTAACCTCAAAGGGAAGGGGAAAGCAAGGGAGGATAGTTCACCTACGCCCATACGAACATTGAACGTGCCTATGAGGACGAAGCCATCCTCTTCTCGAGCGGCTCGCTTCTCCCCTCTGAAAGCCACTGTCTCTGCACCAGGACCTTCAAGGCCTCGGAAATTGGCGGTCCGTGTCACGCAAGAGTCGTCGGACCACGATTCGGACGACGACGACGAGAGGGGGATCACTGCTGATTTTCTTTTTGGAGGCATCGCACCGATGGCATCTGATGATACTTCTGTTTCCACTGGAGCGAAGGAGGGAAATTCAGAGATCCTGTCGGATGTCGGCAATGTTCTGGACGAGGATTCATCTGTATCAACGCACGCGGCGAAGGTCAAGACAACCATATCTTCAAAGTCACTAGCGGAAGCGACAAGCAGGCTTTCGCCCTCGAAAACTACGATAGCAAGGAAACCTTTTCCTCAAAGACCCGTTTCTCTCACCATGAGAGCCCAGGAACTCGGGGAAAGTCAAAAAAAGATCAGCACGCGTCTCAGGATGATAGAGCAGTATCACACGGACTCGCCAAAGGCTCCAGTGCTGAAAAGGCGCGATACCCGATACTCGGTGAGACTGGAGTGGGTGCAAGGGCGGACGGCACTCCTTGACCAGAAATTGAAGGAGCTGGCGGAGAAGACCGCTGAGCCGGACAGGAAGAGGATAGATAAGATAGCTGAGGATATTCAGAGGGCTTTGGAGCAGGGGAGACGCCCGGTGGAAGTCATTCCTCAGCTGGAGTGCATATTTGGACGGAAGGAAAGCCAGGAGATGTGCGAGTTGATATTGGCGAGTGACGCTCCAAACAAGACACCATGAGATGATAGTAATACTGCTGCTTCGAAATCTCCCTTCCCTGAATACTTATCTCATTCTCACCCGGGGGGTGTATACATGTCAGTCCGGTTATCTTATGATTATTTTCGTTCATTCACTTCAGCTTCTCTGTGTCAGCCAGTCTCGACAGAAGTGTGGAAGATAATTTAAGAATAGCTTGGAATTGTAAAGGAGGGTAAGAGTAATTATTGCGATTTATGACAGCCCTTGCCACCTTAGAATAAACTGTTCTATCAGCTGTGGTCTACAGTGTTTTGAAATTACATCCAAAGAGGAGGAGTCGGCAGGTCCATAAATACGCAATGGGTATATATGAAGGCTATCTCTCTCTCATCTCGTGGGTGTCGGTTATGAGTCTCGATGATGTGATGAACTGCGCGACCGAGAGTGGTGGCGAACGTGATGGGACGACGTCGGGGTGTTGCCACCAAAGTCTATGAGTGCGCCGTGCTCAGAAGCGCGCGAGTTCGAGGTTCCCTCGCTACTCTGCTCCCTGGGAATGTCCACCGGCCGCTGTTTCTCGGGTGGAGGGACACGCGGCGAACTCGGTAACACCGGGACTTGCGGCGTATAAGGTGGAGCTGCAAGCTCTACATCCTGTGGCTGCGCGAAGATGGCTGGAAGAAAAAACAACACGCCTCGACTGTAAGGCTGACGGCGATTGCGTACTGGTGCCCTTGGAAGAGTAGTGTCGTCACGAAGACCGGTCATGACAGCGAAACGGTTTCGCACGCTTCGAATGGCGCCCATCAACGTGCTGGACGACCGGCCGTACTGATCGTTGGAAGATTCCGACAGGGTAGGTGATGGCGGCCGGTCATCAAGCGGGAGTGAGAAGACTGGAAGGTCATCGCTGGGCGAATCAGGTCCGTCTGCGGACCCAAAGGTCCAATGCCCAGAACGCGAGCGGCGGGGAAGAAGGACCTCGTAACCACCCATACGACGCAGTCGCCCCTTCTTGCTGCTGGGCAATGCGACGGAGATGACACCAAGTATGAGCACGACCAAACCTATCCACATCATGACCTTCCCGAAATGATTCAAAAAAGCGATGAAGCCGGCATCATTGGCGTGCCAGCTGCTCCCATAAAAGTGATCGAAGAAGGTGTTGGGAGCTTCACCTTCCTTGGCATTCTTGCCGTAGAGCGCCCTGGCGAGAATGCGGATGGGATCGCTGACAGCGCCGGCGTGTGAAGAAGTATAGATGCTATACTGCGCGGAGAGGAACATGGGGCCCGTTGAGAACATGACCGTAGGGTAATTGAGAATCCAGGAGTGATCAAATGTGACCAGGCTGTGGATGGTTTGAGCCATAAATGGGTGACCCTTCTCCGCAAATATGAGATCGTTTGAGACGCCGACCGGGATGGTTTTGGGCAGGATGACCGGGTATGCGAGTAGGGGGTCGAGCGGGCGGGTGCAGCCAATGTCGAGGTCAAAGTAGATACCCCCATAGTGGTGCAACACGAAATAACGGATGGCATCCGCCCGCTGTATGGGGTAGGTGTAATCGTTGAAAGTATCCAAAAACCACGGATAGTTCTCTGCGATAAACTCGCGCGAGCTGTTGTCTGTCCAGAGCATGTATTCGCTGGCACCTGTCAGACCAAAGAGGAAGAGAGGGAGAGCGTGCTCACTAGTCTGGCATGAGATCGCGGCAACCCTGCGAAATTGGGCGCCATTTCTCCGGTAATGTGTCTGTGCGCCACGTCTGGTGCAGTATCCTTGGAATGCGCTCTACTTGACCGTGCTCTGACGCATTGTAGCGGTCGTAGTGGCCGAGAATGGGCACCTCATCATCAGAGAGATAGGCGGCGGGGTCGATGGCGAGATAATATGTTATTGAGGAGAGAACCACGACAGTCCCGACGAGGAAGAGGGCGAGAATGGAGAGAAAGATGCACAGGGGACGACGACGGGCCATGATGGAGAGAGACAAGCCAGAATGCGCCAATCGAACGGTGATTTGAACCCGTCACAGCAGTGACCGCACTCGGCTTATGGCCCGCATCTGACAAATATCCCGTGCAGCCGTCGCCGTAGAGTTCATTCAGTCAAAATACATTCATTCCCCTACAACGTCCCTACAGCTCTATGGGTTGTTCATATACATCCCCTAGCAGCGCCTCCAACGTATCAGATGATTCCAGAAAAACCTCGTCCTTCCACTCCCGCCCCAGCCACTTCAAGCTCCCAATCGCCACCTGCCAGTCTGCTCGAGACCAGTCTTGTCCCCGCCGCGCTCCCGCACCCGAGTAAGGGGCGCGTAGGAACACGTCCAGTCGCGGCGAACTTGCCGGCATTTGCTTTTGCGCACACAGATAGTCCAGACAGTCCTGCGCAGACCATCTGCTCACCGGTCTGTCGTTCTTCTGCCATTCCGGGGCGTATCTAGAAGGCGCTATGCCGCTCGCCTGATGTCTCCTGATCTCCTTACCCCCTACGGTCTCAACCAGGTCCTGCAGCAGCATGGTAAAATGATTCCTCGTCTGCCGATGGAGGTCATCACGGACGTCAAACCGTGTCATGACAACTCCGTGGTTTGGAGTATTGTCTACGTCCATTGCGTCGGGATCCACCTCCACAAGAGGAATTTCTCCGTCGACTATGATGGTTTTCCGGTTGAAGTGGACTTGCTCGCCTTCAAACATGCCAGCGTTCACCACTGCACCAAAGATAGCTTGGATAAGATATCGACTGCTCCATTTCTTCCGTACATCCGGTGTGTTGTCGATTGTGCCTGCACAGCGTTCGCCGTTACTCAGTTTCCTGTCCCGTAAGCTGTGGTGACGAAAAGACACTTACCCAACCCTTCTGTCTGCGCCTCGAAACACAGATTATAGTCACCACTCCACAGCATAGTCCGCGGACCTAGAGATGCGTAGTACATGCAGCAGTCCAGAATCAAGTAATCGCCCAATCGTTCTGGTTGATCCTACACACGCGTATGAATACCTACCCAGATGGGTACAGTGGCTCGAGAACCTACCTCATCTCGCGCTTTGAGGCGCCAATTTCCCGACTTGCGTTTTGTCTCATTGGAGGACTGACCACGAACCTTCCGGTGTTCTTTGGCCTTCTTTAATAGCCATGTCGACGCTGTTGACGCGAACCATCGTAGCTCTGGGTTGTTCTTATGCCTTCAAGTTAGGTCACATTAGCACAGCGGGCCATACGTCTTCATATTACATACCCGTCAAGCTCTTTGATCACTGCACCTGGCACGACAACAATGATAGGTGCTTCTGTCGCCTCGCAATCTTTTACAAATTGCACCAACATATCGAAATGGTGCAGCAGAATATTCGTATCGATAACCAGGAATGTTGTGTACTCTTCCAGCGGCACCTAAGGCCTAGTTCAGTTCCGGTGGCGGGAGCCAAAAGGTCACTGAGTGCTCATACCCGCATCTCGACATCCTGGTCCGCGATTTTGTTGAATTGTTGTAACGTAGAATCATGCAAGTTATCCTCAATACGCGAAAGAGAAATGGCTATCATTGAGCCATGGCCGCTATCAATGGTGCTGGTGTGGAGGCGCATCGGGGACTCGACGTACTTGCATGTGAGTGCAATCCATAGCTGGGACTTCCCGTGGCGCTGTAGAGATCAGGGAACACCATGATGAACGGACTCACTGTTCACACCGGCGGTGGTCTGAAAGTAGCAATACTTATGTAAAGTGATGGCAGCTTCGATCGACGCTCGATCACTTCAATCAATTATCAATCCCTTCATCAGCCTCTCCAGAATTCAAAGTGCCCCTCCCAGCGTCGTCGAAAGGGAGGCTGAAAGGGCGGTGACCTGGCTCAAGGCAGAACTACAGCACATGGCCCACAGCGCATGGACCACCATGCCCACCATGGCATACGTTCTCGAGATGGAAGTCCTCCGTGATCATCAATCTTCCTCAATACACTCTACGGTGATGCTTCTCCGATGAATGAAGCACACCATATATCGACCTTTGACCGTGGTTGAGTATATCCGCTCAATGTCAGTTTCAATTTCTTCCTTCAAAAAGCCTTGGAACAACCGTCTTACGGCAATTCTATTCAATTCCGTATCGATCTCGACTGTAACGGTAGCGGCTTTTCGCCACAGTTCCTTCCCGAACATTGTCCTCTTTGAAAGGTCAGTCCCCTCAGACTCTCGCTTCATTGCTCTTAAAATATATGGAGTGCTTGTTCTCAAGCGTCCTTTTCCACACAACTCCCCTCTCGATGTTTCTAGCTGGTTCATTTGGCGAAACAATGTTCTAATGTGCTCTTCAGCCTTCAGGTAATCGTGCTTCGCGCTTGGCGCGCCAAGCATATTGGATCATCTGCTTAAACTCCTGCTCATCCGACTACAGACCGTTCCAGCGAAGACGCAGATCCCGAGGCCTCTTTCCGGACTACAGTCTCCCAACTCTATGGGTGTTCGGATTCGGTCATGTTTACGTTCACGCCACATAATGCCATTCGGAACTACACTCGACGTCTAGCAGTAACTTCCTAGTTCATTCTGGCAGTGTCCCCTAATCCAATGCATCGTTACTCGACAATATTCGTGTCGGCCCGGGGCTCACGACGCTGTGATTCTATCATGGGGTAAGTGACCTACCTCTCTTTCGTGACCTCTCTCTCGTGCTACGCACCGATATCATGACCTCTCTTCCGTGCTCAGAAACCGATGTCTTGCCGTCTGACCGTCCGACGCTTCATCACCGGATGCAAGTACTTCAACATTCCAGATCTCAGTCCCATGTTTGGGTATTTAAGGAGCATGGAATGCTCTCTATTGTCCCATCGCATTGAGATCTGTCCACGACATGCGGTACTCAGCTTTACTGTCCATCGTTTACGGCGCTGTAGTCGCAGTGGCTGCTCCTTCGAAGCGAGCGGGCTGCTCCTCAGCCGTCACCATCGCGCACTCTGACAATCCCTTCGCGTCACGCACACTGCACGCCAATAGCCACTATGGAAACGCTGTTAGGACTGCCGCTGCCAGCATAACGGATTCGTCGTTGAAAGCCAAGGCTTCCGCCGTAGCTAACGTCGGAACGTTTTTGTGGCTGTAAGTTGGTCGCCTGCATCCAACTCATGGCTCATGATTCTGTAGCGACACGATCTCGACCATATCTACTTTCGAGAGCTACCTCCAGGAGACCTCCTGCTCTGAGATCTTCGGTGTTGTCATTTATGACCTACCTGGACGCGATTGCGCCGCCAAAGCTTCCAACGGCGAGCTGGCTGTCGGTCAAATTTCCACATACAAGTCATCGTACATCGATCGTACGCTCTTGTCTCCATACCCATCTCACTCATCAGCTGATTCCTTTCTTCTCAGCTATCGTGAAAATCATCAAGAACAACCCCAACATCGCCATTGCAGCTATCATCGAGCCCGACTCCCTGCCCAACTTGGTCACCAACTCGAATGTTACTGCATGCGCAAATTCCGCTTCTGGCTACCGCGAGGGAGTCGCGTATGCTCTTCAACAGCTGAACCTCCCGAACGTCGCCACCTACCTTGACGCCGGTCACGGTGGCTGGCTGGGATGGGACGCTAACCTCCGTGAGTCCACTCAAGAAGTCCTTAGCGTACGACTCGTTATTGACGCATGCCATGACACAGAGCCCGGTGCCGCTGAGCTTGCGAGTGCCTACAAGTCAGCCGGATCGCCATCTTCTCTCCACGGTGTCGCCACTAACGTCGCCGGCTGGAACGCTTGGATCAAGAACCCGGGAGAGTTCGAGAACACCTCTGACGGCCAATACAACAAGTGTCAGGACGAGTCACGATATGTCACCTACTTCGGTGCTGCTCTTGCATCCGCCGGCATGCCAAACCATGCCATCGTCGACACTGGCCGCAATGCCGTCCAGGGCTTGCGCACTGCTTGGGGCGATTGGTGCAATGTCAACGGCGCTGGCTTCGGTGTCCGCCCAACATCGAACACAGGGTCCTCGCTAGCTGACGCTTTCGTGTGGGTCAAGCCCGGTGGTGAATCCGACGGCACCAGCAACACGTCCGCCACTCGTTACGATTCATTCTGCGGTAACTCTGATGGTGCGTATATCTCGCTATCCTATACGACTCGAACTTGGTCTAAACGTGACATCGATAGCATACAAGCCATCGCCCGAGGCCGGCCAATGGAATGAGCCTTACTTCGAGCTGTTGATCAAGAACGCGGTCCCATCGTTCTAATCGTGAGGCTGTCGAGACCTGAGCAGCGTATCAATGTATATCGCCGACAAAATACATTCTTTCTCTACGTGTTGCAAGTCGTACATTCTAAGTCTTCGTCATAACCTGACGACATGTGAGCCAAGTGGTGTGCCACATAGAGTCATGATAATCATCCGAGCGATCAGAGTGGCTCCCGGAAGACATGGGTTTGCTTTCAATGCTAGGCTCGAAACCGAAATGAGTCTACCATGCGGTCTACTTCAAATCAACCCTCATATCACTTCAAATCCAAGTTCCAGCCCAGGTGTCCACTTCAATCCCAATGCCCCGTTCAAGCTTACACTCGTCTCTGCGCTAACGGTGTTTCATTCATCCAATCTTTTCCGAGAAATGACTTGAATGAGGAATCCATATGTATGAATGTTCGAGCCGGCACTAGACCACAAGGATTTACACCTTAAATTCATGCTTGTATGTATGTATCTAGTATGTGTGCGTAGAGTAGTACAGTTGCGGGAGTTCATAAGATAGAATAATGGAAAATCCGATATCCGATGCACTATTTAACAATAAATATCCATATCCTCGTTATTGAAGAGGTGCTGCTGAAAGAGCAAGTTTCTTTATCGGGGGAGACGATTCGTGATCAGATTCAGCTTTCCGTTTGACACCAAACTTCGTATCAGGAGAAGGAGAATATGACTCGCGCTTGACACTTGAAGATGGTGTTGATGGTCTTCCTAGCTCAGGTGTACCCGAACGACTTCGAGGTTGACCTGTTAATTCGTTGCGTATCCGGGCGGCCAAACTGTTCGTCGCAGTCTCTGCATGGCAAGTAGCATGATAAACCTGCACAGACTGGTCAACAAGTCTTCTCTACATTGGCTGGTTGAAAGACGTACCCGTCCATCTTTTTCGACTGCGTTATACCACACCCAATCTTCGTCGTCCTCTTTGAAGACAGACTTCAGTGTTTCTTTGCATATTGGACATGGAACATCCTTTGCTGAATCTCCGCGAACAATGACGAATTGGGCTCTTAATTCGGCGTCCCTCTTACTACGCTCAGCAGCAGCCATCTCCGTTGCGGAAATTCGACGTGTTCCTTCCCGGCCTTTGCCTTTCACATCAGCAGTATCATGGATCCAGTCCTACAGCACCTAGTCAGTACTCGAAGAGAGTGGAGAGGTCAAGATAATCGTACCTCGACAGCCACAAACCAGCTGCGACTATGTCCACGTCCAATGTTTTCGTTTGCCTTGCGATTCTGACGGAAATGCATGTCAAGATGTTCCTCGCGAGCTTTTTTGCCAACAGGGTTGTCGAGATACCGGATACCACACTGCTTGCACTGAATGGAGTCCTTAGCGTACAAGATATCAGCGATTGCGGGACTCGTCCTATTAGAATTGTTACAACCTATCGTCGTGGGTAGAAAGTTAATTCGACTTACTGAGTGATTCCAAGGGTGCTCAATTGAACATGATGCGATAGAATGAAATCATGATACGAACGCTCAGCATCACGTTCCATGTCAGCAGTCAGAGGCTTGCTGTCGTCGCTCTGCTCATGTAAAGTCGCTCCGGCTCCAACAGGAGTCCCGGAGTTTGAAACAACGCCAGCCTTAAGAAGCGTAGACAAAAGAGCTGAATAATTTGCAGCAGGAGGTATACTATCCGGAGCGGGAGCAGGAGTAGAAGAAACTGAAGGCAAAGACTGAAAAGATGGCTGTGGCGCTGGCCACGAGGGCGCGGCCACTGGGGCCGATAGTGGTTGTGGTACTGGTGGAACATTGGCTGTCGCGACCAGTGAACGCAGCTGTGCAAGAATTTGTTGTAATTGATCTTGCGAGACCCCGAGCATTACCACGTCGCGAAGCTAGCAGTTGAGTGAGAGGATGACAGGTATAGAAAGGCACAGACATACCTGAGTAAGTACTGCAACATGCTGTTTGGCGGTAACATCGCGTGAATCAGCCTGCATCGCCCGCGTCCGTTGACCAAGAGTAAAGTCGAGCTCGCTGAGGACCTGCGATTTCGTGATGCGAGATGACGACGATGACGAAGCCTGGAACGGAGTGAGCGGGAACATCGGAAGGTAAAGCAGTGACGAACAATGTTGGAAGTGTGGTCTCCCCAAATCCCTCGCTCGATTGCAACTTGCGCCGCAGCACCGAAGAGTTCCTTGCCGTTGGGAGCACCTGTTCTCCATGTCTGAACGAGTTCCTCCATTTTACTTCGTGTCGGCTCGTCAACCAGATTGTATGATTCAAGAAACAGAGGAATGACAAAGCTCGCAAAGTGGCGGGCGTACGGCTCGTAAATGTTCTTCGAGATCATGTCGAGGAGATAGAACGCCGGAAGTTTGGTCCACGGTGATACCTGGGGTCAATGAGTCAGCAGTCCATGGAATCAAGAAAGCCCCGCTGTCTTTCGGGGGGAAAGCGCTCGTCGATGAGAACAGCGAGCGGTAGGCGCAAGCGGCGCAGTCCTTATGCCTCAAATATAGCAGATGACTACATTACTGATACATCGGACACTACGGGTACTGGAAGAGGTACCGTGCGGAGCAAACCCCATGCATGCGAGATGGACAGCACATTCGCAACGACGAAGCAGAGGCAAAGAAAAACAACTACTCACCTGTCTTATATGCGACTCGAGGCACTGGGCAACGATGTGGGCGTATCTGGTGTAGTCGTGGGCGAGAATAGACAGACCCTGAATAATCGGTCGGGAGTTTACGGTCAGTTCCCTCAGCCTCGCTGCAAATTCCTGGCGGAAAGTGTTTGGGTCCCAAAGAAACACCGGAGGAGGGATGGGCTGGACTGAAGGCTGATGATAGTACTGTGGCGCAGGGTAGAGCGCTGGGGGAGGCGGCTGCTGGGCATACATCGCTGGCGGCGGATAGTGGCCCGGATACTGGCTTGGTGGTTGCGAATAGACAGACATCTGCTGCGAGCCAACGTCCTTCACGATAGAAATACGATTCGCTGGCGCTCACTCGATGGCACACGATGGTTCTGATGCAACCTGTCGTCAGACAAACAAAGCCATATAGGACAATTTTTCGAACTCCGCTTTTCGGCAGTCTCACGGCAAACTTGTTACAAATTGTCAAATTGTCATGCTGCCCGTAGCACCCGAACAGTAAAACCTCTGATACTATTCAGCACAGCACACTTCTAGAGATGACGAGAAGATTCGTCCATACTCGAGTAGGTAAGTATGACGATGCGGTGGACGCTCCTTTGGGGACTTGGAGATATGTAGCTTGCAGGCATCAGAGCCTCAACGCCTCAGACGTCATCACAGAATCCAGATGCAAGAGTACATAGTCTGATTGGGGTTTCTGCGCGAAATATTCATCGTATTTACATCGACTTTGTGGCTGCGATCTTCTTCATGCCCGCCACCAGGATGGTCATCGCGAACGCCGCCGCCGCATAAGTATAGGAAGGCCCCACAGTCCAGTACGAAGCACATGCTAGAAGCACCGTTACCAGATATTTCGATTGCACCGAGGAATGCTTACCTAGCAGAGGACCTATCGCACGCCCAAGCTGGCCAGAAGACCGGAACTTGCCTAATGCTTTGCCCTTTGCGAGTTGAGGATGTTCTTTCGTTGTTTTCCCCGTTATGGGATCAAAGATAGGCTCATCGCATTGTAATGATGCAAATGCGGTCAAGGAATTCACCACTGTGGCAGATGTGAACGCCAGACACACCGCAGCGGCTTGGAGTAAGCGCAATGCTAGAGTTGGTCGGCTGACGACAAACTGGGGAACAATGGCGAGAAGGATAAGGGCGACGACGCAGCTATGCACGCCTCTCCGTGCCATCTTTCCTTCCCCGACTTTGGAGGTTGCACGACGAACGTAACCGCCTTGTAGAAGCGCGCTGACAATTCCGATCGAACCAATGAGCATGCCATTTTGTTTGTTGTTCCAATCGAACACTATGGAACTAATCAGAGCGAGAACTATACCACTACGGAACACTTACAATCAAATGTTAGAAAGGTCAAGGTGAATTCCACGCCGGAGAAGATCTGCAGGAACAAGAAGTGTAAACGGCGAAGGGACTTGAGAATCTCTATCCGCTGTTCGACGCTTGCTTTCTTAGCTAATTTCGCTTCTGGTGCTTTCGCACTTTTCTCCTCCTTGCTCAAAGGTACCGCCCTGTTTCGCGTCTCGGGAAGAGCTAGCATCAAGAATAGCGTCTCAGCTGCCAAGAGCACGAGAGTCAAGATGGCCGGCGCCGCGTATATGTTGAGCGAACCAAGCCAAGTGCTTTCAGCGAGGTATGTGGGAAGTGGTTTTGTGGCAAAGTACGCGCCAATGGGAGGGCCGATGCAGAAACAGATGGCAAATGCGATGCCGACATGAGCGAGCGCCTTGGAGCGATTTGCTGGGGTGGTGACATCGGATAGAATAGCACTAGACGGAAGATAAGACAAAGAGTTGACCATGTTAGAGGCGACTTACATAGCTAGTTGTACGTTGCCCTCACTCAGACCGCCAATGATTCGGGACAACAAGTAGGTAGCGAAGGTCGTAGATTTGATCCAAACAATAGCGGAGAGGAGGTTTCCAATCATGGTAAGAAGCAGTATACGCTTCCGTCCATATTTGTCCGAAAGAGATCCAATCTTGGGAGACACCAGGAATTGTAATGTTCTGTGTGCGATGTTAGTGGCGGCGAACATTTAGCAAGTCCCGCTAGACCGGTGACGACGTACGAGAAAACTGAGCCCAGCAGTCCTCCTGGTAACGATTGAGTGGATGGTTTGATAGACGTGCGGGAGATTCTTACCTAGTAAAACAATATCCCACCGCTCAGAGTTGGCTGTTATAGCTGGATTGTATAGAAAGCTCCGGATGTAGGATACGAAGGCGAGCGTTCTCGAAAGGAATCCATCCGGGTCCGAGATTTCGCGCTATTCCGAAGGCTTTTCAGCTTCATGGAGAGACTAGCATACGTGTCATACATACCAAAGTGTACCATTCTATCAAACGGGGAAATAAAGGTAGCGGGATAGTAAACGCAAAGAGATCCAGCACGAGCGACAGGAAGACGACCCGCTCAACACTAGGCATTGCAGCAGTGCAGAGATAGAACAACGAGCGAGTGAATATGATAGGTGACTGAACGAATGAAAGTAACTTATTTCAACTCTCGATCAGACTTCGGTGATGAAACTGCCGGCAAGCCTGTTCCCGGCCATCCGACCGCGTCTCTCACGTCGGGTCAGTCATTACCGCGCTTCCGTGGTAATCAGCTAACAGTAATTGAATACAGGAAGGCATTCTTCATTCATTCTTCTCGAGTCCACCAAGGCTGATACAGGTTGGATCTACACTTCTTCTAACGGCTCTGGTACCGGTACCTCAGCGTCACCGGCACCACGGAATTTTTGGTCTTCAGCCGCCGCCGTCAAACTCGTCTGGAAGTGCGAGCTCGTGTCCGTCTTCGTAATCTCACGAAGGGCCATGGTGGCGTAAGCCGCTGTCCCCAGCGTCAGTTGTATCTGAAGGGCCATGAATTTACCATCTTCCACCGTCACCGGCGCGTCGAAACCAAGCAGCTTGTCTTCATCTGCTTGGGCCAAGGGGACATCGGGGTCTGTGTATCGTAAAACGGACCACGACATCTCCTTGGGGTGGTGCAGGATGTTACGGTACGAGCCATTCAATGTATAGATTCTGTATAAATCATTGGTCGTTTGATAGAGATTTGACTATGAACCTTACCGTTGTTTCCGAACAAAGTTATCGGCATCGAGACCATCCAACTTCAGGAACTCGCGATAGCGCTCACCCAGTTTACCTCCAGGATACGCGACGTCAGTTCCTGGTAGAGGCATAATGACATCGAACATTGAATAGTTATCAATGTCCGCCTCAGTGAGAGTCTTCACCACAGGCGCAACATAGGGCTTTCTATTCCGCTTGCGCCCACGATTTGACATAGGTTCCTCTGCACAAAGGTGAGTTTGACCGCTTTACGCAAGAGACTGAAACACTACCTGGCTCGTCTTCCTTTTCTGGCTCGCCGTCCCCTTCCATTTCGACCTCGGCGGGGGGATTGTCGAACACCAGATCACCGGGAATGGGCTTGTCAGCTCCGTAAGTCCGGATACGCTCAGACACAATAGCATTCCAGACATATGACTGGTATGCATGGACATACATCAATCGAAGGTTTTTAGGGATCTAGCACATTCATTGAGCAAAGAGAGAAAATAACGAACTTGATATACCTGCCGTATCCAAAGCTCCCATGGCATTGCGAGTGTCGCCCTTCATAGTCCGGAAACTCTCCAAGAGACACCTCTCGGCCACAACACGCCGGGGCATCAATTCGATGGCTTTGTCGAGATCGTGATCAACCAGCCAGGCATTACGGGCGGCCTCGACGTCCGGGTGCTCTCCGTGGCGGGGCTGGAGAATCAGGGACACTGCTTTCTGCCAATCGGACTGGAGGAGTGCAAGTCCAATCGAGTGGGTTGGAACTGACGCAGTGCCGAAGCGTTGCATACCTGAGTGGCTTCAGTTAGACGACCAAGCTCAAGGGCTAGTATAAGTTTACCATAATAGTTGATAAAGCCCTTATCCTTGATTGTGTTCAAGGCCGACTCCATGGATTCGACCGAGTCAACTTTTACGCTTCTACAAACCCGTTGAGAAGTGTTTGATAGAGAGAAGAGAGCGGTCTCACCGCAAGGTGATCACAAAGGCATTTCCCTTCAACATGCCTAACTCCAAGCCAGCTTTGCGATAATTGAAGTCAGCGATTCTCACACCGCGGTCACCACGATGCTTGAGCGCGTCTTCCTCAGATCGCCTGCCGCCGCCGACGCCGTTGGCAAGCTTCCAGACATCTTCTACTGTTTTGTTGTTTCGTTTCAGGGAGACGCGTTGAACAGTGACACCGCGTTTGTCCTTGGTTCCTGCCACAGCAAGGTCTTTTACATTGACGTGAAGGGTGCGTGCTAGATGTCCAAGTGCATCTTGAGTGTCGCGGTTGGTCTTTTGCATGGTGAAGTGAATGTACGGAGGATAGGTCCCTCGGGGCACTTGCTGACGACCACCGCCTGAAAAAAGAGGTCATTGACTTTCTAGCTGACAAGTTGTCAAATCTTACCTCGCGCCCCGCCACGTCCACCACCGCGTCCTCCGCCGCGCTTAGACCATTTGATGGCGATTCTTGAACCATCGATATCGGCATCAGGCGCGCTGGCATCGGTTTCACTGTCGAGTTTGCCCTTGAAAAGCTCTCTAACGGCTTGATGTAACTCTGTTCTTGTCGTTTTGGATGCTATTGGCTAGACAAAGACGCTGAGTTATATTGTGTAAGGTTGAATACGGACATGAAGGAATACAGACGTCGGTTAGAACCTTTCGGTTGTCTTCTCGAGCATTGCCGCCTCTGCCTCCACCGCGTCCACCCCTTCCTCCTCGACCACCACGGCCGCCGCGCCCTCTTCCGCGGCCTGAAGGCGCGGGTTCTGGTGCAGTTGCTTCAGCCTCTGCTTCACCACCCTCTTCTTTGGGAACGCGACCGCCCCAGCCAGAGTCACTGACTCTGGGAGGTTCAGGCCCTTGCAAGAACATTTCCTTGACTTTCTCGATGGCATCTGCGGAAAGAAACGCCGAGAGTCGCGTCGTAAAAGAAGTAGGCCAGGGCTCGTTCGCGTCAGGGGATGTTTCCTCGGGGTTTTCTTCCGTCGCGGGCTCCCCATCCGCAATGGGCTCGGCGACAGGTGTCTCGTTCACTTCGACGGTGGTGGCGTCGGCCATAACGACGTCGTCAGCAGGTGCAGAAGTAGATTCAATAGCTACAGCAGGATTTGGTTTGGCAGATTCAGGTTTCTCCAGAGACTTGAGATGGATAACATTGCTATCCTGGTCGACCTCAAAGACAAGAAAGTCCGTGAACCTATAATTATCAGAACAAGATGTATAAAAGAGGTGAACTGACTTACCGCTGCTTGATGATTCCTTCGACTTTGGCCCCGTGGTGGCCAACATACTCAGATATGCCAACGTCCCTTTCCAGGAAATTCATGGCGCCAGACTCGGAGGCCTGAGGAAGAGGGATACCGAGGAGTGAGTGACTGGGCGGGAGGATATGGTCCTGTTTTTTGGGTTCGGCGGCGGCGGCCTCGTAGGTTGCGGACGCCTCGTCGTCGAGTTTCGTTCTTTTGGGCGAGCGGCCGCCGTCGTTGTCGTCGTCGCGTTCACGGACGACGGAGGTAGCGGAGGACATGATAGGCAACAAGCAAGATGTGCGATCGATGATCGAACAATTTTCATTCAACCTCAATCATGTACAAGTCATCGTATGCGACGCGCGCCTCGAAGCACTCAAATCCCGCCGCCCGCCTCCTCCTTGAGACGATCGAGCGCAAACAGTCCAATCTCGCGGTCAGCGTCGACGTCACAAAAGCCGCCGACTTCCTCGCCATCATCGACGCCGTCGGGCCCTACGTCTGTCTGATAAAGGCATCCATTCTGTTGCTGTTGACTGCTGCAATCTCACACTCTGTCCTCTAAGACGCACGTTGATATCATTGAAGACTTTCACTATTCCCTCATCGACGATCTCCAAACCTTGAGCACCAAACATGATTTCGTTATCTTCGAGGATAGGAAGTTTGCCGACATAGGTACTTATCAACACACCCAGGCCATCAACACCCTCTAAAACTTGCCAGGGAACACCGTTGCCCTGCAGTACTCCGCAGGAGTTCACAAAATTGCCAGTTGGTCGCATATCACGAATGCTCACCCGGTCCCAGGTCCTTCTGTCGTCACCGGTCTGAGCTCTGTCGGTCTTCCTCTCGGCCGCGGGCTATTGCTGTTGGCTGAAATGAGCACGGCGGGCTCACTGGCACGCGGATCGTACACTGACGACGCGGTGCGCATGGCTCGCGCCCATCGCGACTTTGTTATCGGCTTCATCGCTCAGAGGCGCATGGATGGCGTCGGTGCCGAGTTGCCAGTGGATGAGGATGAAGACTTCCTTGTTCTTACTCCGGGGGTTGGTCTCGACGTCAAGGGCGATGCTATGGGCCAGCAATATAGAACGCCGCGTCAGGTCGTGCTTGAATCGGGATGCGATGTTATCATTGTGGGACGTGGTGTTTACGGCAAGGACTACAGTCTAACAGACAAAATTGCCGAGCAGGCGAAACGGTACCGCGAAGAAGGCTGGAACGCATACCTGGAGAGAGTAGCATGTTAAACAAGTGTTACAAGTACTCTTCATACCAAGACACCGAATGGAGGTGCCGCCGCCGGCAGGCAATGAGCGTACGGTCTTTCCCCTCCTGGAAATGTTCATTGTTCTCTTCGCAATTGTCCGTACTACATAAAGGGTTTTTGTTGTTCGGCCTTCTCTTTCCCTCCATTCCCCCTCTCTCTTTTCCCTCTCTTACTCACTCTCTTTCTATAATGAATACCCTCACGATTACAGTCGACGCCGGACGTCTCAACAAGCATAACGAATTCCTTGATAACAGATCGGATCCAAACGACGTTCATGCCTTTGCCGCGCTCTTCAATGGGTGGGTATCACTGGGTGCATATACTCGGCAACATGGTTAACAAGACGCAGCGCCAACAATGACACTCCAGGCCAAACGAAGGGCTTGCCATACATTCAGAAATGGCGGCAGAACGTGAATGGCGTCGTCACCGTCTCCGCGCCTCCCAGATCCCCGTTCGTGACTGCTTGCCACTCTGTCTTCTAAATCCCTACTCATTCCGAGTTAGCATGTCTGGCGCATTCTCCCTGTCACCAGTCGCCGTCGTCCATCCTGACGCGCTCAATGTCACATCAGACCCTCCTTACAAGTTGACGCCTGAAGTGCGCCGAGGAGCCCACCCCTTGGAGAGTGGTGATGTGGACTTGGACTTGGACTTTCTGGACCTGGATGAGGACAATGATACCTCAGAGTCTGTCGACGAAAGCCTGGTGCTGCAACATGCCATTTATCCCGGTACGTCTGCGGACAAAGCCCGCTTGGCTGAGGATCAAAGCGCTCAACTTGTTGCACACAGCTCGTTCACCGCCTCTGACCAAGTCCAATTCCAACCCTTTGAATGTTTTGAGGAAGATCACGCACCCCTTCAAGATCCTTCGCCATCCAGTTCATTTCTTCCGTCGTTGAGTCACAAAGATATACACGATTTTTCTTGTTTGAAGTTTATCTGGACTTGTCACTTACACTCTCACTACACACACATCCATATGTATCTTTACCTCTCATCTCATTTTACTACTTAACTAATCGAGCATCCTCAATTCCTGCTCAATTCTCGTTGATGTATGACTGTGGGCTGTCAGCAAGTATGAAAGGTCTGATATCAGAAGAACTGCCATATTTTTGTCTGATCTTTGTGTTCATGCCTGACTGTCGGAGAGCGCGCACCGTGTGCTCGTCGGGTCATGCAGTGGCGTTCATAATGTTTCAATAGAGGTGCCTGGTAAACTCTGGTAAGTGGCAGGATCCTCAGGGCCCGCTATGACCGTCTCTTTGTCGGAGTAGTCGTTGACCGTGAAGCACTGCACACAGCTGCAGGGCACAGATGAGAAGTATATGTACTGTGGGTCCACGCCAAGCCGCAATAATCGCGGAGCAATTTCGGTGTCAGGTAATCGAGGGACGCCTCGCTAGCCTTCGGCTAGTTTGTTCAAAGGTAACATGCTCGGATGTAAGAAAAGTCATAAGTCACTGACTCACTGTACATACTCCAATCACAGATTTGAGTTACATCGTCTGCCGAAGCCTGGGTACTACAAGCGTAAAGATACAAGTTCGGACAACAGGACGCCCAGTCGAAACCCATTGGAATTTCTCAATTAACGCTCACGGTCATCTTGGGTCTCTCGAAGGAGTCCGTTGTGTACTGTACGCTTCGCTCAACGCTGATCTGCAACTGAACACATGTCAACACGGTGTTATTCGGTGAGGGTGAGAGAAATCCTACACACCTCTGACCGTTTCCCAATGTCAGAGACTCGTCCCCCAGAAGTGACTTCCGACGGCTGAGCATTTATTTCAACATGCAGAAACAGACGAGCAGTTCAGGTACTTACAGGGTATGGCATCGAGCGGTTTCGGCGGGTGTCCATTACCAGAATGGCGTTGCCTCCTCCATCAGCAGAAGATTGAGAACGGCCATGTCTGATGCTCTGGCGCGTGTTCAACCTGTTTGTCAGCAACATTGTAAGAACAATAATAGGGTCCAAAGGACAGTGAACACACGTTACGAGAAGAGAAATAGCGTAAACTGGAACATGACGATTGTCAGTACATCGAAGGTCAGCCAGCGTGTGACCTGAGAACACACATTTCCCAATGACGAAGTGTATGCCCATGAAAACCAAATTTGTCGGCATCGCGAGCCACTGAGAAGCAATAATTTCAATTAAGCACAAAAAATGCCGGATATGTAAAGAGGCCGGGGATTCTGTGGGGAAAGAGACTCACACATATCATGGCCACAATTGTTGCCGCACTGAAAAAAGCAGAGGCGTGAGAGAGAGCAAAGACAAAAGAGTCTTCACACACCAGGTGAGTGAACCTGTCTCGAACGCGTATAGAATGAGAGAATCTATGATCGCATTGAGGCTGTTACCGTTTATTGTAATAACAGACGCGATATCAGAAATGCGAGGTTAGAAAGGCAGGCACACATGGGATAAAAGATGGTGGCGCACCTTTCGGCGCCTGTTTTACTGCGTGACGTCCGGAGGAGCAAGAAAAGGGATCCGGTGATCAGGATATCAACGCCCGTAGACAACGCGAGACCAAGGGTGAAAACCCACTAGAAGAGGGTTAGAACAGAAGAGAAAGCAAGTGGAAACAAACTTTGAAATCGGCTTTGAAGGACTTGAACGTGTGTAGCCGAATCCTAGAGTGAGGTTTCAGACGCGTAGGTGATATTGTGTTCCGGCGCACATTTCAGCCGTGGTTGCTACGATAGAACACAGTCAAGTAAGTATTCATGGAGATGAACGGCGGCACTTACTAGATGCGGCAGCTTGTGAACAAAGAAGGTGAGCGGCGACGCCCAGGGTACAATGGTAAAATAAACCCACCGAGCCTTAACACTGCCAGTATCAGCTGGAGGGGTCTTGTAAGAATGCGGCGAAGATGAGGGCAGTGTGAGAAACGTACAATGGGACATGCGATTAGCCAGTTTTTCTTGCTCACTGTGTACGTCCGTCAGCCAGGGATACCCATGATATGGACAGTAAACAAACAGAGGTAGATTCGCTGAGCAAAGAAGCTAAGACCTTCGTTGGTACAAAAGTCACAGATAAGAGAGAGGCACACGAACCAATGAACAAGGAACGTGAGTACAGCCTGCATGCCCGGGAAATTCAAAAATTGAGCGATGGCCCACGAATTGAAGACATCTGACCGACGCACCGTAAGTATGATAGTCAACTGCAGCGTCGGCGGTCAGTTCATAGAAGGGTGTCTGTAGGAGACCCGATGTCATACCGCAATGCTCCTGTGACGTGCGGCCATTACAATTCAGTTCACAGCGAATCGGGGATGGCGGGGTGCGTACCACGGGATAATCTCAATGTAGTCGGACTCGCCATAGTGATGGATAAGATAAATCCAGTTCGACACCCAGATGAAGCAGGTGTGCAAAGTGTCGAGGAACCTAGAAGGTCTTAGCCAGGGAAGCCGCTCCACGACGAGTCAAATACCATATTCCTAGAACCTGGACGGCAGTGCATGAGCGGGTTATCGTGAATGGCGAGGGGAAGATGCTACCAGTAACTTGAGAGTGGGAACATCGGTGGGATACAGTTTGTGGTAGACAATGCTTTGAATGGTTACAGTGCCAGAAAGTCTGCCCAAGCTGTTCAGAAGATATCTGGGCCAGGGAAGAGATCACTCACAAAGAGGCAAAAAGCCCCCCAACCAGGACCGCGCCAAAGGTTCGCGCAATGTCTGTGCTCATGGAGACTAAGAGGGTTTGAGGGGGTCTTGTGAGGACATCCGTGTGATTGTATTTAAGAGCTGCAGTTCGCGTATGTCCGTCCTTGGTCCGGCGTTACCAAACGCTCTTTTCCCTGAAATAGCCCTGAACAGGAGGTCAACCTCCCTCCGGCGAGGCGACCGAGTGATGGGCATCTGATCAATTCGAAAAAAATAGAATAAGTACGCTTGAGCGCCACACCCAATATACGGTCTTCTGCGTAGCCGATGGCCGGATAATAAGAAGACTAGAGGTTCAAAGCCCACGAAGATCTGCGCAAAGAAGTGAGAGCTAAATGGTGGGAGCCCGAGTGTGCCAGCTGTCACAGTGGGCGGTTTACTGAACTTGGAAGATAACAACGCGGCCAAACATCAGGGATGCGAGCTGGACATGTACCATGTGGGGGGAAGGATGCCCTTCTTGGATGCGTGAGTCGATTACGCGAACGGAGCGAGCTTGAATACAGCGCAGATTCAGGATTGGAATGACTGTAAAGCCTGTGCTGAATTCCAAATCGGAAGACTCAGACGTCATGTACTCGTTAAGTCATGTAGGAGTAGGTTAACAGTCCATGCTTTGCGCGCCTTGGTAAAAATCAGTTAAGGCTGGTGCAGGTCAAGTGGTAAAGGGCAATGATTTGAATAAATCGAACTGACCGTGACGGCGTGACACTGACACGCGACCTCTCCAGGACCCCCGTCAATAGGCTTTAAACTCCGATCCGGTGAGGCCTGTTTTTGGCTCTGCCGATTTTTCGAATTTTGGCCATTTTTGGCCCTCTGGATCGGAGTTCAGACGCGCTCGGGCTCCTGCGCCACACATTTTCGCGCCTGCGGCGCCCCGACTTCCCCAATATGGCGCTTTTTGGCCCTCGCGCCACTCGGGCACACCAACTGTGACCACTTTTTGGCCCATCGGCACTGCAGTTTGGTCCCCACGGATGCCCATATTTGGCTCCATGGATCGGAGTCAATTTTTGAAAACGGTCGAATTTGGCTCTTTTGGATCGAAGTTGGAACCGTATTATCAGGGGGCCTACCTCTCCCTGACAATACTAACGAACTATAATTATCACCAGCCACAAGCCCGCCAGCCACCAGTCAGCCACCCTCGGCGCTCTCCATAGATCAACAAATTCTAAGCCCAGCCATCAAACCTACACCCTCAGCGACGTCGGTGAGACATCGGCGTATCTTTATGTCCAAGACGGACCAATAATATTATTCATAAACCCTAGTCTCGCTTACCATACGGCTACATCCACCCTAAAAGGGAACCCGTCTGTAGCCGTCTGGGAGCCAATCAACCAAATAACCGTGATACTGACTTCGGGTTTTCCCGAAGTCACTGTCACTTTTGTCGACGTACTGTGGTCTTCAAACTGCATTTACTCACACTCTTTATCAAGTGTTTACTTTATTATTGATGTAATGAAAGCATACGAAGGCCTATAATAGTGAAATCGATGAGATGGCGTGTGCGACAGCTGGTCTCTTATTCGCGTGATGTTACGGAGCCCAACGCCGAATCGGGAAGGGAGTGATCTCTGCCAAATGGCACCTTTGCGTTGACTTGCATCGGCCAAATTTTAGCTGCACTCTCGCTATATATCATACTGACATTGGTTTATGAACACTTCACTCCGCCACCGTATGGCGGTACCTGGAGGACACTACTGTGCAGACACGCATAAAAAGTGACAGTGACTTCGGGAAAACCCGAAGTCAGTATCACGGTTATTTGGCTGATTGGCTCCCAGACGGCTACAGACGGGTTCCCTTTTAGGGTGGATGTAGCCGTATGGTAAGCGAGACTACATAAACCCAACAGTTCGTCGGGTCTTTGTATACTTCTGGAATCGAGCTTTGTGAGTGCACAGGTAAGTACAAACGAGGCTAGCGCTCAGAAAAAGCTTCCAACTACACCTACAGTATCATCTTGCTCTCGAATTCAGGAAATATGTATAGCGGTTTGCATGCAATACGATGTAACGACAAACTCATGAACGTCGGCCAATTGCTACTAGCATTGAGAGATGTTGTCTTTGCACGGGACTCGGCGAGCCTTCATGCATATACTAATAGCAGAGTAAGGAAGAAGACATTGCAATTGTCGACTCTCAGTTTGTTATCGAGAGGAGACTTTACTCTGGGAATGACCTACCAAGATCTCAAACGCTGAACAAGACCCTTTATAGTATGTAGAGCGTGTTGAAAAAGACTTTAGCAGGTCTATAGGCCTGTATATTATAAATTTAATTCATGCATCAGCGAAGAACACGGGCTCGATCGCGATCGCGTGCCGCTGAAAACGCGGCACAGAGTCAGTCGTGCCGCCCAGGCGCGAACTTCGCCGAACTACCTATTCGGGCGAACAATGGCGGGATACACACGTCTGGGAGGAAGCCAACGACATCCGCAACTGTGAAATAGAGTCCAAATATTGATACATGTCATATAGGTGGGGATGATTGTGAGCTAATGATGGCAGTGCAAACGAGTCCGTGCGGTAATGGATACAGAGAATCAAGGAACTGGTATATGTGCTTTGAGCGATGATGTGAGAGTGTGATGTGCTGCAATAGCGGGGTGTGCAGGCAAGGATGCTGGTGATGGACGTTGAACGCCTAGAAGGAGTTCCGTCTGCTCCTTCGCAGGCCAAAAAGTCGCCTGAAGGTGAACTTCAGTTTCTTCTCCTCCTCTTCGTCATCCGACGACAATGGGGACTCTCTTCGCTTCGAAGAGAAGAGTTGTCCCAGCTCTTCGTACATGAGATGTGTGTCGCGGGGGGACTGATTTGTCATGAAGAGCGCGAACGGACTCGCAGCGGAGGGGCCGGTCCTAGCGGTCGACGCGAACGACGAGACTGTGTTGTACGACATCTAGTGTGGCTGATGAGGTGATGTGGTAGTGTACGACTGCGAAGGGCCTAGATGTGGCGTGAATCGCGAGTATTGCGGGTGGGAGGGAGGACAGAGCGTTGTTGCTGATGGGGACAGCATGTTGGACTCGGCCCTTTATACGAACAGTCAGAGATCATCAAGCAATCCAGGACGGTGCGTTTGCGATACCAAGTATGGCAGTTCTTGTTGACCCACACTGTCAAATCCAGGCAAACAAGGGTTCCGTTGGATGGCAACCCTGCTTCTTCACCTCGTGGCTTTGCTAATTCGAGCCGTCCTTGTTCCCAAAACGTCACTTAGTTTGTTCGTCCAATGAGTCCCTTAGCTTGTCCTCAGGATGTAGGCTCTGGCTAGTCTAGAATTTGATGGGGGGCCCTAGTAGGAGGTGCCAATCCATCACGCGGAGTATGAAAATTATGGTGATCCGAGAGTGGCCCGAGCGGCAAATGCAGTGATGTCGCGTGGCGCTGCAGTGTCGCGAGGTGTCGCACTCCTCCTGGAAACATCAAACCAGAGATGGCCCCTTCCAATTCCTGCAGTTGCATCTCACTCAGCCGTCGCATCTGATAGGCACTGGGCCGTCTCCCACAGAAAACAATGATCTACCTGCACCGCAATTGCAAGCTACCAATTACAGATGAACAAACGTGCGCACGATTATAAGATGCCTTACGTGCCTTGAGAAAGATGAATATGAGAAGTACTGCTACTGTAATCCAGAGGCAATTTTGACAGTATGAGCTTAGCCTTGAGTCGATGTTCTACGTCCATGAAGAGGTGCAAATTCCCGCCGAGATGCCGGGCGTGGGAAATGGGCACCTAGTGCTACGACCCCCCATCAAACTCCAGACTTTGTAACAGTAGGAACGATTGTCTTCCTACTACAAAGTCGGTTTACGAGACTAGGCTCTGGCACCCTGCCAGGTACTCTAGTGCAATCGCACAAGTCTCACAGCGAAATCTATATAGTTCAAAGTGGGGAATCTAACAATCTAATGATCTGACGCGTAAAACCTATGGATCCACAAACTTCAATCCCATCGTGGACGTCGATCCGCCTGGGATGGGCCCAAATCCCAGACGTTCATAGAAGTTCCTGGCCTTGACATTCCGAGGATCCATGCCGACCCACACACCCGCCACACCCTCAGTCTTTAGGTGTTCTGCAGCCGTTTCCATCAATTTCCTTCCCCATCCCTTTCCCTGGTACGCTGGAAGAATGTCGATATGAAGATGGGCTCCCGAGAAAGTGATGTTCGGCTCCGGGGCTGTGTGCATCTTCCTGAGCAGCTTCATGTAGCGCTCGTCCGCCGGTTTCTTCGCCATCGATGGTGGATATTTCTCGGCCAGTGATGGCCACCAATGTTGCGAGGTATACTCTTCGAAGGCCCGTGTGTCGAGTGATCCTAACACATATCCCACCACTTCCGCGTTGCCTTGATCCTCCATCACGAAACCCCAGCAACCCGGCGACTTCACATACGGGACCGCATACACAAGCCCAGGTAGCTCGCCATAATCATGCAGAGATTCTGCCGATCTGCCTGCATCCCCCGTAACCAGACAGATATGCGATAAGGATGGCGTATCCGCCTCGACGGCTCTACGAATGATGATGGTGGACATGGTAGCCTGAGGTGTATCTGCATCAGTGACGTGCTCGATTTGGACGCGCGAATGCGATCAACTTAGCAGGCAGAACGTATCATATAGGATTGCAAGATAACTGTCCAAACAAATCATCGGTGAATGTACAGTACTTAATAGGATAATAAAAATGAGAGCTTGAATGTTACAATAATCCAGCCACCCGAAGGTCATGCTGTAGTCTTCTTTCGTTCTCTAACGCCTCTGCGATTAATCGGGCTCGGTTTGGATCATCGGGAGCGATAGCCAAGATTCGAGCTATTTCATCTTCAGAGTGGCCTTCCTCCGCGGCAGCAAGGCGAGCAGCTTCATCGTCATCATCTCTTCTTCCGAAGACGAATCCTTGACGGAAGAAATCTCCGCTTGAGAGTCTATGCAGCCCGAATGCTCTTTCGAACTGGGTGACAGCCTGTTCTGATCCCTGGCCTTCAGTGGCAGGGGCTGCAGGGGCATTTTGTTGTTGAGTCGCCATGATCCCGCGTTCCCAGCGCTTGACGCGCCAAAAGCCAAGAAGAGATGTCAGCAAGACGAACCATCCTATATAACATATTTGAGCAACCGAAGATCCGAACAGAGAAGGCGGCACGCACCAACAGTCATGAGGAAGAATGATAACCATTCGGTTGTGGCGTCAGCGACAAGCTGGCCAGCTTGTTCCTCGGTAAGACCCGCGTATGGAGAATCAGCGGGCGCTGTGGCGTTTGCGTTATTATAGTACGAGGCCGCCTCAGCTGGGCTCATCCATGCTGTGCTGTTGGAGTCCGGCGTCCATTGGCCCCATCCACTTTCACCATCACCGTTGTCATCCAAACGGCCACGTAACGCAAACCCGTATTGTATAAGAGTTACTCCGAGCCCAGCACGAGAGCCGAGACGAGCAGCGTGTGTAGTGTGCAGGAGATATGTGAGGAGGAAGCCAATGAACTGGAACGATATAGACACCAGCATGTTGCAAAGGAACGAGAAGACAGACCCTGTCGGAAGGGCATCAATGATCATTTCCCCAATAGAGTCGGGCGAGAATGGTGCATGAACGGTGGTTTCCCAGTAGGGCGGCACTGAGTCAGCTTGGGCCGAAGCATAGGAAGGCGGCGCTTCCGCTTGCGTGTCCTCTGGAACGATATGAGTCTCATCGCCTGACAAATGGTGAGATATGATATGGGGGAGATATGACAAAAAGGCGCACCATCCTGAATTCTGATAGGCCGTGTCGGCTTGGCGGTGACATTGGCGAAGACACCATCATTGTTGGTGCCGCCACCGATGGCCCCCTCCGGCCGACGCTGTTGTGTGATACCAAGCCGCTGGGCGACTGCGGTAGGCAATATAGCCCCAGCGCTGCGCTGGAACCATCCTCTCCTGGGGCCGGCCCGCAAAGTAGCAATGTTGAAGGAGGGGATTGAGCCGTTGCTATTACCAATGTTGTTGGGTAGCGCCGTGCTCGATGGGGGAGGAGGAGAGCCGGGAGGGGGCTGCGTGTAATCATAGTCCACGTTCTCGAAGTCGTATGCGCCGGGAATGTGTGTAGACTGCATGGAGCGGTGGCCGCGCTGTGGCGAACTGGGAGTGGGGTTTAGAGGCTGCGACTCGGAAGCATCGTTGATGTCGTCCTCCTCCTCGTCTGAGTCGGCGAAAGCAGCATCCATCTCGTGGTTAGCGTCGCGGTCTGAGCGCGGATTGGGAAGAGGTGCATAACGAGCAGACATAGGGTAGGCAAACGGCGACAATGAGCGGAAGATTCGAGAGGTCAATCTGAATGATGGAGGTGGGAAGCAGGTCTTTGTCTTTGTTGTGCTGGAGGCTGCACCGCCCTGCTGACTGACAATCATTGACACTGACAGATGAACTTTAACGTTTGAACAATAATATCAGTCTAGGTACAGTACGTCTTACGTGGACTGTGTCATTCGTGAAATACAATTGAATCTACTGCGAGAGCGTCAATTGAGCCACCTTTGTAGCTGTCAGTGAAAACTGAGGATGCACTTCCCCCGCTATAAGTAGTATCATCACTCGTGTGAGATGACCAAGTAAGTGTGTCAACCCAGGTCAACCACATCTCAGCGTACACATCTTGGATGCGTCGGGGGTTGGCGACTGACTTGATCCAATTTCACTTCCGTCTCCATAGAAAAGCAGATCTATGGCCGGAGAACAAATTCGTGATTTGCGGCTCATGAACGGGGCCATCTAAGTATTTAGAGGGATACTCAGCATAGAAATCAAGGGGGAAATTGAACTTCCATGCAGTTGGAACGATACCGACGAGTCCGGGCGCGATACCAGCGTCCTCTTCGAGGCGGTAGATAGCGTGGACAGGATATGATCAAGATGATAAAGCCTAAGGATTCGGCGGGAGATCAGGCGACTTCCGCTGCTGTGGTCATCAAGAGGCAAATTAACACAGCCGAAGCGAGACGTCGATAAGTATACACCGGAACGGAAAACCGAAAATACACTAGCAAAGCATTGCGAATAAGTTAGAAAGTAGCACGCGAACGACACCTAATAGTCCTGGCTCTGATAGGGAGGCTGAGTCTGCAATTCTCGCTGGGAGTGCGGGGGAATGTCGAAATCATCCCAAGGATCCAAGGAAGGCTCCAGGGATTGCGAGAGGGGATTTTTGACGTCCAATGGACGCGTGCTTTGTGTGAACCGCTTTAGCCGCACGGGGCTCAGAGGCGACTGAAAAGGCCTCGGGGCGCTGTTCCTCGGTGAATCGCGCAGGTGAGAAGGTGACTGATGCATCGATTCCGCGGTGGAACTGAACCTAAGGGCATGCGCGTACCGCTCATCCTCCTCGTCATTGTCGTCTTCTTGCGTAAGAAGTTGATCGACTGCATATATCGAGGCAGACGATCCGCTAGACTCCTGCGAGGCTGGCGCGATGTGGTGTCTGGGAACGAGGGATTCCAAGGAAGGGAACGGAGGCATTTCTTCAATGGCAGGACTAGATGCACCGGAATCGCCCGATAGTGCAGCAAAAGTACGCCTGGGTGTATATGTCGGAGATTGCAGCGCAGAGCTGGTGGATGGTGGGGACGGCAGGGATAACGGTACGCCGTTGTCGACCAGGGCGCGCCTTCGTTTCTTGGGCGGCGGTGTCGCTAAATCATCGGACAGGTCAGAAGGACGCGTTAGCTTGAGGCGAACAATTTTAACGGGGAATGTCAACTGGGATGAGGCGACTTACCATCTTTCTGGCTGCCATATGACACCCCACTACTTTCCGCCGCACTGAGAGAGCCATTGAAGACGCGCTCTGCTTGGTACTGAGACAGCGTCATCGGAACGGTATTTTCAATGTGCTCGTTCAAGACGTGGTCGTTTCTCTCCTCTTTCGTGTCGAATTTCAAGATGCAATTCTCCCAACGGCAGAACCACAGCAGTGGCTGGGACTGCGACATCTGCCGAGACTTGAGATGCTGTCAGAAGTTGCACAAAGAGAAAACAGTGAACATGCCTGGTCTTCTAGGACCAGAATTTCGTGTAAGACAGTCTGGGGATGGTGGTTGCGGCAAGAGTTCCAAAAGCGGTCATGGCCACCGCCACTCGGAGCCTTCACAACATAGACATCAACATCAACTTGATCAGTGAGACTACTAAACGAGTCCTAGCTGTAAGTATGAGCCTCAATTTTCTAGCTCTAGCTAGGGAAATTCTACAGACCTATCCTAGATGTAGCTAGGGAAGGGCTAATGTGTGAACCCCTCATATACCTCAATAGGATGCTTATCAATCAACCTGGGACCGGCGCGCCCAGCACTGTGGTGCCTGGCGCGCTCCCTTATGTCCCAATTGGGCCGGGTCTCCTCATCGGGCTCTTTAGGGAATATTGCCGCCACCGGCGCCACGGGAAAATGGGTGCCCCAATTGGGCGATAGCTTCATATCCCGATTCGGCCGTCCGTAGCTCGGCTCAATGCTGCCGTCCGTAGCTCGGCTCGATGCTGCCGTCCGTGGTGTGGCGCACCCACCCGATGTATTGGGGTACCCTCCCTATACCCACCCGGGGCCAGGTGAGCACCATATTTCCCTCCTTGCTCAAACGTCGTAGGACGCGCTGCTTGGCCTGTCCCTGCCGGGACATGCTGTCATCCGTGCTGTGGCGCACCCTTTGTATTGGGCTACCCCTACAGTCACCCGGGGCCAGTTGGACACCAGAGTTCCCTCCTCGGGTCGGACGTCGTACGATGCGCAGGCTCGGTCTGTCCTTAGCGGGACCGGATGATTGTACCCACCTGCAATGTGGCGCATTCCCACAAATACATATTTCTCACCAGCTCCGTAGTCCTGGAATCAAAAAACTATACATCCAACTTCCTAGTCGTGTGTGTAAGTAAAATTGAACAATTGGCGTTCGTGCCTCTAAGGCAGAGCGAGCGTCAAGTCTGGACCATGATGACGTCAGCGCCACGTGGCGTTTGTTGGACTTCGCAAAATCTACAAGTCCAACGGCGCTTGTCATCTTACCCTTGTCAACATATGTGGCGCAGATATCAGCGATCATCCATACGCGTATGCATGCACATGTACGTTTATTCGCATCCCCAAACGCACATGTACACTAACATCTAACAGCATCGAAAACAACATCTAGTACGTACACCTACTTGGCGATACCCTGCAAGATCCACGTAACGTCGTCCACCGCGCTTTCCCACATCGTCCACTCTTCTTGCACATCAATCTCATCCACAGCTTTCCCCCACCAGTACAGGCATGCGATAATTGTCAAAAAGCCGTTGACGCCACGGACATCCAGAAGGTCCCAGTCACGATGCTTCCGCCCGAGCTTCCCCATCGCCCACGTTTTGCCATCCTCACTTCGCTCCCTCCATTCTGGCTGCATACCGTCATACCATACGGCGAAAGCGCGCTTGTGGCTTTGGAGGTTGTCCGCCGGCATCTGTCTCATCTTCTTCGTTGTCGTCAGACGCCCCCCTTTGATCCAAGCCTCTGCCATCTCCGGACGGCCGTTTGCAGGTAACATACCGCTTGCCTGAAATTCATCCGCCGCCTCTAACAGTAACCAGTGATCAACCACCTTAACCCACCGAGGACCTAACTCCGCCTCACGAAAATACACGAGCGGCTGCTTCACCCACAACGGCGCATCCGTCAAACCAATCTCTACCTCTTCGGCTCGCTCTTCAGCATCATTGTCGTCGATATCACCAGGGCCAGACGACTTCCGAAGTTTAACCTCTCCCATGTCGACATCTCCACGAGACGTGCTCGGAGCTGCACGACCAGCATCGTTGGCCTCAGTGTGGGAGGAGGCGTTTGTTTTGTCGTTGGCGTCATCACCGCTAGGAGCTGGTTCAGTGTCTGGGTGACTCTCGGTAGAATCGAGGTTTGCCGGCGTATCATGTGTGGCGTCAGGATGAGGTTCGTCGGTGATGTCTCGTACATCCCTCGTCGGTGTCGCTTCTTTGTCGGGTCCGCCGTCGTCTTCCGATTCCGATTCCGATCTCGAGTCCCCTGCTCCTTCGCCTGTCTTAGCGCCAACCTCTGTCATCGAGACATCTTCACCATTCTGACCTCTCAGCCGCCCTGAACGACGGGGCGAACCTGAACGTATAACCTTCGTTCGCGGTTTCCGGGTCTTCTTCTCCTTCGCCATCATTCCTCTCAGCGTTTCGGCGTCTCCGAACAGTGCTTGGTACGCGGCCGAGGCGCGCGTACGCGCAATATTCGCCTCACGCTGCTCTTCGTAAGTGAGCTCGCGTTCGGGACTAGACTCTTCGACGTGAGGTGGTGTACGTTTAGCCATGGGCGCCGAAGGCATACTGACGCTGGAACTATTGTTGGGCACAGCGGCTGCGGAAGGAAGGGCATCGGTCGAAGCGGAGTTTGCGGCGATACTGGAATTAATGGCGATGGCGAGCGGAGCGGTACCAGTCTGCTTCCTGGGCTTGGTCTTCGTCGCGTTCTCCTTGCCGCGGGTCAGAGCCTGCTTCTTCGTCGGACCTCTGCCGTCACCACCACTGTGCGCGCGCTTGTGTCGCGCCTGTCTGACATCCGCTCCATCTCTGCCCTCTTCTCCCTCGTCGTCGCTGCCGCTATCGCTCCCGTCATCGCTCTCGTCATCATCATCCTCCCCGTCGTCTGGTGCCATAGCAGCCAGATCATACTCGATATCCTCTGTTGGAAGATTGGAACCCGCGCCATTGGGAAGCTTAGCCGCCGCTAATTGCTCCTCAGTGTAGCAAGTAAGGGCGTACTCTTCGAGATAGCGCTTGTAACGTTGGAATTTCTTCGGGCGATATTTGGTAACCGTGGTAGGAACGGTCTCCAAGTTCTTTCCGCTGCACACGCTGATTTGGAGAGGTAAGTTTACCAATCTCTGGGCTCAATTGTGAGGCTTACGTTACGACAGACACTTTGCCTCGATAGTGCGGCATCGGTCCAGTTGCGTGGATAACGATCTGCAAGCCGGTAGCCTCTGCGACGTGCTCGACGATGGGCTGGAAAAAACTGGCCAAGGACCTGATGCACCTAAGACCAATGACGGTTAGTGACCATTGTTGAGTATCATATGCGATGACTTACCCAGCTCGAACCGTAGGATCGCTTGAGGGCGGCGCGACCAGAGCTTCTTTGTACTTGGCTTTGGCGGCAGCTGCTTTCTCCTTCGCTTTATCGCCCCAGGACTTCTTCTCCGTGGGCGTCAATGCCTCGAACATATCTCTCGCCACATTCTGGCGAAATTTCGCGCCCAATCGTCCAGTCTCTGTCCCATTTTGGACGGCGTTTTTCCAGCGGTTGGCGACCTCCGTATTGACGTCGTCCTTGTTGGACACCTGCCATTCCTGGTACGCCTGGCGCGCCTTCGGCGGTTTCGAGTGCCCGGTCAACTTCGCCAGCAGCACGTTGTACGGATCGTCAACCCCTCTACGGCGTTTGCCATGTTTCACCGTTTTCTCAGCACGATACTTGAGCCATCGAACAATAGCCTATATGCCGGAGTCAGAGAGAAAGCTAGGTAGACACCGGACGACGAGCCACACTCACAGTTTTGGCCTTTTCGACGACTTCGCGCTTTGTGCGCATCTCCTCCGGGCTGAGCTCGTCGACCGGCATTACGCAGTCAGTGCGCCATTTGTTGAGAGGACGCGGTGGCTCTTCGACGTCGGGGACAGTCCAATGGACGGCGGTGAAATACTCCTTATACACCACATCGAGATATTCCTTCTCGGTCTGGGATCCTTGACTGCAAGCCAGCCGGTATGGCTCGATGTGAATTTGGAGGAGTTCATCACGACAGCCATCTGCCCAGCCTCGGCGGGTTACGCGGTCCTCCTTGGGAATAGGAACATGCTCGCGTCGCGCTTTGCGTTGCGGTTCAGACATGTTGCGAAAAGGGAATCCAGAAAGAACGAAAGCGGGAATTGGCACGAAACAGTCAATCGGCACCTCGATTCAGGTACGTTATCTCCCACTGTGCCACATTGAAGGCGCTTGCAAATTCATTGTTAGTTTCGCAGTATTTGGACCCTTATTGGTTGGTTATTGGGCACCTTTCTCGAATACCGATGTATCGGATTTTTATTGGACCAGATTCGTAACTCCCTATATTTGGTTAACTCCAATTAGAGCTGCCGGTATCTTTAGCGATCAATTGACTCTGCTTATTCCAGACTTCTACGCAGGTTCATCACGGACAGACACATATCTTAAGAGGCCGCTCAAACGCTCTCGTTTTTTGTGACCTGCCCTTATTCGATGTCTCAGCTCACATCCACCCAATCCAACACGCCCACCGTTGACATCACCTCTCAGGACGTCGCCGACATTCCGCCGGACAGTGGTGTCATCAGCGAATCCGAGGATACGTCTCCTACCAACGAGGGCGAGTCCGACGGCGACGAGAGTGCGACATCTGACGAGATCGATTTTGTCATGGCGAGCAACTGTAAGTCGAACGTTTCTCATACTATCACTGTATTTTGATTTTTCACCATACTTTTACAGTGAAGCCCACCAAAGACACCAGCGTCTCCGCCGCGGGTACCGCCGCCAACACTCACGGTGCTCCTGGCGCAGACGTTGCAGCCCCAGCTGTTGCAGTTGCGAATGTCCCTCAGGCTCCGGGGGTTCCTGCTGCTGCTGCAGTTGGTGGTGGTCCCCAGCTCCCGCCTTTCATTCTTCCGCCCGCTCCCACCTTTGTCGCTGGAGGTGTTTATGTTCCCGCTCCCCCTGCCTTTGTCGTCGGGCAACGCTACTCGGCCGCTCCAACCCAGCCACTGATTGGCAGCACCGAGGCTCCCTGGTCTCGTTGGTATGCCGTGACCCGTGGTCGCTTCGTCGGGGTCTTTCGAGAAGCGTACGTTTGTTGTAGTCGTTGCGCCTGCTGTACTAATCGCCTCAACAGTTTCGTCGCTGACTCCGCTACAAGAGGTGTTCCCTACGCTTATCAGCAACGCAAGCCCACCCAGGCGGAGGCTTTGGAATTATTCAACAAAGCTTTGGCTTCGGGTTCTGTAGCAGTTATTTCTTCTTGAATAATTACCGTATTTAGAGTTGTGTCATATGTTGTCTCTTAAATACCGATGTCAATCTTTTTATCGCTGCACTATCTGTTGCCCCCATACCCTCAATGCCTCAAGACATCTACATTGTTCTCACCGATTCCGACTCAGTAAGGCGGAGCGGAGCGACGCCTCAGGATGAGTCGGGTAGTCCTAGTAGATACCGATTGCAGAATAAGAAAAGTGTTGGCCGCGACGTATGACCGGTACGTTTCGTCTGTGAAAGACTCATCAGGCGGCAGGTCTCTCGACCTAAATAGCGCGATCAATAACGTGACGCGAGGCCACGCGATAGCTGTGTCAGGCACGAAGCGGCGGAGTCAATAACTCGACGGCTCTAGTATGAACTTCGTCCTGCCAATCTCTCGATCTCCTCCGGCGCTGTCGTTGGCTAGGACGACCTGCACTATTGTTTTGGATTCGATCTCTCCGGGTATCCAACCCCTAGTAACAACTCTGCAGCTCCGTACTCTGAAGTAACGGAAGGTGGTTTCCCACTGACTGCATAGTCATGTCTAGGTGCGTTCAACTTGTATCTCACGCTAATTCACACTGACGGGGCGCGTCTGGATGTAGACAATCCGAGGAGTTCAGTCTTGTCAGGACGTAGAATCCGAGTACGTGGGTCAGACGTGCTCTAATGACGCGTCCGCGGAATGTGGTACGGCGTGAGACGGAGAAGGGAGATGGAACAGTGGCATTAGGTGAGTTGATACGTTAAAGTATTTTTAACCGAGCGCTGTAAGAGACGCGCATCGCGCGTCTCTGAAGGCGTGAGGTTAAAAAACCGTATCAAACTGCCAGTTGCTGATCGTTGCTATTATAGCTTTCGATAATCCGCTTATTCGTTTTGTTGAATATATCACCCAGTGCTTCCGGTTTTTTGAAGCATGCGAGAAAGCGGTCTGAGCGTCTACCGAGACCGCACTCCTCCCATGCATGTCGGAGTTCAGCCCAGATGGGATTGAGGTCAATCTCGTCCCATACTGGGTTGTGGGTGAGTTTCAGAACGTATGTTCGTTGCTCACGTTCCCAGGGTGGTGCTGGTTCACGCGAGAGGAGGGCGGATGGCCGCTCCTGATCATAGGACACTTCTGAGACTACGGACCGAAGCCACTTTCCCGGATATCCGCGGTCGCGAAGACGCTGGACGAAAAGCGTGCGCATCTTCAAGAAGTCCTCCATTCTCGAAGATATCCGTACGTAGCGGATTAGTTCTCCACGAACCCAAGCGCGCTTGGATTGTGTAGAATGGCACGATTTCCACGGGATATAAAGGTAGGAGTTTAACGCTTTCTGGTGAACTTGTGTAATGATCTTTGGGCCGGGTAGCCTTGGGAACACGTCTCGAACACCATTTTCGAGTACAACATGGATATCCAAGAAAGGTAAGCGGAATTGTGACATATTCCACTCCATTTTCATGTCTGGGTGTAGCTGACCAAACCGTTCGCAGAATTCGTCGGCACGCGCCTTAGGTCCGACGATGACAGCAAATGTGTCGTCGATGAATCGACCGTAGAAGCGCAGACAATCCGTGAATTTGGCGAGGGCGGGACCTTCGTATCCAGCAAGAAACAGGTTCGCGTATGTTGGCGCGAGAGCTGTGCCCATTGCTGTACCAATGACTTGGTGGAAGGTACGTCCGGCAAAGGATGTGTAGTTGTACTGGAGAACTAATCTCATTAGTAGAACTGTGAGTTCATCTAATGTCGAGAAGGTGAGTTCCGCTGCGTCATGTAATGATTTAAAGCTCATTGCATCGACGCCCAGCATGGTAGCTATCTGTTGTATGCCGTCCTCGATTGGTATGTTAGGGTACATGGCGACGACATCACCACTAACAAGCCAGACTTCATCGCCCGGGTTCAATTTCACGTCAAGTATTTGTCGACAGAAAGTTTTGGAATCTGGTAAGATCCAGTCGAACCGGGCGAGAAGGGGACGAATGCGAAAGTCAACCCAGGCCGACGCGTTAGCCAACATTGTGTCAAATGTTGGTACGATCGGGCGCCCCGAGGGCTTATCTTTGTGGATCTTAGGTATGACTTTTAGAACCGGGACCTTGAACTTCCGAGCGTCCACCGGCTCGCATAGCCATTTATATTGCTGACTAGTTAACAGAGGTTTCGCTCTATCAAAGATCAAGCGTAACGTTCTGTATAACAGTTCGTGGTCTGGTTCTTCCTCGCGGTATGACGGGTTAATGAGAAGTTTCAACGCCGTCTCGCTATACCACGAGGCGGAGACGATGCATAGGCCGAGGTTTTTATCGGCTGGGACGGCGACGAGTTGGTTATCTCGGAGGATATCCAACAGTTTATTAAGTTCACGGTGGTTAAGGTTTGGCTTAACTACTAGTGATCTTTGTGCTAAAACTTGTCCGCCAATCGCAGCGCGCGCCCGGGATATGGCATGCTCCATGTGTAGAAGGAGTGGTTCCGCTTCAGCATCAAGACTTGGAATATGGAACTTAGACACATAACGTGGCTGGCCGCGTTCTAAGTCTGGGTTGATCCCTTGAATGATCTGAATGGTACGTCGTTTCTTTGCTGCTTCTGTTAAGCGTAAACGACGACTGAAATCGTCGAAGCTTTCAAGTGCAGCTTCAACCGTGGTTTTAAACGGTTTAGGAACGAACTTGGAGTTCAACGCTAGTATTTTCATCTGTTCGTAGTTCAGTTCCACATCTGTGAGGTTGTGGAACGATCTATTAGTGATACGTGTGTCATAGAATAACATAGTCATTTTTGATACAACAAACTGGCGTTGGTAACGTAAAGGTGCTTGAAAGAAAAGCGGGGGGTATGTGTTTGGCCGTGCACGATGGAAACGCGTCCCGGACGGCGTTATCCATGTACTGACCATCCCCAGCTGCTGGGTAGGGTGCAGGGCGTCTAGTCGCTGTCGCTTTCGACGGTGCTGGCAGACTTCTTCTGCTTTTTCCCTCTCCGCGTTGCCTGCTTTTCGCCTTTGGCGTTTCCGTTTCCTTTGCCTCCCTTCTTGTCCTTCTGTTCCATCGCGGGTTTCTTCTTCGAGGGTCCGGCCGACTTCGAAGTCGAAGCGTCCTTTCCTTTTGTATCCGGCGCGGACTTTCCAGGTTTCGTCTTGGAAGACGATCCCGGTGTCTTGGAACTCGAGGTGGCCTTGTCGGGTCTGTCCTGCTTCTGTTTCTTCGCGGGCGGTGGTTGGTCGCTTGCGGTAGTTGGTTTGGGACCGATCAACGCTTCTAATCAATAGATGACGATGGTCAGTACCAGCAGGGGGTTGTGACGTGAAAGACTCACTAAGCTCAGCCATCTCGGCGCGTAACTTTGCATTTTCAGCATCGATGTACTCGGAGATGGGCTTCGTGGAGTCCGACATTTCGACGTCGGCCTGGGTGGCTTGGACAGTGGCTGTCTTCTTCTCAGCCGCTAGTCGCACCTTCTCGGCGATGACTGACTTGTTAACCCGGAGGTCTTCAAGTGTACGGCGAAGACAACTCCCGATGCCCACGATGTATGGGGCGAATCGGTCACCGCTCTCGGCTGAAGTAATACTAGCAGCTTTGAGGGTTCTGTCAACTAGAGCGATCATCTCGGAGGTACACTCCTTGACGATCAAGCTCACATCCGCTCTGGCGCGGAGAGTGGTCACGGCAACGCTCAACGTGCTAAGGTGGAGCTTTGCTACACTCATCTGCGCCTCTTGGATCTGCTTGTCCGCCAACCCTTTCTGTGCGCTACACTGCGTAGTGACTTCGTTGAGCACAGCTTTCGGCAGTGTGAGCGCGGGTGGTTTGAACGTGGCAGCCCATTCGGATGGTAGAGATGTACCATCTCCGAGCTGGTGCATCAACTTATCGCGAGCTGCGGTAGTCGAGTCCAGGCTGCGGAGGGTATTCTCAAATCCTCGCTTTGTCTTGTAAAAGACATCGCGGAGTAGCGCGACGAGTTCCACGGCGGGTGTTTGATGGACGGAACAAGCCCGAACATCTGTAGCCCAGGGATCGTCAGGGCTGTGGTGGTCAAAAGCTTCCGGCCGAAGCCAGTTGCGATCGACGCCCGGAGCGTAGATGTGCTCCGGTTCCTCGAGGACGTAATTGCCGTCCTCATCAAAGGCGGTTTCTAGTCCTCGAGCGCGTTTCCTAGTGGAAGCCGTAGGGGGATCCGAATTGACAAACGTTTCGTCTGCGTCAGATCGACGCCGACGTTGCGCAAGGGGAACGGAGGAGCCATCCGGGAGTGTCATCATGCCAGTGAGATCTTGGGACATGGTGGCTATGGGTGGCGTAGTGGCACGGGTCGTAAGAAAGAGCGGATGCGAGACGTGGAATGGGCGTGTGGCAAACGGGAAGTCTCTGTCTAGTGATGCGGTGCGAAATGGGGATCGTCCGAGGGCGCGCGGAAACACGGGTGAGATGATGTCGCGAGTGGCAGGTGCCAGCGGTAGCGAGAGACGAGTGAGGGCGTGAAAGAAAACAATTGAACTGAGTAAGGCGGAGCGGAGCGACGCCTCAGGATGAGTCGGGTAGTCCTAGTAGATACCGATTGCAGAATAAGAAAAGTGTTGGCCGCGACGTATGACCGGTACGTTTCGTCTGTGAAAGACTCATCAGGCGGCAGGTCTCTCGACCTAAATAGCGCGATCAATAACGTGACGCGAGGCCACGCGATAGCTGTGTCAGGCACGAAGCGGCGGAGTCAATAACTCGACGGCTCTAGTATGAACTTCGTCCTGCCAATCTCTCGATCTCCTCCGGCGCTGTCGTTGGCTAGGACGACCTGCACTATTGTTTTGGATTCGATCTCTCCGGGTATCCAACCCCTAGTAACAACTCTGCAGCTCCGTACTCTGAAGTAACGGAAGGTGGTTTCCCACTGACTGCATAGTCATGTCTAGGTGCGTTCAACTTGTATCTCACGCTAATTCACACTGACGGGGCGCGTCTGGATGTAGACAATCCGAGGAGTTCAGTCTTGTCAGGACGTAGAATCCGAGTACGTGGGTCAGACGTGCTCTAATGACGCGTCCGCGGAATGTGGTACGGCGTGAGACGGAGAAGGGAGATGGAACAGTGGCATTAGGTGAGTTGATACGTTAAAGTATTTTTAACCGAGCGCTGTAAGAGACGGACAGTGGTGTCATCAGCGAATCCGAGGATACGTCTCCTACCAACGAGGGCGAGTCCGACGGCGACGAGAGTGCGACATCTGACGAGATCGATTTTGTCATGGCGAGCAACTGTAAGTCGAACGTTTCTCATACTATCACTGTATTTTGATTTTTCACCATACTTTTACAGTGAAGCCCACCAAAGACACCAGCGTCTCCGCCGCGGGTACCGCCGCCAACACTCACGGTGCTCCTGGCGCAGACGTTGCAGCCCCAGCTGTTGCAGTTGCGAATGTCCCTCAGGCTCCGGGGGTTCCTGCTGCTGCTGCAGTTGGTGGTGGTCCCCAGCTCCCGCCTTTCATTCTTCCGCCCGCTCCCACCTTTGTCGCTGGAGGTGTTTATGTTCCCGCTCCCCCTGCCTTTGTCGTCGGGCAACGCTACTCGGCCGCTCCAACCCAGCCACTGATTGGCAGCACCGAGGCTCCCTGGTCTCGTTGGTATGCCGTGACCCGTGGTCGCTTCGTCGGGGTCTTTCGAGAAGCGTACGTTTGTTGTAGTCGTTGCGCCTGCTGTACTAATCGCCTCAACAGTTTCGTCGCTGACTCCGCTACAAGAGGTGTTCCCTACGCTTATCAGCAACGCAAGCCCACCCAGGCGGAGGCTTTGGAATTATTCAACAAAGCTTTGGCTTCGGGTTCTGTAGCAGTTATTTCTTCTTGAATAATTACCGTATTTAGAGTTGTGTCATATGTTGTCTCTTAAATACCGATGTCAATCTTTTTATCGCTGCACTATCTGTTGCCCCCATACCCTCAATGCCTCAAGACATCTACATTGTTCTCACCGATTCCGACTCTGATTCGGGAGGGTCGGATGACGGATACGACACTGCTCCCGAAGCTTTCACGCTGACCGACGACGATTCAGATTACGCCGACCCAGAACTGGATGCCCTCATCGCCAGTCTTGATGATCTTGAACTGCGTCGTAAGTCTGTTTCCTAGATATCCGCGCCCATTGACAGCCGCTATCCCTAGCGGAACCCACACCGTTTTCTAATAACCCACGCCCCATTCAATCAAGCGCGCCTTTGCCTGTCATTGAAGTTCCAGCCGCCCGCCAACAATTGTATCAAGTTCGGGGCGCCGTTGCAGTGGCAGTCCGAAACTGGTTAAGGCGATTCTCATTACGCTTGATCATCAGTACCGATACCCTTTTCAGGTCAACGGCGGCACGGCACCAGATTGATGATAAGTGCCATGTGAAAGCACTCAAGAAGCCAGTCAAGAAGCGTCATTCGGGAGTATCAGCACGCGCTCCCCTTGTCGTCTTCGCCGGCTTGAACACCGGCCTCTATGACTCCTGGACTGTTGCACGTCACCACGTCGAAGGTGTTTCCAGGTCGATCTACGTTCGGTACCCCAATCCTGCCGCTGCCAGGGCCGCATACGAGTACGCACTGCATATGGGGTGGGTGCGCAAATGCGAGGCGGGGACTTGGAGCATTGTGCAGAGCCTCTCCGAAACCGCATTCCATGTCGACGACATTCGTAATCCACTTACCGCCGGAGTCGATGCCCCGTATTATTGTGTCTTCCGTGGATTACGCACTGGCATCTATAGATCATAGTAGGTCCCCATGACGCATTAATCGCTGCATCTATTGATCGCTCAAAGCTTAGAGTGTACTTTAAATATCGTCGGCGTGTCCGGCTGCAGTCATAAGCGTTTCGAGACGTTGGCAGAAGCTCGGAAGGCATTTCGGGAGGCAGAGCAGAGAGGTGATGTTCGTAAATTGCAACTCGATCAATAGATAAACCGCATCGCTGCGGCGTGTAAATACATTATCGGCAGAAGGGGAATATCTTTTCGTCCAAGTACTCTTCCAGTTCTCCGTCGGCAAGGCATGTAATGATCCCGTGGAGGTATGTCTCCAGGCGCGTAAATTGCCCCTCGATCTCCGCCAACTCCACGCATTCCTCATAATATCGTCCATACTCCGTGTACATGCAACCTACGACGGGGTTCAATGCTTCATGGAGCTTGAGGATGTCGGAGCGGATCTCCTCCATGTCCGGGCCGTCAGGGAGAATAGCGCGTCGAGCGCACTCAAGCGCGAAAGCGTCGATGCTGTTGTGCGTATAGTTGTCCAATGCTTGTTTGTGTTTCTTGCCCATGGCCAAGAGCTCAGCTCGCGTGGGTATCGTCTTCTTAGCGCTGTAGTAGACGGTTCATTGTTGTATTGGAGAATGAAGGAACTTCGTGAGACATACGGAATGATGGGATCCTTCGCTTTGCGAGGTTTGTCGATATCAGTTGGCTCTTGCTCCCGGCGACGAGCATTCTTGGCGTTCTGGCGGTCACAAATTTTCTTTTTGTTCCTAGCTAAAAGATCAATAGACAGATCAAAGGCTCGACCTTTGTTGCGCACCGGTGATAGTGGGCCATCCGCTGTTCCCGCCTGGCTTCGGCCTTCTCTGCTGCTGTAGCGTATTTCTTATGCCTTCCCATCCCGGCCAACGGCTAATGAGACTAGCGGTAGTGACTGTCCAAAACGTCTCAGGAGTGAGCGGGCCGGAGGTTTGAGTACTGGAGCAGAGGTTGATGTAGTCTTAAAGCACAAGTGTGAACTGGTTTCGTCTCACAACATTGTGTAACATTTATTGGACCGAAATCGTAGAAATTTGATAGGTCCTGAGCATTCGCAGTACCGTAAGATCGCACTGATTACTTTTTGGATACATGGCCGCCTTCGTTTACGCTGAGCCCGCCGAGCTCCCCAATGTGCACCAAAACGGGTAATTCCCTAGGGTTAGGGCTCTAAACCATGGTGCTTTACTACGATCGGAAGGCTTGCATCTCGTCTTCTACCTCCATCTTGGTGCCGAACCAACCTCATCAACTCTGCTATGACTGTTCCCTGCGGGGTTCTTGGTCCCTACGTGGATGGACTCCCTTTGCGCGTAGCGCTTTCTTCCACTGAAAGTGCCAATCGCTCCAACGCCCGTCGCCTGGATGATCACGGCGTCGCCTTCCCTCAGCAGGAGCACGATCCCACAATCTACCGGCTGTGCGTACTCGCTCTATCTGCCCTCGTTTTTGCTTACCACATAACAGGCATGTCGAAAGACATCTAAGAACTTGTCGCCCTCTGCGCCGGTTCTTTCTTGTCCGGGAGGCCACAACGAACAATGAAGGTCTGTGGTTCAATGATCTATAACGTCGCCTCTAACACTGCATTACAGCTCAGGAGCTGAATCCAAATCCACCCCCTTCCAACCTGCGCACAGCCCAATTTCCTAGTGGCTGGACCCTTGCCAACGACCCATGTTTTGTACACGCCGAAGTCCGCGCGTTTTTGCTCCAACACGGCTTTGAGGTTCTTGAAGATGTTTTCCACCAGATGGGCATCTTCACTCAAGACGATCTAATCATTCTCGCGTTGGACATTCGCCGGGGTCCCCTCGAGGACAATTTATACCGAGGTACGGAGCTGCCCCGGTCAGATTGGGTGTATTTGCGGCAGGCGCTGCTTCAGTATGCTCGTCCAGTGACCTTCGCTTGATCCTGTATTCCAACCCACTCATTTCTTCCCTCGTTTGCTTGGTCGTGACGCTTGTAGTTACTGAACGTAACCACCGTCCGCCTGTGTTGTTCTCAATCAGGCTCTGTTATCTTTCCCGTCCTCATGAGCTACGCATTCCATCCCTTAACGTCCGCATGAATTAGACCTTCCCATATTTCTGACTGGTAGTATATTCACATGCTTCCAAATATATCTGGTTGTGAATAAAACCGTATGCCCAATCTCAAGTGAGCGCATTAATTATTATGAATATTTTCTCAAACGCGACACCCTGCCTGGATCATGCCAACTAGCAACAGTCGATTATCATGATTTCCAATTACATGCGGTTCGAAAATTGTTGTTCTTTGGGGTCTATCCACGTACAGGAACCCTTCATGAACCCTTTGCCCAACCAACCTCAGCCATGCAACGTTGTATCAGAGCTTTGCTCTAACGCGGCCACCCTTCCCCTGCCCAGTGACGCGTGCATGGCGATCGACTTGGTAAGGAATGTTCGCTCTGAATCTGATGGCTTCTGCGCGTACATAGACCGACATCATCAGCGCGCTACTCCCTGATACAGGAGAGATACATACCCCATACGTGTTCGCAAGATTCACCATCGGTGCGATAGCCGTGCCCGGGTATGAGGAAGAATTGTTTGGTTTCAGGAGGAACTCTACGCGAAAACTGAAAAAAATATTATATAGTGTCCGGCAGGACTAAATCACATGCTATTCGCGCAACAATCTATGTAAATGTTACTAGCGCGAAAAGCCGCACCCTGCCAACACTGCGGAGGTGTATTCTTCATATGCATGAGGTAAGCGTTTGCCTCGCACAGAGTCTGATTCTGTATAAGGGTTGAGTTCCTCTGCGAATAGATACAACGCGTGTCAGACACTCAGAAAAATGCTCACCTAGGTATTCGGAAGCAGGCGCGGGATTCTGCGGCCATCCCAGCCATTGTACAAGGCGATACCAATTGGCTTGGGAAGAGCCGATGCCAAGGGCTTGGCGAAGGGTCTTGCGAACCGGAGGATGCAATAGCTGGTCGCGAAGGTTGGCCATGTCGTCGCGGCAGAGGATGCCGCACTCCTCGAATGCTGCCAGAAGCCAAGCCCCATTCATCGAAACAAGATCGTCACGGAGCGCGTCTTCGATCCGATACTCGTAAGCCAGGAAACCTTCAGCGCGCTCCAATTCCCGATTCCGCGGAGGCATAAGGCCCCCTAAGACATAGTCATCAGTACGCATGTGGCGGATAGCGGTCATGACATACTAGCCCAATATGCTTCGTGCTCAAGAACTGCGCGATAGATAGGACGCATTAGACGAAGGGTGGTCTCTATCTCTCTACAGATATGATCAGTGGACTCTCCCGTGCGGCCGAGTGGAGAGCATCACCTTTGAGCGCTAGGACTGCAGCGTCGGCGAGCAGGAGGGGCTTGGAACCGAATCATCATCCGAATACTGACAGCCTGCCGGTATGGTACCTAGTTCTTGTTTAAATAGCGTCGTGTTGCGACAGATCGGGGATCAGGGATAGGAATGGAGAAATGGACCGCAACTTGGGATTGTGACCGTTATTGGATAAATTCCAATTGCACACATGTTGACGATAAAGGACCATTATTGGAAATGTTCCAGCGCCACGCCTCAACGGGGCGCTGGAAGTTTATTGATGTGGCACGATCTATGGATCATTCGGCCAAGGAGTTGCCAACAAACACGTTAGAGATGAGATCGGGTGCGAGCTCGTAGCCCCGCATACGAATGAGAGTGTTAGTCTGTAGGCTATGAAAAACAGATCTATCAATACGCTGATAATGTATTCTCACCGTCATCCTTGGTTCTGCCGGGCCAGGCTCAGCAGGATAGTTAAGGACAGGACCCGAGCCAATGTCGTCCTGAAGTTGAGACTGATGGGCAGCATACATATCGACGAGGCGAAGCATACGAGTGTAGTACTCCTGACTCCCAACTGCCAAGCTAGGGTCGCTGTTTAGGATTTAGTTACATGTGGCGTGAAGAAAGATATGTGCACGTACTTTTGCGTGTGGTGGACCAGAATGCGCACCTCGACCTGTGGGGGCGGAAGAAAGTCTGGGGAGCATAGCCTGGAGTCGGAAAGTCTGGGGTGGACGTCGAAGTCCTCTTCGAGGAGCCGCCGGCTGAGTACCTAGGTTGGAGTCAGTCATCAACAAATTAATAACATCAGCTTCAAACATACGTCTTTCCATCGGGAGACCATATCCCTGTCTGATTCTGGATAACGCCGGAACCACCATTCGAATAGGACCTCCCAAAAGCCAGCGGCTTGCTGTTCCCGATTACATTCGCGCCAGAAGGGAAGAAAGAGGCGTAAAACGGCAAGTTGTGGATGTGAGAGATTCCACTCCCGTCGTAGGTCCTCCAAGCGAAGCAGACGTGAACGCAGAGTGAATGGATGCATCAAGTCAAGTTCTCTTCAAGATACGAGACGAGATCGAGATGTTATTCGGCAAGACGCGATCATCATTACGTCACATTAAACACGCCTATCTTTGCGCCCGCCATGTCGCTTTTCAGCGAGGGTCGTCTCCCAGCTTTGTCCTCCGCTTATACCCATTTGCGCCTTCTCTCCCCTGCCCTCCACCGCTCTCCCGTTGCCCGACATGAGGGGAAACTTCACTGGACGACGACATCACTCTGCATACGATCGGCAGCAGATCGCCCTCTTCATTGAGAGAAACTCTGGTTTGCAGCCACCGCAACCTCCGAAGCGCGGCCGCCCCTCCAAAAAGTCCGACCAGCCCTCTAGCGTGGACGAACAACCTCCAAGCAATTGGCGGGAACCCCATGGCATGCTCGACAACCTGGACATGACATATACCTTCTCGCGCGATGGCACGCGCATTCTGTCCCAGGCCGACCAGGGCAGGAAGAAGAAGAAAAAGAAGAATAGGAAGGTGTCTGCGACAGGACCATCGGCAAGAGAGGCGGAGACGAGCGCGGGAATTAGCGGGTCCGGGTCCCAACAGGTCGAGGAGGAAAGCGAGTGGGTGGATATGGTACCCGATGCGTTGCCATTTGTTGCACTCGACGACTATGAGACTTCACGCGATGACGATGGCGACATCACAGACGAGGATGACGCGCCGCAGGAGGACGACACAGGCGGGCTTAGTGGAGAGGCCAAACCTAAGAAGCGCTACAAGAGCTCGGTGAGTCTGTCGTTTCCTATAGTTGTGTTTGACTCATGTTTGGTAGGACGATTCTATGGCCGTCTGGATTCCCTACGACGATCAGTTCCTTGCCGAGCTGTTTGTCAAGGAACACCTTCCTGCGGGCGGTCACTGTTCCACCTGCAAAAGAGCTTGGCAGCTGTACGTCGACGTCCCGGACTCTTCCATCCCCTCCAATACATCGTCAGCTTCTCCACCTCCTGTCACCTCTTCTTCATCCATCAACGTCTCTGATGCCGGTGCTCATCCACCTTCCGCCCCGTCTCTCCCTCATATCTTCGCCGAGGCGGCGATTCCGTCCACGACGTCTTGCGACTTAAACCCCGAAGCCCCTTCCGCCCCGTCTCCTTCTTCCGCCCCGTCTCCCGCTCTTCCTGCGGAGACGGCGATTCCGTCCGCCCCGTCTCCTGCTTCTCCCCCTGTCGATAAACTTTACAAGTGCAAGACATGTGGGGAATTTTGGGAGTGTGAGGGCTGCTGTCTGGCGCGGCATCGGCGGACACCGTTACACACTCTAAGGGTAAGTCCTTCCTGATTCTTAACAATTCGTATCAGGATCTGACGAGATCACAGGTGTGGCGAAATGGCGCCTTCTTACAGCGCACATCTTTGGCCGATCTAGGCTATATCTTCCAGCTTGGGCACTTTGGTGATCCGTGCGCCGTCCCAAAGGTCCCTCGCGCCGTCACGGTCATGCACAACAATGGTTTGCATCAATTCCGCATGGCCAATTGTGGCTGCGACGCATATGCCGACGATCCGCATGCTTGGAGAGCTCCCTTGCACCATGGCTGGTATCCTGCCACAACTTCCTCTCCCCAGACCTTTGCTACGTTCGAGTGCCTGGACTTCTACCGACGACTGAACGTTACGGCCAACGTGAACGTGCGCGACTTCGTGACTACACTCGAGCGTCTCACAGATCCGCTGGGGACTACTTGGATCCCAGATCGCTACAAGTCCTTTACCGTCATGTCTCGCCAGTGGTCGTATCTCAAGAGGATGAAGCGCTCTGGGATTGGGGCTCTCCCTGATGGCATTCGTTCAGCTACTCTAGGATCGGCTGCAGTGCGTTGTTGGGCATGCCCTCGCCGTAAGGTAAACCTTCCCGATGGGTGGGAGAATGTTGAAGCAAATCTCAAGTGAGTTTTTTTTCCAATATCTCCAGAGCTTAACTCACGAATACTTGTCATGATAGATTCAAGCATGCGTTGATCCTCGGAATGGATGCCAATTTCCGGATGGCCTCGAAACTACGCCAGCGCAGCAAGTACAAGTCATACGAGATTCTTGCCGACGGGTTGGGCTGTGTTGTCCCGTCAGCAAGCTATACCGAACATCTCAAAGGATACGTGAAAGAGGAAGATGTACGTGGATATCTGTCTTCATTGCCGGTTGGTTTCTAATTGTTTCTCCAGGTCTCATCATGCATTGCATTTGCTGCGCTCATGCAGCGGGAAAGTCGTTTGTCGACTGGCCTGCGATGTACCGGAGTTGGGGGCTGTATCTGCACCCGCCACGAAATTATTCGTCCCCTCGGACTGGGAGATCTTTTGAAAGGAGAACGGTAAGTATCACTGCTCGTTGCATATCCATGACTGATCACTTGATTTGATAGCTATGCGAACATGGATTACGTGTTCTGGGCATCGATTCTTGGCGAGGAATTGGCGGATATCCTTGTCTCATACGACATCGGATGCCAGTGGAAGGTGAACCTCCTCCCACGCCGCTGATGTGCACGTTATTTTAGAGGCGTAGAATCACACCTAACAAACAACACAACTCTTAATACTCCGAATGAGAGTAAAGTTTCTGCGGTTTTGGAATATTGGGTTTTGCAATAGAAAATCGAGCTTGATTTACTACAACACTACACTTGAAAAACAAGGTTCTTGCGTAACAGAAACGTAGGTGTGCACAAAGTGCGAGTTTGAAGGGGGTGGTAGGGATTTTGACCGATTGACAAATCGTCTGGTTTTCAGGGAACAATACACAAGCCTCTGACTGAACTTAAACTATGCGACTTTCACAATCCTCGCGCTGGAGGGGTTGTATCAAGAACACGATAGTCTACTGCCACACTTGGTATGTTTCTTATAATCTCGGTAGGAGCTTATTCTTTGAGTTTGAGTGTTTTGCGTGGGTTTTAGACCAAATCGTGCTCGAATTGCACTTGAACTCGCAAGAGGTTATGCTGGTTAACGCTTTTCGCGACTGAACGGTCCTCTCTAGGGAAAGGCTGGCTCAGACTGCAAAGTCTCTGTAGTGTCTCTAGGGAGATACTATACTCAGAAACACCGCCTCTAGTACGTTGAATTCAAGGAACTTTGCTCTTCGATTAAGTTCACTTTTGTTCTAAACCCTTGCTCTTAGTGCGTTAGGTTTGTTCTTTGGTTCTTAGGTTTGACTCGAATTCGAGTTTCTTTGGGTGCGTGCAAATCGAATTCGATTTTGTACAGAGATAGATTACTACAGTAGAGCTTTGTGGGCTCGTGGCTGCGGGTCACTAAACTAAACTACTATACTGTATCGACGCTTCTTTTATACAAACTGGTCCCTACTGTACACTAATCTTAACTTACTAACTAATAGCCACTTGGAGTTAATTTCCGCGCTGTAGACACCAGTCTAGGCGCTTCCATTTCCTTATTATGCCAGTTTATTCATGACGAACCCTCTAGAGTTGATCCACGTTGACTAATTTCAAGCTCGGATTGCAACATCCTTGCGTGCTATCGGTCGAATCTATCACATGGGGTTCATCTTCTCTTGGCTCTTAATTGTTCTGAATGCTTCTTTGCGACTCGGATTCTTCAGATTGCGTCACCAATTCAGTCTCGATTATCTGATTGAGTCTAGAGCTTCATTTCGCTTAAGAATCCACTCTAAGATCCATGGTAGATCGTTGACTTGTTGTTCGCAATCTGTCTGCTTGTTCCAATCTCTACTGATTTCAGGTCAGATTTAATCACCTGAGATCTGAAGAAGCTTGGCTTCTTGATTCTTAACACTCTTGGCATACTGCGGATTATTCATGAAGAACACTTGATCATCTTTATCTTTATTGGCTTCTTCGAATAGCTCGGCTGTTACTCGATTTTGTGCTATCGTGGGTTCTAGACTTAGAATTCCAAGGGGATAGTTGTATCTTGTGATAACATTACTGGGCTTTCATCCCCATTTATGCTGACCTAGACCATTCTGTAGCTTAACCCCATTCTACTCATCAGCAGGAAGTGAGCTAATCGAACTCTAATCGTCTATGAACAACACTGACAAAGTCGAGTCCGAATTACTTGGAACTCGAGTTCGTTTCTTAGACGAGTCCTCTTTAAGAATGTGTACGTGATGTTGACTTGATAAATCAAGTGGGCACTTTGGATGGTGATATTCGAAGATGAATTTCTCCTGGAGGCTCATTCTTGCCCTAATGAGGTCTCCGTATTATCACTGGCAATCTTATGGTCTCTCGTTAGATGTATCGTGCATTTCGGCTTCGAGTCTTATCTAGAAATCGCAAAATTCTCGGTTTCTAGGCTCAGGCGCGCATAAGGCGTGTCATCTCCCTTTAACTTTCGATATGTTGTCCGCAACATCAAGATCTTCACCCTGAACCATAATTCATTTCGCTTATTTTTCTGGTTCTCTCTTCGGGTTTTGTCTGCACGGATGCAATCCCAACTCCAGTTGGCGCGAACAAAGCGCTCGCTGGGTCTTCGTGTTATCTTTGCAACTTGGTTAAATAGTCGGCGGTTTCTGGTCGATTTGCCCCAGCACCTGCTAACCATTTCACCCTCGAAATTCTTCTACACTTCTCACAATGCCTTCTCTTGTTTCCAAGAAATCGTGGACCGGAATCGTCAACCTTATCCCTGATGAGGCTCCCGACACCGTTCCCGAGCTAGTTGAACGTCGCCTCGCTGATGGCAAAGCGCTCTTCATCCATATTAAATATTGGGATCCGCCTGCTACGGGTTTGGTTCCCGCCGTCTTGACGCTTTACAACAGCCTCTGTCCCTTGGTCCTTAAATCGGTCGAGTACATGGACCGCTCCAAGGCTTCCGCCAAGGATAAGGCCGCGTCTTTGGACATGGTCATCATCAAGGTTCTTGTGAGTCGATTTTCTCTTCTTATGAATTCGTGCTCGATTTTCTAAAATCTTTATAAGGGAGCGAACCTTCCCAAGGACAACGTCTCCGGTTGCATCTATCCCGAGAAGCTCGCCACGTTTTCCTGCAATCTTCGCTCGTTCTTAGGTTTGGCGGTTTCCGAGTTGGGTGTCAGCCCTCACTTGCATACCGTTAACCTGGCCAACGTGCTTAACGCGTTCGTCATGACTTGCACCAAGAAGGGTACTATCGCGGCGGAAGCTGCCAGCCTTCCTTCGATCCATCCCCTCCATCCCAAATGGAAGAAACTCATCGAGGCTTCCTCTTCCAAGGGTAAGGAGAAGGCTAAATCTCCCGAACCCAAGGGTAAGAACAAGCTCAAGGTTCTGGTTCGTATTTCGATTTTCTGTGTTTCGAGTTCGAATTTCTTATGTCTTATGTTATAGAAGGCTTCTTCTTCTTCCACCGTTCTGGACGATCCTATTCGATTTGCCTCTGGCGACATTAGTAAATCTTCTTTTACTAATGGCTTCCAATGGGCTGATGATCATTCAGAAATGGGTGAAGTAAACTCTTCCGACTCCGAAGTAAGCTTCTGATGCCTTTTCGGTCTAGATTACGAGGCTGATCTGGCTGCTTTTCTTAAACAGCTCTCCGTGGAGTCTTCCGACGAAGAGGATAGCGATGAAGAAGTGGTCGAGGTTGCTACACCTCCCGCTTCTACAGCCTCTGAAGCCGTGAGTTATTGGCTCTTTAGCTTTTCGAGCTCGATTTTTGACTTCTATATAGTCTGCTCGCTCGGTAAAATATCTTTACTATTGTGAAGTACCCGGCCTGGATACTAATTCTTCCTTGTATCACAAGGCTGTGGCGACGTCGGGATCCATTCCTACTGCTCAGTTGGAGACGGCTCCCAAGCGCAAGGCCACTGTTGCTCTTCCTGAATCCAAGAGGATGGCCAAGGCTCTTAAACCCGCTGGGTTTAACATCGAACCCGTCCTCATTGATCAGTTGTCTTCTAGTGAGTAACAAATTCGATTTCGATTTTGGGTGTATCTAACTCGAATTTGTTTTCTTGACAGCCGCTCAGTTGGTCAACGCTTACCAAGGTGCCAGTTCTGCCATTGTTCGCAGAATGCAGATCTTGGCTGCGCTTCCCGCGGACTTGGCTCTTTCCGCGTCGATGGTAGCCGCGGAACACGGCTATCGCCACGAGTTGTCCTTGACCATGAACAGGGCTCACGGGGAGGTTCAAACCTTCCTGCGCACGAGGGACCTGTACCTGGCCGCGACTGATTCTTTGGTCCCTTAGATCATCGGGAGCCAAGTCATCATTGATACTTCTTAGCATAAGTAATTGATGACTTGTTCTTTACAAAGTAACTAGTCGGAAATCTTGGCTTGAACTGTGACTAGTGTACCGGAGGCTTGGGGCTTACGCGACGGACCTTTATCTTTTTAGTCTACTCGCGCATGTATTATTATCTGTCGGTCTGCATATAGACATTCTTACTCTTGATCTTGGATTCGATAATCGGACCCGAGAAATTCGGGTTCGATTATCTCCTATTGGTTTCTTTACTTAGGTCTTGGTTCTTTTCTTAATCGGTTTGGTACCTTTCTTCTCGATTCTTATAAATTTGATCTTTTCGAGTGGTGGACATTCATCACCATGACTCAGATGAATTTCCCTTTTCTCTGCGAACTTAGGTTCCGCAATCTTCACTCCAGCTTCGCCATTATTCCCGACGATGTTGCCGTGTTTTTCGAGGCTGAATTAGCGGTTGCGTCCGCTCTGGATCTTTATAGCGTACACCGCGACTTTGTGATGGTGGAACGAGAGCCCGACGGTAGCTTGGGCGACGTGGATCATCGAGAGACGGCTTTCCATACGGATCGTCATCTTTTCTTTGGTGGACACCACGGTAACTTGGACGTTCCTACCTTGCGGTATATGGTGTATGTGCTGGTGAGAAAATCGAGCTAGCATTCCTTGTTCGAATTTCTCTGACTATCCTCCTAGCGACGCTACAGTAACTTATGGCGACATGTTGCCCCCGTTACTGCTCGTGGTGTGGAAAATAGCTTTTTGTCTATGTACATTCTCTGTTGGCATCTTGTGATGTCCTTCTTTCACGAGGAACCGCTTCGAGGATTGGACGGGGTTACTCTTCCCCATATCTTACCCGAGTCGATTATTCACTTGTCATTTGGTGAATTTCGAGAGAAGTTCCTAGCGGTTACCATGCGATCTTTAGTATGTTATTTTTCTTGGCTTAGAAATTCGAGATCGATTTTCTTATCACTTCATAGGAAACCGCGTTCTTTTCTACCGAACAATCATTGCCTCGGTACTTGAACACCATAATGTCGCCCGAGGACGTCGAATGGATGCGCAGCATCCCTCCCTCCACGCGAGGCATTCCAGTGTACATTCGCGAGCTGATTACTTGGATTCCACGGTTCTATGAAGACCGGGTTCTTGACCCTATGCCTGGTAGTCAAGGACTATTTCGGGATCGCGAGTTCAGTTTCTCTACTCTTCGCCAAGGTCTTAATGCTGCAGGCCCTATATATCCCACGTAAGCATTTGTTAGAAACTCGAATTCGAATTTCTGACTTCTTTCTTAACAGGCTTATCGACCAGGATTTTCCCAATATACCTAAACGTTTTTGGGAAATTACTTGGTCAACTGCCTCTGCTGCGGACATTCGCCTCTTACAACACGTTGTAGCTTCCTTGTTGCCTGAACAACTTTATACTTTTTATACTAGGCTGTATAATAGAGGTAACAGTCCTTTGTTTCGACACTTTTGTATAGAGCCACATTGGAGGGAGTAGTTACATTTCTTATATGTCTCCCTTTAACTTTGAATTGTTCGTACCGAATCGTTGAAATTCAACATGTCTTTTATCCACATCAAGTTTCTACAATTCGATCTTGAATTTCTTATTTGCATCTTAATCTTTTTCGTTCTTCAAAGCGTTAGAAGCGTCAAGTAAAATTTTTAAAGTCTACAAGAAATGCGTGTTTGTAAAAGAAAAAGTTAAAGTCCAGCAAGTAAAACTAGTCCGATTGTCTATTTTAGAAAATCGAGCTCGAATCACTCCTTCGCTTTCTTCGCCTTCTTCAACTTCTTCTTCAGCTTGTCGATCTCTTCCTTTGCCTTCGTCAACTCTTCAGCCGCCTTGTCCAATTCGACATCCTTCTTGGATTTGTGCTTGAAGTAATCGTAGCGGCGCTTGGGCGGTGAACAAGTGTACCTTTTGACCCGGCAACGGTCGCAAGATACACAAGTCTTCGTCTTGACGGTGTCTGGGTGGTCCCGCTGATTCAGCATATACTCCCAAGTGCACTCTTGCCCTCGCTGCTCGCAGGTGAGACACTTGCGATCCACGTTGATCTTCTTCTGCATCGCCTTGTTGTCCAACACTTTGCCGTGCTTGTCCGCTTTGGACGGGCGGCTAGTGGAGGATTTCGGCTTCGAATTGGTCTTCGGTTTCTTGGGCTCTGGCGCTTCCTCTTCCTCCTCCACTGGGGTCGCGGCACGTTTTCGCTTTCGAATTCGTTTAGGCGCTGGCTGAGGGGAATGAGAAAGGGCCTTGGGCGTTGGCAGGGAATTCGAAGGCGAATTTCCTGGTTCGGGTTCCAACGCTTGCTTGGAAGTAGAAGCTATGGGGGTGCGCTGGATAGGGCATAAGAAAATCTCATTCAAATTGAAGATATTCAAAGTCGATTTTCTTACCGGTGTCTCAGCTCTAGCTGGCTTCCCTTTTTCTTTCTCCATCCTTGCCTTCGCTTCGGCAGACTTCAACGGAGTGGGTCGAGGTCTAGGCTTGGGCGTGGAAAGGGGTGTGGAGGATTTCGGGGTCGAGTTTCTGGTTGTCAACTCCGATTCTTGATCTTCTCTGTCCGTTTCTGAGGCGGACTCGTCTTCTTCATCGTCAAAGAAAATCTTATCTTTGTTAAGTAAGGAATTCGCGTTCGAATTTCTTTACTTACCTCTTCATTGAACACTGTAGGCCGTTCCAGAGGCCACTCTTTTTCTTCTGCGATTTCTCGCATCTGTTTCAAGACAAGTTGCGGCTAGAAGGTTTTATTAGCTTCAGTCCGAATCTTGTCTATACTTGAATCTTTACCGAGCTCAGCAAAACCTCGTATTCTTGAACCATCCACTCAATGTCGATTTCATCTTCCCGCTCCGGTTCTCCTTGTGCAAGCGTCCAAACGAACCATAGCACGTAGGCTTCGAAAAGCAGGGCATCGACCTTTTCGATCTCGAATTCCAGTTGGAAGTCGAGCGGATTGATGGTGCTAGCATATCGAGCCGCGAATTCGTAGAAATGGTGTTTGGGCGCTAGCTTGCGCAACGAATCCGGGAAGTACCACAACTGAGCTGCAGTGGCTTGTGTGGAGAAGACGGGGACATAAATGAGGGGGTCCACATGTTTCCGGCCCAAGAACAAGAAGTTATGGCCCTTCGTGATGTTGACTCCGCCAACCCTAAGCTGTCCCTTGTTTTGAGTCTGGTCCATAGCGGCTACGATGTCTTTCATGGGCATGGTGGTGGGAAGAAATTCGAGGTCGAAAAGGTGGAAATCGAAATCGAGGGTCGTAGTGCGAGTGGTAAGCGTCGTGGAGGGGGGGAAAAGAGTTTTTCAGACTCGAAGACCCAGCTTTTATACGACACCGATTATCGCTTTCCGAGTACCCGACGGTGACAACTTCTTCTGACTCGAATTTCTAAGTCCGACATGCGCAGTTGCACACGTTTATGGATCAGCGCCTTCGAACGATCTAGATTCTTGCCTATTTAGGTCATAGATCTCATCTCCAGCGCTTCCTGACCCTTCTTAAGCACTTGATTTTGCCCCTTTATTTCTAGGCTGATTATCTTGATATTCGAGCTTGAATATCTCTTCTTTTTCTTGGTAACTTTCTCTGGTGATAGCTAAGAAAATCGAGTATGATTTTCTTCAGTTCTCTAATCTTACAGCGTATTTTGCCAGTTTCATAGTGCTTTACTAGGCTCTGAAGCTTTTCTTTACTATGACAATTATGTTTCTTACTTGTCCAAATGTACCCAGGTCAAATCAAACTCGAATTGGCCCCCATCGATTTTAAACTTTCCTTACCCCATTAGGCCGACAGTAAGGAATAGACCGTTTTTCACTTTGAAAAGTGATTCTGGTAGATATCGATGCCAGGATTCCAAATCTGAAGTCCGATCGTCGATTGGATCAGTTTTCGCGCCAGAAAAGGCAAAATACTCCGTTTGGCCCCAAATTGACCGATTGGCTCCGTCTCACTTCCTAGATCATTATAGGAGGAACGGACTGTTTCATTTGAAGCTCCCAACACTCCGAAGGAGTGTTGTGAGCTTCGAAACAGTCCGTATCTTGGCAGGAAACCTTCTATGGGCCTTTTAAGGTCACTTCTTTAATATCTCTGCGTACGGCGCTCCCCAGGCTTCGTGCGAAAAAACTGAGGGGCTTATTTTTGATTTCGAACAACTTTCCAACTAAGCTCAAGTCAAACCGACCACACAATAAAGCGTTACAGTATTTTTGATTTTTGACTTCGTTTGTACTCGTTTTTCGAAATTTCTTCGATTTTCTATCTTTTCATAGCTATTCGAACCCTTCTTTCTTATAGTGCTAAGCAAACCGAGAACGTTTTGTTTTTGGCTTATTCGAGGCTTACTGCACCCTAAGTCTGTCTAGTTCAAGAAAATCGTATATGAATTTCAACTAGGGGTAAGAAAAAGTTCAAGTCCCAATAGTAAGTTAAAGTAATCCGACTGGTAATGTCAAATCGAATTCGATTTACTCTCTTGCTCTCTTCTTCTTATCCTTAGCCAACTTCTTTTCTAACTTCTTCTTGGCCTCTTTCTCCTTCTGCAGCTCTTCTTCCAAATCCTTGATGCGTCTTTCAGCATCCCTCAGCTCAGTACCCTTGCTTTCCAACGTATCCTTCATCTTTTCGAAGGCGGGTATCTTCTTGGCTTGGTGATAGAAGAAACCACCATCGACATCGGGTGGTTGGCACATTACTCGACGGTCATGGCAAGTGTCGCAAGAAATTCGAATCTTGACTTTGGCCGCCTGGGGTTCCCAAAGTTGCTCGTTAACCGCAACCCAAGTACATTCCCTGTGACCCTTCAAGCAATTCGAGCACGAATTGAGGGTGTCAATTCGTTCTTGAACCTCCTTGTTAGTGTACACTGCCCCAGTACTGTCGATTTTCGTGGCCTTGGGTTCGTTCACCTTCGACTTCTTTGGACTCTTCTGCTTAGGTGGATCCTGAGTTCGATGAGAGTCGTCGTCAGTCTCCATACCCAATACTGGTCCCAAGTCGAGCTTCGCAGGGAGTTGGACTCTGGATGATGAGGCTACTGGTGGAGGGGTTGGAGGACGCGCGGGCGGAACAGTTTTCGAGCTCGATTTGCTCTTGTACTGTCGCTTGACCTTCTTTGGTGGTGGCGGCCCACGGTCTTCTTCCTCTTCTTCTAACGTTCTGGGTTCAGTAATGAACGACAGTTCGTTATATTTCTTCGAGTGTAAGTTAGTTTATAGAAATTCGAAATCGAATTTCTACTTACTCTCTTCTTGGTCTTTTCCAACTCGCTCTTTCTAGCGTTGGCTTTCTTTGTGGTCTTCTAAATCGACCAATTAAATCTAGCTCGAATAGAACTTCGAATTCGATTTTCTTACCTCTTTCATCTCCCTTGTTGGAGCTTCTACCATTGCCTTCGCCTGGTCCTTTTGCAAGGTTTTGGGCACGGGCGCAGGTTCTTCTCTTTTTCGCATCTTCGGGACTTTATACATTTCTCTCCGGTACGAGATTGATTCAATTACCAGGTGCCAATCCTGGTCTTCGGGTCGACGTGTGAAAGGTTCTATGTTAAGATCCTGTCTTGCGTCGAAGTCGAAGAACTCTCTAAGTCCCGAGGTTGTCGGTTCTCTGTTGAACATCTTCTTCAGACCTTCGGATATCGCCTTGTCCAGCACGTAGTAAAACGAATTTTCGATTTCGATTTTCTCGAATGTTACCGCCTGCTGTAGCGATGTCCAAAAGAATACGTCGAAGTGGTTATGCGGGGGGATCTGCTGGTTGAAGTGCTCCATGGCTACTTCGTAAATCCGCCGCTTTCCAAGCACAATGTCCCCACACACGTCATGTGAAGGTCGAATGCGGTACTTGCTGGGAAGATTTGTATTGCCGAAGTACAGGAACTTTGTTGGCGGTGTCAAGACGGCGGGGATAGGTCGATTGGAACCCTTCCCTTTCTCCAAGGCACCATTGACAGCTTTGGCCATCAACGAATCTAGACCGGCTAGGCGCCACCAACGGCTATTCGGGTCTGCTTTCTGGAACACTGGGTCGACTATCACTGCCGTTACCAGGTAACACCAAGACTTAGCCACATGTAGATCGCGGTTATCGATACCTTTTCGAATAAGGATTTCCTTGATCTTGTCCATGTTGCCTCGTATGAATTCCTGTCGTTCTAGTAGACTTAGGTTGAGTTTCCACCGATAGTCGACTTGGCTCGAGAACGCATAGGCATGAAGCTCTCCATTGTTCTTTGGGTTGGTCCAGAACTTTTCGATTGGCATTAGAGCCATAAGCGGGGTCTTAGTTCGAAATGTTAACTAAGTAGAAAATCGAACTTCGATTTTCTACCTACCTCGTTTTCATGCGAACTGTCCCTTGTCTCTGGTTCCATCGCTGCGTCAACTGTCTATTGTCACAGTGATTAGCCTAATGAAAAGTCATGCTCGAATTTCTTACTCGAGCCTTTTCTTTTCCTTTTCTCGACTCTTTGTGCTGACCAGCTGGTTGCGACTAAAATCGAGTCAAGTCTTATTCGTATCTTCTCGATTTGACTTACTTCTTCAACGCTCAATCTTCCCATTCGTTTGCCCAGATCCTTTATTCTTTCAGCTCTACCTTGCCCACTTGACTGTGTAGGGATAGTTCGCTGCGAATCATAGGTCGACGTGGATGCAATAGGTTGAGGCATTGATGAAACTCGAGTTCGAAGTGGTGCAAGCTAGCCCGGGTAATCGTAAATATGGGGACGGAAAGGAAGCAAATCGAGTTCGGTGTCCTTTCCTATATACCCCTCTGAACGATAAATCCGAGCACCCGACGAGCACAACTTCTTATGAGTCGATTTTCGACTCCGATTTTTCTTTTACTCTGGAAAACGCTGATCTTTGCTGTGCGCCCTGCGCCAACGTTCCTGAATCTTTCCCAATTTGGTAATCAGGTCCGCCACGCACGTTTGTCTTCGCGCTTCTTACTCTGGTACCAGTATCGGTTCCTAAGCCGATCTGAGGTCCAGATTTATTCATTTTGGGGTTTTTGGCGCATCAGATCTAGTAGATCCGAAAAATTTATTGTAATTTTCCTGTTTAATACACCATATATATCCCCTCTATTTTCTCTTGATGGTGTCCGCACCATCTAGTCTTACTTTTTAATCAACTTTCACCAAATCAACTTCGATTTGGTCGTCTGATTACCTCTCGAATTCAACATGAATTTAATCTATGTTGATTTTCTTTCTTATCTGGGACCCACAAACGTCCATATACCACTTTTTGTTTTTCTTCACAATTCCATGGGACTCTGTGGTTTTATGATCTTCCACCGGCCATATTGTGTAGTGGTAACACATCTATCTATTGTGATAGATTTCAGTTGGTTCGAATCCACTTATGTCCCTATAAGTTGACTGTGTCTTCGCCTTTTTAATCGAAATTCAGCACCACCTATTCGAGTTCGAATATCCTCAGGACCTTATGATTTCATGTAATATCTGGAGCATTGTGGTCTCGGACATTTCATAAATTCTTAAGGCATCATGGTGTAATGGTAACATCCTCCTCGATTATTCCGGGCTTCAGTGTTGCCAGGAGGGATCTTGGTTCAAATCCAAGTGACGCCACTTTAGTTTGCGGCTTCGGCATCTGATCTTTTTCTTTTTCGATGGAATTTTGGCTCAGGGGATTCACCAATCCTTCTTGTACTTTAAGGTCATATGGTGTAATGGTCGCATCCCCTTATTCTCTTAGAATTCTAGGGGGAACTTGGGTTCGATTCCCAATATGACCATTGGGCCCCCGACTTAAAGTCGTCTTTTTATCTTAGTAGCATACGGTACCACTGTTTGTAGAGTTATTCGATCTCGAATTGATTTTCATATTCGAGCTCGAATTTCTCAAGCACTGACCGATTACACTACTCTTGACTTCTTAGCAATATTGAATTCGAATTGCTTTCTTAATCTTTTCTACCCATCTTTGACAAGTCCTCTACTATTTTCTTAGCGCCTTCCTTGATTCTCTTAAGTGCTTCAAAGAATTTATGCCCCAAGAAAATAGGTTCTTTTCTTGAGTAGAACGGTATGACCCTAAATTGAGCGATTTTGTCTTTCAATACAGTGCCATCTAGTTCGCACAAGATGTAATTATTTGCAGTAGTTCTTGCCACTACAGCATATGGTCCCATGAACCTTTCTTTGAACTTTGCGTTCATTTCCTTCTCAATTCTAGTGTTTCTTACCAATACCAAATCTCCAGTATCGAATTGATAACGAGGAATGCTATTGACAAAATCATCCATGAATTTCGAAGCTGCTTTCTTCTTGTTGAGGGTAACTCGCTTCTTCATTTCTTTTACATCTTCCTTGTGCTTGATGAGCTGTTTTGCTCGATAAGCTAGTAAATCGGATGTCGATACGATTTTATCTGGTGTATCCACTAACCAAGTTACTTCTTCCAAATCTAAGGGTAGAATGGGATCGCAACCTGTTACAGCGTAAAAGGGGGAAGTTCCTATGGATCTTTTGACTGTGATTCTTTCAGCCCAAAGAATTTCATGGAGGAATTGCGGCCATTGTTCAGGATTGCCTTTGCAAACTTTGAATAGCGACTGTCTGATATCCCAATGTCCTCTTTCTACTTTTCCGTTAGCCGTCTTGTTGTACGGCGTAATTGCAATACCCTTTATACCATACTTGTCTTCAATATAACGTATAGCCTTTAGGATCGCTGGACCATTATCGGTTACGATTTCCTTAAGACATCCCCATCTGCATAGTATGTCTTCGAATATCCATTCACCTAGCGTTTCTGAGTTTTCTACCTTCAACGCTCGAGCTTCTGGCCATCCAGTGAGTCCACACCTTGCAACGGTTACTGCGTTATAGTCTTTATATTTATCAACCTTTGAGGAATTCGAACCCGATTTTGGCATTCGAAACGTGTCAATATAGGCTCGCTCGAATATACCAGGTGTTGAAGTAATCACAGGTTCGGTCCTTATAAGGGTCTTTTGTCTCTTCTGGCATAGTATGCAAGTCTTCGTATACCATTTGATATCAGTGTCCAATCCAGGCCACCAAAATCTCTTCTTGACTAGCTGAAGCACTGAGTATTGGCCTTTATGTCCATTCGAGTCATGCAGTCGTTTTACAATAGCAAATCGACTCGATTTTTGTATTACTCTCTTATGTGCTCCATCCTTATCTTTCTTATATAGCTTTTCATGTCGGATAAAGAAATCTTTGCTCCACTCTTGTAATTGGGTTACTTCTGATTCCGTTAGCGACACAAATTCCTTCTCAGGATCAAGTATATAATCTTGCATATAAGGCAAAAGAAGCTCCCAGTTAGTTTCTCGTTTACTGCGAGGTAACGCTGGGAATTCATCCATTGCTAGCCATCCTTCTAGTTCTTCAATCGAAACTGCTCCGCTAAGAGCTAAGTCTCTTTGTTCTTTATACTTGCCAGGCCAGAAAACCGAGCTCGAATTTACAATTGTCTGAGCAAAACCTTTTCGATTATCAATCAAATCTTTGAATGAATCGAACGGTTCCGGTTTATCTTTCAGTTCTATGTCTTCAGGTTCTTCGTACTCAAACATATGAAGAACATCTTCTTCTTCATCAATATCTGGTCTAGGAACTTGTATATCTAGTTCTGAACTGGGTCTTCTGCTTAAACCGTCTGGACCATGTACTTTACCTGGCACATGTACTAAGGTAAAGTGATACATCAAAATTTCTTCTGCCCAACGTTGTAAATTAGCATTCGCCAATGAGTCAACGTTCGACAACATTCCTTTAATGTATTTGGCATCCACTTCGATTTTCAGCTTTCGACATCCTAGCAAGTAATATTTGCAGTGCATCAAAGCCCGATACAAGCCAAACAATTCTCTTTTCGCTTGCGAATATCTAGCTTCTCGCTCATTCAAGGTAATCGACATGAATTTCGCAAAGTACTGCTTCTTAGGTTCTTCGGGATCGAATTGCGACAGATAAAACCCTACTGCTTGATATGAAGTATCCACAGATAGAATGATTGGAGTATCCCAGTCATATCTTAAAGGTTTTAACATGGGGCAAGTCTCTATTGCTCTTTTTAACTCGTCCATACTTGCTTGTTCTTCATCTCCCCACTTAAAGGGTATGATCTTCTTAGTCAAATAAGTCAACGGTCGAGCTTTCTTAGAGTAATCCTTAACAAACGCCCTAAAGATTCCAGCCGTTCCTAAGAACGATCGTACTTCAGTAAGCGATTGACAAGCGGGCCAGTCTGAAATGACCTTTACTCTTTCTTCCGCTGGTTTTCTTCCATAGTATGTACATACATGTCCAACTACAGTGATTTCTTCAGCACAGATAACCGCTTTCAAACCTGAAAAAGTACCTCCAGCATATTTCATACGCTGGACAATACGATTCATGTTACAAAAGTGTTCCCAAATGAACCGGCGGATTTTCGGGTTCGATTTGAGGGTTTCGTAAGTACCATCTGCTTGTTGATACCTGCTACTTGGTCCTTTTACTGGCACATCGTCAATATAAGGTCGTGTAAAAGCTGGTATCTCGTCTCTTAAGATGTAAGTTACATCGTCATGGAAAATCGGAACCGAATTGGTCCATCCCATAGGCAAGGTTCTTAGTCTTAATGCTCCATACGGTGTAGAAAATGTAGTCATATCGCGACTGCTAGTGGCCAACATTCTTTCATCGTATCCTACATACAAATCTAATGTCCCTCCGCAAGACAAACCCGCAAAAGCCTCTGCTAATTCTTCAGTGGCTGGAGGTAGACCTGAGTGAGCAATGGTAACCGCGTTCAACGGTTCCAGACTATGGACTAATCTCAGTTTCTTTCCATCTTTCTTGACAACACAAAACCATCGACTTCTATACGACGAGTTCGAAGGCTCGTATACTCCCGAATCGATTTTGTGTTTTATGATCTTGCATACTTCTTCATAGATTCCTGGCGGTATAGGTATGTTCTTTAACACCCAAGGAGTATGAGGTATTACTGGCATATCAACAGGCGGGAAGAAATCCTCTCTGAATTTCCCCTTTTCTGTTTCATCCCAAGCAAATCCTTCATTCTGTAGACACATAAAATGGTCCAACAGTTTCCGTTCTTCCGGCCATAGGAAATCTCCAGTATGGTCATCTTGAATCTGTTCCCTACGTTCCGCTGTATAGCGTCCAGTTGGTACAAATTCGGGCGGATTTTCCGATAACTGAGGCATATCTTTTAAGGGATCTCCTACAATATGTCGTTGAATCCGAAATTCTTCTGGTAAGGTTCCTAAGTGAGCCTTGGTCTTCAAGTGTACGGGTTTATATTTCTTCGTAGCAAATACTCCCCGACTACTTCTTTCTTCCTTGATATTCGAAAGGAATTCCTTTCTTGCTTGTCCAACATAATCTATAGGCATTGATACCTTGAAATTACTGAACACTTCTTCTAGTCCATTAGGTACGCCATAAAACATGTCCATGGTAGACATGGCTTTGATTTCTGGCAAATCCAAGTCGAATTTCTCTTTTCGAATATCGAACAACTTCTTAAAACCAAATACTTCTTTAGTAGGGAAAATCGAATTCGATTTACTAGGTGGTGTTACCATGAACGGTTCCACTCCTTGTTTCATAAATCGATACTGATTTCGAATTGGTTTTACTAGTTGATTCACTCTATCCGAGGATTTTCGAAGGTACAGACTAGTTATTGCTTCTGGGTCAAACGTGTCCTGCCCACCATTTGGAACATACGTTTGCTTAATCTTGATTTCACCATTCAGACCCTTCTCAATCACCAATGCCAACTCTCCTTGATATTCGTTCAAGTCCTCGAGTTTGGGTGAAAACCCACGGGTTCAGCCTTAGTTTGATGACTTGGTATCTGACCCCTTGCATAAGTGGGTAAAGTCATTCTTTGGCCATTCCCTGGGTCTACAACAGTTACTGTGGTTAGACCGGCCGCCGACGTTTGTAGGCTTGCTTGAGACACAGTCTCAAACGGTCTACCCAGTAGAATGTCATAGGCAGGATCTTGTAGAATGTGAAACTGAAGGTAATACACGATTCCTTCACAGTTTACCGGTACATTTCGCGCTAAGCCTAATGTTACCGTTCTTCCTTTATCTGCACTTTCCATAGTGATCTTAAAACTTGGGTCGTACGCTAAACCGAGCTCAAATGCTGTCTTGAGAGACATCGAGGCAATCTGTGATCCCCCGTCTAGGAGACACTCTTTTCGATTTCCATGGTTGATTCTTAACCATAGGGTTCTGAGGTCTACACTTTCTGGTGCCATGTACAACTTAGAGACATGGTATGGTCCTTGAAATTGCGTCGTGTTGAAAAATTGTTCTATAGGATCTTGTACGACTATTGACCCTTTAGGGACCTCTTCAGACTCGATTTGTGAAATCGAATAGACATGCTTAGAGGTAGTCTTAACATTCCTTGTCTTTAACAATTTCTCTAGGTTCTTTCGCCACTCAATGTTAGTTGCAAGTAACTTCTCTGGTAAAAGTTCCTTCCAAGCTTCTTTCCATTGAGGATTTTCTTCAAGAAGCAAATCGATTTCCGATTTTCTTTTGTACGACTTGAACTTTTCTATTTTAGGTAGAGTTGAATCTACCGTGGAAGATTTAGGTAAATCGAGTTCGATTTTCGGTTCTGGTTGATTAGCAGCGTCTTTTACTTGCTTTTCAACTTCCCCACCTTCTGACTCTTCGTCAGATGAACTGTCTTCTTCACCTTTATCTTCAAAGCTAACTTGCTTAGGTTGAACTGTTGTAGTAGGTCGCTTTGGTATTTCTACCGTGACCCTCTGTCTTGGCCATACCGTCTTAGTCGGTACTGTAGTCTTAGGCATTTCGGTTTCGAATTGTAAACCGTTCTGATTCTTATTCTGACTTCGAGTATTAACAGCGTATGAGCTTTCCGGTAAAGATACTGTATCTTCTTCCTTCATCAAGCTCAGTTGAAACCCCCTTGATTGTGAGGTACCATAGTATTTGCATACGAGGTATCCAAACGCATGTCTTCTGGTGCGAAGTCATCCGTTTGCCCAATAGTGGTTTGCGCTTTAACTTCTCGAAGACTATCTTCTTTGTACTTAAGAACCTGTTGCAAAGGTGACTTTCCACCAGCCCTTTCCTTTCTTAAAATCGGAAGGCCATTGTTGAAAAAGTCCCAGTTGGCTTCCGTAATCACTAGCCAACCTTCCGTTTGCAAGTCAAATCTTTTCTTACACTGATCACGCATATGACCAGGTTCTTCACAGAAAAAGCAGCGCCCGGGTTGTGAATACGACGTAGTTTGACCAGCTGGTACCAGACGGTTAGGGTTCTGCAAAATTCGAGTCGGATTTGCAGTGTTCCCTCCCGTATAGGGTATCTGGTTGGATCTGTTCGTACCCATAGGCGGTTGAACAGTGATAGGTGCCGATTGAACAAAATTCGAGATCGAATTGGTATCTTGGTAATTCATTGTTCTCGCATTCAACAAGGAAGCGTTGATTGTATCAAGGAATCGTTGATGATTCTTTTGATTTTCTTCCTTCTCGCGCGCCATCTCTACTCGATCTTTTTCTCTAGCTTTTTCTGATTGTATCAGGATATCCCTTAGTGCATTGAGTGCACTATTGGTATCCGTCAAATCTTCAGTCTTGACTCTTGAAGTACCGGTTTCTGTCTTGTGGGACCCTTTGGTCCTATAGACTGCCGTTTCTTCCAACACGCTGGTAATAGCGCCTACAACATTGGTGATGTTGTTGTACCAATCCAACACCGTTGTTGCTGCCGGTTTGTTGGTTCTTAAATGACCAGTAGTACTGGCCCAAACTGCATTTGTTACACAGTCTTGGATTCTTTCCACGGCTTTCTTGTCCGTGATTTCACCCTTCTTAACTAAGTACCGCAATATGTGCAGTACTTCTCTTTGAAAAACATTCCACCTGTCTTTGTGGTCAACAGGCCGTTTTTCGAATTTGACAATAGCATCCTCTAGATCGTCTAGAGAATACTTGGTGTCATCTTTGCCTCTGTTATAGCTAGACAACAAAGCCGACTTGAATTCTTTCCACTCTCCTCTAATGAAAGTAGGCATATTTAACCATTGGTCTCGAATGGTTTCTGGCACAAAGTTACACGCGATTTCAATCATCGTGCCTTCATCCGTAATACCAGACTCGCCAATGATTTGTTCAATCACCCTTAGAAAATCGGCTATGTTTTCCGATTTTCCATTGAAGTTTGGCGCATTGCTGGTGCCATACTTGGGTATCTTTTTGTCTTTTATGTCTTCTCTCCACTTCAGAGAAGGAAATTCATCGATGACTAGCGCTCGAACAGTAGTCATTCTTGGAGGTATAAACGTAGGAATGTTTAAAAGATCTTGGTAGTTTTCTAAGGCTCGGCTTAAAAGTAGAAATTCGAGTTCGGATTGTTCAAGATCAGAATAACTCTTTCTAGGAGCTAATCTTCTTCGAATTGGCGGGGGATGTTCAGCTAACCTGCGAACTTTTTCCCGTACTTTTTCTGGTTGATCGTTGAATAGGGCTCCTACCCGTGGTCTGTTCTTTCTTAAACTTCTAGTTCCTACTTGGACACTTTGTAGTTCAGATTCTTCAGGAGCAATTCGAGATCCACTAGCAACCGGTGGTGTTTCCGGGTTTGCGTCTAGTTGACTTCGGGTGTATTTAGCAGACTGTCTGCCTTTCTTAGACGTTTTTGGATATAAAGACCACCGATTTGGTTGATCAAAATATAGGACCCCCCTCGCGGTGGGCTCCAAAAAGTTGATGTGCACGTTATTTTAGAGGCGTAGAATCACACCTAACAAACAACACAACTCTTAATACTCCGAATGAGAGTAAAGTTTCTGCGGTTTTGGAATATTGGGTTTTGCAATAGAAAATCGAGCTTGATTTACTACAACACTACACTTGAAAAACAAGGTTCTTGCGTAACAGAAACGTAGGTGTGCACAAAGTGCGAGTTTGAAGGGGGTGGTAGGGATTTTGACCGATTGACAAATCGTCTGGTTTTCAGGGAACAATACACAAGCCTCTGACTGAACTTAAACTATGCGACTTTCACAATCCTCGCGCTGGAGGGGTTGTATCAAGAACACGATAGTCTACTGCCACACTTGGTATGTTTCTTATAACCTCGGTAGGAGCTTATTCTTTGAGTTTGAGTGTTTTGCGTGGGTTTTAGACCAAATCGTGCTCGAATTGCACTTGAACTCGCAAGAGGTTATGCTGGTTAACGCTTTTCGCGACTGAACGGTCCTCTCTAGGGAAAGGCTGGCTCAGACTGCAAAGTCTCTGTAGTGTCTCTAGGGAGATACTATGCTCAGAAACACCGCCTCTAGTACGTTGAATTCAAGGAACTTTGCTCTTCGATTAAGTTCACTTTTGTTCTAAACCCTTGCTCTTAGTGCGTTAGGTTTGTTCTTTGGTTCTTAGGTTTGACTCGAATTCGAGTTTCTTTGGGTGCGTGCAAATCGAATTCGATTTTGTACAGAGATAGATTACTACAGTAGAGCTTTGTGGGCTCGTGGCTGCGGGTCACTAAACTAAACTACTATACTGTATCGACGCTTCTTTTATACAAACTGGTCCCTACTGTACACTAATCTTAACTTACTAACTAATAGCCACTTGGAGTTAATTTCCGCGCTGTAGACACCAGTCTAGGCGCTTCCATTTCCTTATTATGCCAGTTTATTCATGACGAACCCTCTAGAGTTGATCCACGTTGACTAATTTCAAGCTCGGATTGCAACATCCTTGCGTGCTATCGGTCGAATCTATCACATGGGGTTCATCTTCTCTTGGCTCTTAATTGTTCTGAATGCTTCTTTGCGACTCGGATTCTTCAGATTGCGTCACCAATTCAGTCTCGATTATCTGATTGAGTCTAGAGCTTCATTTCGCTTAAGAATCCACTCTAAGATCCATGGTAGATCGTTGACTTGTTGTTCGCAATCTGTCTGCTTGTTCCAATCTCTACTGATTTCAGGTCAGATTTAATCACCTGAGATCTGAAGAAGCTTGGCTTCTTGATTCTTAACACTCTTGGCATACTGCGGATTATTCATGAAGAACACTTGATCATCTTTATCTTTATTGGCTTCTTCGAATAGCTCGGCTGTTACTCGATTTTGTGCTATCGTGGGTTCTAGACTTAGAATTCCAAGGGGATAGTTGTATCTTGTGATAACATTACTGGGCTTTCATCCCCATTTATGCTGACCTAGACCATTCTGTAGCTTAACCCCATTCTACTCATCAGCAGGAAGTGAGCTAATCGAACTCTAATCGTCTATGAACAACACTGACAAAGTCGAGTCCGAATTACTTGGAACTCGAGTTCGTTTCTTAGACGAGTCCTCTTTAAGAATGTGTACGTGATGTTGACTTGATAAATCAAGTGGGCACTTTGGATGGTGATATTCGAAGATGAATTTCTCCTGGAGGCTCATTCTTGCCCTAATGAGGTCTCCGTATTATCACTGGCAATCTTATGGTCTCTCGTTAGATGTATCGTGCATTTCGGCTTCGAGTCTTATCTAGAAATCGCAAAATTCTCGGTTTCTAGGCTCAGGCGCGCATAAGGCGTGTCACCGCGAAGGGATGCCAGATCTCCTCAAACAGAG